>CM069447.1:68331956-68396083 GCA_035610835.1 Ophiura sarsii
ATCTGGCATTAAACGATGGTATTTGGTGGATAAAGAGTGAGTTTTCAAGTGTTGCGTCTCATCTTTGCAAGTATAATGTTTAAAATATGGCAAAATTAGAACATTTTAGCCAAAAGGGGTAAGGGTGGCGATGGAATCTGCAGACCACCTTCAATTTTTCTAAGCACATATTTGTACATGTAAGGTCAAGTGGAACACCCTTTGGCCATGGCCGATTTGAAAGAAGAAAAACTTCCTTATTTACGCCCCACCCTAATGTGCTCCAGTATCGCTCGATAACGGAACATTTCAGTATCAACCGATACCGGAACAGTAAAATCGTACCAGTATCGAGCGATACGGGCAACTTTCATGTTCCAGTATTGGACGATACTCATACCACCTATCTGGGACCTAAAGTTTAAAGTGCCACAAACCAGATTTTGAATGCTCGTTGTTGATCAAACATATTTTGAAATTGAGGAAAGTAAACACAATAAAATAAACGGCATTTGAAAGCCTAAGAAATTACAGTTAGATTATTTTTAGGGACACCCTGTATAGTAGTGAAAATCATGCTGTCATAATATCTCGATTTCCCTGTTGCCTACAAGATATAGGCAGAAACATGTTCCCTCACTATTAACAAATTTGGAGAACATACCCGATCCACTAGAACCGTTCCCGACGTGTGTGCTGCTTGTTCACTCTCTAGTATGACGTTCTGATGTTTCAGACAACCACATATTCTATCGACCTCATCGAAGACTTTGTCTGCCTTCATGTGTATCCCAGAATCCCACGAGGGTAGATAGGTTTCAAGTGTCAAAAGACTCCTATCCACTTGTGACGGTTTTTTCCATATTGTTTCCATAAATATATGTGTCCATTGGTCTTCCAATCCCATCACACCATCATATTGATTCCATGTCTCTGGTGTGATAAAATCAAAATCAAATTGAATAATTAAATAGGATCGTTCCATACTGGTACAAAGTCGACGTCAGTGTCGCTCAATACAAACTGGCTCATTGTTTCCAGTATTGTCCGATACTGAAACGAAAACAATGTACCAACATCGGTAATATTGGTACATTTAGCATGTTTAGACACAATTGCTTATGGTTTTATCGTAAGAACTTATAATACAATGGTTATCTTCTCTGTATAATAACGCCTCTTCATCAGATCATAAATGGTCATGTATCAAAATCTGTTCACGATCGAGGTTGCAGACAAGGAGATTCAGAATCACCATATCTGTTTGTTCTTTGCGTTGACACATCGCAGAAAGGATAAGAAAAAATGAACATATATAAGGAATTAAGGTATATAGATGATATTATTTGTAAACTAATTTCTATAATTGGGGAATGACTGTTACATTACATTGCAATTTGAATCACCATAGATTATCACGTATTACTCTTAAAGGGCAGGGGAAAAGGGATGATAATCCTGCTCCAAGTCTGTGTGGGACATTCCATTACAATAAACAGGGCCAGAAAAATGAACACACCGCAAATGACATCATTTGTGGTATATTGATTATCAGTGAGTATCATGAATAGATTCAAACCAGTCACCTGGAATTTTCTTTTCATAGTACTCACTGAGCGATCAATAGTTCCACAATTGATGTTATCATCAACTAGCACAAATATTGAATGCTTTCTTGTCCCTCCTCGTAGACTTGACTCAAATCACGCTACTTATATTTGCATTTCTCCTGCCCTTTAAGGATGGGCCAACCATGTCGACCGCTGACGATATTAAGATTTTTAGTTATAATAGAGAGCAATACTGGAACGTTATTGGCCGGCTAATACTGGTACACTTTTACGTTCCAGTATTGGGCGATACTGCTACATTTTGATGTTTCAGCGTCGGGCTATATATCGACCGATACGGAAACATTCTCTTGTTCCACTATCAGGTAATATTAGAATAGTTTATACATGCCAATATCGAGCGATACTGTAACAGTAACTTCGTACCGGTATCGAACCATAATAAAGTTTTCTAGAGTTTATTGATCGGAAACTCCTTTGTTATTACCGGAAGTGAGATATATGGGTTATTTGGCGTCATAGTAACCTTCTCATCCAATCAGAGTTGAGGTGCATTCAACCGCCCTTTTGGTTTTCGATAACTCGGCCTCTCTTGGTCATTATGCTTTTTGGCACCATCCGAAAAGGTTCCAACTTTTAAAGTGATATTCGGCTGCAATTTCTGAGTTTATTCAGAGGTTTACGAGTTTATTATGGGTCGCCAACGTGGTCATCGGGGAGAACTAACAAGCGTTCAGCCAGCGCAGCAGATCTACCGTCTCGTGAAACAAGATCTCAGGCTCAGCATTTAGCCCTAGCTCTACAGGAACAGCCGTCCACATCGGGAGGGGCAAATTCTGTAGGTATATCTAACTCTATCAGTAACCGGATTGGCAAAATTCTCGCGCACAGAATTCCCGCCAGACTATGAATTCTGCGAGTGCGAGTGGTTTGAACATCCATAATGTTCAAAGTTCCAGTTGTACCAGCGCACAAAATGCCAGGCAACGTTATGTAAATATTCCAGCGAACTCTCAACGATCGGCCGAGGCAGTACAGGTAGAACATTCAGAATCCCGGCAATCCAGTAATCATGGTAATGGCGGCGATGTACGTATCGTCAATTCTTAAACAGCTAAAAAGTTTAAGCAATCTCTTTGGTTTTCAGAGAAATCGGCAACATTTACATGACACCATATAACCCGGGAATGTGGGGTTTACGTTTTTAAAACGTAAG
Organism: Ophiura sarsii; assembly: GCA_035610835.1. Lineage (NCBI taxonomy): Eukaryota > Metazoa > Echinodermata > Ophiuroidea > Amphilepidida > Ophiuridae > Ophiura > Ophiura sarsii. The sequence goes on from CM069447.1 coordinate 68,334,723, forward strand.
CCCCATAATAACGCGATAGTGGTAGAGATCGCATATTTTTGGCGGCGAACTATCTAGCTTGCTGAAAAAAACACGCATCCTAGGTACAACAGCGCCCTCTACGATAGGGGTAGAGTTCGCGCAAAATAGGGGTTGAGTTCGCAAATTCTACACGGGTCGGTTGGTAGACCGTATCGCGCCTGCGGCGGGCTCATCTAAATTGGACCTAACTTAAATCGGTTCGTAACAAGCCGGGTTTAGTCTAGTCGCCTGCGGCTCCTTTTCTTACTAGCGCCTAGCGGCGGGCTATCCGCGTACGGTGCCTTCGGCCCCGCTTGACACTGTGAGCACGGAACAGAATCAAGTGAAGATTTATTTACAAATAATGTTTTTCGTATAGTGTATACCATGTATACGGTACTTGTTGTTGTAGTGTATTTTTGAGGTATCGACCGTGCTGTATTGTGGGAGTTACTAATTTTCAGCAGCCAGGTACCCTTTTTCAGATCGCTCGCGATCTAAACCCTTTTGGCCATAATAACAGTGCGTCCGAACTTCACAATGCGCTAATACTATCGTCCGCATTTATGTCAGACTGATATAACACTGGTACGGTCTAAAAACAATACCTTTATTCTCTAATTCGCGACGGGCAATCTAGCGGTCAGCAGGAAGGCGTCGTAGAGAATCAACAGCCAAGTCAATCGAACAATCCAGGTAGAGAAGATGTCCGAGAAGGGGGTGAATACGCATCAAATGTTCAGCATGGCGGCCAAACCGCGGAAAATGGTTCCCAAAGAACTGCTCTGAGCGCAGCTGCACGACCGTCGAATTCGGCAGTTAGGACCTCGGTTTTTCATCCTCAGATGTTTATGACTTTACAAATTCATCCGGGCATAGTATCCCTCGTTAATCCACCCGCCCCACCAATAAGTATCCTCACATATATTTGTAATCCACTAGGGGAGGGCCTTCCTCAACAGATAAAGGACAAAATTAGCAAGGGGGAGTTTGTTGATTTCAACAAAGTTCAATTCTGGGTTGAATAAATGGGGCCAAGTTACAGTACAAGAGGCTAAACTTCAACCAAAAGTCACATCTATAGTTTCGTGGACGAGCGCTTTTTTGTTTGTTCATCCTAGGGCTCATCCAAATCGTGCTCAAGAAATTTTGAAATATGGGCACACTGTTCGTACCGCAGCTGCAAGGTTTCCAGGGTTCGGGTGGCGCCAATATGACGTGCAATTTCGCTTCCGCCAGTAATCGCACCCTGAAAACTCATGGATGGGGAGCTGTGGGCTTTTTATCCTTACCCACATCCTAGGTCAAATTCCTTGGGGTCAATCAGGTTCAAGAGGGTTCAGGCATAATTTAAGTCATAGAGGAAGGTTTCAAAACAAAAACTCAACTTATGTTACGCTTTCAACTCAAAATCAGGGTGCTACAAATCCTACTGCAAGTGTATGCATGCCACTGTGGATATGAGGGACATGGGTCAGCATTGTAAGTCAATGGGAACAAAACGTCCAGGAGTCAATCAAATCTAATCCTATGGTAAAAAGGACGTGTCAAAATTGGGGTTCTTCTAGTTATTGTCTTTGTTGCATTTATCAATCTCCCATTAAGACTGATTTTACCATGGTTGTCTAAATATCCCAATTACAATGCATCACAAAAAACTTAGGGATGGTTTTGTAATGGGTTTTAGTTAGAATATTCAGGGGGTTGGGATGCACGGGATGCTCCCAACTTAAAATCAGCGCGTGACGATCCAGGTTCAGTCAAAACAAAACTTGATAAGGAAATCAAGTTAGTAGAGTCGCAGGCCCTTTTAATAAAAAAAACCCCGTTTAATGATTTGATTATTTCACCAGGGCTAGTTCCAAAAGCAGAGAAAAGAAAGTTTAGGCTAATACAGCACTTATCTTATCCTCATTGGAGTCTATTAATGATGGTATCAATAAAGATTCTTGCATAGTGCAGTAGTGCACTATGCAAGCTTCGATGATGCAGTCAGCTGGTCGTTCGGGCGGGGAAAGGTGCATTTATGGCAAAAGCCGATATTGAATCGGCATTCAGGCTCTCACCAATTCATCCCGGCGATTTTCATTTATTAGGCATCCCGGTTCTTAACATATTTTACATAGATAAAGCTTTACCCATGGGGGCATCATGTTTCCCAGCTTTTTTCGAACTTTTTTTCAACTTTTCTCGAATGATTTGATTTGATATCACATTATATGGAAGACTTCATTCTAGTAAAATACCTAATGCTATTAGATGTTCCAAAATCTGGTAAAGAAATTGGGATAAATCAATTCTTAATAATAAAAAAAACCTCTTTTGTTTTTTGCCTGTCATTTCTGCTTATTAAGTCCTTGTTTTAAGATTCAAACACTTTTCGAGGTAGAAGTATAAAGGGGCATACTTGGGTTTGCTGAGATATTTTAGGCATGAAAAATCAGGTCTGGAAAAAGCAACCGCCCACTCGCAGTTCTTGCTACAGGCGGGTGAAGATGCAAAAGTATCCGCCCAACTGGCGGGTAAACTGGGTTTCACTGGCTGGTGGAACTTCTGTCAGGTAGGGTTTTTTGTGAGTTACCTGTCCGACTTGGCTGGTTAAAAAACATCTAAAATTCCAGCCCTTCATTTTTTTAATGGCAGTCATTGAAATGGAGCTTATAATGGGCACTCACGTGATATCAATGTATGACTGCTGGGAGATAGCCATTGACTATAAAATATGTGAATACAGACTGAGGTGGTCATCCCTATTGATCGGTGAAACACTTTAGGCCTCGACCATAACCAATACCCCTAAAAAATATTTTATAATTCCCCTTTAATCAGTGTGGTGGTCATATTCGAACATTTAATTTGCAGAATCGGTTATAATGGGTACAAGAGTATCAATTCAATATGTTCTACATAAAATGGGTATAAAGTTCATGTGGGGTCATTAGAGCTTAATCTGGGTACACCCCCTGAGTCATCTCAAGTCCCCATACACAAAGCTTCTTGTCACCAAGTTTGGGTGAAATTGAAGTCTGACCTTTCATATACTCTTTTGACAAAAGGGTGAATGGTCTCTTTACCTAAAGATTGTTGTCACCAACGTTGGCTGAAATTGAAAGTCTGACTGTTAACACATAGGAGAGCCATGAACAGCAATGACTGCCGTTTACATTTTAACAAAATGGGGTCAAAGGTCATGTAGGGTTCATAAGAAGCCAATCTGTGTACACCCAAGAGCCTCTCAAGTTCCCACAAATCTTTTTCACCGTGAATTGGGCAACACATTCCCTTCTAGCCAGTAGACCAGCCAAAGGCAATAAAGGTGTTCAAAAATATTTTATCACGGCATTCTTTGTTACAGTTTGTCACCCAGGCTAAAGAAAGTGCTCAAATATTAATATTAGACTACTAGAAACTCATATCCAGTACGTTTGCTTTTTCAACATATTTTAAATCAAAGATGGCGGCCAAAATGACATACACCAACTAATATGTTCTACTGGTATACTGATGTTTTTAGATATACGACCCACCTCTTTAACAGTTTTAATTGCTTATCACTCTCCTCAATGGATCTCATCTAAACTGCTCACAAAAAGTTAGGAAACTTTTTTAATCAAGTATATTTTGATTATTTATTACCCTCTTGTAATATGTTGCATATCAATGGAAATCTTAAGTGTTTTTCTTTAAAATGATACCAAATATGCAATGATGACTTGTTGCTGGACATGGCCACTTTAATGAGAATAAGACAAAGTCACAAATCAAATGTGCCAAAATTAGCAATTTTGTGTTACTGTGTGAACCAATTGCACGGGGTCTCTCCAAATCTGTTAAACGCGGGGAAAACTGCAAAACGTTTACCGTGTCTCATGAGCTTTCACCTAGAGTCATTGTTAACCCAGTCTGGCAAATACCCAAACAATGGTTTTCTATATTCATCTAAGAGATGAGGGTTGGGGTGTGTGTGTTGTGCTCACTGGTGCAAATCTTTGTGTAAACCATTCATGGTTCTCAAGCATGACCGGTTTGATTATTGATCATTACCTATTGACTGTTTAGCACAGATAACGGTAACTTTGGCACATTTGATTTATGAGTTTGCCTCATTCTCATTCATTGGTCAAGTTCAGCAACATGTAATCATTGCAAATTTGGTATAATTGTAAAGAGGAACACTTCAGCTTTCCATTGATATATAACATATACAAAGAGGATAATAAATAATCAAAATATACTTGATTAAAAAAGTTTCCTAACTTTTTTGTGAGCAGTTTAGTAATATGTTTAGCTAACTACCAGTATCTAAACAGATAGATTACTATGGTGATAATAAGGGGGAGTTGAAAAACCTACCTTAGTAGTAGAAATATCCAAAAGGATCATCAAACAGTTACAATCGACACCAATTATACATAAGTAGCTGTATGAGTGTATCAATGACCTTATTAATCGATTATATTATCATATATCCTTTACCTTTTTAATTGTTTGGGTCATTACTGTATCACTTTCGGTCATTAAACGATCACCTGGGGGTGATGAAATTATCACACAGGGTCATTACACGATAATATCATTGATACATTCATACGATTGTAACTGTTCCGTGATCCTTTTGGATATTTCTACTACTATGGTAGGTTGCTCAACTTCCCCTAGTTATCACCATAAAATCAGTAATCTATCTGCTTAGAAAGTTAGATTCTGGTAGTTATCTAAATAAATTTTAAGATGAGGTCCATTTAGCATGTTTAGGAAAGTGATAAGCACTTAAAACTATTAAAGAGGTGTGTCGTATAAATTATCTAAAAGCACATTAAGTAGAACATAATAGTTGGTGTATGTAATGCAATATACGCTGTTATAGGATATTTTACGTTAAGGCGGTCATTTTGGCCGACATCTTTGATTTAGAATATGTTGAAAAAGCAAACGTGCTGGATATGAGTTTCTAGTTGTCTAATATACATCCTGTATACCATCATCAAATATGTTGGCTGATATGCGCCGAGTGCACCAATGACGGGTAACTTAATAGGGAGGTAAGCTACCTCCCTAGTAGTTATGCTCTAACTGTAGCATAACTTACTAACGATGTAATTCTTAGAGCATAACTGGCGAGTAACATCAGAATAGCAACTAGCGAGGTAAATATCCACATTAATCAGTATCGTCCCCTTACAAAATAAATTGTCGCATATGCAAAGTGTTAACCTATAGTTTATTGTATAATACTGACGTGAGTGGTCCTCCGTAATATTTAAAATGTGTCGTCACTCGCTAGGTCATAGGTGAGTGTACATAATTAACATAAATAATCACGTTGAGTCGGCCTGTGTTCCGAACAAAAAAATGACGGTATTTCTTTGGCCAAAAATTTCGAATTTGTTCAACGCTTTTTCAAAAATAAGGACTATCAAGACATTACAAACATATTTTGGGCGAGGGGCACACACAAATACTGCACCAAAAAGCACAATTTTAATGACAAACACAAGCACCCGATGCAAACAATTATATACAATTATAACACATCTCTTAACACAGATAATTCCGTGGCGTGGATACCTTGTCCGTCGCTTGTTAACCGCTAGGACCCCGGTTCGATCCCCAGATAACGCACGGCAAGATATGCTTTCTTTTTTTCGTTCTTCTAGTTTTACCCTTCCACTCACAATAATGTTGAAACTTCAGTTTTTAATTAATAAAACAATAATAAGTTTATTTATTTATTTATTTAGTCATTATTTAAGATCCTTGGACAATTAGTACATTTTGGTCAAAATATGACCCAAGGTCGGTGCGATTAGTGTTTGAATGGGCAAAAGGAGTTGATCTAAATGTTGACTAAAAAAATCCCCAAATTGCATGAATGGATTTTCAAAATATAAAATATTTCAGCTTATGAGGGGTCACATTCCACTTCAAATATACATCCCCTGGGCATGCAAGCGAAGTTGGTCTTTCAGCATCAGCGAATCATCCCCTCCAATGTTCACAACAAATTTTACGCTACTGCTAGAATCGACTGACTTGTGGCATAAAACCTTATGCCCCAACTTACTCTTGGGTCCGGCCAGGTATAACATTTAGCGTAAATTACCCGCCAGTTACTAGCCTAGTAGCTTACCCCGCATTGGCGCTCTCAACATTTTGGGTTACGCCTCAGTTACTAGCGAGGTAGCGCTATTCTTCAGCTACCCGTCATTGGTGCACTCGGCCGTATAATGTCCTTATATGAAATTTGATCATTTTGGTGGGCATTTTGGATGCCATCTTCGTGAAAATCACATATTTGTTAAAAAATCACACTTGTCAGCACTTTTTGGTCTATAATTCAAAAAATAAATAAGATATTCAGAACAAAAAAAAAGGTTCCAAGGGAATGTTATCAGGATTATAATACTAGTATGACAAAATTTGACACGATATATTTTTAGTTATCTGTTCCAAACCTAAAATGGGTCAAAGAACGTGGTTTTTTGTGTGGATATTCGAACTCGAAGTGAAACAACAGGAGACAGTTCCTTATAAAGTGTTCAACAAAAGAAAGTATACCACTTTGTTTATTTTGAGTAACATTCAATTTTTGTGTGACCAAACAGGCTAGATAGGCATTTAGATGAATCTTTTAGGCATACTTTGATACCAAATTTGCTCCCTAACAACAAAGATAAACCATGATTAGCACCATTTAAAGAAATATATCCCATTTTCCATTTCCAATACTTAGCACGAGAAAAAAGGACCATTTGTTAACACACACACGGCCGAGTGCACCAATGACGGGTAACAAAATAGGGAGGTAAGCTACCTCCCTAGTAGTTATGCTCTAACTGTAGCATAACTTACTAACGATGTAATTCTTAGAGCATAACTGGCGAGTAACACCAGAATAGCAACTAGCGAGGTAAATATCAACATTAATCAGCATCGTCCCCTTACAAAATCAATTGGCGCATATGCCAAGTGTAAACCTATAGTTGACTATAAAATTATGACGTGGATGGTCCTCCGTAATATTAAAAACGTGTCGTCACTCGCTAGGTCATAGGTGAGTGTAAATCAAGAATCACGTGGAGTCGGCCTGCGATCCGGAAAAAAATGATGCCATTTTATGGCCAAAAATTTCGAAGTTTGTTTACCGCTTTTAAAAAAATAAGGACTATCTTGACATTACAAACATATTTTGGGCGAGGGGCACATACAAACATTGCGCCAAAAAGCACAATTTTAATGACAAACACAAGCACCCGATGGAAACAATTATATACAATTATAACAAATCTCTTAACACAAATACTTCCGTGGCGTGGATACCTTGTCCTTCGCTTGTTAACCGCAAAACCGCGGTTCGATCCCCAGATCACGCACGGCACGATATGCTTTTCCCTTTTCGTTCTTCAAGTTCTACCCTTACACTCACAATAATGTTGAAACTTGGCTTTATTAGTTTTTAATTAATAAAAACAATAATAAGTTTATTTATTTAGTCAATATTTAAGATGCTTGGACAATTAGTACATTATGGTCAAAATATGACCCAAAGTCGGTGCGGTTTAGTGTTTGAATGGGCAAAAGGAACTGATCTAAATTTTGACTTAAAAAATCACCAAATTGCATGAATGGATTTTCAAAAATATAAAATCTTTCAGCTTATGAGGGGTCACATTCCACTTCAAATAGACACCCACTGGGCATGCAAGCGCAATTGGTCCTTCAGCATCAGCGAATCACCCCCTCCAATGTTCACAACAAATTTACGCTACTGCTAGAATCGACTGACTTGTGGCATAAAACGTTATGCCCCAACTTACTCTTGGGTCCGGTCAGGTATAACATTTAACGTAAATTACCCGCCAGTTACTAGCCTAGTAGCTTACCCCGCATTGGCGCTCTCAAAATGTTGGGTTACGCCTCAGTTACTAGCGAGGTAGCGCTATTCTTCAGCTACCCGTCATTGGTGCACTCAGCCGGTTGAGTCGGCCTGCGATCCGGAAAAAATGATGTCATTTTATGGCCAAAAATTTTGTTTGTTTACCGCTTTTTCAAAAATAAGGACTATCATGACATTACAAACATATTTTGGGCGAGGGGTGCATACAAACATTGCACCAAAAAGCACAATTTTAATGACAAACACAAGCACCCGATGGAAACAATTATATACAATTATAACACATCTCCACATCTTTTAACACAAATACTTCCGTGGCGTGAATACCTTGTCCTTCGCTTGTTAATCGCAGAACCCCGGTTCGATCCCCAGACCACGCACGGCACGATATGCTTTTTTTCGTTCTTCTAGTTCTACCCTTCCACTCACAATAATGTTGAAACTTGGCTTTACCAGTTTTTAATTAATAAAAACAATAATAAGTTTATCTATTTAGTCATTATTTAAGATCCTTGGACAATTACGATTCTACTTTATTATCGCAAGCATAAACACTGTTGACCTACTTTGTACACCCTCTAGTATTCATAATAAGCCATAGTCGGGTTTTTTTCTTCATTTTTTCAAAGACACCATATCAACATACAAACCATTTAGTGGGTTTAACTTTTGTCCAAAGGCATGTCTGGTTTTATCACGCGATACTGGAACTTGTCATGCTCCATTATCGAAAAATACTGATATATTTCCTATTTCCCCAGTTGAAAATGAATGCAGTCACACGGTCAATGAAATAAATGTTAAATCTAATTCATAAAGATAAGCAATTATTTTCTGAAGTAAACAACATACATGCAATCATTGGGGTATGGGTTCCATTCCCGGTCGACAAGATGAATTTTTAATTCAGAACCTTTTTTCTGGGAGGGGGGTATGTTGACCAGAGTCACGAAAAAAATAAGTTATTAACACTACCTCACCATACGAACAAAATTACATTGATTACTTGCCTTTCGGTTTGCAAACTGCATCAGGTATTCTTAAGCATCGATTCCAGGTTCCAGACACGTTCGATGACTTTGGTTTTGCGATATATTCGAATTTTTCGGGCAGTTTTCCGGATTTGTCCAATTTCTTTGAAATGCGGCAATATCTATAGGGATGGTTTGTACGTCGTTTAAATTGGTCACATTTAAACTGCGCTTGTCCTTCAATCTCTATATAGCCTTCAGCAAGCGTCCTAGCAAAACATAATGATAGGAATAGGAAAAAGTAGAACATAAATTTGACAACAAGACAATGATAATAATTTCCATTTTCAAAATCCAAATAGGAACTATAAGCGTGCTTTTAAGTACAATTCGTCAAAGTTTGCCGGAATTATGGCGCACGACTGAATCTTTGGTGCGATTGTCCTTCGATCTCTACATAGTCATAAGCATCATATCAAAGCATAATAATAAGAATATAGATAAGTAGAACACACATTTCACAATAATAATCATTTCCAACCAATCATTTTTTGCGTCATAGAGGAACTGCTATAATCAAAACAAGTCAATCTCGATCAATAATCGATTTAACAAGCACCTCCGAAACATGCACAGGATTACGCAGTCAAGTGCGAACATGTTACTGCGCTCTGGCTCGGTACACGCGCAGCGCGCGTATTTGATGTATTTATACACTTCATCCTGACCATTGCATTATCATACTGTTACTGGTACACCACTGTGTTATTGCATCATGAGCATGCATTGGGCATAGAGTTTGCCAGTCTTCTTCGTATCTTTTTGCTTTTCCTTGTCACTCTATGAATAACACTCTCTGGCCTGCGACGCTGCTGTTGTTGTACCGATAGAGGGCTCACTCACTGTGACCACTCACCATCTATTTGAGCTTATGACCTCCGTATACTGCTACACGAGCGGTAGTCCAAAATTTGAGATAAATGCGTAATGAGCAAATTGTTCTTGTGGGGTTTTGCAGGGGATCAAAATGGACCAATGGCAGACACAATATACGTACCAAGTATATGACTATTTATATAACGTCTTCCTCGATATTTAAGATAATTCAAAATGGCGATTTTCTAGCACTGGATAGCCGTCGTTTGGTCTAAAATTGTAGCTTTAGGAGTAAGCTTTGACATTGGTCCTCGCCCAAAATATTTTCCTAAGATATATAGCTACATTTCCGCATATGTGACTATTTCTTATCCTTCAATATCGCGTAGTAAAAAGCCTTTATACGTCCGTACATGAACAGATAATTTGATCTTTTTTTACGATAATCTATAAACACTTACACAGCTACAAAAAATAACATCTTCACTGTTTCTAAATGTACATCGTCAAATTTAATATTAGCGCGTGTTACTTCCTATATAGGGGTGATACGTGAATTATGCATCGAAAGCATGTGCTTAAAGCGCAGTTCTGTGGTCGATTTAATGCATGTAGACCGTGTTGTTCGTGTAGTGTGACAGTGAAATGAAACACGGTATACGAAGTACTGTGGCTCTATTGAGAAATTAAGAAATATTATTGATCGTTTTTAAACTTTGGTCACTCAAATATTGTCAATATTGAATGCTGTTAAAAATGCCTGACTATGATGATGACGATAACGGGCGGTTGTCCAGTCATAAAACCGAAAAATCCCATGGTCAATCTGGTGTTGATTTAAAGTAATGTATTGCATGACGGGAATTCTGATTAACTCAGAATATGGATGATTCCATTGAATACCGAAATAAGTCCTACCCTACGCAACTCACTTTCAACGATGTGGAATTAGCAATAGTATGGTAAATCGTAACCCAATAGAAAGCAAATTGAAAACGCGAATATCTTTTTCGGAATCTCATCTTGTTTGTCCTATTTTTTATTTTCCTGTTCAAAATAGGATAGTCGTACTTGTATTACTAAACATACCTGACTACTTTCATCCTCACGCAATCGGTTCGAAAATCTCCGTAGTCAGCCCCGCCAATACGAACAACTATTGAATGTTCTGTATGGTTGAATTCGAATTCTGGAGATATGATGGTGTGAAATATAACTGTGACACCTTTATTCGGGTCAGTTGAAATACCCAGTATTGTGCGGTCGTGTTTTGGCAATACTGGTTGCCTTTCCCTTCAAACATAAGAACATAATATAAAGAGTGTTGTTAATTTCATTTTAATTAAGAAACTGGTTAGAAAATATTGGAGTTAAACTATAAAACCGTGGTGGAATATTGTCCATACCAAGTTGATTATAATTATTTAATTTAACGAATTGTGTATACAGACGTTGAAAGAATTGCCTACGTGTACATGATGTAAGCCAATATCAACGAAGCATATAAGAGTGCAAACCACCAACAATTTGTTTGCGTATTGATAATTCCCGTTTGTGTTTTTAAATTAGGATGGACCCCTCGGCAAGTCTAATTTTAAGGTCCAAGAAAAGGTCAAACGTGCTGTGAATGTATCTAAATGTTTTATAAGCTGGCATTTGTAACAGATCACCAAATAAAAGTGGGTATGTATTTTTACCTTTTACCGTGTATGTATTTAATTCTATATGTATTTTATTCTGTAAAGCGCTGTGGTACCTCATTGTGTAAGAGCGCTATATAAATGCCTTGTATAATAATAATAATAATAATAATGCATGAAAATGTACCAAATTTGGATACAATATTACTGCAATGCATTGCTTCAAATGGCAGTCAATAACCAATTGTTTGCTTCAATGACACAAGAGAAATGTGCACTGACTCAGACAACGTCTTGCATCACAGGTCACAGCAAACAATTTCAGCAACATGAAATTAAAAACATTTCAGAGAGTCAAAACAAACTCATATCCAAACAATAAAGTCATTAATAACTGGTATGTCCACCTCCTGCTTGCAAGCAAGCTGTGCAACTCCTTCTCATGCTTCCAATCAAGTTCCTGATGGTAGCCTGGGGAACATTGTTCCATTCTTCCTGTAGTGCTGCAATAAGTGTTTGTCTATTGACAGGTGCATTGTCTCTTCTTGATACACGTCATCCAAGCTCATCCGCATCGGCGAATCATCCTCTTCAATGTCCGCAGCAAATTTACGCCACTGCTACATCAATTGACTTGTGGCATAAAATGTTATGCCCCAACTTATTCTTGGGTCCGGTCAGGTATAAGATTTAGCGTAAATTACTCGCCAGTTACTAGCCTAGTAGCTTACCCCGGTTTGGTGCTCTCAACATTTTGGGTTACGCCTCAGTTACTAGCGAGGTAGCGCTATTCTTCAGATACTCGCCATTGGTGCACTCGGCCGATAAAGTGCTCAACAAAAGAAAGCCGTACACTTTGTTAATGTCCCATAGACTAACTTCCAATTATTTTTTGACCAAGAAGGCTAGATAGACATTTGAATGAATCTCTTAGGCACAATCTGGTACCAAACCTGCCACCAGCAAGGATAAGCCATGATCAGGTCCATTTAATGAAAATCCGTGCCGTTTCCATATTCACATTTTCAACAAACTATGCAGGGAGAAAAGTTCACATGTTACCAGTCCTGTTCTCAAACAAATAGCCCGCTTGCTCAGGCACGAACCAACGCAGTTTCACTGTGTGATCAATCCCCTTCATTCCTGGCCATTCAAGTTCCACACACAGCATTTTTTTGCCGCTTGCGTGCGTTGAAAATGTGAATTCGGAAACGTCACGGATTTTTATTAAATGGTGTTAATAATGGTATAACTTAGTTGTTTTGTGGCATGTTTGGTTCCAAATTGTTCCGAAAAGATTCATCTAAATGTCTATCTAGCCTGTTTGGTCCATAAATATTCGAAAGACACTCTATAGGACATAAGCAAAGTGCATCACTTTTTGTGTTGAGCACTTTATATGCACATGAAGAAGACCCTAACACTTCAATTGATAAATCTGCCAAGTAAACTGCTGTCTGGCCATGTGTTTTGAACTGACCACCCAAAAAGGGTGGCGGCGTTGCATTTTTGGTGATGAATCATCCATCTCTCTATCAACTCTACAACTAAATGTTGTAGAGCAATGGTTGAGGTGTCATTTGAAAGCCTATTTATCTAGCTATATTGTGTGAATAAATCAGGTATTTCTATAACTGTTTGGCTGAGATATGATTGATTATATTTCGAATGTCAGGGGTGGCGGCGGTGGCGGTGGCGGCGGTGGCGGTGGCGGTAGCGTTGTGTACAATCTCTATGGGGAATATAGAAAATGTTCCCAATTCTAAGTTCAAATTACAATAACTCCTCATCTCTGTATGGTAAAAACATGATTTTGCTCTGATTTTATAGATTGTTTTATATTCTATAAGTTTCTGTTTCAACAAACGTGTTAACTATTACGTAACAATTGTAATCACGAATCGATTGCGTTGTCCTTGGCTTTTTCCCTATTCACTACACAGTGAACTTGCCCTAATTCATCGGTTTTACATACATGACTATAACAACAAAAATATTAAACCGATTATAGCAAAATTATACATTTTTTGAAAGCTCTCAAATAGGGGAATTCAAAAATCTCGCTTAAAATGGGATAGGGTGAATAGCCAAAAAAATATATGTGTAAAATCTAATAAATTTAAAATGTAAACGTTTGTGTTCATTTACTTCCCGATATAGTATATTTCAACAGGTTACCCTTGACAACCATTATGTTCTGATGGGTAAATTGCGTGAGGAACTAATATGCACAGTAAAATGATGATTGGATTAGGAATTAAAAAAATATTGAGCTTTAATCAAAATATGAAGAAAAAAAAAAATCGATATTCTTTAAATATTCTTAATCACAACATGTTACCATTAGGTCCTATGCAAATTCCAATCGCATATTTAGATTCCTTGTGAGATTACCGTTTAGAAAATATATACTTGTTATGGGTATGTTACAGCACCTGTGTATACCATTAAATAGTGATAGCGCTATCACTAATGTAATGTCTACAGAATAGAGGTCTCACTTTTAGTGACTGTATATTAATGAGACTCACTATTAACCCTTACAGCCCCGCACCCATGAAATCCCATTTCCCAGGCTGTCGGTTCCAGCTGGCGCTGAGGTTTTTGGGTGAAATAATGGCCCCGGGCTACATAGCTGGGCGAATACACTCGCCCAGCATAGCTCCTCCCGTGGCTCACTTGGTAGAGCGTTCGACTTGTAACCGAGAGGTCGTGGGTTCAAACCCCGGGGCGTGGCACCTCTTGTTGTGTGTGTTTTTTTGCTTGAAAAAAAATTCGTTGGAAAATCCACCGGGAGTGTTAGGGTTAATGACTGAATATTAATTAGACATGTTGCATCATGGGAAAACATTCTCTGGAAGCAGGCGGCCATCTTGACAGCATGGTTTGGTATTTACGTTAGAATAAATGGCTGAAAATATCATCATGGAGCCTTGTTTGCAGGGCCACACTGAACTGGTAATGTAACGGAATGTTACTCTGTCATCGTGTGAACAACATGGATGATGAACTGTACCGGTAAGGTACCGTAATATTTATTTATAAACTGTCGCCGATAAACTGGTTAAACTGTACCGGTAATGTGTCACAATAACAATATGGTGACCCATTGACACGTCATCTTGCGAGCAGCAACGATGATGAAAAGTATCTATAAGTTGGAACTGTAGTAGCTGTCCTGTCGTCATACACCTGTCCCTGTCCCTTGTCCCTTCTACGCAAAGAATAGCGTTGGTTGTGTTTACGCAGCAGTTGCAAGTATAAGAACTCTCAACTCTTCCGTCTACGCATCGAGAAAGGTTATCAATAACCTACGCATCAATGGCATGCCACGGCCAGATGTACGCCATACTCGCATGCTAGCAACAATTATTAACCAGAGCTCTGGGGGGGGGGGGGGGGGGGGGGGGGCGGTAACTTGTGATATATCCTTGCAATTGCATTATTATTTATATGTGTGATATTTTGTTAAACATGTTATATAAACCACTTGATGATGTGCTTGCTAAGGCAATAAACTGATTTAATCTCGCAATAGATTGAGATTATGAAAACTCCGTTGATTTGATATGCATCTTGATATTTAGTCTGTCATCTTGACGTTTGTTATGGCTTTCTGAGTCGTGGTCGTAACAGCTAGGTAGAACAAGTAGTTATTGCGATATGCTAATTCGAATCTCAGATGGTGTAAAATGTAAAAATCTGGACATGCAACAGGAAGGGTGGCGAGTTCAAAACACATGGCCGTCTACAAACAAATGCCAAACTCGAGAGGCATGCGAATGAAGATTAACCCTAAAACTTAAGAAAATTGAACAATGGGGATAGTGTTTTCATGAAAATGAACGAAATTGTATCGCGTATTGAAGCCGCGTTTGGCTGGGTTCAATTTGATCAGATAGTATCTAAATCTATCTATCTAAATTAATACTCAATAAAATTGCTTAGAGCAACATCTAATTGAGAAAAACAAAATGGCGAATGATGAAACAGACCAGATGAACTTAATCTACATTACATGCTTATTTACACCGGTTTTGAAACATTCAACGGTTTTTGACTCTAAGACGGATGAAGGGAGGTTGTTCCACTCTGATATTGTATTTGCAAAAAAAGCTGTATTTATACACATTTTTGGATGCTTTGACTAGTCGGAATTTCTTTGGGTGATATTGTCTAGTAGTCGTTGTAGTTTGACGTTGGATATGTTCTGGAATTGTGATTGCTATATCATTTGCATGAATTTTATACATGATTGATAGACGGATGTTCCTTCGTCGTTCTTGCAAATTCGACCAATTCAAATCACTTAGTATGTTAGTTACGGTACCATCTGATCTACTATAATTACATGCTACAAACCGAGCCGCTCTGCGCTGTACCATTTCAATTTTTTGAACGTCAGATATTACATGAGGGTCCCATACAGCGCAGGCATATTCCAAATGAGGACGAACAAGAGCCATATACATTTGTTGTTTGATGGTCTTGGAACATCGATTAAGATTTCTTCTTATGAACCATAGAGTCCTGTTCGCCTTGGCAACTATATTATTTATGTGTAATGACCATTTCAAATTGTGGGTAATCTCTACACCCAAGTAGGGATGATGTGATACATATTCTAGATATTTGTTCCCCATGTTATAGTCATACACACTTGGATTACGTTTTGTAGTTATACGCAATGTTTTGCATTTAGATATATTAAAACCCATTTGCCATTTACACGACCATTCATATAGGGATGTAAGGTCTTTTTGCAGTACTTTGTTGTCTTCTGGTGATTTAATGACTCTATACAGAAGACAGTCATCTGCAAAAAGACGAATGTGTGTGTCATCATCCAGATTAGAAGCAATATCGTTGATATATATCAGAAACATTAATGGACCTAATACCGTCCCTTGAGGGACTCCAGATATAACTTGAGTCGGGCAAGCTGATTTGCCGTCAACAACAACCTTTTGGGTTCGGGATGTCAACCAATTTTTTATCCAGATCCAGATCTTACCTCTTATTCCATAATGGTCTAACTTACAAAGTAGTCGTTGATGTGGCACGGTATCAAATGCTTTTTGAAAATCGAGTATTTGGAGGTCTGTTTGGAGGTTATGGTCAAGATTTCGGGCCAGGTCTTCTATAGTTATGATTAACTGGGACTCACAACTGTGTTTTGACCTGAAGCCATGTTGAAAGTGTGATAAGATGTTATATTGTTCCATATGACACATTATATGACGGAAGAGAATATGCTCCATGAGTTTACATGTTACCGAGGTAAGGGACACTGGCCTATAATTAGCTGGATTATTTTTTGGTCCCTTCTTAAATCGGTATCAAACGGTTTTGTATGATTAAATAAAATAAGAAGTACATTGGAAAACAAGTTTAGTATGACATGAATTTTGCTTGATGATACAGTATTGGGATCTCAAATAATTGTCACAAACAAATGTATGTTTTTATTTCATTCGGTGTAAATGTTTAGGTTGGACCGTTTGATAAGTGGTTTCAGATATTATTATTATCATGCTTATTATTATATAGATTTATAAACCGCTTTTCCAAAACAGACTAAAGCGCTGTACATTTTGAAACCCAACATGTAAAAATTACAACAACAATGCAATAAGTAAAAAATAGAATTAAATATACACATTATAAAATTATAAAAATATAAGGACCAATTTCCTAAGAAAATAGGTATGTTTTCAACAGATTTTTAAAACATTTCACATTAGGGGCCTCACGCACATTTCTGGGTAATTTGTTTCATAACTCAGGCCCAATGACATTAAAGGACTTGTCACCGTAAGATCTTTTTTGTTTTCGGAATGGCAAGACGAGTATAATCAAGGGAAGTCCAGGCGACCAGCGTTGCATTTATATATATATATATTTTAAAGTATATTGGTGATGACCCATGTAAAACTATTAATTAAGTTCCATTAGACAGTGCCTTCAAATGTAACTTACCGATCTGCTCATAACGATAAACTGTAGCTCAAGCTTTAAAGTATCATATAATAACATTCAAAAGTAATTATATACTTTTTGAGCACTGTAAAAGGGACCTGAATGCTTCCTTTTAAAGTAATTTGTTATAATACGGTAGATGGATTGCATCTCATGGTGTCAACGTTTGTTTACACAGTTTCACGGTGTCATTGCATGAATGCAAGTAGGACCATCTTTTACTGATTAGTTTATTCGAATGCTGGCTTGAGATTTTAAAAATGCATTGCCAGTCATGCGCTATATAATTATCACCCCCCTCCTCCATTCCCTCTCGGTTTAACATTACTGGTAATAATGTGTGTGTTTTCCATACCTGTCGAATTGTAGGCCGCCAGCTGAGTCCACTTCTGTTGAATTCCTCTCGTCAGCGGTTTCATCCAAATACTATTGTGACAATACAAAATACATGAATGGTTATATATAAAGTGCTCAACAAAAGAAAGTCATAACTTTGTTTAGGTCATTTAGAGCAAATTCCCATTATTTTTTGACCAAACAGACTAGATAAACATTTGAATCTTTCCGGCACAATTTGATACCAAAGTTGCCACCTAACAACAAAGATAAACCATGATTAGCACCATTTAAAGAAAATTGGTCACTTTTCAAAAGTCACCATGACTTTGGGGTCAAATGTCAAAAAAGGGTCACTAGGGGTAAAAATGTAAATTTTCACTCCTTGCACTCAAATCGTCCGAGATAAGGTTCCATACGGAAAAGAGTATACTGTCATCAGCAGGTCAAAGGTCAACATCCACGTCTAATATCCGTGATCTATGATCACAATCAAGCTCTAGTACCAATTGGCTCAACTCCATTTACTTATTTTAAAAAGATAATAAAAATGATAACTCAGACCCCCATACCCCCCGCCCCACACACACACATCCCACCCCCAACATCCAACCCACCCCACCCCGTCACTAGAACTGGGACCTACCAGTCCCACTGTTTTGTCATGCCTTTCGTCGGTACAACTGCTTCAAAAAGCTGGCTACGCAACTGATTATTACGTTTAAATCTACTCATCTTAGAATGTGATCGAACACGGACCATAATTGACTTGTTATTGTCTGTACCAAAACACGCGAACTATTTGGGTCACATACAAATAGAATCTTTGGTATGGTTGCCTGAAGATTCTCCTTCCCCATACGCCTCCCTCTTCCCATCCACCGATTAGTGTTGTGGGATTCAACATTGATCAAGGGGGAGAGGGTACCAGCCAGCAGAGAGGTCACGCTGCATGTCAGATTTTGTTGTACGCAAGAAAACAATGGAGTATCAGTGACTGCAATATTTGCTAGAAATAGCTTCGGAAAATGGTCTATTTGAGCATCTCAAAAACTGAGAAACGACTTAAAAATCATGTAGAATTTTAGGGGAGGGTCAATAACATCTGCAGAACGGTAACATGTATAATATTAAACACGTTTTGTGACCAAATTTATGTCGTAAAATGTTGGAAAATTCACGTTTTGAAAATCTGTGGTCTTTGAAATTACAGGAATCCTAACTCATTCTAAACCTCACCAAATCATGAAATGAACCCTCGTCTTACAAAAAAGTATATGTACGTATTGCTGTATCTGCTTGGAGATAGCGAAGACCACGGACACTTCATAGCTTTATACCACGGAATGATATCCGCCATAGAAATTACATGGCGAAAATCGTACAGATTTGCACTACAGTCCTCTGTGTAGGGAGTGTTGACAATAGCAAGGTCGTTTGAATATTGTGTTTGTGCATGTTTGTGACGACTGACCCCGTTTAACAATCTTCATAGCTTTCATATAGGGCTTGGGTGACCTAACTATTGACTTGTACCCCGGGGCGAACCGTTCAACTTGGACCTACATGTACAGAGTGTTCGAAATGTTATTATTGTATAACATTGTAATCTTAAAAAACGGACCTGTTGCATGCATCCTTTAGCTTTGTTGTCGTCCGTTTTGACAGTTGTTCCCTTGCTACCCTGTTTCGGAGAACCTGTGTGAGATCGAACAAAATATTGCTTTATTATTATATTGCTTGAGATAATGATGTGCGTGTGCTTGCTAAAGAATATAATGTACATGTGTTGCCGAACACGCTGCATGCTAATGAACACCAAATCATAGACGGGGAGGAGTCAGATATTCAGATCAGACAGTTTATTTGGATCAGGCGAGGAGAGAAATGCTAATATCGATTCCCCGTTATGCCACCAACGGATGACGTCACGACTTCAACATCCAGCTTAAGGCCCTGTCACACCATAACGCAGTCAGCACGCAGGTATCGCTTTCAATGAGTGACCTTGCCGATTTCTAACCCACGCAAAGATCGATTTCAGGATGTCAACCTTGCGCTAAAACCTTACGAGAAGTTTGTTTTCCCTGAATTAATTGAGGTAGGCTTAGCTGGCAGCCATGATGGCGAAGTAGATGGATTGTTCATAGTTTTCTCTATAATATGATGCCGAATCTGACATATTTGGTCCACAAACAGTGATTTTATCGCTAATTTTAGAATTTAACAACTTTCGTGACTTTGCTTCTTGTAACCATTCACTTGACTGGACTAAAATTCGTACGATATTTTAAGAGCAATTTCCGTACTAACGGAATTTTAAGCTTTAATTTCATATCAAAAACATTGATGCCCGACTTCTTTTTTGAGAAGAAAAACCGAGTCTGATTTTCACCGATTTTCGGTCAGAAAACGAAACTTACGATCCCCCGTTAGGCCTCGCCAACTTGATTTTTAGTTTCCCGTAACCATTATTGAAATTTTGGAAAAAAATACCGTTTTTGCAATGAAAACGTCCGAATTGATGCATTTTGTGTGATGAAATTGTGAAAAATGATTTTGACGAGAAAAAAATATCATATGAAATTGTGTAGAGCAGAAGGATCGATTTCGAACCCCTGACTTCTCGTTCTCCGAGCGAACGTTTTACTATCTGAGCTATCAAGCGAAACAAGTTATATCCGTGAGATTTAAACACTTCATCAACAACCCAACGACGGTACGAAATGAATTTAGCTCGAGACAAGATTCGAGGAGCTATATTATAATCATTCACTTGACCAGACTAAACAATTTTATAATATTTTAAGCATGTTTCTAGTTACAAAAGACTATGAATATTATGATACCATGGATAAAATTGGTGCCTAATTCTTCAAAAGGGAATCATTTACCGTGGATTTGGTTTTAGTTTCGGAAAGTTTTTCTAGAATTCGGGTGTGTGTGATAGCAATAATTTGCACCGAAAATACAACATGTCATGACGTTCACAGATAATTTTAGATATATTATTTGCATCATGGCAAATATGTTTGAAATGTTTGACTATAATCATGAAAAGAGCTCATTTACATCGTGCTATCACGAGGTCAACTGTGACTACGAAAGCCGTATCGCTACGGGTGCATGAGTACTTCCGGGTCGCTGTGCTGGGTTAGAAAAGGAACGGCTTTTCGCGTGGCTGCATAGTGACTGAACGTATCGCCTCAACGTATGCAAAATATCGAAAAATACGTTGGTGTACGTTGGTGTACGCTGATATAAGTGAGGGGTACGTTGGGGATACGTCGTTTACGTTAAGAGCACGCTGTGATACGCTGTGACAATTTGGAACGCGTCGAGCCCGCGAAAAAATATTGAGCATGCTCAAAATTTCTCGACGTACTCAACGTGTGCTTAATACGTTCTGCATAAGTTCCCGGTAAGTTTGTGGTACGTTAGACATACGCTGACATACGTTAGTGGTACGTTACTCGTAAGTTGGTATACGTTGATGAACGTAGGCCGACGGGGAAACGTACAGCCAACGTAGTGATAACGAGTTGATAACGTATATGTGCCGTATGTCTAACGTATGCCTGACGTATTTCTAACGAGTTTCGACGTATTCTCACGTATTCACCTTATGCCGGGCGATCGTGTAAGGCCCTGTCACGTATCCATAGTGTATCCATAGCGTATTGAACGTATATATACATAGCGTATGACTAACGTATTGATAGCGTATCACTAACTTATAACATACTTATGACAGCGTATGACTAACGTATGCTTAACGTATACTTAACGTAGCGTAGCGTATTCGTAGCGTATATGATGATGGGTTGATGTGTTCAGCACGACGGACCATGAAGAAGTGAGGATGAGATACTCGAGGGACCCATTTATATATATATATATATATACTCAAACCCTCCATAAGTTCCCAAAACGCCGAATGCTCGCTAACTGTACGGTACATACGCTAGCTGTACGGTAGACCTGTCACACCATGGCGTATCGCCTGAACGTATGAAAACGTAGGCGAAATATCGAAAAATACGTTGGCGTACGTTGGTGTACGCTGATACAAGTTAGGGGTAAGTTGGGGATACGTCGTTTACGTTAAGAGCACGCTGTGATACGCTGTGACAATTTGGAACACGTCGAGCCCGCGAAAAATTATTGAGCATGTTCAAAATGTCTCGACGTACTCAACGTGTGCTTAACTTACGTTCTGCATAAGTTCCCGATAGGTTCGTGGTACGTAAGACATACGTTTACAAACGCTGACATACGTTAGACATACGTTGACATACGTTACTCGTCGTAAGTTAAAGGTTGGACCTATAGATTTACCCTTCTAGATATTTTAATAGTTATCATCTAGGCTGCGTTTACTTGAACTGGCAACACTTGTCCCGCCGTGTACGAAACTCAATTTCTGCAGCGGCATAAGTCACGTGTTCGTTGTACGCCGAGGATACGCTGAGGATACGTCGAACACGGCAGACATACGCTTCGAATACGTTAAGCTTACGTTGGTATACGCTCGCCGGTCGCATACGCTGTGATACGCTGTCATAAGTTTGTTATAAGTTAGCGATACGCTATCAATACGTTAGTCATACGCTATGTATACGTTTAATACGCTATGGATACGTCCATTCCATCACCGATGTCGACGGACGTTCTTGGACTCTGACAATTTTCGAGCTATTTTTTTGAATACGTCGGCATACGTTCAGGCCACGTTCAGGTCATACGCTATGGTATGACAGGGCCTTTACATTCCTGTTATAGCTAAACATGATGTAAGAATCACTGGATTTTAAAAAGTTCCGCCACAGGTCGTTCTATCGCTTCCTTACCGTGATCTCTACCACATTTTACAGTAGCAACCAAGTATTTGGACACCTTATACAGGCTGTCCCAAAATGATTAGTACCCATCGATGGATCGTCACGCATGAGCGACCCCAAGCTTTGTTTCTATAATAAGCTAGTTTGAAGGCTAAACTTGAGGGACATTTAAACAAGTAAAGACGTGGTCATGGGTAATTAGCAGTGGCTTATACTTCTTTTTCATATTCAATTTCCTACAAACTTGGTAACAATTATATAGTTCCTTAGTGTTTAACCTCACGAAATCCATTCTCCAATGTGAAAATGAAATATAATCCAATACCACTTCATTTAGAAGTCCCTAAACACTTGTCAAATAAAGCAATGCATGAGGTCACTCAAGTGTGACAAACTTCTTTTACCCGTTAAATTGAATTAAGGAGAAGAATTATTAATGATTTGAACACCAATAACTAATAACAGTTATATACAACAGAAAGACACACAAGATTATATTGAGTAGACAAGAGATTATGAGAATACACAAGTTTCTTTCAAACAAGCTGTAATAGCACACACATTTTTAGCACTTTGTTTAAAAAGTGAAATCACCATGTTTTACATAATGGAGTGTTTCTTGAGTTTGATAAATCCTATATTCATGATCTAAAATTCTAATAAAATAATACAGTATGACAAAAATGATGTAAAAAGAACGGACCTAATCCCATCGATTTTGATAATGACAAACATTATTGAACTTTGGGCATCGATGGGTACTAATCATTTTGGGACAGCCTGTAAATGCAGCAAACTGAGAATAACACTGGGAACCTTTGAAATGTTGTGTTGAAGCATCCCCAATCCTCATATTACTATCGACCGGTGAGTTGTGGCTACCAGTTAATAAATAGTCTGCTTATTGCTACACCATGGCTGCGTGTAGAAGAACTAAAAAACAGACTTTCTTTTGGGTATTTAAACATTGTTATTATTCAGTCAAGCTTCACATGCAATATCTTAAATTAAACAGAAGAAACTTCTTTTCAATTTATGATTTGATATATTTAGGTAGGAGCTATAGTTTTGAAGTTATGAGCATATTTATTACTGGGTAAGTTACTTTCTGCATGGCAAGTAATTCTTTCTGTGAGGACAGTATTTCCTTGATCTTATTATCCCTGTCTTTGTTGATCGTATTCCTGCAGTAAACACAGGTTTTAATACAATCTTGCGCTGCAAACAAAAGATTGGTCAATGAAGGCGGATCTTGGGCAGAGCCCATTTATTGACTCGTCAATTATTGACTCTGAAGAATAGCGATATATCACCACCATTGGAATTGTCAACATTGTCAATGATTACATGGATTTGGCAGAACTAAAGAAAATCAGGTGGAATTATGTACTAACATCAGTATGTGCCTTTATGCAACTAACCTTGCTTTTCAAAGACCCGTAGTCCATGAAGATAATCTTCATGCTCGATGGAGACTTTCAAATTCAACTTGTAGCCATCTTCAGCAGTGAGGAGAATCTTTGTCAACTCTTCTTGTAAACTACCATCTTCATACATTTTCCAAAGCTTCTCAAGCTGCTTGCGTCTGGAAAACCGTACAAATAGGTATACTGATCCTGAAGTAAGCCTATCTAGTCTTCCAATACCATAGTTAATAAAAAACGTTACAACCAAAACGCCCGCTGCATGCACAACTCGAAACAAGGTGGACTGATTCCTGCGAAGATCGGCATTCTCATTCTTCAGACTTTTGTTTTCTTCCTCCACATTTGCCACTCGTTGCTCTAGGTTGTCAAGTTTGATTTTCATTTCTGAAAATTATGAAACAGAATATGATAAAAAAAAAAAATTATAATAGGAAACAACACAAATTGGTTGCTTGCCCATAGATGCTGTCCAAAAGGTATGGCCGGTCGGTCGGATTT
The DNA here is from genome assembly GCA_035610835.1 of Ophiura sarsii. Taxonomy (NCBI): domain Eukaryota; kingdom Metazoa; phylum Echinodermata; class Ophiuroidea; order Amphilepidida; family Ophiuridae; genus Ophiura; species Ophiura sarsii. The sequence continues at coordinate 68,359,188 of CM069447.1, forward strand.
CTTTTTTCCTTCAAATTAGGAACTAATACCAGAATACCCGAAATTTAAAAAAATGTGTGTTTTTTAAAATCTTTAAACAGGACCTTAGATGACCCATATTTGACAGTAAATAACCCACATATTACCCCTTGACCCACACTATATGGTAACTCATAACCCAAGATCCTATTACTAAAATATTTAATTTATTCTGATTCTGATTTATTCTGAGTAACGTTTTCTTTGTAAAAACACAATGTATTACTAAAGCTACAGCATCTAAATTTAGTTCATTATGTTCATTTTGTTAATTAAGTATGGCAATAGAAGTGTCGCCTGTCACATGATATAACATAAGAAATATTTATATATAATTATTTGTATAAACAAATAATTTGAAATTTTTCATGCAGACTGTCTTATATGAAAAAATTAAATATTTGTCTTTCCAACTAAATAATTTGTCATGCGGCATGAAATGACAAATTATAATTTGTCATGAAAAGGTGTCTTATTTGACAAATTAAAAAAGTAATTTGTAATGCAACAACATTAATTTGTATTGCAACAAAATGTATTTGTATTGCAACAAAATGTATTTGTCATGCTAGCAGTGTAATTAGTCATGTGACAAACATTAATTTGTCATGCTAGCAGTACATCAATTTGTCACATTATATACATCGTATTTTACATCGTATTGTAACTGATTATTGTAATTTTTCTTGTATATAAAATAGAGTGCATGAAAGATGAATCATTCAGGGCGCCCGGTCGAGATGTTTTATGTTACATGGTTGTATGTGTGCTGTGCTGTACCTAGTCTGCTGAGATAGTCTGCCAGGATATAACTACAACGTCAAGCATCCCGGTAAGCTTATACATTGCAGACTATCTCAGCCGACAAGGTAAACAGCACACCACAACATACAACCATGTAACATAAATCATCTCGGCCGGGCGACCTGAATGATTCATCTTTCATACACTATATTTTACATACCACAAGAAAAATTGCAATAATCAGTTACAATACCTTAAAATACGATGTAAATAATGTGACTTCTGCCTGCTGGCCGCCGGCTCACAATTACAATGGCGGCCGCGAGGAAAGAAACGCGAATCCTGCAAGATATCGCAGGAAACCCCGCAAACCGTGGTTGTATTGCAAACTTGTATCGTTTATTGCATTTTAATTCATACTGCTCACATTAAGTTGTCATGCAATTTGTAATGCAAGCAATACCTCGGCACTTCTAGTCTAACTGACGATGGTTATTTGTCAAGTAAGCAATGGTAGGGTTGTCAAATCAATCGAATTAGTTTTGCATTGTTTTTAACTTGTATCGCAATTCCAATGATTCGTATCATATTATGTTTGATTCGTAAGCCACAGTAACAGAATCGTAACATGACAAGGTTCCTGCATTACAATTTTTATTTATCCGTTTGACGAATTTTCTTCAACAAATGACGAAATAATATGTTCAGTATATACGTATGCAGGTAATTTGTTAATAAAAGATGATGTATATATGTATGATGGCTATACAGGGTGTATCAGAATGAACTGTACCGAGGCAATATGATTTATTACTGTATGAATTCGATTGATATTGTTCAAACCGTTTTCACATATATCTTGCGCAAACGCCCAGCTTTCATAAGAATTTTAAATTTTGAATATCGGACATTTCTGATGGAAAATACAGAATTTCTGGTAAAGATGGTAGATTTCAATTTTGGTCGAAATGATCAAAAAATCTGTGAAATGACTAACCTTACCTGAGATATCCATTCGTCCATAGGACAGGGTTTATTTTAGGTCGCCATATCTCAACTTTTCACATCACTTGTATAACTATTTAATATTTGCATACTTTTATGGGTGAAATTTGGAGATAAATTTTGTTTTTTATTCCGCAAATAAACCGGAATTTGTTCTGCTTGAGTGGTTTTAACCTTCTTTTCTTTGGCGGGAGTTTTTAATATTGCTTATATGGTGTAGGCTACATTGTTTGAAATGTTAGAGGTAGTGGTAGAGAGGATTGATTTGATCTCTATGAAATTAACATATAATATAGGAAACATGTTCACCTTTATGTTGCAGGTATTTAAGTTTAAAATAATAATCATTTTGTATTTTTATGTATTTTAGAAACACGGTACAGTTCTTTCTGATACACCCTGTAGTAATACATAGGTTTTGAATGCATCTCGATAGCATCAATGTACAGGTATACCATTTTCCTTACCATATCACCTCATGTGAACTAAAACAATATTTGTTTCTGACTTGAATTTCCAAATATGTTTCATTTTTTAAAATATGTATTCTATTGTTATATCATGTAACAGGCAACACTTAAGTTGCTGTATTAAATGATAATTTACTGAATTTAGGTATTTTTCAACTATTAAAACATGCCAAAATGTATGTTTTTATTGTTTAGAATAAATGAAAGTATTTCTTAATTAATTGAGACACCAAGAGAGGGGGTTACATTCACATGGTATGGGGTCACATGAGGGGTAATTTATGGGGTCAATCGAGGTCAATTAGGTGACAAATTTGTACTCCAATTTCACGTATGTTTAAACCTTGTTAACAAAAACAAAACAAAAAAAAGTTACACGGTCGGAACTGTAGTAAAATGTCGGTCGGACGAGGGCAAGCAAACTTTTGTTTTGCCTTATTGACAGATCCAGTGCCCAGTACACAGCTAGGGCTAGCTCCCCCCCCTAAAAAATTCCAATTTCTACGCGTTTCACGTGAATTAGTTTCAATGTTTCAGTATTCAAGCTCAACAAGATGGCTTCAGGAACATTTTATTTTAGTTAAAAACCTGAACATTTAGTGCACATTTCTCTACAGGTTTTAATATTATAATGGGTTGATACCCTAAATACATCATGTTCTTGGTTTGGATATTGTTAAAGTTAGAATTTGAATGTGCGCACTTTGTGTTTCCATTTTACTCCCGTGGCCTATCTTTGTAAGAATCATTGTTTTTAGCTAGTAGGCATGTGAAAAAATATCAAAATTACCACTTCACATCTTTGCTGCATCTTTGTATTAAGAATGCTGCATCTTTGTATTAAGAATGCCCAAATTCCAGGAGCTTCAAGAGGCTTCGCCTCTGGATCCCACCCACTTGGAGTGGATGTTGTTTAAGTTAGGATTTGAATGTGCACACGTTTTGTTTGGATTTACTCATGTTACCTAATAGTAAAATCTTTATTAGGGATAATTGTTTTATAGTTAGTAGGCAATAATACGGTGTACTACATGTACTACAGTATCTTATATAGTTTGGAATTTGTATCATTCTAAAAGTCGTACATAGTAAGTTTTTATCGAGTTTCAACCGGAGGCAGATTCCGTTTGACATAGAATCACCAATATGAAATATTTTGTCAGATGTAGACAAAAATAGGAATTTTATGTTTAAAGATCCAATGTTGTTTGATTTAAAAACACTAATCTAATAGGTTTTGCCACGACAGAGATATTGTCGGGCATGTGCCTTTCATTGTGATTTTCTTTTAAATCAACCACTGCTTAGTTCAATTACACTAATTAATGAATGTCGGAAGCATTATTCATGAACAATTCTTGATTTGAGACTGAATTCAGTTAGGCCTACCCTTGATTACCTCCCACCTTTAAAAAAAAGGGAAAATGTTTTACTAAATTTCTTGTTCACTTAAAATACGTTTCGGTGACATTACACAACCTGCCCGAGCAAAAATGAAGCAAGTCATTTTATATTTGTGACACATGAGTTCCATTTTCAAATACAACTACAATAATGGCCAATATTATGTACCTCAGTAGTCACTTCTCTGCAATTCCAGAGGAAGTTGGTCAACTACGTATACATCATATCGACAAGCTGGTTTAAAACAATATTACGCACCAAACGATATTATTCCCGTCTTATACATTCCTGCTAAATATTTACATAATATAAGGTGCGAATGAAAGTGAAAAACAATACAGGAATTATACCATGCTCATTAACTAATATATAGGTTACCTACGAATACAAAATGGAATATGAGAAAATTGATTATGAAGCCGAAATTTCATGGATATTATGACTAAATGTACCCATTTTAAGACGATCAACGTGTAATCTATGGATATAAATAACATTCATTCACTCTAACGCCAACAAAAAAATATGTTCTCGGCAAAACCAGTGTGATTACACCATACATTTTATTTAAATTAACACCTCCTATTTTCATTTAATAAGGGAATATTAATTTTTTCCCTCCAAATATAAATATAATAATATATCCAGTCAGATTGTATGATTGCGCACTGCTTGTATGTAAAATAAAATCATTTAGGGCCAATATGCACCGTGTATATTATTGAATGTTGCCTACATATACATGTTACCTCCGAATACAACATGAAGTCAATGCACGAGAAGCTGTTACTGATTATTAATATAAACATTAATCACCCCCATTGCGATTTAAATCAACTGTCAGAGGATGTCTTTGCGTGAATAACATAAACAACTACACTAATAGGAGTAACGAGATTGAGACATAGGGAGGCTATATTCAATCAACTTTTAAGACAACAACACATTATTGATGCACTTGCACACAAACTACAGAATTTTGTGAAAAGTTACTTACAAAAGCTGAAAAATTGATGCAAAACTTCTCTGTGGCTTGCCGAACGCAGCGCACATTTCTACTTTATTCCAGTCGATACAAGTATGTAACAACAGAGGGAATAACCACGGTATCGTTATTTGTATTTGAAGGTAAAAGTTCATATTTCAAATTTGCCTACGAATACAGCCTTTTATTGCTGATATTTCAAAAAATGTTGCCTTCAAAATGATAAAACTTGGCACACATGTACATTGTATCACACGTCGCTTATTCTAAAGATATCATTCACTAATCTGTGTTTATATTAACATGGCAGTGTTTTAAATAGGTATTCGGAGGTAATGCATTTTTTTTACCAAACCGATCGTTTCCGCTTTTAAAATTTCTAACAGCTTTATCAAAAAATCGACTTGAATGTGGACAATGCATTTAAGTATTTAACATATTTAGGTATCCTTACAGCACAAATTACACTACCTCAGGCGAATTCGTCCCCGAAAGTGAGATTTAACAAAACATGTATTGGTAGGTAACGTCAAAACTTACCACAGCCAAAAAAATCACAACAATTCAGGGGATTGATCAAAAGTAACAAAAATTACAAGAGGCATTCTTGAGATATCCACCAATCAAACAGGTAAAATTATTTCCGCTTAAGCTCGTTTTCATCTAAACGGTTATATGTCTAAAATAAAACCTTAACAACTATTTTGTAAAAAGGGTGAAAAATAGCAGGTTTATTGCTCGCATACGCCCAATTGTGCATAGAAGTTAGTCATATTATATATGGCGCGAAGCGTCTCATCGAGGCGGATACGTATAACACAAAAATAAAATAGTCAAGATATAGATTATTTTATTATAGGCCTGAACATCACGTGTACACTTTTCGTTGGATTCGACCATATACAGGTACCACCATAAAGGCCTGTAAGTAGTAAGTCTAAATAGTTAAGGCCATAACAGCAAGTAGACAGTAGCTGGTTGGATTAGCGTGTACGGATAATCAAGTATTGACCAATCTGAAATCAGGTTTAATAAGAAGTGTAACAAGACAACACAGAGAACTTTAAAACAAAACTATTTTGATTAAATATGATACACATACTTAGGATTGAAATGGTTCATGGTTGTACAACACCCAGAAGGCACTATATTTTTCCAAAAACACAAGGGGTGGCGGTTGTTCTTTTTTATACAAAAACACGGCGTTATTTCAGTTGTTGTGTTATAGGTTGGTTAAGTCGACATAATCAGAGACTGATCAAAATCAGTTAGATTTGAGTCAAATAGTTTTGAATTCATGAGTGTAGGCCTAACTAGTGAAAGCGTGCCGCGTCCAGAGTCAAAAAACGGAAAATAATAGTGATTTTACGGAAGATGCGGCCTATATAATCAGATCATATTTCAAAAACAGATTGTTCAATTGTAATGTTATTTGGCTAGTTTGTTCAAAATGTTATGCTAAAAAAGTTGAAATCAATTTTGAATGATTTTGAATAAATTAGTGCTCTATAAGGGAGCACACCCCTAAATAGGTCTCGCGACACGCTATCGATCAAGGTTGAGTACGACAATAGTTCCTATTTGGCGGAAAAGGGAGAAGAAATTTGTGATTTTTTGACGGTTTATGATATAATTTTTCACTTATATGTTGCGTTTGAAATGTGTAGTTGATGTTCTGACATTTAAACTGGGTGATTTGAGGTCAATTTTAATTTCACGGCCCGATTTACACGTGCGGTGATATCCAGACCGGAGGCCGCCTTTCGGTAGGCATATCACTACGTTGTTATGCGGCGGCTTATATAATAAAAAAAAGTGCGCGGTAATTGCCCCTTCATATTCTGATATGTTGTAGATTACCCTTGTGAGTAAAACATATTGAAATTTCATTAAACCAAACGCACAAATATAGAACCATTTAAGAAAGCCTTTTCTAACAAGTAAGTCTATGGAGAGTTGCGTCATCCCTTATAGGACTAGGTTCCCGATCTTCTGCACGTCCGTAAATTAATTTGCTTGTGTGTGTAAATTAATTCACTTGTGCACGTAAATTAATTTGCTTGTGTGTGTAAATTAATTCACTTGAGCGAGTAAATTAATTCAATTGTGCGCGTAAATTAATTCACTTGTGTGTGTAAATTAATTCACGTGTGCACGTAAATTAATTCACTTGTGTGTGCAAATCGCTTGTGTGTGTAAATTAATTCACTTGTGTGCGTAAATTGATTCACTTGTGTGTGTAAATTAATTCACGTGTGCACGAGAATTAATTCACGTGTGCACGTAAATTAATTCACTTGTGTGTGTAAATCGCTTGTGTGTGTAAATTAATTCACTTGTGTGCGTAAATTAATTCACTTGTGTTTGTAAATTGCTTGTGTGTGTGTGTTGGCGGCGTTAGTGCACCGTAATAGAGTTAATTCTAAATTGATCGAGAAAAAAATCGGCGGAGAGCGGCTATGGAATATTAGATATAGCAACGGTTTCTGTTTATTCTATGACCCTAAAACAGTGAGTAAATCCAAGTAGTGGTACAAAACGAACGTTATAGCAGTATTCTTGTGAAATATGGCCACCAGAAGTAGGAAGAATGAGGCCGCAAAGACCAAGAAAAGGCGGCAAGATTCAAATGCTGAGCAGCATGGTGTGTGTACCGGCAATACACCCCGGCACACAACAAGCAGCGGTGCTCGCAGTGATGCCTGTGTTGACGCTACACGGAGCATAACAGGTGCAGGTGAGAACAGTAATGTCGACGGGCCAAAGAAAAGTGAAGGTGATGACGGTTTCAAACTTTTTTTGTTAAATCATCGTTTGAGAAAATCCTGTCTGGACAGTCAGCAATCCAGCAAGACTTGGACACGTTCAAAGAGGAAATAAAGAGAAGTGTAGAATTCCAGGGTGAAGAAATAAAGGAACTAAAAGCAAGCGTTTCAAGACCAGAACAACAAATGCATGGGTTGAAACGCGAAACAGTAAGAAGTACATTAATGAGTTGTTTGAAGAAGTAAACAGGTTGGACAGACACTCGAGAAGAAACAACATTCGCGTTGTAGGATACGTAGAACAGAGAGGGGGAAGGATGCGCGATATCGTTAAGGATATCTTCAAAGATCAGTTCGGCAGAGACATCGAAATTGAGCGTGCCCACCGCGACGGTAAACCATGGCGTGGAACCACAGGTTACCCCGCCATATCCTTATAAAACTAAAAGGTTCCAGGACAAAATGGACATTATGACTAGGAAGAGACATTGTTAAATAATTGCTTAGATCATCTTAAAGTCATGTTATATTTACACGTACATGGGGAAATTAAAGGAATACCTGGATTGTTAAATGATACCTTGGGTACCCTCGCTAATGGATGAAGTGATGTATGCTGTCAAGAAACTCAAGGATGGGAAATCACCAGGCCTTGATGGGATTCCTGCTGAGCTCATAAAATCAACAGGCCAGCACGGAATTAAAGCACTACATCAGTTATGTACATGCATCTGGATCAAATACGACTGGCCAAATGACTCGCAAACAGTGCTCCAACTACAGGACAATTGCCCTTACCAGCCATACAAGTAAGGTGCTACTGATGATCATTATTTTACGCCTGAAAGCCAAACTAGATCAAGAACTTCCAGAAGAGCAAGCCGCCTACAGGAAAGGCAGAGGTACTGTCGATATGCTGGTTTGTCTGCAGATCTTGATAGAGAAAATCATTGCAATAGGTCAGAAAGCTTTCATCATGTTCATAGATTATTCTAACGCATTTGACTCTGTGAGCCACATCAAGCTTTTCTCTGCAATGATAGAGATGGGATTTCCAGCACATCTTGTAGCACTGCTTCAATCCCTGTATGTGAATCAGAAGGCAAAGATCATCAGATGGAATGGTGAAAACACAGATGAATTCAACCTAGGTAAAGGTGTGAGGCAGGGATGTATCGCTTCACCACACATGTTCGTCTCCTACACAGAAAAAGTCATGAGAGACGCTGATATAAACCAGTATGGGATAAAAGTAGGCGGTACACCAATTTCAAATCTCAGATATGCCGATGACACTGCACTTTTTGAAACCTCTGAAGAAGACATCGAGAGGCTAACATCAGCCGTAAATGATGCAGGCAGGAAGCTAAATCTCAAGCTCAATGTCAAAAAGACAAAACTTCTAACAACTGGAGAAGAACAGCCTGTGCATAATATCTCAATCGATGGTGAGGATGTTGAACAAGTCAGTCGCTTCAAATACCTAGGCTCTGTGAAAATCACATCTGCCAGTTGCACAGCTGATATAAGAGCTAGAATCGGAATGGCCAAGGGAAGGATGATAAAACTCCAGGACCTATGGAATGACCGCAACCTCACAACAAACCTTAAAACAAAGATTGTAAAAGCATTGGTATGGAGCGTGCTCCTTTACGGTCTGGAGGGATGGACTCTAATCAAAGCAGATGAAAATCGCATAATGGCTGCTGAAATGTGGATCTGGAGAAGAATGTTAAGAGTTAACTGGAAGGAGAAAAGAACCAACATAAGTATCCTGAAAGAACTTGGTGTAAAGAGACAACTGCTAGGAGAGCTTATCAAAAGAAAGCTGGCCTACTTCGGGCACATCATTAGAGGCAGTGGTAGCTTACTGGCACTCCACATCATAGAAGGGAAAGTGGAAGGCAGCAGGAAAAGAGGTCGTCAAAGGTAACAATGGTTTGACAACATCAAGGAATGGACTTGTGTGAGTCTTATAAAGGCCAAGCGTCTGGCACAAGACAGAGTAGTTTGGTGAAAGATGATCCGGAGATGTGATCGTATGGCAGCCAATCGTCATATCTGACGGAGGCCGAAGAAGAGAAGAAGAAGACCTTGGGATCATGAAATTATCACTTGGGGTCATTAAATGATATCCTGTGGCTATCAAAAGACCATTTAGGTCATTAAATTACCAATCAGATCATTAAGAGTAATGGATCGACTCTATCGATGGAGGATAGGGTGGCCACGGGGCCGAGATAGATTTTCTTTATACTTTCATATTTGATAGACCTTAACCCGAAACTATTTCCAGAAATATTTTTCAAAAATAATCCTTGTTACCATGGCAATAGCCAAAATGGCATTTTCGCACGATTATTGCCATTTTGGCATTTTGAATCTTTCAAATTTTCATATTTTGAAGCCTGCGTAACTATTACGCTCAGTGGTCATGATTTTTTTTCATTACAAGCTATGGGTAGATAGATACTTAAATGCTTCATTGAATGTATCCAAAAAATTGCCAGGTGTCACGGAGGGTTATACCATTTATTTGAAATAGGGGTGTTTTTCAACCTTTTCAAAGTATGCAAATATACCAATTCTGCATAGCTTACAACCCATATGGTAACGCTCCGATTTCAACGTGGACCATGTCATGATGAGATGCATGACATATTAGTCTTATCAAAAATGTTAATTTGAGTTTGGGGAAAATACTTCCTGTATATGCAGTGTTGCCAGACATTTTCACCAAAAAAAATCACATTTTGTTCAAAATCAAATCCACTTTTTATTCTATTTAATGATATGAGACTGGAACTTATCATTCACAGCTAAGTTTTAACAATGGGATGTATGTGTTAGACCACTAGAAACTCAAATCTATACTCTGTTTGGCCATCTCGAGACAGTGACGTAACCGCGTATTCTACTAATTGCATCACATAACGCGCGTGCATACTCGCGGCGCTGGCGTACAAACACGAGCGTTGAAAGGCGGAAGATACACACGCGTGCGTAAAAGCTGCGCCTGTTCAGTTACGTCACTGTTTCGAGATGGCCAAACAGAGTATAGTATTTTTGCTTTGTTAACATACTTTAAAACCAAAATGGCCGCAAAATGAATGGTCAAAAGTGGTCAAAATTCCATACAATAGCATAATATCAACCGAAATGTATGATAAAAATATAATTTTAATGATGGGATGTATGTGTTAGACCACAAGTATTAACTCATATCCATTATTTGTGCTCTGTTAAAAAAGTTCAAAATCCAAAATGGCTGCCAAACTGGCCCCAAAATAGTTCCTAAAGTGGATGCAAAATTGGGATGTATGTATAAGACCACTAGTAACTCATATTCAGTATATTTGCATTGTAATAACATACTTTAAATCCAAGATGGCCACCAATACGGCCGCTGTAAATGCACAAATAGTGTACAATAATCCACACAAAAAATTGCAAGAGTGTATATTACATCACATTCACCAAATAGTATGTTCGAAACTGCTAAGCTTTTGCTTTTAGATATAAGGCCCACCTCAATGACAATTTTTACTCTCTGTATCACTTTCCAAAATGGCTTCCAAAGTGGTTAAGTTGATGTTAAATGACCTAAAACAATTGTTTTGTATTGTAAATGACCATACTATGTAATACCAATACCCCCAAATCTAATAAGACAGCATTCAATATATGTCTATGGTAAAGTCTAGGGGCTGTAGATCTAGTTTGAGTATTTTGAAATATATAAGATGGCTGCAAAAGGTTAAAATAACTGAAAAACAGTATTAGTCTTATTGTTAGTGTTACATTATATATGAACAAAAGATTATATCTATGGATTTTAATCCACCCAGTAAACGTATCTGTATGTGACAAGGTATGATTGTATCCAATCTTGATCAATTGGTGGCCACCTGTGGTAATTATTTTGACCATTAGGGGGTAATTTTAATAAAATGGTCATTATAATGCCCATCTTAATAACATCACATTGTCAAAATGGAGTCTATACCATTTAAGTATACCTTGTCACATATACAAATACGTTTACTGGATGGATTTATAGCTGTAGATATAATCATTTGGTCATATATAATGTAACACTAACAATAAACTAATACTGTTTTTCAGTTATTTTAACCTTTTGCAGCCAACTTGGATATTTTAAACTACTCAAAGCTGTATATATCTACAGCCCCTAGGCTTTATCATAGATATAGTGAATACTGCCCCATTACATTTGGGGGTATTGGTATTACAAAGTATGGTACAAAACCATTGTTTTAGGTCATTTAACATCAACTTATCCATTCTGGCAGCCAATTTGGAAAGTGATACTGAATCAAAATTGTCAGAGGTGGGCCTTATTTCTAAAAGCAATAGCTTAGCAGTTTAGAATAATACTATTTGGTGAATTTGATGTACATGTAATATACACTCTTACAATATCTATTTTGGATTATCATACACTCATGTAGACTATTTTTACATTTACAGCGGCCATTTTAGTGGCCATCTTGGTTTTAAATTATGTTATTACAATGCAAATATACTGGATATGAGTTACTAGTGGTCTAATACATACATCCCGATGTTAAAACTATACCTTTATCATACATTTTGGTTGATATTATCCCATTTTATGGAATTTCAACAACTTGTTCAGTCATTTTGGGAACCATTTTGGGGGCCATTTTGGATTTATAAGTATGTTAACAAAACACAAATACTAGATATGAGTTACTAGTGGTCTAATACATACATCCCATCATTAAAACTATATTTTCATCATACATTTCGGTTGATATTATGCTATTTTATGGAATTTTGACCACTTTTGACCAGTTTTGGCCATTAATTTGGCGGCCATTTTGGTTTTAAAGTATATATGTTAACAAAGCAAAAATACTAGATATGAGTCTCTAGTGGTCTAACTCATACATCCCATTGTTAAAACTATACTCTGATCATACATGTTGGTTTAAATATGTCAATATATAGAATTTTGGTGGCCATTTTTGCGGCCATCTTGGATATAGGTGTGTTAACAAAGCAAAAGTTCTGGATATGAGTATCTAGTGGTCTAAAACATACATCCCACTATAAAAAACTACACTTTCACCATACAATTTGATTGCTATATGTCATTTTATGAGATTTGACCAGTTGTGGCGGCCATTTTGGACACCATCTTGCATAACCCCATAGCATTATGAAAATGTTGTTGGTAACATCCTGATTATGTCTTAGGATCATGATAGGAAGTAAACAAAAGTTGGTTTGGGGAGGCCTGGGGGGGGGGGGGGGGGGGGGGAGCTCACTAACCCTTTGTAGATACCCGACTAATATCTAAGACTAATCCCTCAGATCATAATCATGGCACATGTATTCAAATTGGTAAAGACAGCCCGTAATGTAATTCTAAAACTGTGCGTAGCATATTGATATCAAAAATAACAGTTAGACCATTATAAGTGAACGTTTTTGGGAGACAAAATATCCCAACTATGTTTTTCAGTGGAAAAATATATGGAGAAACGTAACATGTTCAATAAAAGAAGCCAAACTGGTAACTATGAATTGGAAAATACTTTGCAATATTTATCCGACTAGAATCTTACTACTTAAAATGGGTAAAGGTAACAATGATTTATGTGAAACATGTAACGAAAAAGAGTATCTAGAACATTTTTTTCTTTCACTGCAAGAATATAAGAAAAGTATGGTTAGAAATTAATACAATACCCTCTGACGTAACAGGGAAAAAAGTAAAAGTGTCTGTGACAGATATTCTTTTTGGTTATTTTAAGGGTAACAAGAAATGTAATAATGTAAGCAATACGATTATTTCTGTGGCCAAAATGTGCATTAGCAAGTTTAAAACGGAAAGCATCCAAATGATGTTGCATTAATATTGCATGAACTCAGAGTTAGACAACTGACATAAATGTAGCTTGTAGTCATATTACTATACAATTTGATAACTTATTATGCAACATTTAATAGCATGATATACATTGTAATTAATTTTAAATAGATCAAGTAAGTAAGTGTTTATAATGATAAATAGAAATTATGCTATGTAAAACATTGAATGTATGTACAATGTAATATTGATAAGTGGCGATAAATAAATACAAAAGATAAAAAAAATTAAAAAAATTAAAAAAGACAGCCCATAGCCAAGGTGTATGGCAAGTCAAACGTGTCATAATAATGTAATCTTTTGTATTTAGTTGTATTTGTAGTCTTTACATGTTTTTTTTTAATACTACTGTGGTTTACTTTTTCCTAATGTTGCATGTAAAGTTGATTTTTCATTTTCGTAGTATTTAACTTACGGTAAGATTTATATTGATTTTCTTTTAGAAAATAGGTAAAAGACTGGCAACACTGTTTTGCTTTCCACAAACACCAATAAACATTTTGGGGTGAACACCAATTGATTTACAATTGATATGTGATTACAATGAGTACACATGACAACATGTTTGGGGTTATAAGGGATTTTCACGTTGAAAACGTAATCTGTAATCATATTACTTGCTATGGCAACACCCGTTAAGTTAATGACTGGCAACACTGACCATTTAAAATGATCAAATTTATTATAATATCAAATTTTCTTCTAATTAACATCTCGCTGTGAATTTAAGGTTCCGGTTTCATATAATTAAACACAGCGAAACATGCGTTAGCTTTTGAAAGAATTGTGAAATGTTGTGAAAATATCTGGCAACACTGCATATTCAGGAAGTATTTTCCCCAAACTCAAATTAACATTTTTCTACTAATGTCTCATCTCAACATGACATGGCCCACGTTGAAATCGGAGCGTTACCATGTGGGTTGTAAGCTATGCAGATTTGGTATATTTGTATACTTTGAAAAAGTTGAAAACCCATCATGATATCCCATATTTATGTCTATACACTCACTGAAGCATCTACATATTCACCTATTCAGCTTATATAAAGAAAATATTTCATATACTTTTTGTCTATTAGAAATAGATGCTTACAAATTTGATAATTTGTGAGGTTAAAAAGACAAAAATGGGGAAAATAGCCCTAAAATGGTATTTTGGCCGTTGTCAAAATTAATTCCACATTTGTTAGTTTTAACTAAAGGGTCATCAAATATGAAAGTATTAAAGAAATTCCATTCCAGGGCCGTGGCCAACATTTAAAAAAAATCGTCCATTTTTACAGTCCATTACACTTAAATATTCTTCTGGGTCATTACTCTACCAATTTGGGGCATTAAACTACCACTTGGGTCATTTATAATTTACTTTTGGTCATTGTTTGACGTCAACGCGATCACTTCAGTGAATTAACTATGATAACATCAGGTCATTTTAAAGTCCCTAAGGGTCATGACATGGTCACTTGAGGTCATGAAATAATCATTTGGGGTTGTTAAATGATATCCTGGTGTTATTAAATGACTATTCAGTTCAATTTGGTCATCATGATCACTTCAGTTCATTTGATGGTTTGTTCGGGGTCAGTAAATTAACTATGATAACATCGGGTCATTTTAAAGTCACTAAGGGTCATATGATCATATGGGGTTAAAAAATGATCACTTGGGATCTTACTTGGGATCATGAAATGATCACTTGGGGTCGTTAAATGATATCATGGTGATATTAAATGGCCATTCATGCAGTTCAATAAATAGTCCCTTTGGTCATTGTTTGAAGTCATGATCACTTCAGTTCATTTGATGGTTTGTTCGGGGTCAGTAAATTAACTATGATCACATTGGGTCATTTTAAAGTGACCTAGGGTCATGAAATGGTCACTTGGGGTCATGAAATGATCACTTGGTGTCGTTAAATGATATCCTGGTGTTATTAAATGATCATTCAGTTCAATAAATGATCACTTGGGGTTATGAAACGATCACTTGGAGACATAAAATAATCATTGGGGACATGAAATAATCACTTGGGGTCATGATATGATCCCTTGGGACATAAAATGTTCACTTGGGGTCATGAAATGATCTCGTGGGGTCATGAAATGATCACTTGGTGAAATGAAATGATCACTTGGGGTCATGAAATGATCACTTGGGTCATGACATTATCATTGGGTCATGAAACAGGAGTGCTGGAGAGGAGGATGAAGAGCTAATCTCACAGACACGCACTGATATACTTCATTCACATCACTTATTTGACAATAAATGCTAGGTCAAATGTCAGAGAGATTGGCTGTTATGTACCGATTAGGGGTAAACTGATTAATTAATTTATACTGATAACAATTCACACACTTTTATCTTAAAATAAATTACCACTTCATGGAGTGCAACAGTATAAATATTGCGATACCAGCCCAACAAGTCCCTTTTACATTCTGTACGTGTGGTATGTTTACTTTGTTATAACCAGACAAATGACAGCTTAAAAATTACAAGGCATGCATGCTCTACTGCATGCATGCCGAGTGAGTTCAAAAAGCCCGCTTGTACATCTCGTGCTTTAACGTCCCAATCGATACTATACGATGTGCGTGTTGCATGCGCGCAATCTTGAAATTTGTCTAGAATTTGTGACATCTTTATCAATTTTGGAAGATTTACGGCGCGTAGCGAGATGTGGGAAGAGGTGGGGGCTTCAGTTCGTCGGTGTCATTGTTAATAGTCTGTTGATCATTGTCGGACAAAAGTACTTACATTTCATCTTGCACAATTACCGAATACTAATTGTTTTTACCCATGCTTAAAATGTGTTAGGCAGTCAACTGAAGAAAATAGATTGTTTCAAAAATAAGCGCTCCGTTAGATCGCATGTACTTTATTTTGTAACACCCTGTGTATGCTGTTATTGGCCATATAAAATTTAGTATTATATCCAGGCAACATTTCTAATTGTAACATGATCATTTCATGTGTGTTTTATTTCATTTCATTATCATTGCTTTCATCAAAATAGAAGCAAAAAGTGAAGAAACGCGTGGATTGAGGACTCGATCATACATGTGCATTTCGCTTGTTACACCTTGTATAACATGGTGATTATTAGTCATACGTTTGTGTTTGGTACAATATTTTTACAAAACGTCAATTTAAAATTTAATTTGACACTAAATTATGATAACGTTTAACTTTATTTCAAAAATATGTTTTCACATACTTATATTGTTACAAATTTTGACCACCCTGTAAAAGGTATCCTTTATAACTAAAAACAAAGGTGGCAACATTTTTCTGTGTAATACGAGTGTATACTTTGAATTATGCAGCGTAATAAATTATAATTCTATCTTCAAGAAATGTAAAAGACCAGTGACAATTTTGTATTTTAGTGCATTTCTTGATGTTTGCACCCTATATAATATCTACCCACCCTGTATAATGACCTTGATATTGACATTGTGAGATTTGGAAATGTGTATGCCTTCAGGAAATGTATACTTTCCTAATACTCCTATGTATAGTTTTAATGCTAAAAATGTTTTAAGCAAAATCCATGTGATTTTTCCAATTTTAGCATATGTCACACAAAGGGGTCCCAACTCAAGGCCCACGACACTATGAGACCATCCGGTTAGGCAACCTTAGCTTGGAGGGAAAATCGAAATCATCAATAACGCAAGTACTCTCAACAAGAAATCCGAATAATTTCAACGTGTCGCCGTCGAAGAAAACCACCAAGCCGTGCGAAGAAGAAATAATGTAAAAAAACAGACAGTTGGCTGATGAACGCCGTCAAAAACGGGCGTGAAACCCAGGGTACCAACCCATGCTGACCCATGATTATATTAATGATTATATTACTCATATTACATATTATTATTTATTATTATTATATCAATATCAAATCAAACAATCAAAAAACTACATCATCCACCTGAGTCTGTGCTCTACATTAATACACTCACCCCTACATCTAACATAATTATTGGTTTCATACATCATTGTTCCAACATTATAATTATTACCTGAGACGAATATACATGGTATATACCAGGTATATTCGTCTCAGATATTACGCCATGTATCCTTTTACACATTTATTTGTTCAAAAAGTGTAAATTCATATTTAATGTTAATTGAAGTTTTACATGTTTATAATATTTAATTTGTATCAATATGCATATGCATCATATAAATATCTTTGACATGCAGGTACATATTTTAAATAATTACATTTTTAACATCTTCGTTTTATAAATCTCTGATTTGCAGCTCAAACAATAATAAGCTGATTAAATGTGGGTGTTTCCCGTTACTGAACTTGCTGATAAATAATATACCAACACTTATTATTTTATTTATAGAATTGTTTGTGTCTTCATCATCCAGATTATAACCAAATAATACATCTGCAACTGATACTTTAATTAAGCTATTGTATTGTTGCGATAGAATATTGTTGACTTCAGTCCATACACTCTTTATTTTTGTTTACAATAATAAAAGAAATGTTCAATGTGATCTATTTCATTACATGATTCACATACATTATCATTCTCTTTACCTATTTTGTGGAGAAATATCTTCGTCGGGTAAATGTTACTAATTATTTTCCAGTTCAATGTCATGAGTCATGGTTCGCTAATTTGCTTAATATTCTTTTTCCAAATCTCGCTCCACTCAAAATTGTTATAATCGAATTTATTTTCCCAAAACAATTCGCAAATTCGTTTTGCATTTAATGTGGCTATCATTACATTCCAATATAGTTTTATTGTACATAGTTCTTTATTATACTTAAACGATCATCCGATGTAATACCTCTTCTTTTATTCTTCCACAAAGTAGGTATTGCCTGTTTTACAGCTATGTATGCCAGCATTGGCTTAA
This sequence comes from Ophiura sarsii, assembly GCA_035610835.1. NCBI lineage: Eukaryota > Metazoa > Echinodermata > Ophiuroidea > Amphilepidida > Ophiuridae > Ophiura > Ophiura sarsii. The sequence continues at coordinate 68,377,394 of CM069447.1, forward strand.
TGAACAAATCTTTTTTATTATTTCATCAAATGTATACATTTTCCCATTGTCTTTGAATGAGTCTGACACATAAACAAGACCTAATTTTATCCATTCCTGAAAGTACAGTGTATCACCTTTGCTAGTAATACACTCATTATTCCATGTTATCCCAGTCTTCTATTTCGTTTATAGTTTCAGTATTTTGGGTTTTAAACCAAACTTTGGTCACTAATTATTGCGGTAACAGGATGGTATTTCTTTTATAAAATCCTATAGTTTCAAAACAACAATTGCATTTGAAGATATTATAGTCTAAGCATGTCTTTTTCAGTAAAAAAAATAGGAATATTTTTCCACGTGCTGTTTTGTGGATCTGTGAGCTTTTTGCTCCATCTCAACTTTTAAGAAAGCGAATCAATTTATTAATGTTGTACGTTTTACTTTTCATGATCCACCCCACACAAATTTAAAAAAACCATCCTATTTACACGATTTACAAATTCAGAGGGTAAGTCAATTATTGAACCGATCAATTATAGCTTTGATGCCAAAAGGCTTTTTACTATCAGTACTTTTCCGACCATTGTAAGATTTCTCATAGTCCAAGCTCTGATAGATCGCTCTATCAGTTCCATCTTTGACACCCATTTTACAGATAGTTCTTCTATTTTAGTACATGGGTTTACTACTATATACATGTACCCCTAGAATTCTTACATTATTACTATCGCGGATTGAAGGACCTAAATTAAGCATATTAATATTTTACTTTGAACAATTTCGATATGGAATACAAAAAGATTCAAGTTATAATGAAGATGCCATTTTGGCCTAATTTTCCTCCAGTATTTGCACGTGATTGACATCCTCTTTCCAAGGGAAAACAAAACCGCGTCGTCAACAATAGACTCAACGTTGGCAACCGACTTGTAGCCTAGGACATGTACGATTTGACCTAGACAAAATTGCACCATAAATGGTTTTTGTTGTAATTGTTTCAAATGCCCTTCCTAACATTATATTAAAAATCGATACAATTTGAAGTTGGGGAAAAATGCTAATTTGCATAACAATATATGGGTACATTTAGCCATATTAGTCGGGTATATACAGGGGTTACCGTGCACCCTAACCACTCAGGACTCCCCCAAACCAACTTTTTTGACTCTTTTCATGGCCCTAAAAGATATTCAGGATGTTACCGAAAAACAATTTCGTGTTATTTAAGATGGCCACCAAAATGGCCGCCAAAACTGGTCAAATTTCATAAAATGACATATAACAATCAAAATGCGTAGTGAAAGTATAGTTTAAATAGTGGGATGTATGTATTAGACAAGCAGTTTTGCTTTGTTAACATACCTAAATCCAAGATGGCCGCCAAAATGCCCGCCAAAAATTGTAAATGGCCGCCAAAACTGGTCAAATTTCATAAAATGACATATAACAATCAAAATGCGTAGTGAAAGTATTGTTTAAATAGTGGGATATATGTATTAGACAAGCAGTTTTGCTTTGTTAACATACCTAAATCCAAGATGGCCGCCAAAATGCTCGCCAAAATTGTAAAATTCCATAAAATGGCATATATATCAACCAACATGTAAGATCAGAGTATAGTTTTTACAATGGAATGTATGTTAGACTACTAGAAACGAACATCCAGTATTTTGGCTTTGTTAACATACTTGAAATCCAAAATGGCTGCCAAAATGGCCGCCAAAAGGCCCAAAATGGCTGTAAATATAGTGAAAATCCATAAAATGAGATTATATCAACCAAAATGTATGTATTAGACCACTAGTAATTCATATCCAGATTTGTTGCTTTTGTAATCACATACTGTAAATCCAAGATGGCTGCCATAATGGCCGTTGTCAATGTCAAAATAGTCTATAATAGTGTATACTTTTGCGTCGTATTCACCAAATACAATTTAGTATTATGTTCTAAACTGCTAATCTTATCAATCAATCAATCAATCAATCAATCAATCAATCTTTATTTCCATATAAAAAAATACATCAAATCACAATCACATATATAAAAAACACAATGGAGGGTAGACTGGAAAGCCAATGAGGCCCGTTTATGGTCTACCCCTTAAAACAAGCAATACATAAACAAACATTTCATTTAGTTGTATAAGACCCACCTCTGTGACAATTTTGATTCTATATAACTTTCCAAAATGGCTACCAGATGGTTGAAGTTGGTGTTAAATTACCTAAATCAATTGTTTTGTATTGTAAATAACCATTCTGTATAATACCAATACCTCAAATCTAATGGGACATCATTCAATATATAATAATCTAGTTTGAGTATTTTGAAATATCCGGATGGCTGCAAAATGTTAAAATAACTTAAAAGCAGTATTAGTTCATTGTTTAAGTGTTACATGTATTAATAAATTATTATATCTATATAGCTTTTAATCCACTCAGTAAACGTATTTGCTAACTCTTTAAGTATATAACAAGGTATTATTAAATGGTATAGACTCCATTTTTACAATGTAATGTTATTAAGATGGCCATCATAATGACCATTAAAATTACCTCCAATTGTTCAATAAAATAACCTTCAAATGGTCAAAATATTTACCAAGGTGGCCACCAATTGGTCAAAATATGGTCAGGAATAGCCAGTTAATTTCAAATTTTAAAACAGTAAGTGAAGGATATGATACTATCTCTGATTATTATGTTCATTGATAAATTCATACAACTCACGATGTATGGTTGGCCATAAATACTGGTTTAGCCAACTTTAACTGCTTGGTGATCCTATTGGATGGATATTTCAATTATTAAGGTAGGTTTTTCAAGTCAATAATTAACTCCATAACATCACTGACCGATCTGCTCGGAAACTTAGATACAGGTATTTAGTTTATAGCACTGTGGATGATGTCGAATCAGCTATTTATGGCCATATTAAGATCACGCTGTATAATGTATATCCATTGCTTGTTTACTTTTTCGTTGCCTTTTTTGTTGTTGTTGTTGATTTTTTTTCTTCTTTTCTGTTATGTTAACTTATAATTTCTGTAATTGTATATTTTGTATATTTGTCTGTATTTGTAGAATGTAAGCTTTGTTTAAGGGGGTGCAACAACGTCAGGCTTTTGCTTTTAGTTGTTCCTCCTCCATCATATTATTTGTTAAACTGTCATTGTATTTTGTCTTTGTTGATATGATGGAAAATAAAAATAAAAAAATAAAATAAGACCTTGGTAATTGTTTTGACCATTTGGAGGTAGTTTTATTGTCCATTTGAGGTAATTTTAATTATATGGTCATTATGATGGCCATCTTAATAACATTACATTGTCAAATCCATTCAATCATATCTTGTTATATACAAATACGTTTACTTGGGTGGATTAAAAGATACATATATTTCATATATCTATCTATCTATATATATATATATATATATATATATATATATATATATATATATATATATATATATATATATATATATATATATATATATATATAGTACAGGTTTGTTGGAATCAACAAATATTTGGTAGCATCACTGCTGTCTCTACTACTACGTAGTTTCGTACTTAATATGGCCATATATATGGCCATATATATATATATATATAATAGTTTGGTCATTTCTAATGTAGCACTATATAATAAACTAATACTGCTTTTCAGTTATTTTAACCTTTTGCAGCCATCTTGGATATTTTTAAATACTTAAACTAGATATACAGCCCCTATGCTTTATCAGAGAAATATAGTGAATGTTGTCCCATAGATTTAGGGGTATAGTATTACATAGTCATATTAGTATAGGCATTTACGATATATTAAAAATAGGTCATTTAACATCAGCTTAACCATCTGGCAGCCATTTTGAAAAGTCATACATAATCAATATTTTCACAGAGGTGGGTCTCATATCTAAAAGCAATAGCTTAGCAGTTTATAAAATACTATTTGGTGAATGTGCTGCAAAATTACAGCGCTTTGAGCCCTTTGGAAAAGGCGATATATAAATACTGATTATTATTATTATAATACTCTTATAGACTATTTTTACAATGGCCATTTTGGCAGCCATCTTGGCAGCCATCTTGAAATAAAGGTATGAGTTACTAGTGGTCAAATACATACATCCCATTGTTAAAACTATACTTTCATCGTACGTATTGGTTGATATTAACCCATTTTATGGAATTTGACATTTTTTGCAGCCATTATGGGACCCGTTTTGGCAGCCATTTTGGATTTTAAGTATATAATCAAAGCAAAAATACTGGATATTAGTTTGTAATGGTCTAACACATACATGTCATTGTTAAAACTATACTCTGATCATACATTTTGGATTTTACCATTTTTGGCGGCCATTTTAGTGGCCATCTTGAATTTAGGTATGTTAACAAAGCAAAAATACAGGATATGATTGTCTAGGGTTCTAATACATACATCCCACTATTAAAACTATACTTTCACCACGCATTTTGATTGCTATATGTCATTTTATGAAATTTGACAAGTTTTGGCGGCCATTTTGGACGCCACAAATTGTTTTGGTAACATCCTGAATATGTTTTAGGACCATGAAAAGAGTCAAGAAAGTTGGTTTGGGGAAGTCCTGGGTGGTGGGAGTGCACGTCTAATATGCCTAAATATACCCATATATTGTTATGCAAATTAGCATTTTTCCCCAACTTCAGATTTGATCGAATTTTAATATAATGTTCGGAAGGGCATTTTGAAACAATTACATCAAAAATGGTTTATGTTGCAATTTTGTCTAGGTACACCCTTTTATTCGGTTACATGTCCTAGACTATTGTCTTCACAGTTAGTGTGATGCGAATGTTCCTTCATATGGGATGTTCCTTCATATGGGAAACATCCTCCAGTGATGAGCCATCATAGCCGCATGGGTAAAATAAGCGCATTAAAACTACGCAAAATATTTGACGCATTTAGCACAATGTTTGTTACAGTTAAAGAGTGCAACCTCTCACTTGAATGTGTACAGGTAAAGAAAGAGTTCTTACCGCTTTCGATCGCCTTATTCTGGTGGCCGATATTTTTTTGATAAGTACCCGATTGAAAGTTTGTCTGGGGTCCAGCGACTTGTATCATATCTCCAGAAATGATGTAGGTTACTGGGACTACAGATTGAGTGCTGCTTGAGCTCCGTGGATATGGCTTCTTTGTAGAATCTTAGTCGAAAGTAAGTAATAAAAGTGACAAAAGCACAAAAATATATATATAAGAGATTTTATCAATATAAAGCACCAGCAACCTATAACTCTTCATCAAAATCATACAACGGTATCGCCGGTGGATGTTTCAAAAAGAGATACAGAAACATACTAAATCATTCCGACAAAGCAAAGTATGAAAAATAGACAGAGCTTCCAAGAATGAGTGGTAGTTGAAACAATATACAGGTTGAATCAAAACAAATTGTGCACGAATTTGAATTGCCATTTTACCTTGATGTGTGCATCGAACCATGAAATGTTTCTTTTTTATATAAAGCGTAGTTAATCTAGTTTATCTTTCCAAAAATTAGAAAAAATCGACTAAAAATAAGCAAACTGTGACACGTTTTGTAAGCTGCCGCATTTTTTGCTATTCCATCGGGAAAATCAATCTAAATGATGGTAGTTCATAATAAGATGTTACGTATTTTCCTTTTGAGAATTATTTTTGGCGGTTTAGACCAATTTTGCCGCATCATTTTGAGCTTAATGATTCAACAATCAAAATTCGGAACCTTTGATAACTACACTTCTGACACGGCCACTGCGTCTTTGTTTATGAATTTTAAGTCACTTTATCCTGATTTAGGTCAATCACTTGAGAGGATATGTGGGGATATCTGTTATCATCATAATTATATTAACGAACCCAACCAAAAAAAACACACTAAACAAATTATAACACAAAAAACTAAACAGATGCATGAGCAAATAGATTAGTTATGAAAAACAAACACATGTCTAAACCAGGCCACCTATATTGAAGTCATATTGATTCTCACTTAATGGATCGTTTAAGGTGACACATATCAAAAAAACTACTCCGCCCACTTCCTTTGTAAATTGTTATGTCAATAAAACCAACGGGCGAAAAATAAATACACCGAATGACCCAACACAAGGTGCAGTGGTACTGGTATGAATGGAGATACAGACAGGCAATATTTTTTACTAGTGAGTTTAAAAACTGAAAAAAAAACACACACAAAATGGGTTGATGTTAACACTTTCCACGCGGCAATTAGTTATGACATTATACAAAACAGATTTTTCAGAAACCTTTCCCAATTTTCAAAGTATACCTCAAGGATAACAGAACCAAGACTAGGTATGTGTGTACTTTTTTCAACTAAAATTCTTTCAATGCGTTTCTCATAGGGTATTGAAAGTCAATACAATATGATTTTTTAAACATTTTGTGAACTTTCGGAATGTCGTCTGCAGACGCCTGCCGCGTGGAAAGTGTTAAGGAAGTGACGTACATGAGGTGGGGAAGGCCTGGTAGGCGGGGTGATGACGTGTGTTCCGGTTTTTAGGATCGAGATAGGTGTGATGTGACATCAAATATAAATAAATTCAATTTGACATTCAGCAAAGTAGGACTAATTGGAGGATTAAAATTATATAAAAAACTTTTTTTTCTTCTTTTTTTCTTCTTTTTTTTTTAAAGAAAAGATTTGCATATAGGCTGCCCCAAAAAGTTACTTTGAAAAAAGAAAATGTGTAATTAATGATCTTTTCGAGATATGGACGATTATGTAACATTTTCTCCATATGGCTGTGTATAAAAGCTCATTTTCTCCACCCCACTGTCTTTAATGCAAGATCCTGCGACATTGTCACTTCTCGGACACGTGCCCTAGGCACCAATGATTGTTTTAAACGATTTAAAGTTTAACATGTTTTTTTTTATCGAAATGGCAGAAATATAAGGGTTTCATTTTCGCTTGTAGGAACAAAATTCGGAGAAAAACATTTTTTTTTTAATTTCAAAAAAATAATTTTAAAAGAATTACGAGCCAATGAGTAGAAAAAAAAGATTTTCAATTAAAGTTTTTGAATTTTGAGTTCCACCCCTCCCGGTAATTAAAGATATGCTTACTTCCACCCCTCCCCCGCAATTTAAGTTCTGTTTACTTCCACACCACCCCTCTCCCCCCCCCCCCCCCCGTAATTCAAGTTCTGATTACTTCCACCCCCTCCTCCCCTTCTCTATTCGTCGCCGCCGCCGCTGCCGCGTGTAATTGACATAAATAATATGTTCAAAAGATTTTTAATTCAAGTTCTGCTTACTTCCATACCCCTCCCGTAATTCAACTTCTGATTACTTCCACCCTCCCCCTCCCCGCTTTATTCGCCGCCGCGTGTAATTAATATGTTCAAAAGATTTTTAATTCAAGTTCTGTTTACTTCCATACCCCTCCCGTAATTCAAGTTCTGATTAATTCCACCCCGCTCTATTCGCCGCCGCCGACTTAATTCAAGTCTGCGTACTTCCATACTCCTCCCATGTCTAAACCAGGCCACCTATATTGAAGTCATTGATTCTCACTTAATGGATCGTTTAAGGTGACACATATAAAAAAACCCTACTCCGCCCACTTCCTTTGTAAATTGTTATGTCAATAAAACCAACGGGCGAAAAGTAAATACACCGAATGACACAACACAAGGTGCAGTGGTACTGGTATGCAAAATCAATCTTGGTGATCACCAGGGTCGAGCCCAGGACCTGCTGATTACCAAGCGAACGCCCTACCACTAGGCTATCGAGAACAATGTCTATGGTAGATCAATGAAATAAACATATTTTCTATCTCTTATGTAGCGGATTATTGATTTTAGAATAAGCTTACATTAAATACCCGGTCAAGAACTTTCTGTGTTAGGTGTATATTTTCTGTGTCTATTCTTTTGGTGGCCAATGAGTGTTAAGTCACACCCCTTGATGTTGGTCAAATCCTAATTAAACCTGTACTGTTGTTCTCCAGATTCCTTACCAAGTCCTTGAGTGGTCTCTCTATTTCGTGAAACTGCCTCCGTCTGGCCCTCATCTGGTCCTCTGTTATCTGATAGAAGGGGCCTTGAGTTTGAAACCACATCAATGTGGTCCTCATCCGGTCCCGTGTGGTCTGATAAGAGGTGCCTTGAGTTTGACACCGTCTCCATCTGGCCCTCATTTGGTCCCCTGTGGTCTGATAGGACGGAACTTGAGTTTAAAACTGCCTCCAGCTGGTCCTCATCTGGTTCCTCTTTGTCCATTGGAGTTTGACTTGCAGCCATTTTCTTGACCAAAAAAACAGGTATTGAGAATGACACATTGCGATGCTATCTGGATATTAAAGAATAAATGGATGAATAAGTCCAAATTCAGCATCCCACTTGGTTCAGGTGTTTATGCAAAGTAAGAATTAAAATTAATGGATAATTTGATACCATAGAATATAACAACAAGGGCTTAAAATACTGAATCTCTACTGATGTGTGATTTACCTTTACCTTGTTACCCTTTACCTTCAGTGAGTATATTTATTTACGCAATATATTTTGAAGAGTAATGTAGTCACTGGGTGGCACAATATTTCCTTGGTACCGTTATTTATTCCTTTGGCTAAACTAAGTTTGATTTTTCTTCTTCTTTTTTAAGGGAACTTGATTTTCTGAAGCCTCGTGTTATAAAAATACCAAATGAGGCTGTTTACATTTCCACTCTATATGGCTAAATAATTAGCCCTGTAATATATCTATGACATCCAACCCGTACAAAGAAAATGACAGCTCCTTAAATAACTAATTCTAACACCATCAATTGAATTTTGGCCATGTGTTTCGAACTGACCACCCAAAAAGGGTGGCGGCGTTGCATTTTTGGTGACGAATCATCCATCTCTCTCTATTAACTCAACAACTAAATGTGGCAGCGCTATGGTGTAGGTGTCATTTGAAAGCCTATTTATCTGGCTACATTGTGTGAATAAATCAGGCATTTCTATATCTGTATGGCTGAGATATGATTGATTATATTTCAAAAGCCAGGAGTGGCGGCGGTTGCGGTGGTGGTGGCGCTGTGTACAATAACTCCTCATCTCTGTATGGTACAAACATGATTTTGCTCTCATTTTATAGATTGTTTTATATTCTATAAGTTTCTGTTTCAAGAAACGTGTTAACTATTACGTAACAATTGTAATCACGAATCGATTGCATTGTCCTTGGCTTTCTCCCTATTCGCTACACAGTGAACCTGCCCTAATTCATCGGTTTACATACACGAATAGAACAAAAAAAGTATTCAATCGATGATAGCAAAATTATACATTTTTGGAAATCTCTCAAATAGGGGAATCCAAAAATGCCGTTTAAATCAGGATAGGGTGAATAGCCAAAAAGATATATGTGTAAACTCTAACAAGTATGAAATGTAAACGTTTGTGCTCATTCACTTCCCGAGATAGTATACATTTAAACAAGTTACCCGTGACAACCATTATGTTCTGATGGGTGAATTGCATGAGGAACTAGTATGCACAGTAAAATGATGAATGGGAAAGGAATAAAAAACATAGTGAGCTTTAATCAAAATATGAAGAATAAAAATGATATTCTTTGAACATTCTTAATCACAACATGTTACCATTAAATCCTATGCAAATTCCAATATAGTGGAATCGCTTAAGGGCAATTTTAACCATTACGTTTACTTCTCGGATACAAGCAAACCATGATGATATATTCTTCTTTAGGTTATGAGACGTGATTCTAGAAGGGGTGCTCATGTCAGGAATCATCATAATCCAAGATGGCTGCTCCCATAAAATGACGTGTTGCAAAAGACAATAAAATGTTGTTAATCACAGTCTAAATATTTGAAGGATGTATTAAAACAAACACACCGGACAATGATATGCCATTGATCCAATCCACCTTCTTTATTTCGGCAACAGCTCAACAAGAACATACAATTCAATAAGCACTATTTCCAACTATTTATCTAAACACCGGTCATGTACAACGGGAACACACACGGGTGACATTTTTTATGCCATCATAAATACAACTTGAGGATTATATGTAACATCATATGCATCATATATAACATCATATGCGATATTTTATCAAAAAACAGCTCATCAAAAACACCGGTCATATACACCAGGAATCAATCAGGGTAACATTTCTATGCCATCATAAATCCAACTTGAGGTTTATATGCAACAGATCATTTGCGATCTTATATCAATACCGGTCATGTACACCAGGAAGCGTTCCATCAAGGTGACATCTTTATGCCATTATAAATACAACTTGAGGTTTATACGCAACATATATCATTGTGATATTTTATCAAAGCACCATTCATCAAAATCACACCGGTCATATACACCAGGAATCACTCAGGGTAACATTTCTATTCCATCATAACTACTACGTACAACTTGAGGTTTATATGCAAGAGATCATTTGCGATCTTATCTCAACACCGGTCATATACACCAGGAAGCGCTCAATCAAGGTGACATATTTATGCCATCATAAATACAACTTGAGGTTTATATGCAACATATCATTTTGCGATATTTTATCAAAGCACCGTTCATCAACATCACACCGGTCATAAACACCAGGAATCACTCAGGGTGACATTTACATCAAAAACACTGGTAATTATACATCATGAATCTCTCATGGTAACATATTACAAACAAACCTGAGTTTAACTCTGAAAGATATCCCAACCGCCAACCGGACCAAAGGGCCGGCCACGCCAACAGCGGCGAGACGGACAACGAGAATGACACTGCTCTTTGGCTTTGTTTGTTTGTAAATACCTCTATATAAATCAAGAATGCATTCGTCCATTAAGTGATATTTCTTACCTCTCATTTTCCGGGGCTGTCGAGTGAGCAATCCTTCTCCAACTCCCAGCCTTAGGTTTTGAGTAACCTTTGCCCTTGCTCAGGCAGACTGAGCAAGGGGTGGTGGCCAATCAATGTACTCACCTTCCCAAATTTTCTCCTTAATGGGTCTCATGTGCTAGTCAGTGACTCTTTGGGACCTGCCGGGTCTTTTTTTCCCCCGCTTGCTGTAGCACATTTATGGGACAGCAGTATACCACTATATTAAGAACAGTGTTGATACTAAACTGAACGCCGTGCTAATTACACTTACACTACCGCTTACTGTAAAACATTTTACAGGACAGCAGTATACCACTATATTAAGAACAGTGTTGATACTAAACTGAACGCCATGCTAATTACACTTACACTACAGCTTACTGTAAAACATTTTATAGGACAGCAGTATACCACTATATTGAGAACAGTGTTGATATCTAAACTGAACGCCATGCTAATTAAACTTACATTACAGCTTACTGTAAAACATTTTATAGGACAGCAGTATACCACTATATTAAGAACAGTGTTCATACTAAACTGAACGCCATGCTAATTACACTTACACTACAGCTTACTGTAAAACATTTTATAGGACAGCAGTATACCACTATATTGAGAACAGTGTTGATACTAAACTGAACGCCATGCTAATTACACTTACACTACCATGCAACTTACTGTAAAACATTATATAGCCAGCAGTATACCACTATATTAAAAACAGTGTTGATACTAAACTGAAAGTCATGCTAATTACACTTACACTACATGCAACTTACTTTAAAACATTATATAGCCAGCAGTATACCACTACAGGGTGAGTCAAAAAGACTGCAATAGTGGAAAGAAGCCAGTTTGTTTTCAAAACCAAAATGAATTTTAAAACTTTTTAAACGTTGCAAGAATGATGTATTTAACCCTAGCTTTGTGTGAAAAAATGAAGTCGATCGCATTTTTCGTTTGTCTTTGGTGACCCTCTTTGCTGCACAACCAAATTTACCTGTTTGTCCACGAGCACAGTGATTTTCATTTGAAATGGCACACATTGCATTTTCATATTTGAATATCCCGCCAACCAAAAAATGGAAAATTTCAGGTTTTTTTATTAATATTTAGAACATGATACGCTTTCACAGCATGGGTATGATTATAATTGATTATGCTAACTCACGTGTAAACAAGAAAGGATGCATCAAATTCCAATAACATCACAAATGAACTCAAGTTTCCAAATTTGAATGGGAGACACGTTTTGCGATCTGATGCATATTTTGGGTATCTCGTGGACAAACATGTGAAATGGGTGCACTGGTCAAAAGGTTCACCAAAGGCAAACGGAAAATGATATTGACTTCATTTTTTCACACAGAATTAGGATTAAATACATCATTCTTGCAACGTTAAAAAAGTTTTAAAATTCATTTTGGTTTTGAAAACAAAATTACTTCTTTCCACTATTGCAGTCTTTTTGACTCACCCTGTATATTAAGAACAGCGTTGATACTAAAGCTGGATATAACCAACAACCTGTGACTAGCACATAAATAGGCTAACATAGCATAAACCAATCTGCTATCTCACAACTTATAACACTCCATCATGAATGCACTACTCCATCCTGTTCAAATGCCAACCAGTGATACATGAAGCCAAAACAGTATAAATATCCATATCAAACAATTTCATGAATTTGACCCAGATGTTACTGGCATGAGTACAGTTCCCAAAAATGATGCTCCCTACAAATTATGCATAAAACTACAACTGACATTATCAACAATCCCTCTTTAATAATCTACTATTAGTTACTAAGCAATTCAAATTAATCTCGTATTGGAAAAAAACCTAGTCCTAACCTCATGACCTGCCTTAAACACCACCATAAGATAAACACTACTACATTCATTGTCAAAACACATAAAGCCCATTGTTGTACTTCATCTGGGATGTAGAAGGCTCCTGAATTCCCTTGACTAGAATACTATAGATGATTTTGAACGTCATACTGCTGACATAGATTCAATATTCTCATGCATCAATATGAAACCCTTTAAAACCAAGTTTAAAATCACGCTTCCAAGAAGCTGGAATAGCATCAATAATGCTTCTCCAATGCATGTAATATTTATTAGCAACCTCTCTTTTTCACTCAAACATCAAAAGGAATAAGTGTACTAGTAGTAAAATATAAATCAGAAAAACATATTCACCGCACCCCTGGAAAAATGCTTATAATAAAAAGGCCTATGATTGATACAATACGTTGGTTATTCCATACACATTGTTGAAGATGACCAATATTGTCAGGCATAATAAAATCAAAATACAACATCAGCAACTTTTTGTAAAATGTCGGAATAAAATTCCATCTATGAATATGTGTTGTATGGATATTACAACAGCAAATTGCCGCTCCACCGTATTGGTAGAGATGTACCCATTCAGAATTGATTTTCATGCAGTAGAACTTGAATATTGGTTTCACATCAATCCTTTTTAAAACAACCTCATCAATACCACCAATAAGTGTACGCCTCTTTATAAAACCTTACCACTATTCCATTAAAGCTCATAAATGATTTTATCATTTTGCTGCATTATATGATATGGATTATAACAAAAGGAGGCCAAATATTTAAACTTAGTCAGAGCAAAATTATTGATCAAATTAATGTTACCCTTCTAGACTACAATGTACATTTCTATATATTAAGAATGTTTTTTACCTGCTTCAACTTTGGGCCAAAATTCAGGTCCTCAGCTGCTTTTTCATCATATGAAAAATATACATCCAAAGCCTTCATCGGTTGGTTGGCCAATCAATGTTTTAGCGGCTTGTCCATACTCATTCATTTTGAACCAGCCCATAAGCCCTTTGACATACTAACCATCAATATTTGTCCCGTCCATAACGCATGTTGTGCTGCCAGCATATTTGATTAATTAAATGTAATTGCTTGTTTAGTACGCACATATTCTGCAATATGTCTGCCCTAAAACAAAACCACTTTGGTCAATATGAAATCATATATGAATAATTCTCACAACTCTCATTACGAGATTTGTTGACACAATTTTATAACCAACATTCGGCAATGAAATAGGCATCCAACTCTTTAAAATACATCAACCCTTACCCTCTTTCTCAATCAATGTAATAACAATTTGTCTTTGAGAGGATGACATTTGACCTCTTTTTAAACCTCTGTTGAGTACTTGTACCCAGAATATACCAATCATATTCTAGAATTGTAAATACCATTCACCAGAAAGTCCCTCATTACCAGAGCTTTTACTCTTTTGCATTTTGTAAAGAATATTAAAACATTCCACATGAGTAACCTTGCCTTCACATTTTAACAATCAATATTATCTAGTGTGGGTGTTACATTACCATGAAGACAAATATTATTGGAAATTGCAATCATACCAACTTTGGATTAATAAGTGCTCATATAGTACTCACATTGTGCATTCAGAATTGCATACGAATTCTTAACCTCAGTGCCATCATCCAAAATTAATTTCTTACATTGTTTCATCCTGCAGTTTCTCTTCTCCTGACTCGTGAAGATACTACATGTCCCATGTTGAATCACAACTGCTGGTTTATAGTTCCTTAACTGGGTGTGACATACGGTCCCATTGTAAGCTGTTGACCTTGTTGGTACAGTCCCAACGTGTTAAGAGTTCCCTTGTGGTGGTGTGAAATACGCCCCTTGTGTTAATTGGGTTAATTGTCTCACGAGTGGGGGTCAATTGCACATCCATACTCGAGTGATGTGACTGTGCTAGTGACTGTGCTATTGACTGCAGCTGCTGTCTTGGCTGTGGCTTTAAAAATGTAACCGCAGTGGGATTCGAACCCTTGATTTCTGATTCATAGCCAGATGATCTACCGCTGAGCAAAGTGAGAACGACAGGTTCGCTGTTTCCAGGTGATCAGGTGCAGCGTCCGAATTAAGAAAGAAAAATCTGGTTGCCCACCGGGCAACCAAGCAGGAAATTATGGTTGCCCGGCAGATTTTTTGGTTGCCCGTTCTGTAAAATATTTAAATGTATGTGTTAAGTGTTTCACTTCTTGTAAAAAATTGGTTGCCCACCGGGCAACCAAATAAGTACATGTTGGTTGCCCGGTGCTAATTTTGGGTGTCCCGGGCAACCGGGCAACCACTTAACGCGAACGCTGATCAGGTGAGGTATCACCTGGGCACTAACGGGAGGGTGACTGCTGACCTATCGCCACATGTCCTGTTTGGCCGAACGGTAACTGTCTGTTGTTGAACTTTCTGCTCGGGCATTTCATCTCGCCGCTGCCGGGGATACTCGTCCCGCTAGCCTTGCTACTTGTTTCCATTTAAGTGTATCTGTAATATGAAAGCAACCAATAACGAATTAGTCATTATTATTATATATAATATAATTGTTTGTTTGTTTGTTTGTTTTTTTTATTTTTTATTTTATTTATTTATTTAGGCCTATTTATTTTATTATTATTATTATTTTTTTAAAATCTTTTATTATTGTTATTATTATTATTCTACAATATCCCCAAATCAATTTTGTTAGTTATTATTATTTTATTTTTATTTCTTAAGTAAAGCTATTAAGAGAATACATTCCCCATTATCTTGATAAGACACCTTGCATCACAGGTCCCTGACCTACTTGTACTCATGTTTTATTTATTTATTTATTCATTCATCCATTTATTCAACATTCATTTATTTTAATCTTTATTTCAACATTTAGTAATTACAATCTAATTTTATTTTATTTAGTTATTTTGTATTGATACCTTTTTATCTTGGCTATTTATTCATTTATTTCCTATTTTTTAAATTTTATTATTATTTTAATTTAGAAATACAATTATGACAGCTGTTGATATATTTATTTAATAATTTATTTACATTTTTATTTATTTAAAATTGTACCAAAGTATCTATTTAATCAAATATTTATTTACATCTCCCAGTCCAAGCTGATTACTTGATCTGCAAAATCTATACCTAGTACATGAATTGTGAATTAACCATTAATCCAATATTATGCCTGGGTGCTATCCCGTAAACGCCAATACCATTCCGCATAGCGGTGCTGATGTAGCAAACGCTCAAAACTTAAAAACATCGCTATAAACGGTGTCCAGCGGTTGTTTTAAATAGGCTTAACTCGCCAGTCGCCTTCGTTAATCCCCATTATATCAGTAGAATAATTTTATATTGATACGCTTTGTTAATTTTTGAATCCAACATAGCGGCTATATTGATACAACGATTTTATACGTAAAGTCCCAAAATAATAAGGTACGGTATGACCGATCTTATCAACACTGCAAATGTTGAGCTCACCAAAATATCTACCTGGCTAGATGCTAATAAATTATCTCTAAATGTTGATAAAACTACATTTATGCATTTTAAAAACAGGTATGATTCATGAATTCATAATTATAATGGCATAACAATAAATAATATTCCAATTGTTAAAGTTTCGAGCACAAAATTTCTAGGTGTTATTCTTGACGAATCACTAAATTGGCAACGTCATAATACTCGGGAATCCTTTTCCGCTTAAAACACACATTGTCACCTCACATCTTATTTTCGCTCTATACAAGCCTCGTCCTTCCTCACCTTCATTATTGCAACATCATATGGGCTGATTCCAACAACTGCAACCTTAATTCAATTCATGTGAAACAAAAGAAAATTATTCGTCTTTGTTCAAATTCACATTACTTAGCTCATTCTACCCCTTTGTTTGCAAAATTGAAAACCCTCACTATTTATGACATTCATAGGCTACAGAAGGCTATTTTTATGTATAAATTTGCAAATAACATGTTACCTGATTTATTTTCTCATTACTTTAATAAATCAGAGGTCTTCCACTCCTATGGAACAAGGTTTTCACATCTTTATAGACCCCTACAATTTAGAACTGATCTTGCTAGACATACTATTAGAAGACAGGGACCATTGGAGTGGAATGACATTAATGATGATATTCGACACTGTAAATCAGTCAGAAGTTTTAACAATAGATATAAAAAATATTTACTATCGTTTTATTCATGAGGTCATAACTAAGGAACTTCATTCCTAATATATGTATAATTATACCGGTACTTATATAAATCCGTATTCTATCGCCTTGATGTCTTACATAATCATTATTCCCAGATGTACATTATAATCGTTACTGATCTGTTATTGTAATTTTGTTCATGCCGTTGCCAACATACACTCGAGTTCTTTGCATTATAGCTAATGATTTTATTTAGGTGGCCAGTACTTCCCGAGCTCTGCTCTGATTTGGTCAACCTACCATAGTATATTAATTGTATTGTCATTATTATGTATCTCATTTGTGGAAAAAAACCCCTGAAACTGAAAATAAACTTATGTTTATTTTATGTTTATATATACTAGATATTAAGGCTATGTAACATACACCACAAGATTAAAAGATGGCCGCTATCCAAAATGGCCGCTGCATTAAATAACACTAATGCTTTGATGAAATGTGTTTTGAAATACAGTGTGAAACTTTGTATTCTAAACCCATAAATATGATAAATAATATGATTCGTTACCTGCTAGCTCAAAGTCATTACTGAGCGAGCTGCTCCATGGGAATATTTTGGAGTAACAGGCCCTAACGGAATCACAGTCGTTCCTTACGGGTTTCTCATTTCCAACCAATACTAAATTTAGCAATATCAGGCCACTACTTCGAACATCCACACAGGAAACCAGTCACAAATAGCTCAATATACCAGACAACTATGCGAATGTACAGTTGGTCTTAAAGTTCCGTCTGTTGCGATACCAGAATCATACCCAAACAATTTGGCAGATACTTTGATTTAAGAACGACGGTGAACTAACATCGTATGCTTCGTAGACTGCACACAGAGATGGCACTTAAGACGAACTATGAGAGATCCGTATAGATTCATCTGGGTGGACAGAGGGCCTTTCTTTTATTATACCATTAATACTAGTCAATGTATGCATTTGTCTGCTCCTTGAAACCTGGTTATGTCACTACTTAAGCAATACCAAATAGATATTACAGTTAGGCACAACTTATGGTAAAGCTTATTCTTACTTCACGTTCCATAATACAACAGATATGGATAGCGTTCGGTATGGGTAAAGAGGAGAACCGAAGTCCAAAGCCCTGTAAATGTGATTGTGATACGACTTCATTGGTCCAATGGTTATAAGGGCAAACTTACGACGTATGTGCTTGAAAAGCTTACGACGAAGGGAGGGCTACCTTTCTTGTAACAAGTCAGGTGCAATTGCGAGACTACCTCCAACAAAGGTATTAACATGTTTTGGAAAATTCAACATAGGAAAACAACAGACGATATGCTGTTACCAACAAAGCTCATGTTTATTGCGGATTGAACTTCTACATTCAAATCGGGACATACGTATATCAAATGGGTAGAGGGGCTACAAGTAACCGGACGAGACAACACGTACCTACTCCAGGAAGTTTTGGATGGAAACAGATAATCGGTGTTTGAAATCCGGTTTGGTTAACTATCCCCAAGGTATCAGATACATCAAAATGTGTATAAAAGATGGAACTGTTCAATATGCACCCGCCTTATAAATCATGAATGAACTGGCATTTGTAAATGTAAATGTGCCAAATAGTGAAAAATCAAGAATAGGGATCTGTTGTAATTGTTCTCATTGTATTAAAATAGGCAGACATTTCTTAGACCTGATGACTGCCAGCCAGTTAATTGAT
>CM069447.1:68396183-68479987 GCA_035610835.1 Ophiura sarsii
GGATGGAGAATTAACCGGGGTGGATCAAAGGCTTCTACTAACTGACTGAAAGATTTTCAACACAATCTATGACAATTGCAGTCCAAAGTAATATGAATCTTCATAGGTGATTTTATTATTATTTCATAAAAAATAGGGGTCTTTGGGTGGCTGTGGTATAAATTAAAAGAATATATTGGATTTCTCGGTTATATTTAAAACAAATATTGGGCCCCTTATTGGGTCGAAATATAAAGGCGATTGCTATACCCTGAAGTATTATACCCCACCACCGTCTGTTCCCACTGGTTTGGACGGATAAGAGACACATACCTCGATCTCGATATTTCTCATCTAGTATAGCTGTCTGATAGTGTAGGCATCCTTCCCATTCATGCAAATAAACTGTAGTAAGTGATTTAGGCTTGTCCGTTTCAACAAATTGAAATATTGCGTCAAGGACGTAGCCTGCTCGTTTAGCGGGTGCGTCTATTGGTAAACTTGCCAATGTTACAGTTGTCGACTGCTTTTCTTCCGCGAGACGCAGGGCTTTAACAACCGTATCAATTATTGTAGCTTGAATCGGCTCCATTCGTTTTGTTAAAGTTATATGCACTATTTGCTTCACCGAATGATGGTTCCCACACTTAGTCATAACTACTGCCTTTCCACTGTCCCCATTTCCACGTCGCATTTGCTCATATTCTGTTTCAACAGACGACCCAGCTAACTGCAAAATGTATTCCGATTCATTTCCTCTTGGTACACCATCTCCCGATCTGAGACAATATGTGTGTCACATACCTGTTTACAGATATTCTCATTTACACTCTTTACACGAACATCCAGTGTTCCAATGTCGTATCGCTTAAACTTCTCCATGATTACTTATGAACTAGCAACATGTAGGGACATGATTTCAATTTCAGCATTTTCTAACACATTCTGATATACCGAATGACGTAGCCTGTGGGTCAAAAAAAAAGCATATGATAATATTAAAGTTAGAAACACAAACACAGCTAATTGCTACCAGCATGGCCGGGGGGGGGGGGGGGGGGGGGGGGGAGGGGGGGGGGGGGGGGTCATAACACGAAGAGCTCGAGGTCTGTTGTAACTCTCGTCCTCGTGAGAGTTTTTTGTTGTTAAACACTGTTTCGCCACTACGGGGAGAGTTGGGGTCGGTACCACACCCCTATATCGCTTGCGCTCATTTTGACGAAAGAAAATTGAGGTACCACATGCATTGACATGTAAGACAAGCCGTTTAAGTTCGAGGGTACGTGGCGGGGGGGGTGTTACCACCTTCATTTTTTACGTTTACAGACAGAGTCATATATGTTAGAAACATCATTTCCCCCACGTAATAAGCTCAAAACCAGGGCTATATTTCACTGTACAGACGAATACGGCGGGATTTTGAGGTTGGCCATGTATAGTAACGTCATGTGTGACGCCATACGTGGGATGTTTGCATTTGTTTTGGTACGTATGGAATGATGAGACCACTAGCTATACCATGGTTCCTAAATAAGCATCTCGGTTTGGATTTTAGGGGTAGTGGCGGCACCAGCATTACTTTTTTCTTCGGGGGGGGGGGGGGGGTTAATATTTTTATATTATAAAGAATCACCCCCGTATTTAACAGTGTTACAAAAAACCGTCTCAGGAGGACGAGGGTTGATATCGATGTTACAAACAAAATATGTCTAGTTTAAGCATCAAATTTGGGCTGTACAGTGCGAATTCAGTTTTTTTTGGTCAATCAATTTGATTTCATATAAGAAACAGAGTAAACACTATTAATTTATTCATAATTAAGACTTTCAACGGTGACATGTTTTTTGTAGGCCACAGCATATTTTGTTCAAAATCCATTTAATACGTCCAGATACTTTAACCTAACTAATTATCATGACCGTATTTTAGTATCATACGTAATTTTGGTCCCCACAAACCACCAAACATCTTGGGATCTGGCTTGCAAATATGTCTGTCTAATCAGTTGAAAATTGTTTTTTGCTATTGCATTTTTCAGAATGAGACAAAGCCCCTTAAAGGTAGATGTTCCGATTTTTAACTTGAAGTTTTCTATTCTACATGAAAGGTCATCCTTAAAAAAGTCGTGTTCCAAAGTTTGAGTTGCATAGCTCTAATGGTTCTTATTTTAGACGCACAAGATGCTGTGAACTGTACCCATTGAGTAGTACACAAACTATATCGGTGGTTACCACCATTCGCGGTAATTCGACGTTATTTCATCGATTTCTCCGTAATTATACCGATTTAGGCCGTCAAATTTCAGTATGATGATGAGAAAAATACGAGCTTTCATATGATATGAAAATCTCCGTATGTTTGAAATAATTATGTGTTACGAAAATGTGATCGGGTCATCTACCTTTAAATAAAGTGGATACTTCATTTACATCTTAAAGAATAAATCACTATTTTTGATGTATATATGTATTTCGAGAACCTTAGCTTCCAGTTATATTCGTGATATTAATAAACCTATTCATTAAGTATGTGTTTTGTTTTAATATACACTGTACTATGTCGTCTTAATTTAAGACCTGACTTTGTGTGTGTGTGTATTATCATCAGTGTTATTATTATCCATTTATTATTACTTGTTGTGTATTGAAGTGGGAGTGAATTATGTTTCGATAAACATTCACCAAATTGAGTGAGAACATACTTTTGCCAGTCGTTGAGAGTAAAATAAGAGACAAAACTGAGGCATTTCATTTGCAATTTTTCTTTCACAAACAGGTCATTTGATTTAGATGCTGAAAAGATTGTGGGCGTGTCTGTGTGTTATGAACACGAATGTTGCAATCATTGTATAACACACTCAACACAAAGCAAAAGTGTCGTTTAGCTGAACTGAAAATAGAGATTAGGCCTTGCTTATTTTGTTTTTCGAATATAATATGTTGACATTTACGCCTTAATTGGAATTTAGAAATGTGTTATGCTTTACTACTGAAAGATTAAGCTTGGTCAGAAACCGTGATGTCACATTTGGGCCAATAAATATTAAAAAGTTGAACAACATTTCATTGGTTTATTTTAACGTAATTTGACGTGTCGTGAACAAACAATACGAGACAAGATAACATTGAGCCAACTAAGACCAATTGATACCCTAAATGTTGTCCTCAGTTTCGCCACTTGAAAAGAATGATTACTTACAATTTAGAAAGATAGAAGCCCACTGCGGAGTCTGCTGCAGTGCTTTTCCGGGAACACAGGCCTGGCATCTTGTCACTACTGTCATTAATTAGTACGTCCTATTCATTGTATTTGACTCTTCAATATATCGTATACTAGTATCTATTAACTTTCATGGTCTATTAAAACTAAAGAGTTATAATTACACGCTGGCATGAAATAGTCTGCCTTCTCCAAACACGGTTGAGCTGTTTCTGTTGAAATATAAACGCAAGCCCCAACTCAACTCAAAGTGCCAACGTTTTGCAGGTGTCAATCAAATGAATGCATTGACCAATCAACGAAGTTAAAAACACAGAATACATGTACTGGACTTAATTATGTTGATGACTATACATAATGAAACACGTACATATCTATATATCTTGTGTTGGGCGGTTTTCATTATAAATGTGTTTCAAAGGTCGGCCTAACCATGCTAACCGTCTGCGACAAATTAAAAATAATAAACAGGCATACATGTAGAGACAAGTGAACTCTATGTAAGAACTATCTGTGGCAGGAGTGGCGTGAGTGGGAAATTTGACTTCAATTGAATTGGTCCTACGATGGGGTCGGGGTTGGGGGTGGGAGCTTCCTAATTACTTCAAAATCTTTCTTTTTTTAAATAGATTTTGAAGTAATTAGGAATCGTATCGTTCTGAAACTCAGAATATATTCATGATTTATGATCAGAAATGTAAATCTGCAAGAAAATCTACTTTAAAAAAGACATGGATAGAGGGCGCCCCCTGGAAAAGACACATTAATATGCCTTACACTATTGCATCATAGAGATCCCTAGTATGCATGTGCTATCTACAGGGTGAAATCAAACATCAATGTAACCTTTTTTGATCCAAATTATGCTCCCTGCCATTTAATTAGAAGGAAAAAAAGAGTTTGCTTCCTGTAGCGTAGCTAGAGGACGTTCCCCCCTAACCCAATATTTGAGTCCGTCGGTCAGTATCGGTTGAGATTGGCACTTTCATTTATTTGACAAGAGCAATCATGTAATTATGACGGTCAATTACGTGCGAATTTGTCATAACAACAATTTAGATTTTAGATTATCGTTTAAGGACCTCAATCATGACAACATTAGATTAAAATATCAAAGTTGTGCTGCGCGCGTATTTGTTTAGTCTTGATTCTCTTACACTTCTCCCTCCCCAAATATGTACAACCTAGGTACGCCACTGAAGTCTAGAGGAATTTCATTGATGTGGCCCTGACAGGTGGTCAGTTATTGCAAACTCTTTTTGATGATTGATTTGAGTTCACATATGCCTAAGGTAATAATTTTCAGAGGGTGTGCAAAATGTCACCCTAAGGGACTTTTTTAAATTATGATACGCCTACAAAAAATCATATCATAATAGCAATCAATTACAGAGTTATAACTAGTTTAATGCAATTTAGGAGTAATGGCGGCCATCTTGGATTATAAGAAACCCCTTGATGAAATGGTGAAATGTGCACACCCTCTAAAAATTAGGTATATATGAACTCAAATCAATCATCAAAAAGAATCTGTACTAACTTTCCACCTGATACCATTGATTCCTCTGGACTACTGGTGGTTTCCACTTTGAGTTAAACGGATGATGCCGTAACTATAATAATAGTTTTTAATCAATAAGGTTAGTAAACATTATATTTGAATTAAGTGATAAGGAATGCAAAGGTTATTATCCATTTCTGTCTATGAATATATTTATTGATCAAGATAAACTTTTCAGTTTCTTGTCAATCAATATTATGTGCATGCACGAAGTTAACACAAGACTTCAGTCAGCCCACCAATTAAGATCACAGTGAACTGTTTGTGTTTCAAACTGAGGCTATTAAGATATTATACACCTATCAGTTGTAAGACGCACTATACGACCCCCGGGAGAGGTGCGTCGTGGGTGCGTCGTTTACCAATAATTCTTGACGGAGGGTACGTCAGTGGCAGCCATTGGTCCGTCAAAAAAATGACGGAGGGTGCGTAAAGGTCCGTCACTTTACATGGGTGCGAATGGGCTGATACTTGACTGAGCGTGCGTATTTGGATGGCAATGGTCCGTCCTTTTTTGACACAGGCTGCGTCATGGTACATGAGAAGTTGACGCACCTCGGTAAAGTGACGCACGACTCCCGGGGGTCGTATAGTGCGTCTTACAACTGATAGGTGTATTAGCGGCTAATTAGATATTATCTTAATAGCCAAAATATTCGATATTGACGAAATGATGCTATTTTGGACTTTTTTGAAACTCTGAACTTTTTCAGTTGAGCAACGATCTCGCGTTTTTGAGCAACGATCTCGCATTTTTGAGCAACGATCTCGT
The DNA here is from genome assembly GCA_035610835.1 of Ophiura sarsii. Taxonomy (NCBI): domain Eukaryota; kingdom Metazoa; phylum Echinodermata; class Ophiuroidea; order Amphilepidida; family Ophiuridae; genus Ophiura; species Ophiura sarsii. Next base: position 68,401,715 of record CM069447.1, read on the forward strand.
GTTTTAGTGGAATCGCTTAAGAGCAATTTTGGCCATTACGTTTACTTGTCGGATACAAGCAAACCATGATGATATATTCTTCTGTAGGTTATGACACGTGATTTTAGAAGGGGTGCTCATGTCAGAAATCATCATAATCCAAGATGGCTGCTCCCATAAAATGACGTGTTGCAAAAGACAATAAAATGGTGTTAATCACAGTCTAAATACTGGAAGGATGTATTATATCAGTGGAATTATCTTATATGGATATGCTTTGTTGGTTATCAAAAGGTAATTTTTGAATCCAACATACATACGGTATATCTTATAGTTTTTTATGTTTATATATATACTAGATAAGGCTATATAACATACAACCACAAGATTAACAGATGGCCGCATTCCCAAATGGCCGCTACAATGAATAACACTAATGCATTAATGTAATGTGTTTTGAAATACAGTGTGAAACGTTCTATTTTCACTCCATAAATATGATAATTTATATGATTCGGAACCTGCTAGCTCAAAGTCATTACTGGACGAGCTGCTCTATGGAAATAAGTTGGAGTAACAGGCCCTAACGGAATCATAGCTTACTGTCCCCTTGATAGTCAATGTATGCATTGATTTGCTCCTCTAAAACCTGGTTTTATCACTACTTAAGCAATCCCAGATATATATTACAGTTAGGCACACCTGATGGTAAAGCTCATTCTCACATTCCACAATACAACAGATATGGTTAGCGTTCGGTATGGGTAAGGAGAAGAACCGAAGTCCAAAGCCCTGTGAATGTTCCCACGCATTTACGGATTGTGATACGACTTGTTCGGTCCAATGGTTATAAGGGCAAATGTATGTGCTTGGAAAGCATACGACGAGGGGAGGGCTACCTTTCTTGTAACAAGCCAGGTGCAATTGGGAGACTTAGGAAAACAACAGACGATATGCTGTTACCAACAAAGTTTTATTTTTATTGCGGAATACACGTCTTCAACATTCAAATCGGGACATATATAAAATGGGTAGATGGGCTACAAGTAAATAACCGGACAATACAACACGTACCCACTCCAGGAAGTGTTGGATAGAAACAGACAAACGGTGTTTGGAATCCGGTTTGGTTAACTATCCCCAAGGTGTCAGATACATGCAAAGAGTAATCAAACGAATATAACAGATGGAACTGATCAATATGCAGGTCTTATAAATCACGAATGCACTGGCATTTGTAAATGTAAATGTGCCAATTAGTGATGCTATCATTGTTAAATCTCATTGCATTAAAATAGGCAGACATTTATTCGACCTGATGACTGCCAGCTAGTTAATTGATAACTTTTTGCATTTATTTTGCGTATGATTAAGTTGATGAACCACAAATATTCCCAGAAATATCGGCACCAAATAATGCTTTTTTAAAGCAAGTTTTACATCACCGACCAATTATCATTAAAACACATCGACCACAACATTCATTTTTTTTCAAGAGTTACTCTTTATATAAAATGTATCATTGATATACCGTATACAATGAGTATCAAGCGGCCGCGATTTTGAATTTTGCCAACCATATTATAATTTTGATTAATATAGTGTATACATGTATTTGTATCACACTGGTACACTATTAACACTTATCAAATATTGTTGAATGCGTTTAAACATTTAAAGTGTAATACATGGACGCCATTTTAATTTTCAGCCGCCATCTTAGGTTCCAATCATCTGCCAAATGAGCACCCCTTCCAAAATCAATTGTTTTGACCTAATAAAGATTCGGGACATTTTGGTGCTTGTATCCGGTCTGTAAACGTAATTTCGTTAAGCGATTCCACTATTTAAACACATACGATGGTTGAAAATGCATTGGCTTTTAATATTCATTTATGAGCTTTACATTTTGAAATATGTAAGGGTCCACCTTATTCAGAATGAGTCACTGTGAAATTGATCATGCATAAGTACATTAAATCATTGATTGTTACACTGCAGTATGTCAACATGAAAAAAGAGGTCAAACCCACAAATTGAATAAATCCAGCTTGATAATAAAAAATGATAAAAGGTTATGCATTTATTATTCCATGTTTTGTATTAGTATACACTTGGCTTGCCATACATGGTCAAGTGGCATTGCTTATCACATCATAGCATTTGTGGTCAAAGGATTTAAAGTAGGAGCCACAGGCCTCAAATAAGGGGGTTGACCCACGACCTCCGATCGTACTTTTAAATGTACATTTTTATGATAGATACATATCTTATCTACAAGAATAAAGAGTCCTGCTCTTAAGATTCTCTTGCGAAATTATGTTATGGCGAAAATCATTTTCCCCGTGTATTCACCTATAGCAGAAATGAAGTAATAGCAGTGGCGTAGCTAGGATTTTTTTCAGGGGGGGCAAGATTTCTGAAATTTTCGTAAAAGGTTGCCCCAAAATAATTTCCAGTCACCAAATCGTGATTTCACGTAAGTGGGGGGTGGGGTTGAGGTCAAAAAAAATCGCACGGTCAAAAAAAAATCGCACAATTCATGTACTACATGTACAATTTTGCCTTATATTTGACTATTTGGGCTGAATATACCCACACATAACCAGTACCCCGCACGCAAATCTCGGTCTTTTATCATTTTCCCCCCTTATTTTCTTTTTTTTCCCCCTTTTTTATTTTTTAGAGGGGGTGGGGGGCGGGGGCACAAATGGTTTTTTTCCGTCAGGGGGGGCATTTACCCCCCCCTGCCCCCCCCCCCCCCCCCGAGCTACGCTACTGAGTAATAGCACCTCTCGTGAGGGTTTGAGTAGTATATTGACCATAACATTGAAAGAAAATGTCAAAACTACATATAATCATGTTTATGAATTTAACATAAGAACTACTTGTCACATTATATTTCTCATTTTAAACTATTAATAAGATGCATTTATTGTGTAAAAAGGGGTTTTGTGTGGATTTTTTCTTTCTTCAATTTAGTGTTAAAGGCATAATGAAATTGTATTTTCTATGCTAACAAATCTCCCGAAGTTGATAGGAACTACTTTATACTTAAATGTAGTGCATTTCATTCATAAAACCTCTATTATTCACCATTATTACAATGTCAGGAGTGTAACACAATATGTAGAATTGTATGCATTTTGATGGCCCACACTAGTAGTATGAACTTTCTTAACCCCCAGCGCATAGACCTACGCGCCGTAGCTCATTTCACCAACCAATGCGGGCGTGCTTCTGAGACAGACCTTCTTCTTTGTTTAGCTAGGGGGGGCTGGGGTACCGCGCCATTTTGCAATATTTTGCGAAATCGATCGTGGTTATCACGTGATACGTATCGTGGAAAAATAATGTACACTGTTTTAACGAAATGCACTGTGGGATTGTGTTACCAGCCTAAAATTATAGAGGTCGCAAACCCGGTCGCAAACTTGCTTATATTGAGCCTAGCTATAACAAGCTAAAAGTGACATCTCTGAATGTATTACCAAAGTGTGAAATTGTTGGACACACTGGTAAAATGGTTTTACAACAAGTTTTGCTATCATATTATCAAACTGAACTCAAGTTAAATCACTCTATATCGAGCAATAATATAATTGTTTACGCATTTTAATTGTTTAGACAAAGTTAAATAAATCAAGGATACATTTATGATAGATAAATAAATAAAAAGAAAACTATAAACGCATGGGCGGCATTTATAATTGATAAAAATTGACATAACAATGATGTTACATTAATATACCATCAAGTTTAAAAAATAGAAAAATAATGGGAATATTCGAACCCGTGATTTCCGATTGCCAACGACATGGCCAACCTACGCACGCCACAGAGATTTACGACTGTAATTGTGATAGTTTTATTATTTAACCATGTCCATTTATTTATAACGAATGGATTTTTATTGTGCCATTTTTGCCAAATGTGTGTGTTGCTCTCGCACAAAATGTGTTTGTAATTTGATTATAATTCTTATTTTTAAAAGAACGGTAATTTTTTTTGACATTTTCGAGAAAAAAATGGCGTAACCCTGATACGGTAAACGCCAGCAGTGTGGTGTCCGCGTGGGCAAGCATACAGATGATGCTAAGCAAATCCAGCATATAAAACAAAAAGTGCTCCTAATGGGACTCGAACCCACAACCTCTCGCTCCTCAAGCGACTTTCTTTCCACTACACTAACCGTGCTAATTGAAAAAAATTCACCGCAAATAATTTATTTATATCATGGGTCATGGGTTAATGCAATGTGTTAAATTCTACAATCCCGGCCGCCACTCTGTTCAAAGGCACAACAAAGTTGACTTGTTTTATGCTTTTTTTGCAATTCTGGGGTGTGCAGTTCGATTTTCTTTCTCGAATTGTTTAGAAAACCATCCATTTTAGAACATCTGAAATTTAAAATGAACTGCACACCTGGGAAAGTATGATGCCAAGGGCATATTTTTTGCACGTAAATCCAATACAAGAGTTCTGAAAATCGACAAAGATATGACGTCATAACCATTGTTTCGGGACAAAATGGCGCGGTACTCCACCCCCCCCCCCTATTGTTTAGCCTAAGTTATTGAATTGGCCAAGTTTCCTACTTTTTCAGTTATCAGCTCTCTAATTGTTGAACCCAGTTTTTTGGGACACGCTGTATTGGAATTTTCTGATGTTTAAAACTATCAAAATCAAACCTAAAATTATAATTATTTGTTTTAAAAAAATCCTTATATTGAGGAAAAAAGGGCTTAATGTGGACAATCTCTTTTTTTTTAAATTGGATTGTTTTAGGCATATATAAATTGCATTTTCTATTGTTACCAATCCTCCAGAGATGAGCTTAACTTGTTGTTTTTAAACAAAATTGTGTTAACATTTAACAAATGAATATTTTATGAGATTTTACCCCAACAAAGAAATGTTCTGCAATTAAAAAATATGAGGACTATTGTGTGTGTTTCTTGATTTGTTTTACATACTTAAACATATTGGGATTGCAATGTCCAATTTGACATTTTTGAATTTTTGTGAATACATTGTCTCACTTCTGAGCCATTTTTTTTTTAAACCGCCAATGTCCAACAATTTCATTTGCAGCTTCTAAAGAACGACCCATCATGTATTCGTGCTATGACGTTTTTTACGCAAGGAAATTAAACGATAAGGCTTTGGTCAACCTTTTCAATAGGTGCTTACGTATATCTAAATATCTTAATACAAATTCAGAGGTATAGACCTTCCGGAATATATCGCTACAATGGAGTGTCATGGACAATCCCATACGGTCATTTTGTCCAATCATACTATTCGCGTGATGATTGGACAATATTACCGTATTAATTGTCCATGAAATTCCAGAGTAGCAATATATTCCGGAATGTCTATACCTCTGAATTTTTATAAGCTCTGTCGTTTACGGCATTGAGCACTTTGTGGCTAGTCACAATGGAACAATGGCTAGTCTTACCAGAAACGGTTGTCAATAATTAAATATCTAAATAGCTTAATATCCTACCTTATTAGATATTCTCGAGTATACCAACATATCCAAATATCTAAACAGCTAAATAGCGTAATATCTAAACATCATTATTACGATTTTTTTCTATTGTTAAAAGCATCGGACAAATATCAGTGATTAACACCCGCTGCACCTGCCTCTCTACTTATCTGGCGTTAACAATAGAACTATTGTAGTACTGTCGATGGCTCAATTAGTGAAGCAGACAGATGAAAGCGCGATGAAGGTTGTGTTATTAAGCTGACCAGTGCACACCCGACCGCCGTTGTGACGTAACGAGCGACCCATTTGCCAGATTGTACACCTATCGGGTTTCTAGTATAAGTGTCAGGTTTTATCATGGCAGGTGATAGAGGAGGAGGCTAATCGCGACACTACTCAAACCCCGACTCAAACGAGATATGTTTGTAGCCGCTTATTCATTGCTAGGCTTATCGTAATCCACTCGTTAACGTCCTAAGAATAATCCTCCTTGAAGTGGCCTTTAAAGACTATTGTTCAGCCGTGGATGATTTTGAGTAAGCAGTATATGTATATATGGATAATGTTATCATTGAATACTAAACTATATGGGAGCCATTAAACATACAACGTGTTATTGTTTTCTGGTTTAGGCAGTGTGTAATCAAGTAGCATTATGAATCTTACTCCCCTAAATAGTGTCATTTTTCTGCGTTTTTAGACTATTTAAGAATGTTGCATACACTCTGAACGTGACCTAATAAATAATAAATATGAAGAAATTAAGTAATTAATGTAAATAAATAATATATAAATTAATTGATTGATAAATAATTAAATTAACATCAACAATTAAGAAAGTAAATACAAAATAAATAAATAACGTTAAAATTATGTCAATATAAATGAAAGCCCCGAACGGACGTATAATGAGAGAACAATAATAAATATTATATTTCGTCATACTTAAAACCCTAACCGACCACTACCCAGACTCGACCGCTCTACGTATAGAGCACAAGGAATATAAACCGCCACAAAGATTCGAACGTACGGCCTGCTGATTGAGAGTCATAATCTTTACCAACTGAGCTATTTCGATTTTCCTGAAATCCTCAGCGCTTTATACCCAAATATAGTTCTCATTCAATTATTCCCTAAATACACATTAGGACCCGTACTTTGTGAAACGATTCTTACGTTATTTTTGTTCGGCCTATAGATGAGGTGACCGTTGTTTACATCAGTAGTGTTTACATATTGATTAGCGCCTGGTCTAAAGACATGCTAGGGGTACTAGTCCATGACTACTGCATACATCATACTATGAAAGCAAAACACACATCACTGAGCGCCAATTTTAAAAGCACATGCCCTTATGGTGCGCACGCAAACCGCCGGGCAACCAGATTTAGTACCTGGTCTCTCATTGTGCTTAGGGATGCATACCATGACTTCTGCACTATTACACCGTAAGCATGGTAAGTAATGATCAATCACGTGTGAATTAAAGCACCGTTCCCTGTAGGTGCGCACGCAAACCGCCGGGCACTACGTCACCGGTCACACCATCTATACATAATTTTTGAACAACATTAAAAGCTATTCGCGGTCTAATAAATGTACAAATAAACATTGGTATGTTAAAGGCGTAGTGTTCATAAATGATCTGTTGAAAAGTAATGGTAAATTTCTTTCTTTCCGTGAATTTTGTAACAAATATCATATACGCTCAAATATTATCGAATACTCTGGTATTGTGAATTCAATCAAAAGTAAATGGCCTTGTATTGGCAGAGGCAGAGCAAAAGTCCTGGAACCCTTTACACCTATGGCGTATGACCTGCTCTTAGGAGCGAAGAAAGGTTGTAAACCGTTCTATAAACTATTGCTAAAGAATGTTAAGACATCTTGTAACAGTCCGTTGAAATGGCAACACGAACTAGGAGTTTCAATCGACATAAAGGAATGGCAACGAATATGCTATCGACCAATGCAAATTACAAAAGATGCAAAACTTCATTGGTTCCAGTACAGAATACTAAACAACATATTGGGCACAAACCGTTTGCTTTATAAAATGAAAATAAAAGATAATGATCACTGCAGCTTCTGCAACTCCAAAACAGAAACTATTTTTCACTTGCTATACCAATGTGATATTGTTACAAGTTTCTGGAAACAAATCCAGCTATATATTAGATGTATATTAGCCCCAACTCTAAGAACTATCAATATAACGCCTCTAATTGTTATTTTAGGCACACAGAAAGATGACGCTCTTGACCTTGTACTGTTATTAGCTAAATTCCATATATATAGGGCGAGAGTACAAAATACAAAACCAAACGTAATAACTTTTAAACATGAAATTCTTTTCCATCTTAAGGCCGAAAAATCTGTAGCAATAAGCAATAATAGACTTAATCAATATGATAAAAAATGGGCTAACTGGAATCGTCTATTTGTTTGAATAGGAATGAAAAATATGATTGTGTATATAGTTGGATTTTGATTTTGATTTTGTTTCGTTTTGTTTCTTTTACGTTGTGTTTATTTAATATATTGATGTGGAGTTGTTCACACCTTGCTTTGACTGTGTTTTTCAGGTACACTTGCAAACGTGTGCGGTGCACACACTATATATATATATATATAAACATGTAAAATAATGTATAATATGTATATGCTGTAAAGAGAAGTGATGAGATGTTGTCAATAAAAAAATCACCTCTTGCTTGGGGGAAGAAAAAAAAAAAAAAAAAAAAAAAAAAAAAAATAATAAAAAATAAATAAATGTACAATTTAACAAAACCCTAGTATACCCCCCCGCCCCCCCCCACCACCTCCCAACTCAAAGGTTGCATTCATGACTCAACGATTTTTACGAAACTTATGTAAATCCCTATCGATTGCACAGTCAGACATCAATGATACCTCAATAGAATCCACTTCACTCATTGCTAGTATTCACATCACATTATCTAAATCAATATTCAATACATGTAGCATTGAATATAATTTAGATTACAAAAAGGATTTGGTTTTTCTGTCACGAGGAGGACAAGGAAAACATTCAATTGTACCTGTCCAATTACTGAATCCGATTTCGTATCGAATAATGTTCAAATCCATGTTCTGTTTCTTATAATTTTATTGCTACTACGTATGTAGCTCCTTATAATAAAACAACAAATAAAAACCACACACACAAAAAAGCCCCCCCCCCAAAAAAAAACAAAAAACCAAACAAAAAACCAAACAAATTCCCCCCCCCCCCAAAAAAAAGTAAGAAAAAACAGAAGAAATGAATATAAAGGAATAACATAAGTAAATATAATCATAAATATGGGTAAAAAAACCGTGGGACGTACAAAATAAAGGTACTACTGAGATCGAACTTACGATTCAATGGTATCTATATAATTTCATTATGAGTGTTTATTGTAAATCCGCTGCCCTACCAACTGAGCTAACCGGTACAGAACAATTTCTTGTCATGTACATCAATAATATGTTGTTGTCTTAAAAGTTGATTGTATTATAGCCTCCCTCTGTCTCAATCTTATTACTCCTATTAGTGTAGTTTTTTATGTTATTCACGCAAAGACATCCTCTGACAGTTGATTTAAATCGCAATAGGGGTGATTAATGTTCATATAAATATTCAGTAACAGCATCTCGTGCATTGACTTCATGTTGTATTCGGAGGTAACATGTATATGTAGGCAACATTCAATAATATACACGGTGCATATTGGCCCTAAATTATTTTATTTTACATAAAAGCAGTGCGCAATCATACAATCTGACTGGATATATTATCATATTTATATTTGCAGGGGAAAAATAATATTTCTTTATTAAACGAAAACAGGAGGTGTTGATTTAAATAAAATGCAAAGTGTAATCACACTTTTTTTGCCGAGAACATATTTTTTGTTGGTGTTAGAGTGAATGAATGATATTTATATCCATAGATTACACGTTGATCGTCTTAAAATGGGTACATTTAGTCATAACATCCATGAAATTTCGGTTTCATAATCAATATTTTCATATTCCATTTTGTATTCGTAGGTAACTTATATATTCGGTAATGAGCATGGTACAATTCCTGTATTGTTTGTCGCTTTCATTCGCACCTAATATTATGTAAATATTAAGTAGGAATGTATAAGACGTGAATAATATTGTTTGGTGCGTAATATTGTTTTAAACCAGCTTGTCGATATGATGTATGCGTAGTTAACCAATTTCCCCTGGAATTGCAGAGCAGTGACTACTGAGGTACATAATATTGGCCATTATTGTAGTTGTTTTTGAAAATGGAATTCATGTGTAACAAATATAAAATAACTTGCTTCATTTTTGCTCTGGCAGGTTGTGCAATGTCACCGAAATGTATTTTAAGTGAACAAGAAATTTAGTAAAACCTTTTCCTTTTTTTAATGGTGGGAGGGAATCAAGGGTAGGCCTAACTGATTTCAGTCTCAAATCAAAAATTGCTCATTATTAATGCTTCCGACATTTATTTCTTAGTGTAATTGAACTAAGCAGTGTTTTTTTTTAAAATCATAATGAAAGGCACATGCCCGACAAAACTTATTAGATAAGTGTTGTTAAATCAAATAACACTGAATTTCTAAACATAAAATTCCTATTTTGTCTACATCTGACAAAATATATCATATTGGCGATTCAATGTCAAACGGAATCTGCCTCCGGTTGAAAATCGATAAAAACTGACTATGTACGACATTTAGAATGATACAAATTCCAAACTAGGAAATTGTATCTTAATTATAATCTGACAACTGAATGTCTTGCTGACATTGTTGTATGTGCTTTATTCCGTTGTGGACTGAAAGGCAAAATATTTGAATGTTCTAGACTTTGAATATGTTCGGCTCATATTAAACTTATATATATAAGGTCTGGTATGAAATTATTTCAAAAAATATATTAAATGAATCAAAAAGCGATCTGGCTTTTGTGGTTAAAACAGCTAATTAAAATGATAACTTCCAGAAGACCTCACTTGCCTCCTTTATTCAGGACAAATTGAGGAAGGTAACCGGTTGTTTTATTGCTTAAAACAAATAACCTGACATTCAATATGATGAATTACAGGCAAATCAAACTGTTTGCTTAAAGGAAACCCGCTCGCTTTCTAATTAAAGATGGCTCGGTGAACTATTCAATAGTTGATTCGATGATCCAATACTTTGGATTCACACGGAAACTGAAACGTTAATTCTTAACATTCTAGAATGTCCTATATAATAAACAGAGAGTAATTATGTTCTATTATATATTCATCCTCGCGACATGAGAGACCTGAAGAACTATAACTACACGCAGAATACAACAAGAACCACTATAAACTTGTTAAGTAGAAATTACAAGGCTGAATGATCAGATGTTTCTTAATTGAAATGTGTCTATATGCTTAAGTTTTTGTCATGTTTAGTTTTAATGATGAACATGCTTTATATCAAATTAGATCAGTAATAACATTATTATTACTAGCGAGTTAATTGATTGTTTAACTATACCTTTACGAAATTTTAACCCAGTCCGATATGTATGTTGTCATCACTTTGCTGTAAATCAGATGTTAAATAGTACACACTTCTGACTGTTTTAATAATTGAAAGTCAAGCAAGAAAGACACTAACAAATTTGAATGATCAGATACGTTAGCATAATAAAACATTTTCTGCCATAATTATCATGTGTAAAAGCTAGGTTAATTCTATTCAATATGCCTTTAACCAAATTAGGGGATCAAATAATAACAGTTATAGGTCTATCACTAGTGAGGTTATTGATGCTTAGGGTGTTTTCTTTTATATCTTAGAAATAGGAACATGGTTTTATATTATTTTAATGTTTATTTGGTTAATCTTGCTATTCTATACAAATGTTGAATATTACGCGATGCTGATTATTTTGTAAAAGCAGCGCTGAGCGCACATTCTTAAATCTACTTATAAAGTCAATCAATAACCATTTTGATACGACATTCCCCCTCACACGCGATTCAGGGCATAACAAACTACGTCGAGTACCATTTTGCCCTTAAACCTATGTTAAATCAACGAATCCAACTGTTCTTAATCAACGAAGTTGAAGTTGAGAACAAATGTGTTACCTACGAATACTTTGATTCCTGCAATGTAAGCTACCGTGTTTTATGTCTTAACATGTTTTTCTCTTATAGGAATGCTTAAAAATGTTGCCTGATATATTGTTCTTAATAAACCTATTCAAAATTACAATTGACAGTTAGATATTGTATATTTGTTCAACATTAAATTAATATTCTAGTCTCTATTTAAAGTAAACTCCTGGGAATATTTCATAATATTAGGATTTCATAATATTTAGGATAAACATGTTAAAACATGTTTATTCAAAAAAACAAATATTGTTAACAACCCTGCATGATTATATCACCCCAAAACGTAACATAAATAAAGTAGAACATTAATTTATTACAGTTTTACTTCTCTTACCTACGTATACATTAACTGTTACCTTCGAATACCAAATTTGTATGTACTTAAGTTTTGGGCGCATGCTCAAAATTCTAAATTTTACAGAAAGGGTAATTCCCCCTCTTTGAGGTACATGAAAACAAATGTTCATTAAAATCATCTTGGTGAAAGTACACAAAGTGACTCAACCTCATGTTTTGAGAGCCTGAAAATGCTACCTAACTGTGTGAATCTAAAATGTAAAAAAAAAAATGAGAACCTGGACAAATATGAGCACTTTCTATCAGCATTTGCATCTTCTGAATCCAATACAATCACAAATGTGAATGAAATATGTAAATAGGTGGAATAATCATCACTTAATCAAAATATGGTACTTGTATTTGTATGTAACATTGAGAAGAGTACCTTCAACTTCATCATTCCGCAACGTGTTCAATTGGAGAGATAAGTGATGGCACTTTTTTTCCATACAAGCTTGATATGTTGACTTTGAGTGGGGAAAAGGAATAAGAGATCAAAGCATTTTGAAACTTGACTCTAAAAATCGAGCCGTGGACACTTTTCGTTGGATTCGACCATATAATATGTGCGCATGTTCTTCAACACTTAGATCTAACTAAAAGACGCTCGTATGCACAAGCACTAAAGTGGTCATAAGGTCATCACAAGTGCCCATCGCTTACTATCTTTGCCAATTTGGCGACCCTTTTTACCACCACGTAAATATTTACTCAGTATTTTGTGTTATAAATCCTTAGTATTTACAAATGATATCATTACAATGAAGGAATTAGGATTTTTATTTTGAAATTTATCAAACGTCTCATATTATTGTACAATCATTGTATGCATACAAAGTTCAAGTGCGTTGCGTGGATAAAGTAAACTTTACAAATTGATAATTAGTTTACTCATGATAATGCAATTGCTAAATTTATCATTAAGTAACGATAACATGATGAAACGATAAGTGCGGGTGCACGTGATGAAGGATATTGATTAAAGGCCCTGGATTCTTATTTGTTTCAACATCAGATAAATATGCTAAGATACGGCAATCATGATTTAATTCGATTAAAGACCTAAAAGGGGCACAAACATTTATATAAAACTTTAAAATTCCTGAAAATGTCTCAATATTTTCAAAAATTCGAGACGTGCCGGTGTAGAAAGATATATATTCCTCTCGAGCTATAGTCCGGCGTGTACAGTAAAGTATAGGGCAACACAAAACACTAGTTTCACGCTTTATTACGTGTATGTCTATGGACGCAGGACTATAATAGGTCTGCCCGGTCATCCGGGTACTTTGTGCCGTTTGCCGTTGACAACAACAAAAACAGTCGTTTTAACTACATATCAATTTAACGCTCTACTCGCCCATACCCAACGGATCTAGCCACGCTGTGTACGCTGGGTAAGAGACCTTTATTTACCTCTTTGGTTTGTGGTCAACGGCATGTGACGTCACTCCTGGGTGACCTAGAGCTACGGGGTGGGGTCCATGGGTTTTAGCATGTTTGAATGGCCTAGGAAAGCTCTCCTTGCTATTAATATTTACATGTATTTTAAATAAACTTTTTGGCTTGTTCATAAACATATACTAAAACACGAGAGAAACTAATGAAAGATGAAAAATGTAACATGAAAACTACAACGCGCCAAGCGCGCCAAAAAGAAAATGGTCCAGAAAACGTTCCTGAAACCATCTTGTTATGCTTGAATCATTAAACCTTGAAAATAATTACGCGCAAAGCGCGCAAAAATCACAAGTTTCCTAACTAACATATGGTCCAGAAAACGTTAGCTATCTTGTTATGCTTGAATAATTAAACATTGAAACTAATACGTGCGAAGCGCGCAAAAATGTCCACTTTTTTTAAAACTAAAATGATCCAGAAAACGTTCCTAAAGCCATCTTGTTATGCTTGAATAATGAAATATTGAACATAATTATGCTTGAAGCGCGCACAATTTTCCATTTTTGTAATAAAATGGTCCAGAAAACGTTCCTAAAGCCATCTTGTTATGCTTGAATAATGACATATTGAACATAACTATGCGCACAATTTTCCATTTTTTGTAAACTAAGATGGTCAGAAAACGTTCCCAAAGCCATCTTGTTATGCCTGAATAATTAAACATTTAAACTAATATGTTTGAAAGGTAGATGTTCCGATTTTCAACTTGAAGTTTTCTATTCTACATGAACGGTCATCCTTAAAAAAGTCGAGTTCCAAAGTTTGGTATCGACATTGTAGACCGTTAACTAAAGTTTGAGTTGCATAGCTCTAATGGTTCTTACTTTAGACGCACAAGATGCTGTGAACTGTACCCATTGAGTACTACACAAACTATATCGGTGGTTACCGCCATTCGCGGTAATTCGACGTTAATTCATCGATTTCTCCGTAATTATACCGATTTAGGCCGTCAAATTTCAGTATGATGATGAGAAAAATACGAGCTTTCATATGATATGAACATCTTCGTATGTTTAAAATAATTCTGTGTTACGAAAATGTGATCGGGTCATCTACCTTTAAGCGCGCACAAAAATCCAGTCCCGATGGTCCCAAAAACGTCTCTTAAGCCATTTTGTTATGATTGAATAATTAACAGCGAAACTGATATGAGCGAAGCGCGCAACAAAATAATATGTTCCAGAAAACTGTATAGAGCCATCTCCCAACTATTCAAGGTTAAATTATGTGTACGAGGTTATGCAATCGACCTAATAGATAAATCCGTTAATGAAAGGAATACATCACAAAATAATACTTGGAGACTGGAGTTGATTTTCAAACTCTAATGGCTTTGGGATGGATTTGCAGTGCATTAAAATCAACGAGAATCGATTTATTTCCATCTCATCAAAGGATGTCTGTGATTTCATTTATCTTTTGAAGTATTCAGGGCAGAGCCGCAGGTAGCTGTGTTGGATTTGCGTTATTTATGCTTGAAGGCGTGCCCCACGCTCATCCACATACACAAATTCCACTTGGTATCGACATTGTAGACCGTTAACTAGGGTTGTTTCTCTTTTCCATTTTCCAAATCCTTCACTTGTAGATGAATGAGTTTCACTTATTTTACATTTATAGGCCTAC
The DNA here is from genome assembly GCA_035610835.1 of Ophiura sarsii. Classification (NCBI taxonomy): domain Eukaryota; kingdom Metazoa; phylum Echinodermata; class Ophiuroidea; order Amphilepidida; family Ophiuridae; genus Ophiura; species Ophiura sarsii. Next base: position 68,416,789 of record CM069447.1, read on the forward strand.
TCATCCCTCTATACATTTTTGGATATCTTGATAGTGGTTCTCATTTCATAGGACTTCTTTAGTTTCTCACACTGTCGTTATAACAAGAGCGAAGCATTTTGTATAAGAAATATTTATCAAATCATTGAGTGTGCCTTTTAAGTTACACAGTTCATTCCAGAAGATAAAGGCGCGACAGAATAAAGACATGTCGTCTCGTCATGTATATATCCAACGCAATCACCTGATGTTTGCAGACACACGCAAATATGTACTTTGGACAATTATGAACCAAGGTTGACGTTCTGACAAACTTTTGTCCAAGGTCAACTACAATACGCGCCAAAAATCCAGTGGTGGATCCAGGGGTTGGGATTGGTCGTTGGGGGAGGGGAAGGTGGTGTTGGGTTCCTAAACATGGTGACATTTTGTTTTGTTTTCAAAGTCTAGAACAAGTATAAATCATAACTTTGGATGATCCACAAAGGCCTAATGCACATTACTCACACCATGGTGACTTATAACTTAAAGATCCTATTACTAGCAGGTCTATACTCATAGTACAGCGCGTTCCTAATTATGTTGGGATGTAAACGTAGATAAAGTCCTATCTGAAAATAGCTCGTGAACATGTGACACCAATCGAACATATGGATTACGAACATTAAATGCAGAGTGGTCAGAACCCGTTTTTCACGATTCTGCCCAAGAACCGTCCATGCATTACATTTGCGCATTGTTCTGACTTCATCAACGTTTTGCCTGTGACTTTATTCTGAACAATGACTTACACAGGACATTTATCTTCATCGATTATTTGGGATTAAATAGGTCACCTTGCTTCCACAAACTGTTCAAGTGTATTCCAAAAGAAAGATCCCGAAACTGCTTGCTCCAATGTCACCAATATCATCTGCGATGCTATCGACCTGTTCATCCCAAGTAAGACAGTCACCAATAGGACCGGAGACAAGGTTTGGTTCAACGATGAATGCCGTAGGGCATCTAAAAGAAGCATCGTCTCTTTAAGAAAGCCAAAAAGGACCAAACTGAAGCGAACAAGGCAAAGTTCGCTGAAGGTAGACATTCCTACAACCAAGCTGAGAAGCAAGCTAGAAAACAGGCTAGATAGGCATTTAGATGAATCTTTTAGGCATACTTTGATACCAAATTTGCCCCTATAACAACAAAGATAAACCAAGATTAGCACCAATGGCGCTAATCAACATGACTTTCCAACCGGGGTAGACAGTCCCGGGGTAGACCAACCCTAAGTAGACCAACCCTAAGTTAGGTTTAGGGTTAGATTTAGGGTTAGGTTTAGGGTTAGATTTAGGGTTAGGTTTAGGGTTAGGTTTAGGATTAGGTTTAGGGTTAGGTTTAGGGTTAGGTTTAGGGTTAGATTTAGGGTTAGGTTTAGGGTTAGGTTTAGGATTTGGTTTATGGTTAGGTTTAGGGTTAGGTTTATGGTTAGGTTTAGGGTTAGGTCAGGCCTATGTAACACCTATCTGCCCACTGTTGAGATTTGGTTCAGTATAGCGCACTCTATCAGTTCGTTACCGGGAAGTTAAGCGTAAACTGTCAATCATTCGTTGTGAATGAATATTCAGCCATGACTATTCATGACCTCACACGATGTGATCGTCGCGATCCAGCGTCGTTCCCAACTGATCTAATTACAATATTCATAAATGCAAATAACGCCACGCCCCTTCTCTGTCACTGTCAGACGAAGCAATCCACAATTTAAAATTCGTATTTTGTTCCGCGTAAAAAATAATTTCAAATAACCAATTCTGAATGTCATATAAGAACTAAATTCTGCTATCATCAAAGCAAATCAGTTCTCTTCTCTAAACTCTAAATCACAATCAGCTTTTTTGACTATTGATGTACTGTGCCACAAATCATGTTTTCAGCCGATAAAATCCACCATGTCTTAGGTCGTCTGGTTTGCTACGACCATGATAGTGCGCCCCCTATAAAACCGTCACCCGTGAATTTGCGCAAAGTAGACGGGGGACTTTGCCTTCGAGATTCCCATAGTTATGTAGTCTCTGGTTAGGTTTAGGGTTAGGTTTAGGGTAAGGTTTAGGGTTAGGTCTAGGATTAGAAACAGTCCCTGTGTGGACAGTCCCGGGGCTGGACAGTCCCGGGGTCGTTTTAGAATGATCCATACTTGTTTTTACATCCACGACCGAGTGTTTTAAAATATAATTTAGAATGAATATAGTTTCCAAGGTGTTTTTTAAACAGTATTATGCGGTTTATCCCGTGAGGGCGCTATTGTAGTCCACCCAGGGTTGGTCGACTTAGGGTTGATCAACCCCGGGACTGTCTACCCCGGGACTGTCTACTCCCGGTGGAAAGTCATGTGGGTATTTCCATCGCTGCGTATACATATAGATTGTAAGCAATATCAAAACCATTATACCAATATATGAGAGAGAAGCAAAAAGTGAAAACCGGAATCTCCCAACTTCAAAACCTGAATGGAAGTCTCACAGATACAGACAAAGAAACTGCAGACATCCTCAGAAACTTCTTCAAATCTGTTTTCACTAAGGAGAAACCAGGAGATATCCCAACTCTCCAAGCCAAAGTTAATGGCGACTACAAATTCGAGACTATTGAATTTACCACTGAAGATGTAGCAAAGAAACTACGAGAGCTGAAACAAGACAAATCACCAGGGATGGATACGGTGCACCCTATAGTACTCAAAGAATGTGCCGATGAGCTAGCAGTTCCACTTCACCTCATATTTAAGAAGTCACTTGAAGAGGGGAGCTATACCATCAGACTTGAAAAGAGCCAGAGTGTCACCGATCTTCAAAAAAGGATCAAGGAACAAGGCTGAAAACTACCGACCAGTTAGTTTAACTTCGTACCATGCAAAATCCTGGAGTCGATAATCAAGAATGGTATGATAAACTACCTCGAAGCAAAAGACCTTCTATTTACAAGACAACATGGGTTCATGAAAGGCCGATCATGTCTCACAAACCTACTCACCAATCTTGCCATTAAATCTCAGAAGCTATCTTTCTGACCATGAGTGGAGGTTGTCTAGGTCTTCTTGTAGGCGAAGTTTGTCGTTGACGTTGTTGATCTTAGCATATACTTTTGTGTCATCGACAAACAGAAATTCCATGGTTCAATGCACGTAGTTTCAAATCGTGCACAATGTTTTTTTTATTCACCCTGAATAATTGGTTTTCTATGGGATATTATTGATTAGTATAATTGTCCACTGTGTGCTATCTCAACCAGTCAGGTACTAAAGTATCTGGATGAAGGGGTACAAGGCATCGACAGTGAGTCTGTACACCCCCACACATTTTCACTGCGTAGTTACACACTGAGCGATGATATCACATTGGAACCCAATTTAGTGCAATTATTTTGTGGGTAGTCGTGATCATTGAAACTATCATAACTTTGAAAATATCCACTCAATTTTTACAAATTTCACAAATATTTAGATTAAAAAAATGTAATGTATTCATGCATATATAGGCCTACACCGACGAAAATGTATGCAACCTCCACACTCGACAGACATCTTTAGAAAAGAATATCGAATTTGTTCCAAAAACGTTACGTCTATTTGTACGGAAGATATTCAGTGAGAAGAATGTCGAGTTGGAAAGTGCATTAGTTGGTCAGACAATCGTTCATGCTGCCAGACCAAAAGTCGTTATAGCACCAATCTAGCTCGGTCTTTCTGTTTAGATGTATCAACTTTTCAAATCTAGATTCTTCATTGGATTTTGTTCATCATATCAAAGCAACGTACAAGGAACTGACATCCCAAGATCAAAGTGGGCAGTTAACCTCCTGAGAACTACCGGCCGATTGGTCAGAAAGATGGATACATCATTTATTGCACCAATCAGAGACAATGTTAGAATAATTATATCCCTGATAAAGATGAAAGTGAAACATTTTACAAGCTGCATTTGAATTGGCTATTCATATGAGTTCAACTTGTAATAAACCAATCAGAACCACTGTAAGATAGACAGGTAGACCCCAGGGGTTAATAGGAGACAATGCTCACCATGATACACAAAAAACCTCAATGGATTTGATTCATTTCTTGGAATCGGAATTATTTCAGCAGTGACACCTGGTATCAAACAGGAGAAACCAATACCACTGTAACCTATAGGCTCCATGACATCTAGGTATAGCTTCCATTGGAAGGATACCTATCTATTCCTACAAAGCACCTCTTAGTGCCGCATCACCCTTGATCTACAAGGAATTACCTGATCTTCGTTGATGACCCAACATGGAAGCTAGATCTCCTTTGGAAGGTTGCTTGACCCATTTCCTTCCCAAGCATGCCAAGACTGAGGTCTAGTGGACAGCATGCCGGTCTCACAGTACAAAGGTTGTGAGTTCTAGCCCCGCTACGACCAACATGTTTGGATCCTTGGGCACGGTATTAGTCTCAATTGCTTCGTCGACCCAAGCGATATTTGGGGAGCTGTTATGATATCAACATCTAAGTAGTGCTGATAGGATTGTGCACTTGTTGACCGGTAGCCGCCAAAGTGTAGCGACTAAAGGATTCTGATATCTAAACTGCCAGCGATAATAATTGATTTAAAGCGCTTTGGGACTGTGCTTGCATTGTGGAAAGCGCTATATAAGAACGGTAATATTATTATATTATCATTATTATACTCGAGAAGTCATCAAGTTCACCACCAATTGTTACTTTTGTTTAACCCTTACGGTGCACAAGTGGTAGACTATGGACATGAAATACAGCGCCTCCAAGTGACAGCTTTCTAATCATCCATGACTGAATTTTCCAACCAGCAGTTAGGCCAATAATAAAATATTGATTGGTTGTCCTCGACATTTCTATCTTATTTTCCGTCAGTTCTAAAACCTCGTATACCTTATATTCATAGTCAAATTACCCGCTCATGCTTAACCGATGCACTATGAAAACTCTCTCATTGCTTGCGTGGTAGATTTCGATCGCGACAGGAGCATGCGCAGATGCGATTTTTGTGTAAGTGGTCTGTCATTTTGTCAATATATTTTTACTGTGATTTGTCGATCTGCATTAAATGCAAAAAGTAACAACGCCCCCGGCTGGACTCGAACCACCAACCTTTCGGTTAACAGCCGAACGCGCTAACCAATTGCGCCACGGAGATGATTATTACTAGGATGTTTTGGTTTGTCATGTTCACTCGTACACTTCCCCGTACACTTTCTTGCAAAGTCGGGCATCGTTTTTTCTCAAATGTTGCTTGCATATTGCCTTTGCTGTCGCCTTTAATACATGTGCTGTTACTTGAACTTGGAACCAACGTTTAATTTGAACTGTCTATTTTCAATAAAAAAATACTCCAATACGGGAAAAAAATCAGAAAAGCTCACAGACAACAAATAAGAACATCATTTTACTCGACCTAGAATTTCAATCAACGTATTTCAATCATCGGCAAAACCCAATGATGTGAGTGACGTCATTTAATGAGCTCATTAGCATAATTTATGTCCGTGAAATATACAATAGGGTTTTCGTAGTGCGATGAACATACCCTGAGACGATATACCTGTATTGTGCAGGGCGTCGGATTGGACATACCGATTGAGCAGTGTACAATGAAAGCATTCATGTGTAGTGTGTGATTATGCTAAGTTGACGTGAGTTCAAACGCCAATTATTAGCCGTTGATAAAGCAGAGTGTCGATTGGGAAATGTGTTGAAATTCATTGTTGTTGTATTAGTGTGTTTCGCACTATGAAAACTCTCTCATTGCTTGCGTGGTAGATTTCGATCGCGACAGGAGCATGCGCAGATGCGATTTTTGTGTAAGTGGTCTGTGATTTTGTCAATATTATATTTTTACTGTGATTTGTCGATCTGCATTAAATGCAAAAAGGAACAACGCCACCGGCTGGACTCGAACCACCAACCTTTCGGTTAACAGCCGAACGCGCTAACCAATTGCGCCACGGAGGTGATTATTACTAGGCTGTTTTGGTTTGTCATGTTCACCCGTACACTTCCCCGTACACTTTCTTGCAAAGTCGGGCATCGTTTTTTCTCAAATGTTGCTTGCATATTGCCTTTGCTGTCGCCTTTAATACATGTGCTGTTACTTGAACTTGGAACCAACGTTTAATTTGAACTGTCTATTTTCAATAAAAAAAATACTCCAATACGGGAAAAAAATCAGAAAAGCTCACAGACAACAAATAAGAACATCATTTTACTCGACCTAGAATTTCAATCAACGGATTTCAATCATCGGCAAAACCCGATGATGTGAGTGACGTCATTTAATGAGCTCATTAGCATAATTTATGTCCGTGAAATATACAATAGGGTTTTGGTAGTGTTTCGTTATTGACATCATTGTTCACCGGCCTATGGTGAGCGTGTGAACTCACTAAAACTGTTTTAGATATGACCAAATATAAGGACTGACCGTGGACAACTAAATTATTTATATTTTGGGACTTACGGGAGCATTGATATTAGACGATTTATAGAATCAATTTCAATAAGTAAGCTATCAAAATATTCCTTGATATATAAATCATTATTATGAACGGAAATCATTCTCTGTAATGCACAAATTACAGAGAAATCTTGAAATGAAAGTTGCAAACATTTTTAATTTTTGTTGATTTTTTTAAATTTTTTGCGACACATTAATTTTCACTCATCTGTATCGATCTGTTATGTTGCAGGGGAATGGCATTTGGCTCTCATCTCATCCATAATAGGAGTTTGACTAATATTCATTACATCCATACCATTAAACAACAACTTTGATATGTCAATTTTCTAATATATTGACTCCCAATAGTTAGCTTTAAACAATTGACATCAGAGCAAGCGACCATTGATGTTTAGCTGTGGTTCGATTCCTATTGTTCAGCTGGTCGCTAGTGGGCGCTGCATTTGATGTCCGTTATATGCTTGCGGTAGCACTTGTGGGTGGAAGGCCAGAAGATAGTAGCAGCTATAGTAGCAGCTGAACCGTGTGACAGTGACCTACGCAAACTTTTATTACGTCTAGATGGATTTCACACACTGCTAAAATGTTAAGTAAAACGTTTACTCAACGTTGAGTAACTATGCAATAGTTCAACAGTTGAGTAAACAATGCCCAATATGTTCAACAGTTGAGTAAAAATGCCCAACATTTTACTCAACTGTTGAACATATTGGGCATTTTTACTCAACTGTTGAACATATTGGAAAAAGTAACTATACAGGTAATAAATGGTCTTCTAACTCTAAAAATGTATATCCTACCTAAAAATATTAAATTATAAAGTTGTTGAGAAATTTCTCTTCTTTAGATTGCCGTACATAAAATGTTGAGTAAAACGTTTACTCAACGTTGAGTAACTACAGTCACCAAAAAAAGTAACTATACAGGTAATAAATGGGCTTCTAACTCTAAAAATATATATCTTACCTAAAAATATTAAACTATTAAGTTGTTGCAAAATTCATCTCCTTTAATATGAGATATTAAACGCTAGGATCGGGTGATTAATAAAGAAGTGACAATAAAATATGTAAGGTAAAGTCACAATTTCATTTTCACATTTTACATTTCAACACGGGGAGAGTATGACAGGTAACGGGTGTGTGGCGTATTGATCCATCGGAACAACACGGCCGACTGTCAAACCTGCGCATGCATCCCCAATTGCACTCCTGGTATTCGATAAGGTACCCTTGTAGATGGGTCCGAGTGTAGAAAATAAAAATGTGAAAATGAAAATCGGACCTCACCTTACATTTGGGAATGTCATTTCCTCAATAATCACCCGATCCCAGCGTGCAATAACTCATATTAAAGGAGGTGAATTTTGCAACAACTTAATAATTTAATATTTTTAGGTAGGATATATATTGTTAGAGTTAGAAGCCCATTTATTACCTGTATAGTTACTTTTTTTGATGACTGTAGTAACTCAACGTTGAGTAAACGTTTTACTCAACATTTTATATAGCAGTGTACGGCAATTTACATACCCGGTCTCCATACTGATTCGTTTTCTTCAAAATAAACAATTTTGTGAAAAACCGCCATTTTATTTCTAATCGTTTTTGAATATTCAGGCGATGAATGTATTTCAGTCAATGCGGTAAATTCATCATAGATTCTGTATAGTATGTACAATATATACCATGAAATATTTGTATGAACAGCGGCATTGATGAACATATAGAAACATTTTAGAATATGCAAATTTACATTTTGTCCCCAACTTCAATTTGTCTAGATTTTTAATATATTGCTAATGGGTTACGGAAGTAGTTACAACCAACATATTCCTGTAGCAATTTTGTCCCGGTCAAATCATACATTTACAGGGCTATGAATCTAACCTGTATCTCCCTCGCACACCCTAGAGAGCGGGAGGGTGGATATTTGTTTATCGACTCCAGGAGATCAACATCCCGACCTCTTGCACTCTTTGCTTGAAACGAAATGACAACGGTGGGAAACGCCACGTTAAGGCCCGCGAAATCCAAACGGGGAATGCGCAATCACGGAGAAACCAGTCACATACATGCATGCGCAAGCAACGGGACAACGGCCCCATGACATAAATTGCCCGCTTAGGAGCGCTATTAATTCGGTCTGGTAAACCTATTGTTATCAATTACTACGAGAGGATTGCCCAGTGCGCGTGTACAACCAGGCAATCATATTTAAATTCGGGGCGAGTACGAGCGGTACTACTTACTAACTGCATGAGTGAGTTTCCATTATGTTGCAGCCGGTTGGTTGCACACGAGAATTATGTCATATAGCAACCAGCTTTAATGGAAGACGAATATTTCAATTTGGTGACGGTTTTTAGGGCACCAATTTATAGCGCTGCCTAATGGTACGGATGAAAGACATAACTGATCCATTTCAAGGGCTGGCGGTAAATTCGAAATTAAATTTCGGACATTTTCGATTGTAACGATATTTGCATCATTTTAATAGATGCTATTGGTTTCGCTGCAATATAATGCGTTGCAGCAACACATGCCTAAATGTAAACTACCCAAGAAAAAAGCGCGTTATTCAAACGTGCAAAATTTACAAGTGACACATATTGATCATCATTTTTTCTTTGAGCTTTAATCCTTCTTGTATAGATGAAGATTAAATGAGAAACACAATCACATTGGACAGCTGCCCGAGAAAACTGTGGTCTAGATCTGAAATACAAAACTCAATCAATAGGAAGATATTACCTATATTGAAATGGTGCACCGGCCAACGCCTGTTAATCTACTATTCGCCATCTGTAAAATTCATGATTTTTATAGTGTTAAGTTTTTGTTCCGGATACGGATCGAAACAACCAAATTCATCTAGATCGCAACAAATGGCTCCGACCCCTTTTGTATCGTGCAATCTAAGAAAGAACGATTGATACACTTTGAGGACAATGTTTAAATAATTCAAAACAAACTATGTTGCTAAGAATCACTTTTCATCATCACGATCGTTGGGACGCTAATCATTCATCGATGGTATGTGGGAGGGATGTGAGTTTAGTAGAGAGTTCAAGTTCTACAGAAAATTGATTAATTATTCAATGCAGCCGACCCTACTCATACTGTAACACTTTCCTGCGTGTTCAATACCGAACAACTAAAATGAAAACGGCACTTTGTTGTTGAAGATGTTAGGACTGTTAGAATAAACTGAGAAGTAAGATTATCATATCTAGTCGAGGTGTTAACATACCATCGCGGACGTTACGAGAACAAGCTGTGATCTTTATCAACACTGATGATAATGTGACGATCCTGTGTTGATAGTACTACTTTCTGGTTTCTGTCGAGGTTGGATCTTTTCTTTTTGCAGGAAATCCAAGGTTTCCCTTAACCCCCTGGGGTCTACCTGTCTATCTTACAGTGGTTCTGATTGGTTTATTGCAAGATATACTCAATTGAATAGCCAATTAAAATGCAGCTTGTAAAATATTTCACTCCAATCTTTATCAGGGATACAATTATTCTAACGCTGTCTCTGATTGGTGTAATAAATTACGTATCTATCTTTCTGACCAATCGGCTGGTAGTTCTCAGGGGGTTAACGCTTGTGATCGCACATGTATAATGTTGATGAAGAATGATACAGGATTAGGATTGTGTTTAGCGTGCCATTGCGTTCTAGAAAAGTAAGAGGTGTTAAAGATTTTTCAATATCTAGTTTTGGGCACGAGTTTTTTCTTATATCTCGGATTTGTGTTTCTGCGAATTGACAGTGGTAAAATTCACAATCAAATCTCCGCTATTGTTGCTGTAGTTGCCACGCGAAGTGTAGTGTCGTTTTCGACGCAATCTACCGGCTAAGTTATATAGAGCTCTTTATAAAGCGCCATCATCGAAGTAAATCAATAAATGGCGGTCGTGTTTTGATGATACAAGTAACAAGTAGACGATGCGTGATCATTACGTCACGAAATAGCAGTTGAATTCGTAGACTGACACACCATGTCTTTAGTGTGGATGTATTTATAACCGAGTGACGCCTCGGGATGCCAAGTTCTATAGTGTAAGCTTTCTTCCAGACATTGAAGTGCCACCGGATCGAAATGAATATCAAACTTATTCGCGAATAAATGTGGTTGTCGCTGGAGATAGGGCAAGTGGCCCACGCCAAATACACAAACTGCTCGCACGTACTTTCCTCTGCAATATGGCTTGCCATCGCCTCCCCATTTTACGAATCGAACACGAGATGTCCATGAATTCATACCGTTTAGTCCCGTCGGCGGAAAGCAACCACTGGTTGTCGGATGACGCGCCAACGTTTGCCAATAGTATTCATCCACGCTGGTCATTCTAATGCGTTTATATCGATTCCATTTGAAATACTTTATTACTAGTGTGTCGCGTAGGACTAGTTCTACAAACTTGCGGGTGACAATGTAGTACGCACTACCTTTATAAACATCAAATGGGAATGCCTTCTTTAATCGTTTAGTCATTTTCAATTGATCAGCGAATTTAATATCGTTGAGCCCATTATATGCTTTGAGTTGACGTGTGATCTCCAAGTTTGTCTTCAATGGAAAATCTTGTCCGCATAAGTTAATGACGTAATTCCATCTAACTGTGTGATTGATCAAATCTGACATGCAGTTCAAGTCCGCTTTTAGTCTGGTATAGCCTCCGTACTTTACATTCTCAACTGTAGATGCAATGAACACGTTATCAAAACAAGAGGCGAGTTTGCGGATTGCGGATATAAACGAGTCTGGTGATTTACCATCTGGGTGGATGCAGTAAACATGCTGAGTCTGATAGATGGATCGAAGCAAGTTTTCCACCTAATATATAAAGGATACAAGGTATATATTAGGTTTATTGTCCATATCTTTCCATACATTTATTGAAAGTAGGTGTCCTCCGTGTAGCAACTGGCAACCTGTGACAAACATTTTCTGATACATAACGGTCTCATTAAAGGAAGCAAGGCAAAGCTTGTACGTATGACAAAGTTAGATTCTAAATTTGGCATCAATTTTGACCAAAAAGTGGAAACAATGGAAACTTTTTTGTGGCACTTTATTGACTTCAAAACCTTCCAAAAGATCTCATATAGTGACTATTGTACATACTTCTAATGCAGTGGGGTGGTTTGATATTGTAATTATGTTATTCAGTCATTTTAATTGGTCCCTGCAATATTTCTGACATCCTTGTCAGGCCCCAATTAATGGATATGACGTCATCGGTCGCATTAGGTTGCGTCGATTTATCAAAAAGGGGTGGTTCATTTTTTATCAAAATATTACGATCAATTTCCACAGTTTTTCTCTCTTAAACTGTTATTATTTAAAGGTTAGAAAATGCATTAGAAAGACGGTAAAAGATCGTAGTGGATGCAGGCTACAGCCACTACTCATAATATGGACACGACTATCCATTGTCACACCATTGTACGGCAACCAAAGCAAAATGTCCATATTTTATTCTCTAAATAACATACCTGCACAGCGTCACGATGTATCACGATGATATACGCTAGTGGATATGTCGATTCTTCCTCAGATAAAGGTACATCCGGGTAATGTCTATTCAATCTAAAATCACTGCAATTCTGCATCCCGTATTCAACCTAGACATGTGCAAATATTGAACACAACACAATTTAGCCAACATTTTAATCCCATCTCAAATTTCTACATAACAGCTCAGAACAAAAAGGAAATTGTCAATTATATCTTGATCTTTTGAGTGTTTTTTGTTTAAATAAATAATGTTCATACATTTCCAAATTTGACGCCACCATTGTAGCCGTAGCAATTTGTTTACACATTACACGTGGTAGTCGTCTGCAGACATCAGGTTCCAACATTTCACAAAACGTTTCAAAAAAGGTTACATTATTGAAGTTCATGTTAATATTTTTTTGGTCAATAATTGAAATGCATTAAAGATACAATAATACAAACATGCCTAGTAGGCCCTATTGGTTCTTAATATTGAGATAAGACTTTTAAAAATTGGGAAAGGTTTCTGGATAAACTGATTTGTAAAATAATAGCCGCGTGGGAAGTGTTGAATACAAACGGACGTTTACCAGAATCCATTTCTGAGCCTAGCCGAGCTGAATCCACTATGAGCGTGTTTCTGCTGGCAAGTTACCGCTAATAAACGCTAAGTTTGCCCAGTAGAAACAGGCAGAACCGGGCAATAATCGGTATTTTTGGTAATCCCAAATACCTTCACAAAGCAGGTTTGGAACCAGCAATAATCGGCAATAATTGGCAATAAACCCAGTAGAAACAGAAAGGTGATTCTTAGCGGTTTGAGCCGTGAACCGTGTCACGCTGGGTTATACATATTATTGTGAAGCAATCTTTTTCAGGTGCGGTGGCATTGTTTGGTTTTACAAAAAGTCAAATGTCGTAGCCCATCGACTAGGATCGATAAACTTAGCGGTAACTTTTCGCGAGTAGAAACAGGGGGATTAAAAACTGACCGATTGAAACTTAGCGTTTATTAGCGCTAACTTTTTGCAGCAGAAACACGCTCTATTAACCGATTCCATTTATGTCCGATACAGGTGTGGAAGGAGACATGGTCCCCTGGAACCATGGTGCACCCCCGGGTGCGATGTTCGTTACCGTAAACAACATTTGATACATGACGGAGTAAAGCGCATAGCACATGTACATTGTACAGCAATACATTTATACAGTGAGTGTGTACGGTTAGTAAATTCGCCCCCCGAGTACACCATGTGCAGTAAAGTATTTAGATGGGGAATAGGGCACTCATCTCTACACGCAACAATAGTTTCACGCTTCATTCCTTTTATATCTATGGAAGCCGGACTATGGGATACTGAGTACGAGCCGTGTCCAACTATGGGATACTGAGTACGAGCCGTGTCCAAATCTAAGAAAAGTGCAAACCAAGTCCGGACTCGGTCCGCGTATACTTTTAAATAATTTTATAAACTTAAATATTATATCAACAATTAAAACCGAACCAGTCCTCCACACACTGTAAAATACAGTTTAATTAATCTAAATACATTTGATTTATATTAATTACATTTTCAAATTAGGGGCCGAGGGATTTCCCCCTGCCCATATCCATTTTTAGCATATATTGCTATTTTCCTATATCATTTAACATAAAGCTTTTCTTACCTCAATATCGCTTGTTGCGGGAAGTGATCCGTTTTTATCTCGTAAGCTTCCCAGCAATCTGTTTACCCTGTTAATCTCCCTCGTGTTTCCTTCAAATACCGCTGAGCAGTTGATTTGCTTATAATCTGGCCCTCTTTGATGTCTACTTAATAGTCTGACTCGTTGATGCGAGACCTTATAATCTGCGTGATACAGGGAAGGAACAGAGGGCTTCACCTTCAACTCTGGCGGGCCTCTTTGATGTCTACTTATTAGTCTGACTCGTTGATGCGAGACCTTATAATCTGCGTGATACAGGGAAGGAGCAGAGGGCTTCACCTTCCACTCTGGCGGGCCTCTTTGATGTCTACTTATAAGTCTAACTCGTTGATGCGATGCCACTCTGTATTCCAATAAAGAACTCTCGTTAATGAGGGCTCCACTAAAGAAGATCCACATGATGACCGCGATGATCAAACACATGAACAGACCAGCAATCGTGGTGATAATGTTCATCTTTGAGAACAACCTAATACAATGAAACGCAAACTATATCCTATATAGCAGCTGTTGCATGTTAAACACTCTACCTAGAATCATGCTATATATCGGGAGACACATCAAGCCCGGGGGTACTCGAATTTGAAGAGGGTAGGGGTGTGCGGCTGGGCAGTCTGAAAACAGGGGCTTACCGAACTGAACGGGCACCAAAACAGGGGCTTACCGAATTGAACGGTCGCCGAAATTGGGGTCTTAGAGAACTGAATTGTGTCTTATAAATGCATAAACTGAATTTTAGGCAAATGTTTGCCTTATGAACTGAATTTAGGCCACATTTGAGGCTACATAACTCAAATTCATAAGATTTTCACACATTTTATGATTTTTGGTTGAATTTGGGGTCTAAGGGAACTGCCAATGGATGAAAAGGGGGTCTTATGGAACTGCCAGTGGATGAAAAGGGGGTCTTAAGGAGCGGCCGAAAGGCGTGAAAAGGGGTCCTTGCCAGCCGCACATACCCGTATGGCCAATATACGTGAGTACCCCTCCCCCGGGACATCAAGTAGCCACCGATATTAATTAAAAGTTGGTGGCAATGGTGGCGGTGGTGGCGGTGGTGGCGGTTGCAATGGTAGCGTTGGTGTTGGTGAGATGGTGTTAGTAGTGTTCAGTTCGTGTTGGTAATGTTGTGGTGGTGTTAGTGGTAGTGGGATAGTGTTGGTGGTGTTGATGTTAATGGTGCAGGACTGGTGGTGTTGTTGGTGGTGGTCGTGTATGTGTTGGTGATGTTTGTGGTGTCAGTGGTGTGTGGCGGTGGCGGTGGCGGTGACGGTGGCGGTGTTATACAATATCACACGTTATTTTCATTTCTCAATTAATTTGCATGATTCATTTCATTCATTCATTCATAAAATTTATTTAAACAATCCAACAACATTTATATAACAATATAACAAAATATAATATCAAGAAAACAATTTATAAAATGGAATGGTATCAAGAAAGAGGTAAATCGAAACGATATATAGTGAAGAGAGTGATACAAAGGATAAGCTAATGTATGTAAAACTTAGGACGATGAAAGAAGTCCAGAATGGTGATGTTGGAAAGTGTGCGGAGAAGCCATTAAGCCTGGAAGACTTTAAGTTTGGCTCCACCGCTGTAAATATCTAGAATTAAAAAAGGTACTACTACTACAGAAATTTGTTATGATAAGTAGGGAGATGGTTTAATGAAGTGAAAAGAGTACAATGACAGTAGCTCGGAAATGTAGGTAACGATATAACAAGAGAAAATAGGGGTGGGGGTACATTTTTTCATCATCAAAATCAATGAGATTAGATCTGTTGATTTTTTTATCATAATTGCTATACTGTACCCTTTCATTAGAATTTTAGATCATGAATATCGGACTTACTTTAATGAAGTTACACTCCATTGTGTAAGACATGGTGATTTCACCTTTTTGGCAAAGTGCAAAAAAAAAAAAAGGGTTTTTAAACAGCTTGTTTGAAAGAAACTAATACATTCTCTTAATCTCTTGTCTGCTAATATCTTTGGTTCCTTTCTATTTTAAACTGCTGTTGTATCATATTGTTGTTCAAACCATTAATACTTCTTCATTTTCATTCAATTTGAAGAGTAAAATTGATCGTCACGCATGATCGACCCCAAGCTTTATTTCTATAATGAGCTAGTTTTGAGGCTAAACTTGAGCATGTTGAGGGACATTTAAACAGGTAAAGACGTGTAGTCATGGGTAATTAGCAGTGGCTTAGACTTCTTTTTCATATTGGGGATGCAATTTCCTACAAACTTGAGATTATGAGAATACACAAGTTTCTTTCAAAAGCTGTAATAGCACACTAGTAGGAGCCACAGGCCTCAAATTTAGGAGTTGACCCCTGACCTCCGAACATACTTTTAAATTTACATTTTTATGACAGATACATATCTTATGTACAAGAATAAAGAGTCCTGCTCTTAAGATTTTCTTGCGAACTTATGCTATGGAGAAAATCATATTCCCCATGTATTCACATAGCAGAAAGGAAGTAAAGGGTTCAACAAAAGGAAGTATACCACTTTGTTTATGTCATTTTGAGTAACATTCACTTTTTTTGACCAAACAGGCTAGATAGGCATTTAGATGAATCTTTTAGGCATAATTTGATACCAAATTTGCCCCCTAACAACAAAGATAAACCATGCTTAGCACCATTTAAAGAAAAATATCCCATTTTTAAAAGTCGCATTTCTAATACACAGCACCATTGATGATGACACAAATTATTGAACTTTGGGCATCGATGGGTACTAATCATTTTGGGGCAGCCTGTAGTATTCCTGTTAGTAACTTCATGGATTACCTAATTATACTTGGTCTATTAAGCAACATTTGTGGCAATGCAATAAAGGTCAACTATGGGACTATAGTATTATATTACATTGTTCTCTGGCGTTTTTATATCCACAATATATCAACAATGAAATCCGCTTATTCTTAATTAATTTGTATTTATTGTATTTGGTTCTTTCTATTGCATGTGACAAATGTCGGAACGGGTCATACACGCAACAGCTGTTAATATACCATTATCCTATTGCTGGATCATTTATGTAATAAGCAATAATCGTAAACAATCTGCATATTATTAAATATGCTTATATACATGTCAATGTAATTATTATTTGGCGTGACTGCTGAATCCAACATACATCCTGGACTAGATACAAATCTTGCTTAAGTAAATAACGCTTTATTCCGTTCTAGCATTGTTTCCATGAATTTGTAATTTGAATACAGTAATTTGAATGTCTCCCGTCATTGGGTTTTTATATTATAATATACAGTCCTCAAATATGTAACTGGCCAGGTAATAAATATACTCTTAACTCCAGAACTTTAACTCCTACGCAAAAGTATTACATTATAAACTTGTAAAGAAATTTCCTCTCTTTAAATCATGTTAATGTGAGACATTGTTCACCAAGATTGATTGGTTAATAATTATGCACGATACATTGAGAGGGAATAGAACAAAGTGCAGTTTACATTTTTTACACTTCGGTTTTGAACACGCATGTCTGATTGACAGTGTAATAGGTATACATGTATGTTGACTGCATTGATCAATTAAAGCATCTCCAATCCTCATCTTACCATCGACCTGTGACTTGTCGCTACCAGTTAATCAATAATCTGCATATGTTGCTAGTCCGATGCTGTAGACGAACAAAATGTTAAAATGAAAAACGGACTTAGTTTTGGTTTTGGACGCATGCGACTGAGTTAATAGGCCTTCATGTAATCATGTAATATCTCAAATTATAGAAAGTAAATTTCCTTCAACTATACTATACTAGTATGAGCTATATCAGGGGTGGGTAACCTTTTTGAATGAATGGGCCAGATATAAAGAGTGAAAATTTGACTGGGCCGCACCTAACCAAATTTTATAGCAATGGCCTTCTGTTGATTTGAAAACTTTGATTCCGAAGACTTTCAAGCATGCAATAGGTGTGTGTGTGTGCTTAATAATCTATCTTCACAAAAACGTAATCTCAATACAGTACATATGACAGTGGCGTTATTCATTTGGGGGAGGGGGCAATAATGAAAGTCAACCGACAAGATTGTTCTGAGTCAAGCAATGCGCGCGTAGCGAACGAACATTGTCGACTTTACACTTATTTTTGGCATATATTTGGTATATTTTGGCTTTAAACAAGCCGTTACTAAAGAATATTGCAATTTGGGGACACATATTATGCGCGCGTAGCGCGTGAACATTTTTTATCTGTGTACTTTTGACCATCATAATTCCATGATTCCTCTTGTCAAATGAACCGACAGTGCCAATCTCAACCGACACGACGCCAATATTGGGGAAGGGGGGTGGGGGCGATCGCCCCCTCTGGTTATGCCACTGACAGATGACAATTAATGGGGAAAATAGACCTACGCACGTTGAGAAACATCATTTGTGCCGATGCGATAAATGCTAAGCAGCTAGCTTGTTTTTTGGGATGATGTAACATTATTTTGTTTCTTCTTTTTTCTTCTTTATACATCTCGCGGGCCGCAAAAAAACCCACTGGCGGACCCAGTAGCGTAGCCAGCATTTTCATCTGGGGGGGCAAGCATCAATATCGTCCCTTTTTTTTTTTTATGTCCCTAAATTTTTTTTCGTAAAAGGTTGCCCCAAATTTTTTTCTAGTCACTTACCTCGTGAATTTCACGTAAGTGGGGGGGGGGGGGGGGGGGGGGGGGGGGGGGGGGGTGAGGTGTCAGAAAATTTCGTACAGTCCAAAAAAAACCGCACAGTCAAACAAAATCGCACAGTACCAATTTCTCGTCCCCATTTTTTAGCTTCACCGTCCTCATTTTAGCAAAACATTTCGCACAGTCCAAACAAAATCGCACAGTAAATGTACTACATGAACAAATTTTAGTCCCCATTTCTCTTCTCTTTCCCCTCTCCTTCACCTTTCCCTTCTCTTTCTCCCTCTCCTTCCCCTTTCCCTTCTCTTTCTCCCTCTCTTCCCCTATCTTTTATCTTTCTTCCTCTCCTTCCCCCTTCTTTCTCTCTTTCTCCCCTTCTTCTCGTCCCCATTTTCCCGCTTCGCCGTCCCCATTTTAGGTGTCCGGGGGGGCGACTCGCCCCCCCGGCCCCCCCACTGGCTACGCTACTGGGCGGACCGTATGTTGCCCACCCCTGAGCTATATAATTATGGAGCTGAGAAATTATTTATTCGCCTGGTCAGTTACTTGTTTTAAGGACTGTATATCTGATCAATTCTCTAGAAAAATAAGCTGAATTGGTCTGAAATCTCGATTTCTTGATTGTTACAGAGAAGGAAATGGAAACGCACATTTTAGTCATAATGTATCGACTTGCACTTAAATTAAACATTATAAACGTGGTAAAAACATGGTGCAAATCGAACGGATTGATACTAAACCGGCAGTGGTAAATAACGGATATTGGGTGAAGATCACGGTGTCGCTAGTTAGGTGCTCGTAACATATCTAGGTTTATAACAAAAAGACACTTTAAAATAGATGCTAGTCTTTAGGCCAAAAAAAAAAGAAGAGAGTTGTGTTGCCCTCAGCGACCGACCCTAAAATCGTAAAAACTAGGGTCGCATTTTTTAAATTTTTTTTTAGATTTAAATTTGATTAAAAGTGTCTAAATGTTACTATTTATTCCTGGAAATGAATAAATAAGCCTAATCAAATGTTTTGTAGACTATTGTCACACTAGGAACATTAGTTAAATTGACATATGGGCATAAACCAATTTTGTCTTGACATAAACCATATATTTTTCAGCCAAAAATGAAAAAAAATGAAAAAAATGAAAAAACAAACAAATTGAAAAATGTTTTTGAAAAAAATAAAAAATAAAAAATAAAAAATAAAAAATAAAAAATAAAAAATAAAAAATAAAAAATAAAAAATAAAAAATAAAAAATAAAAAATAAAAAATAAAAAATAAATAAAATAGATTTCCGACCGACCGACCCGAATTCAAATTTTGGGCACTTGAGGGCAACACAACATTTTTTTGTTGGCCTTATTGAAAACGAATCTCTTTTCAAGCAGCCTGGTTCTAAGCATAGATGAAAGGAACCGACAATTTGGAACCCGGTAGTATATTTTAACGGAATAAATCGTGTTGGAAACTGGAAACAATGCTTAGCACCAGGCTGCCGGAAACGGGATTTATTGAAAACATGTGTCCAAATACCCTCCAAATATTTAGCAAATATTCTAAGAATCCCCCCTTCAGGTATCCATAACGACCACATTTTGGGTAGTTTCGAACAGCATGCTGGGCGAGGCGTGGAAAACAATAATACGCCAGCACAATTTATACTCTTGCAGGCAAGTTTAGGTTCATAAAAGTATCCTAAAATGAAGAACTACTGTGCAAGCGAGAGGATTTGCAAGGATAATTGAGTCTTAACCCTTTCCACGTGGCTTTTGGTTTAACCATATACAAAACAAGATATTTTATAAACCTTTCTAAACTTTCAAGTTCATGTCTACACGTATCTCACGGATTAATACATCAATATTAGGCATGTTTGTACTTATTTTAATACATTTCTCATGGCTGAGCGTACTCGAAAACGCTCTAATTCTTTCAAGCTCACACACATGCGTATTAATGTTAACGAAACACGCGATTATTACACCGTAGAAACACATAGCTCGGAGCCAATAATTATTATGACACGCGTATTGGTGGCAAACGCTACATGTACCGATCAGTAGCTTTTTATCAAGGCGTTGTTGGTTGTGCTGGTGTGTGAGCACTTTAAAAAAAGGTGTGAGCGCCCTCTGTAAAAATACTCTAATACAACTCTCCGCTCGGCCTAGCGCCTCGCTGCGCTCGGTGGTCAATATGGTGGTATATGTGTGGGAAAACCCCGCTACCGTGAGCGAGGCGATTCCACTGACCGCTACGCGTTGCTTTCGCAAACGGAATAAATCGCAATAACACAATATTTATAGTTTAAGATTGTTGGATATCCAATTTATAGTTTTAGCTTGTGCCTCCTTGTTTTTACCTCCCCGACCACCAACCCCCTGAGTGCTTTGGCATACAATTATATTTCAATATCATTTCAATAGTGTCAAATATTGCGATTTATTCCGTTCCCAAAACAACGCGTTGCTTTGAAAAACAACACGTGGTCAAAAGCCGTAATCTTATTGGCTCTTATTGCTTTCATCAGTGGAGCGCTCCACGGAGCGGTCAGTGGAATCGCCTCGCTCACGGTAGCGGGGTTTTCCCACACATATACCACCATAGCCTCCGGCCTCCCGGCCGCGCTTCCATCGGCGGCATGCAACAGGTAATTATTTATGCGAGTTGGTGGCTTTGAAAAAAGACTCGCCGATCAGCGGTCGAGCGTTGTGGAATATACTTAGCCCTTAATGGCCTGTCTACTGACACTTCGTGAAGCGTATCATCGTATTCTGTAGATGATAGAGATATTGTCAGTATCTTCAATCTAGTTCTGGCACTCGATGACTCAATATCTAGGTTTTTATCTCTGCCAATTGCAAAAAATGTTGCCAGTTTTGTTTTCGGCGCATCCAATTCAATAAGTAATTGAAGGTTCTCTTTTTAAAAATGTCACCACAAAAGTGAATAAATACCAGGAAATGCCGCCGTGTTTTTATTTAAAAATAACACGTAGAAGATGCATGATTCCTAAAGTTACAATATAGCTGTTGAATTTATAGACTGGCACAGCATATCTTTCTCGTGTACACTATATTCATAACCGATTGACGTCTCGGGATGCCAAGTTCTATAGTGTAAGCTTTCTTCCAAACATTGAATCGCCACCGGATCAAAATTTATATAAAACTTATTAGCGAAAAATTGCGGTTGTCGCTGTAGATATGCCAAGTATCCCACGCCAAATACGCAAACTGCTCGCACATACTTCCCGATACAATCTGAGTACCCAAGATCGCCTCCAACCCATTTAACAAATCTAGCACGTGATTTCCACGTGTTGTTACCCTTTGGAGGAAAGCATCCACGCGTTGTTGGAAGTCGCGCGAAAGTATGCCAGTAGTATTCGTCCACGCTTGTCATATAAGGGTGCGTATCCCATTTGAAATGATTTATTACAAGTGAATCCTTTAGGACTAACTCTACAAACATCCGGGTAACAATGTAGTAGGCACTGCCGTAATAAACAGTAAATGGAAATGATTTGTTTATATAATTCGAATCATATTTCTTTATAATAAAAAGGTCGTTGAGTCCATTATAGGCTTTTAGTTGACGAGTGATCTCTAAGTTTGTTTTTAATGGAAAGTCTTGTGCGCATAAATTGATGACGTAATTCCATCTAACTGTGTGATTGATCAAGTCTGACATGCAGTTCAGGTCTGCTTTTAGCCTCGTGTACCCTCCATACGTTACATTCTCAACTGTAGATGCAATGAACACGTTGTCAAAACAGGAGGCGAGTTTGCGGATTGCGGATAGGAACGAATCTGGTGATTTACCGTCGGGATGAATGCAATAAATATGCCGAGTGTGGTAGATGGACCGAAGCAAACGTTCCACCTATAAAACACAGAAATACACGGTCCATTAAATTCAATCACCAAAAACCAAACGAATACTATACGTATCAACAGAGCGTGTCAATGAAAGAGTCCCATAAACATGATTTATTTGTTTTGGCCATGACAAATATATAGATAGGATGTAAATCACTAATAATCATGTTCAGCAATCTTTAATGTGCCGCGATAATTGTGTCCATATCCATTTGGGAGTGTTCGTTGTCAAATTATGACAAATCTCATCAGGCAGGTCAAATTCAGCTAACTGTGATGACCACTTGTTATGTGCAGAGAACTCTTTTATTATAATCGTCAGTCAGCATTACGCTACAAGGCTCGCTTAACAGCGCTATAAATTGGTGCCCTAAAAACCGGCACCAAATTTAAATATTCGCCTTCCATCAAAGCTGGTTGCTATATGACATAATTCTCGTGTGCAACCAACCGAACGCCCATTGAGTAGTTTAAACGCATGAGCGTGGATGTAATTTGCAACATAATGGAAACACACCCATTCAGTTAGCAAGAAGTACCGCTCGTACACGCTCCGAATTTAAAATACAACCAGGCAATCCTCTCGTAGTGATTGATAACAATAGGTTTACCAGACCGAATTAATAGCGATCCTAAGCGGGCAATTTATGTCATGGTGTGTAATTGAATATAATCAATCAAATCAGTAATCAACCTACTACGAAGTTCATTTAATAAGTTATAACTCCTATCTCATAACATCACTCTAATATAAACTAGTTGTATCAAATACTACACAATTGTAGCTTGAAATCTCAGCTACAAATTCATAATACACATTGGTCTGAGTAATGGTTGTACTTGTCTGGAGATTCAGTGAAATCCAAACACCTATTAAGCGTGACGGAAACGGCTGAAAAATAGCAAAATATCTCCTAAGTGATATTCATTTAGCCAATTATAAGAGACAAAACGTACCTATCGGTTACGTATAACCGTTCTAAATGTAAAGATATTTCTTTGACAGACTAAAAACAATAAAAGTAAATGATTTCTTGGGGTGAAATATGACCTCTGATTAACCATAGCCATATTAGGAAAACCATTAAGTTTAAATCACTCCTAGCAGGGTAGAGAACAAATATTTCCTTTCTGGGAACTATTGTGACAAGTGAATAATTGTCTGCGAGATTTTTCTACACTCGTCCAAAGAAGTTCCTTGCCACTTAGTAAAGTCCAAATATTTCAAATTAATATTTAATAGAATATATATAATTGTATATCAAAATAAGCAGAAAGTAATCCTCTAACAGCTTAACATGGAATTTAGACATGATCACTCATGCATGGCAGATCCCATTCACTTGACAATGGCAAGGTCTGTGGAAAAAGATTGCAAAAAATTGGATAATCCCTCCATTCAAATGTTAATGTGAATGATTGAACACAATATGAACCTTACCATTGCTTAATGAATGTGCTCAGCCATGCATGAATGCGTACATCTTAATTTCATACAGACATGATAGAGAATTATTGTCTGCTTATTTTGACACGCAATTGTTTAATTTATATTAAATATTTATGTAAAATATTTGAACTTCAATATTTGAACTTCAATGAGTGGCAAGGAACTTCTTTGGACGAGTGTACATTGCCATGAGTCGTTAATCAGGGTGACTTCCCGATCGATATTTTCATTTCATTTCATTTTATATTTATTTATTTCATAGATATGTTATAGCGGTGGACAGTCAACAGTGGTGGCCCGTTGGCGGCATCAGCATCAACATTTTGGTATGGCGAGAAACAAATCTGGGATAAAAGACAACAACTTTGGAATAGGTTGTAATGTCAACATTGCTTGAAATTAGCTTAATTTGGTCTGATATTAGTTTCAGCTAATCTTAGGTAATTTCGAAATTAACAGTCAACATTTTCAACTTTTCGTTTTTGACTTATGATTACTTTTTTGTATCTTATGATTTGTTTTCTGCGACTTATGAATCCTTTCTGGGAACGCCGTTCCCGCGTTCCCGAGGATTTCACAGCCCTGACCCCTAGTGCGAAAGTCATTATTTACTTTCATAAGAACTAAAAGATCTTCAATATACAAGAGTAAATGGAGGGATTTCAAGTCTCTCAAAGACATGATGTTCTACCATCATGACCGTTGACTACATGATTGACTATTCTGAAGGATGCAAATAAATAAAACTTATAAAGTTTCATGTTAAAGATTAAACATACGAGGCATCACTGTGGCATAACTTGTAACAACACATATCTGACTCATGAGCAGTATTCCGGTATGCTAAAGGCATAGGAATGCATTTGAGTTTAAATTATACTATTTGCAGGCCTGCAAAAGTTAATATTGCTTACAATCTTATTTATATTCAGATATCATCATCCATGATTGTTTTCCATTGGTTTCCAATTTCAGTATTTAAATCGTGCTCTTATACTTACCATACATGATACTATACGGAGAAAAAGCGGGAAAAACATATATATATATATATTTTAGGGTACTTTTTGATCAAAATCGCTCTCTCATCGTAACAAAAGTAAAACATCTATCATTTAATCATTTACTATGTGAAGCTATGATTTAGTGCTATAATTACGACAAATGTCATGAAGCTGACATTCTTATTAGCGATTTTATGGGTGAGGAGGTAGAACTTATTGAATGACCCTCGTAAATGTTAAAAACATAATTTTTACTCCATATTTACCGGTGACAAACCACAGAATATTTGAATTCTAGATGTATTTTAAACAATACATGTCCTATAATCATCATTGGAATCACACATGCATTGTTTTTTAGGTGAAAGCCCAGTTCTTGTTTAAAAGTAGCCGAAGTGGAATCACACTCTTGTTACTGAATTGATCATATCTCAAGAGTTAGGTGGTGAAACTTAATGGGATGAAGTGTATTTGATGGAGGACTAATAGGGATTACTAACGAGGTTTTTTTTTATTCCTCACGGGACACTTTTTTTGAAGTCATAAAATATTCATCGTAAAAAGAGTCAAAACTATAATTACGTTGGAATCGGTAAATCCTTTTTATCTCTCAGGCATAAAACCAGGTTTATTGAAGCCTATATTACCATGGATTAAATATGTCTCCTCGTGCATTCGTGTGTATGCTCAGTTTAAAGGGGAAGTAGGGGTTGAGAGCAAATTTTACTAAAACTAATTATTCTCCAATATTAAAGTTACTGTTAATGTTAATTGGGATATCTCAAAAACTATTTATCGTAGAGTATTGGGACAAAGAGCAAATGAAAGCTGATTGATAAGGCTATAGAATTGACTAGGATCTAAGCAATTGAACAATATTAACTAGGGTAAGTATTTGATTTTGTGTTCACCAGAAAAGAAAAGAAGAAGAAAAAAAATGTACGAAGATGTAAAAAAAAAATTGTTTTCATAGGGTTAGAGTCTCCATTCTAGTTCATTTTAAGGCTTATCTTATTAACAGTATTCTGGCCAAATTTGAAGGTCCTAGCCCCTTTAGTCTCCAGATATCCTGCGCGCACGGTCGCAAAATGGTCGAAATTAGGAGATATCGTCAATTAAAGGTCGGGTCATTAGTAAATACGAATAATTAATACTCATTAAAGGTTATAATCGTCATTTTTTGTATCAAATTAACTAAATTTGATTTAAAAATCATTACATTCCAGTTGCCTGTAAGGTTTGAGCCCAAGTTTGATAGGTTGAACTGGCCATGACGCTAGTATTAGTAAGTTCCACCCAAGAACGACATCCATGCTGGGGGACCTTGAGTGTGGCAGGGGTGGAACTAGAAACAAGCCTGAGGGGCTGCAGTATTGCCACATGACTTTCCACGCGTGGTGATTTTCCGCCCGATTTGGGCTAGTTTTAAAACTAAAATCTGCTCTTTGGATAATATAATGCGATTTTTTTTTCTCGAAATTTGAACATTTGTTTTTATAAAATATGATATAGCACTAGTTTTTATGACAAATTGAAATTAAAAGTTGGAATTTGTTATCACAAGAACATTTTCAAAAGTAGTATATAGAGCTTATAGTTACACCAACACTAAAGAGCCTTGAGCTATGCTTAGGATAGCGGTGGAAATGGTAGCACACATGCTGGCAAGACACAGTTGGTGTAAAATAAATCAGATAGATGATTTATTACCCTGGATATGTCATCAAAGACGTGGTCAAGAAAGTTGGACTTTATACAGGGCACGGAACCGTAATGTGAAGTTTTCACTTATTTAAGGCATCTTAGAACACTAAATGCATTAATTATTGGAGTATTCAAATAAAATATGACGAGATACCTAAAACAGTAGAATACATAATAATTAAATACATGCGTTAATATACGAAATTTTCGAATTCGCGACGGACTTGGACGCGCAAAATTTAGGAATATCCGATTTTGTTCATTTTTGAAGCAAAAGAAAGCTAATTCCCTGGGCTGTGATTTAAAGCAAAAAAACAAAATCCGTAATATAAAACCTCTCAACCCCTACTTTCCCCTTAAAGTGGCACGGAGAGATAGCCTAGAAATGTGAAATTTGACAACATTATTTGTTTCAATAGATAAGAGTAAGCCTTGCAAAACTGCCACACGCTAGTATTAATAATGATTAACCATTGATTATAGGGTATATTCATGTACAACATACCTGCACAGCGTCACGATGTATCACGATGATATACGCTAGTGGATATGTCGCTTCTTCCTCAGATAAAGGTACATCCGGGTAATGTCTATTTAATCTAAAATCACTGCAATTCTGCATCCAGTTTTCAACCTAGACATATGTACAATTCAAAACATCGAAAACCATCAAATTCACAGTGGAAAGACAATAATTAAATACTGTACTTCATTATATAGAGAATGAATAACTAAATGTTCATATATATTATTGTTTCCTGTATGACAAATGCAAATAAATAGTTGGTGCGCCGGCATCAACAAAAAGAAGACGAAAAAAAAATTCACAGTGATTTGAATACAGCAGTCAAACATTATTGAATATGTTATATATTTTTTCAAATAATAGTGACTCAATCTAATCAGATATAGAAGATGCACCTGTAACGTCACAGCAGATGTTGTGGCGCGCAAATTACAATCCAAACAAAAGCTTGCCAGCCGGTGCGCGCGCATTCGAAGGGATGTCCATTATACACCACACACTAAACCAGTCATCTGTAACAACAGCAGTCAATACAACAGTCAATGCATAGACATGGTATACACCTAGCACATAAAGTCCCTGACCAGGTGCTTTGAGGTTGGCTAATTCAAAATATATGATCGGTACCACAAAAATCTTGAGATATACAGTAAATGCGCAAATTTCTTCTCCGCAGTTTGATACCTCATTCAACAAAATCGAATGGATACTTTTAAAGTTATGTCGATTTCAATGACCGCGCATGCAACAGAAAAGTTGCACTAGGTATAGGAAATCATGGATTTGTGTGTGATTTACCATAGACGGTAAAAATCAATGTTTTACCCGTCTATGGATTTACGCACTGAAAAACTCACAGCTTATCAGCTAAGACTTGTATTCTTCACAGCCAGATACACCCTTTGTCCCGCACATTGCGGTTATCACTAAAGACCCATTCATCTGTCTCGTTCAGATAGCACACAGTTATGACAGTAATCACACACAAATCAATGATTCCTATACCTAGTACAACTTTTCTGTTGCATGCGCGGTCATTGAAATCGCCATAACTTTAAAAGTATCCATTCGATGTTGTTGAATGAGGTATCAAACTGCGGAGAAGAAATTTGCTCATTTTATGTATATCTCAGATTTTTGGTACCGATTCTATATTTTGAATTAGTCAACCTCAAAGCACCTGGTCAGGGACTTTATGTGCTAGGTGTATATATAGAACTACAGATTATTGACGAGACGCTTGTATTAATACACTAATGACAGAAGAAAACACCCACTAGGCCTATTTGACCCAACGCGAGTAAATGAGGCTAAATGAGGGAAATATGATTTTTTGAGTTATTTATATCATCATAACATTAATATGTTAAGGGACAATTTGCCAATAAGGTTTATCGTAAATAGAAAATAGAAAAAAACCATTGATTATCCTTTTCTGATGCATTGTGGGTTCGCAAAAGGAGTAAATCTGCTCCTTTTGCGAACCCACAATGCATCAGAAAAGGATAATCAATGGTTTTTTTTTCTATCTGCGATAAACCTTATAAGGTTAATGTTATACCACATTCCTAACCAAAGTTATGGAGTATTGAAAATCAGGTTGTCTCAAAACATCAAATACAACTCGTCAAGTTATGGTCATTTTAAGTTATGATTTTGTTTACGAATCAATGGCGTAAATGAAAATTAAGTACCTGAAAATATAGTATAATTATTTCTTATCATGACGTTGACTCTTGGCAGGATACAAAATGTAATCTAAGATAAGACATTTCGTGATCTTAAAAAGAAATTCGGTCGGTCGATTACCCTTTCTTTTTTCTTTTTTTCTTCTTTTTGGTTGCTATAGACACGTTGGAATTCTATTCTAAAGCTTAATACCCAACTTTGACATTTGTATTCATAAACAGATAAGTTCATCAGCTCAACCACATAATATCATTTGTGATTTGTTTCATATTAAATCTAAACACAAACCATGAACTTTGAATATCATAATACATTGTTTATGTGTGGTTTTAATTGGCATACTTCTTCTGAAATGCCATAATTCTAGTAATATTAATGCGAAATCATTTCAAAATGTATTACAGTCCGTATGTCGTTAACCATCCAGTACTACATACAGTATGTTCAAGTTATTTAGAAAATCGTATAACACGCGTGCACTAGATTTGAAATAGCGCGTTGATGAGGTCGTGCTACATATTAAATTGAATGATGATAATCGATTGGCCATCAACTATAACGATGTCGTGTCAGACCTGGATCGCTGCACGTAACAGATATGAATAATGCTTCTTATTAGTTGAGTTGCAGGGACACGACATTGGCCTTAACCGTGACATGGCTTACATCTGGAATTTTATTGCATTATATGGTTGCCTTAAATGTGTAGATCAAAATTCTACACTTGGGCAAAAAAGTTATGACCTCATTTGACCTTTCTCCATTTAACAATTGTTTAAAATTTAAGTCTTTATCATTATTAAGCCTAAATATATCATGCATGGTATCAAATTAAAGCTCATAACCCATACAATCCATTGGCAATGATTTCATGCAAAATATACATAGCTGTTAAAAGTAAATGTCATGGTCATATAAAGTATTTGACTAGGTACCTGTATACAGCCAATTGAAATGGCGGGAATGGTGGTAGTTCCAATCTAGAATATGCTCCCATCTTATGTTTTTTATTGCATTATAATGTCTAGATTACAAAACCATCGGGTGTCTAAATTCTCTATTTGCATAAATTCCAGTACGTCCTTAATTTGCCTCGGCAAATGTTTCAATACATGAAATTTGAAAAAGTACATCAATCCCATTACCACCAGATCAGCCACTATCCAGTATAATCAAAGGGCAGGTTGTGTCAGACCACGTTACAAATGTAGTTACAACAGTACTCTCTCGTCATTGGTTAACGGATGGCTGCTGCGTTTATGGCACTTCCCGACAAACCATTGAAGAAACAAGTGGTGGCCATGGAAATACTTAACACTTTCCACGCGGCTGTAAGTTTTACCATTATACAAAACAGAATGTTCAGAAACCTTTCCCAACTTTCGGGGTCTATCTCAAGGATTACTGAACCAATACTAGGCATGTTTGTACTTATTGTAATGCATTTCTCAAAGTAATTCCAAATATGGTGATGAAAGTCAATATTTTTGACATTTTTGAACCATTTTGTAAAATTTTGGAATGTCGTCTGCAGATGCCTGCCGCGTGGAAAGTGTTAAGAAAAGTATATCATATCCAAGAAAGATGATATTCCTGTCCCTGATTACATTCAAAGCTCAGTCTGTCGCTCCACCCGTCATGCTGAAACTGGTTGAATTGAATGTGGCTGCAAATCGGATGCACTATATTTGAGAGGAAACTGCAACTGCAGGTTGTTGGCTTCGCTGAAAAGCTGAAGAGAAGTGCGTGAACACCAATACAATGCATCATAATACTACCAGCGCGGATCCGGGATGACAGGGATTGGGAGAATAATGATGGGGAGTAGAGTAGTTGGTTTGAAATTAGCAACATAAATTAGCTTCAGTTTTAATGGGCATCCGTTTAATGTTATAAAGCATGTGTATGTTTTATGTAAGATCCCATCTACTAACAATTTGACATTAATCATGTAATATTTGTCAAAAATGGCACCCGATGGTCCTGTAATCTAGACATACAGGCCTATAAAGTAATGAGGGGCCATAAGATGGAAGCATACGGTATGTTAGATTGGAACTTCATCATTCACGCTATTTCAATTGGTTGTATTAAGGTTCCTGGTCAAATATTTGATATGACCTTGAAAGATCTTTAATCGATTACAAATCTGTATTTGACCTTCATCAGTGAATCACGAGGGGTTATAAGGTTTTAATTATTTGACACCATACATGATATGTTTGTACGTACGTATCGACAAAGAAAACTTTACACATGCATTTCACGAATTTGAAAATTAACCGAGACAAAAAAGGGCGTACCGGAGATAATGCAAATAATGAATTTAGGCACCCGATTGTTTATAAATCTAGACATTATAAAGTATTAGAAAACATAAAATTGGAGCATATTTCAGATTGGAACTGCATCATTTACGCTATTTCAATGGGTTGTATAAACGTACCTGGTCAAATACTTGATATGACCATAAATGACCTTTAACTGATTACAGTTCGGTGTACTTGGCATTAAAACTGATTATGAGTGTTAAAAGATTTAATTTGATACCATAATATGTTTGTACATATTCATCAAAAAAAACCTTACTTACACATACATTTCTTGAATTGAAAAATAAGCCGAGACAAATAAGGGCGTACCTAAATGTATGCAAATAAACAATTTAGGCACCCTATGGTTTTGTAATCTAGACATTATAATGTTATAGAAACCATAAATTTGGAGCATATTTTAGATTAGAACTACACCATTCACGATATTTAAATTGGTTGTACAAAGGTACACTTAAAATGACCTTAAATGACCTATAATTTTATACCGCTATGTATGGCATGGCATGAAATCCATACCAATGTATTGTATGGGTTATAAGCTTTATTTTGATACCATACATGATATGTTTAGGCATAATAGTTATAAACACTAAAAATTTCAAACTATTGGAAAAATCAAAAAGGTCAAATGAGGTCATATTTTGTTTTGCCCAAAGGTAGAATGTTGGCACCCGACGGATTTGTGATCAACACCCTCAAAACTAACATATAATGCAATACAATCGCATATGTAAGCCATGTCACGGTAAAGGTCGCCTACAACTCGACTTTATCGCTTTAGGTAGGGGAGGGTGGGGAGTGTTCGCCCCATTTTCATTTGAGGAGTTTTAGAGACGCCAATTTTAAAAAATGTAATATATAGATCTATATTGTGTGTAAGATTGATATATTGGCTACATACATACGACCATGATCTCAGTACTCTAGTCCTTACTGTAAAGGCAAGAGTAAATGATAAAGACAAAAGGTCAAACTTGCCCGCCCTATGCTCAGAATTATAATTAGGATACACAGTAAAATAATGTCCAATACAATATAGATTCGTTATTCTTCGTTATTGTATTCAAATATTAAATTTAGGGGAACAAAATATACTGGTTCAGAATTTAAAAGTAATAAGAAATACCACATTTTGAAATATTCTCCTCTAATATTAGTGTTACTCCATTCCTGGTAACTATTTTTATAATTATAATTTATCCTGTAAGCATGATAAGAGGAAGAAAACAATTTTGTTGAAATTATGCAAAATCATAACTATAAATCCTTATTGGCGAACCTGCCCCATCATCATAAGGCGTTTGTGCCCCATATAGCGCAATAATTACATTGACCTACACCACGGATGTCCCAAATATATTGATGGGTTGTTAACTGCATCAAATCCATAATCAATCCCATACCTACCTACATGTAATGATAATTAACATTAAACCTTCTCTACGAATATCTTTGGGACAAAACTGTTTTTTGGATGATACGGTGACAAACATGCTATGGTGATCTGCCACGTTAATGTGGGAAGCTTGCAACATACTACGTCATCAATTGTGTATTCGCCAAATTCAACCAGTGGCCGCAAAGATGAGAATCACGTGGTGGGCGAACCTGCCCATAGGGAGTGCTCTCCCCGCTATAGACCGTATATGTGTCTCAGGTCTTACCTCTGTATCACTTGGCGACGGAATCGCACCATTTTCATCTCGTAAGCTATTCAGCAAGACATCGACTTCTTTAACGGCGGTTTGGTTTCCTGCAAGTATCGCCGAGCAGTTGACTTGCCAATAATGTTTATGATACGGAGAAATAAAAGAATTCAACGTCCACGTGTTCACCTTTCTCTGATTACGAACCATCTGAAGAGTTTGTTTGGAAAGTAGTCCGTCTTTTATTGATTGATTCTGGTAAAGAAATCCAGAAAGTATTCCGTTCTTTGTTGAACGATTCTTGTAAAGAGCAGATCCAGAAAAGTATACCCTAATTATACTCGTGGTGACCAACATTGCAAAGATACAATAACATTTGGTGAAGACGTTCATCTTGGGTTCAAACCTGAGACAAATGAATAAGTAATAAATCAATGCGTTTTATTAAAAGAATACTAGAAAAAACGATGCGAGCGCGCGTTTTTGTGAGACACAACATGACACGACACAAGGGTGCTATTGTGAACCTATTAATATTTGCGCAAGTCCATTAATTTTATCTTTTTTTCTCGAGAAACAAAACGTACGCATGTATTAACTTCATTCCGTCTTTTATTGAACGATTCGTGTAAAGAACAGATCTAGAAAAGTATACCAATATTATACTCGTGGTGACCAACATTGCGAAGATGCAATTGGTGAAGACGTTCATCTTGGGCTCAACCCTAAGACAAATAAATAAGATACATAAGTAATAAATCAATGCGTGTGTGTTGTTTTAAGAAAAGAATACTAGACAAATCGATGCGCGCGCGCGTTGATGTGTGACACGACACGACACAGGGGCGCTATTGTGAGCCTATCAACATTTACGCAGTCTATTTTTGACGAGAAACAAAACGAACGTATGCATTAAAGGTGTGTGTTCCGATCACTTTTTGGGGGCTATGATTTTTTTTTCACATCAAGATATTTCGATATCAAAAGATTCCCATTGTTTTCTCATAATGTCTGTAAAATAAAAGGCCAGGAATATTCCGTTTAGTATAATACTTTACTTTACTTTCGTCGACCTCGGTCGGAAGCCATGATCAATTTTCGCCAGTTCACTCTGTCCTGCATTAGATTGCGTAGCTCTTGCTGGTTGATGCCAGCATCTTTACTAAGCAGCGTGGGGTATGTCAACCTTGGTCTCCCTTGAGTACGTTGGCCTTGAGTTGGGGTCCAGAAGACTAGTTGAGACACTGGTTCATTCAGCCTTCTTACACAGTGGGCAGCAAAATTGAGGCGTCGACGCTGAACAATTTCTGATATTTTTGGTAGCCCTGCATAGATTTCCTCTCTTGTGGGATGATCCTTCCAGTTGAGGTTTAACACCATCATTAGTAGTCTGGTATAGCAGCCGTCAAGTCTTGCCTCAAGTCTGTTTGTTAATGTCCACCCTTCTGCGCCATAAAGTAGAATGCTTTCTACGGCAGCACGGAAGAAGCTGATCTTCAAGGAGGCTGACAGATTAGATTTCCAGAGGGTGCGCATCTTGTTGCAAGCCTTCCAGGCAAGGGCCTTGCGGATTTTAAAATCTCTTTCAGATTCGTCTACCCATGAACCAAGGTACTGTTACTGTAAAGCCAAGCGTGTCTTTGTCTTCACCAATTGACATCCTCATGACATAGTCCAGTACAATTATGAACAGATATGGTGCCAGTGTGTCTCCCTGGAGCACTCCTGCAAGAATTTCAAATACATCAGTTTCGCCATCTGGTGATATAACTACCGCTTGTGTGTTGCTGTACATTAGGTCAATCGCTTTAACAATGCCGTCTGGGATACCGTATGCTCTATGGATCTTGAGCATTTTTCCTCTGTGTATTTAGTCAAAGGCCTTTTTGAAGTCAATGAAGGTGATGATACATTCAAGATGCTTGTCCTTAATACCCTCAATCAGTCTTCTTAAGGCCAGGATGTGTGATGTTGTTGGGCGTTCAGCACGAAACCCATTTTGGTTTGGTCTTAGCAATGGTTCCATATGAGGACGAATGCGGTTGAGTATCAAGCGATTGAAGATCTTAGCTGCTATGGATGTCAAACTTATCTCGATAGTGGTTAGCTTTGCTCAGGTCACCTTTCTTGGGGATTGGGAAAATACCACTGAGGGACCATTCACATGGTTTTTCACCTCTTAGTAGGGTACCATTATAGATTTCTAGTAGGATGTTGTTGAATCTACCAGTTTTCCATACCTCAGCTGGTATTTCGTCAAGCCCTGCAGCTTTTCCATTTGACATCTTCTGAAGTACTTTCTGCAGTTCCTCATTAGTGAAGGCTCCAGTCTCAATTGGCAATGTGTTGTCAAAGATGTTTTCAATCTCCTCATCTGGACTTACTGGCTATAGGTGGTGAGCCAAGTAGCGTGGAAAAGAAATCCTTCCATTCCTTACATCGTGCAGATGGGGTGTTTCCTCCCAATCGACCAGCTCTGGGGGTTGTTCTTCCAGTGATTTCATTCATTGTTGCCCATGCCAATCCACTCTGCATACTCTGAGATGCTGATGTGATGTTGGAAATCTTCTCCTGGAGATATTCCCCTTCAACTTTGGTATATGTGCTGTCCAGTTCCTTTTTGGCATGGCATGCTCAAACGTCTCTTTATTGAGTTCACTGTTTGTATCTGTGAATTGCTTGTGAGCATCTCTCAGACTCTTTCTGGCTCGACTTACTCTTTCATCCTCCCATGAGACTTTTTGCGCGGTCTTTTACTTTTCTTTGGTAGAGTTTCAGAAGCAGTGTTTTTGTGTGCCTTGATGAACAGAGAGTATTTCTTATCCGCTGTGATTTCATCTTCATCTTGTAAGGAGCACAGGACACTGAATTGGTTTTGCACTTCTACTGCATAGTAGTATAATAAGTATAGGCTAAAATGTGGTGAATTGTTGCCAAAGGTGGTTAACACTTTCTATGCGGCAGGCGTCTGCAAATGACATTCCAAAACTTCATGGTCTGATGACAATTTCTGACACATTTCACGTAAATAATTGCAGACGACAATTTCTGACACATTTTACGTAAATAATTGCAGACGACAATTTCTGACGCATTTCATTTGAACAGTTACAGATGACCTTTTCTGACACATTTCACGTGAATAATGGAGTCGTTACCCAGCCAAAGCTAAATGAACAAAGTAGACGTTTTCTCCGTTACT
Organism: Ophiura sarsii; assembly: GCA_035610835.1. Lineage (NCBI taxonomy): Eukaryota > Metazoa > Echinodermata > Ophiuroidea > Amphilepidida > Ophiuridae > Ophiura > Ophiura sarsii. Next base: position 68,452,580 of record CM069447.1, read on the forward strand.
TGTACTGGCCCGGGTACTGGCAATACTAATTATTATATTTGTTAAATTGCAGACAACAATTTCTGACACATTTCACGTGAATTATTGTAATTGGTTATCAGGATTATCAAGCAATGTAATTGACCAATGGGAATTCTTAAACAAAATACAGGTTAATATTCACAACGAGCTAGTTCCCTCTCAGTATACTTGCTTCAAGTCTCTCTTGTTCTCATCTCTCATCTCCAGTGATTAGCCTGGAATCAAGCTTACCCTCTTAGTTGCTTTTCTTTAGTGGAAACGTGCATGATTTACGATAAGCAAACAAAATCAACGTGTGGGATGAGTTTCTTAAAGAAATCGTCAAGTGTAGAAATAGTGTTAAGCTAGATGATATTCACATCAAAACTATCATACATCTCATTTTAGTGCGACATTTTGATCGGGGATATTTCGGAATATGAAAAGGAAGTACAATAAAACAAATTTCATATAAAATATAAATAATTTATCTTTAAGCGCATAATTTAAATTGTATACTAAAATAAAAACTAAGACCATTGGAACGTAAATTGAATTGTCATTATTCATTTGTTTATGGGTAACTTATATCTTACTTATATATTTCTCTATTCCCATGTCCCCTTAAAGCCAGGTAGGCCACCCCATGCACATATACTAGTTTTTTCTGTGTATAAAGCAAAACGTGTAAAAAAAATCCGTATTTCCCATAAACCTCTGTGTAATTTTTCTCGAAAAAAGTGTTATTTAAAATGATTCTCGCGGAGAAACGAATTCTGTGACCCCTATTTTTTATTTTAGAAATGGGTTGCTCATCGATGGAACTTCATTTATACGCAATCTTAGCAAAACAATTCAATAGGCTCTTATTTGCGCCAAAACCCTTAAATACCATCGTTATTAGTCGGAGTGCTCATGAATTACACATGCGTGGTTCTGGGCCCGCTCAAAGGCCCTGAGAAAATGTTGAATTTAAGTGCTATGCTCGCTGATAGCAATTACTTCACATTCCAGGATGTTTTTGACGTTTTTTGCTAAAATTACTGGGTGTCAAAATGTGATTTTCGGGTCCCCATTATTAGTCCCATGGTGTTTAGGTGTGGGCCCCGTGAAATTGTGAATTTACGGTACTGGCGCCGAGCATTAGCGTAAACTAGGGTCCTTGAAGGGGGCATTTCTGTGATGGTGGGGTGGTTTTTACCGCCTATGTTTTGTTGATTTACATAGAGCTAAATAGAGTTTGTCATTTTCATTTTTTTGGGGGGGGGGGGGGGGGGGCAACAGGGGAACCCTTCTAATAGGTCCTATGGGACAAGGCTCACAAACTTATATATCATTTTGCCCGGCATTTTTGCTTAAAGCTATTTCAATACCTCATTAACTCTCATTTTAATTTTATAAGATATAAGTGTCTGGTTGCTCCAAAAGGTGTGGGGTGGGGTGGTGGGGTGTGTGTGTGTGGGGGGGGGGGGGGGGGTGGGGGGGGGGGGCTAGTTGTATTTATTTTATCCCATTCCCTCCGTCTCTCTTTTTATCATCTAGCCTTTACTTCCTTAGTTTCGCCCTTTTTTTAAAACTTTTTTGACAGACCCGGGGTACACCCTATTATACACCCCACGAGTTCGCGCCTGTGACAAAACATACACTTACAAAATACATTAAGTGATGATCTCTTCCTGGGAAGGCCTCACCAGTGATGTGACCGGAAAACCGTCGATTTTGTAATTAAACGGTTATGGGGGGGGGGGGGGGGGGGGGGGGGATAAATATAATATAGGCATACCTACTATATGGTTTTTTTAGACCATTTTTGTAAACGCAAGTTCAAGAATTTATCGGAATTGCGCAGCGTATTACTAGATCTTCCATCACTCTAAGGATGTATCGCATTGTCGTGAATGAGAACGTCCGTAAACTTTTTATCCGATTATCGATAATAACTTCCCCCACCCACCCCATTCAGAAGCCATGCCCCCCCCCCCCCCTGATGCCCCCCCCCCCCCGAATGAAATATGACGAATACGAAATACAATTTGCCCAGTGGGTTGACTTATTTTAAAGTAAAAAAATAGCTCTAAAATGGTTTGAAATACCTACTTTTAGACCAAATGAAGCTAATAATTTGTTAGCTAATTTTGATATTAAAAGGCAAACATTTTCGCGCGCGCCCCACTCATGTATCTTTCCCCCCGTTTGCCAACGATTTTGTTTAAAATACTTGCGCCGCCACTGGATTGCCCACCTGATGTCCACCTGATGCCCCCCCCATATCAATGGCGTTTCCAGGACTGTTTTGATGGGGGGGGGGGGGGGGGGGGGGGGGCAAAAAAACCTGAAGCCATTTTGTTGATCTTAATTATTAAAACGTTGAACCATATACGCGCGAAGCGCGCAAAATTGTGATTTTAACACTAAAAAGCTACAGTATGACGTTTTAACGTCCCACACATAATATTTAGAGCGATTGGTGTGGTTTGAGGGCCAGTATAATATTAAAACCTGTATTAAAACATGCGCTTAACTAAAATGGTCATGAAAAACTGTCCTGAAGCATTTTTTTAAGCTTAAATAATTAAATATTGAAACTCATACGTTTTTTCGCGCACACAAAATTGCATTTCTAACACTAATGGTCCAGTATGATAATAACGTCCCCCACATAATATTTAGATTTGTTGGTGTGGTTTGAGGGTCATAATACTATTAAAACCTGGATTCGCGCGTAGCGAAAACATTTTTGAGTTTTTGAACTAAAATTGGTCATGGAAAACTGTCCTGAAGCCACCTTGTTAAGCTTAAATAATAAAATATTGAAATTATTACTTGCAAAGTGCGCAAAAATGGGCATTTCTAACACTTAAATGGTCTAGTATGATATTTTTAACGTCGCCCCACATAATATTTAGAGTATTTGGTGTGGATTGAGGGCCATTATAATATCAAAACCTCTAGAAAACATGCGCGCTGAGCGCGTAACATTTTGAGTTTTTGAACTAAAAAAATTGCATTTCTTATACTAATGGTCCAGTATGATAATAATGTCCCCCACATAATATTTAGAATTTTTGTTGTGGTTTGAGGGTCACAATACTGTTCAAACCTGTATTCGCGCGGAGCTTGGTAAGCTTAAATAATAAAATATTGAAATTAATACTTGCGAACGCGCAAAAATAGGCATTTCTAACACTTAAATGGTCTAGTATGATGTTTTTAATTAACGCCCCTCACATAATATTAAGATAATTGGTATGATTTAAGGGCCATTATTAAAACCTGTAGAAAATATGTGCGCAAATTGCGCACATATTTTTAACTAAAACGGTCATGGAAAATTGTCCTGAAGCCACCTTGTTAAGCTTAAATAATGAAATAATAAGCGCGGAAAAAATGCATTTATAAACACAAATGGTCCAGTATGATAATAACGTCCCCTACATAATACGGTATTTAGATTTTTTGGTGTGGTTTTTGCATTAAAACCTTCAGTCCAGTATGATGATTTTAACGTCCCCCACGTATTTAGAATATAATGTTAAACCTGCATAAGATATTCGCGCAGAGCGCTCAAATTTTTTGACTTTTTGAACTAAAATGGTCATGGGAAACTGTCCTGCAATGCCATCTTGTTATTAAGCTTGAATAATGAAACATTCAAACTAATGCGCGCGATGTACGCAAAAATTGACATTTTTAACACTTTTAAAAATGGTCCAGTATGACGCTTGTAACGTCCCCACATTAATAATATTTTTATTATATTTGGTGTGTTTTGAGACCCATTATAATGCTGAAACCTGTTGAAAGTGTGAGCGCGAATCGAGCAAAAAACCCAAAACTAAAATGGTCCAGAAAAAAGCGTTCCTGAAGCCCCCTTTTAAGCTTGAATATTGAAACATTGAAACTAATACGTGCAAAGCGCACAAATATGGCAATGAAATTCAATATTTCTGAATTATACGTAAAACATTTTGTGACAATTTGAAATGTCGTCTCCAGACGCCTGCCGTGTGGAAAGACAATATTGACGTCTAGTGAAAATTGTGGTGATGGTCTTATTCTTGATCAATTATAAGTTCAAAGGTTCAAGTTCACGATTCATATTTATGGACTTTTTGAACCCTGATTTAATTAAAAATTAAAAATCATATCATTTCTGGGACAGCCATATGCCCGGCTGATATGGAGACCGGAAACACAGAAGATAAAAAACACACATTAAAATTGCGGGTGCCGGGACTGTAAAAACATAGGTAGGCTATTATAGGTCACTACATAAAGCCCCCCCCCCCCCCCCCCGCCCTAGCTGGAGGCTGCACACCGTATTAGTTGTTATTAAATATGTAAATATATAAATTTATTATTTATCATCTGTTCTTGTGAAATCTCATCATGATGGGACTATCAGACCACATAGGCTTATAACATGTGAATATTTGATGGGACTAATCGTGGAGTTAGTCCAGCTCAGTATTAACCCTAACCCAACTGAATATGAATCGATGACGTCACCTACGCAGGCATATGTGCTGGCAGTTTAGCTCAGTTGGTAGGGGGACAGACTAGGGTGCGGATGGTCCCGCGATCGAATCACTCGAAAAATAGTACGTTTTCCCCATACCCCCGATACGCACAAAAATAGCTTTAGGGTATAATAAGCCTCAGTTATAGCTTGAAGCTAAAATGTGAGCATGTTAATTTGAGCTACAGAAGATACGGGGTTGTTTTATCACCAATAACCGATTATTTTGTGGTAATGAATTATGATAGGCCTGAAGTGTTTTAGACCATTCAACTTGTGACGCGAACTTTCAAGAATCACCGCTACCCGCGATAACGCGGACAGGGCGAGTCTGTAATGTTTAATTAATTTATTGTTATTTTAACACTAAAATGGTCCTGAAATGTTCATGAAGCCATCTTGTTCCAAACGCGCAAAAATGTCTAGTTTTCTAACTATAATGGTCCAGAAAACGCCTTCCTGAAATACGTTGTTATAAAGCTTGAATAATAAACATTGAAACCAATTCGCGTGTCAGAATCATTTTTGAGTGTTCGTCCCATTCACTTGAGCACGCGTACATTATGTAACCTCGTAACCGTACGCATAATTTAATCTTAAATATTCGTGAATACGCATGTGTCCAGCATCGTCTGTGTCTGCCACTTGTGCGGTAGATTTGCAGCACCCTCTGTAGGTTGAAATGACTAAAAATGCTTCGTAGTTATGAATATTCTTCATGTCATATTCATAGAGGGCGCTGCAAAATACGCTAATTTAAATTTCGGATTATAGAACCTTTATTTTGATTCGGATTAAAGAACAGTGACAACTTTTCGGACTAGAGAACCCTTTTTAAAATTCGGACTATAGAACCTTTTTTTAATTCGGACTAGAGAACCTTTTTTAACTATCGGATTAGAGAACCCTTTAACAGTTTTCGGACTATAGAACCCTTTGCAATATTCGGATTAAAGAACCTTTTTATTATTCGGACTAAAGAATACCCTTCCTGTTTTCGGACTAGAGAACCCTTTTTAACACTTTTAAAAATTCGGATTATAGAACCTTTTTATCTTCGGATTATAGAACCGTCGGACTGTAGTACCCTTTTTTATATTCGGACTAGAGAACCTTCGTAATAGAGAACCCTTATTATCGGACTAAAGAACCTTTTATCTTATTCGGACTAGCGAATGGTAAATTGAATGGACTATAGAGACGTCCCCATTATTATTATTAATATTTTTATGTTTTTTATATTTTATTTCATCATATATCATACACAAGATAGTATTGCACAGATTACTAATGTACAAATTTAGAATTTTAATAACATACATATACAGATAAACATAAAAATTGATAATATGTCAAGGATAACTCTTTAAGCTATACAAACTTATTTCCAAGTATATACTTTTTTCGAAACGCCTGTGTATAATTCTTAGAACTCTAAAGAAATGTAACAAGTGCATTTTGACACCCCATTTGTTACAATAGCACCAATATCGATGAAGCAGCGGCCGTTTGAATACAAGATGATGCAGTTTCCATTGTTGCACTTTACCCTTTACTCATGAAAAGAGCCTGCGTAGACAAAACAGTAAATTTTCTCCTTTCCAGTGGCGGTACCAGTATCCACATTTTGAGAGGGTCAGTCAAACGGGGGGCAAGAAAACATGTCGAGGGGCAAGGGGAAAAAGTTCAAAAACTGCGCGCAAAGCGCGTGACATTGTTTGCTTTGATAGTAAAAATATCCTGAAATTAGGAACTTGTTTTAAATTAGACATTTCAAACAAATGCTAAGCTTTTTTAAAGTAAATTTGACATTAACATGCAACATTTTTGATTGTTTGGGGGACAAAATGGTGGGTGGGCTTAAGCTGACTGGGGAGGAGGCAAAGGTCGCGCTGGGAGGGCGTTTGCCCCCCCCCCCCCTATTCCCCCATGTAGTGCCACCACTGCTTCTTACTCTCCATGAACAGTTTATGGAGTTCATGTAACTGAAGTTGCTTGTCGATTTGGAGTTACAAGGAAGGTTGCAAGGAAATGGAGAGACAGGTGTTGTCTCACAAACATCATGAATGATACTGGTCATTGTAAAGGATGAGTATCACACCAGTACATACAGATGTTGGAAACAATTGACGATGTGAGATGCAGGGTTGCACAAAGTTGTTTCTTCCCCAGGAGCAAGGTTTTGAGCTCAACATTTCCCCATCTACACTTACAGGTTTGACAAAAATCAGATTACAATATGTTCGCTATAGTGTTGTTTATGTACCAGTAGGCTACCATAGTAATAATATTACATTTGGGAAGAATTTTTTGGTTGCATTTTACACTAACATTGTCAAATGTTGTCTAATTTAACCTAATTTAGTACGAAAATGTGCGCGAAGCGCGAAAAAATGGCCTTTTTAAGCTATGGGTGGGTGGGGCACAAAAGTATTTTTGGGGAACTGCCCCCTTGCCCTGTAGTGACGGCACTGGGGAAAAGCAATAAAACAATAAACACGTTAGTATACCTGACCTGTGCAACCACAGCTCATAACCCAAAGTTGCATTTTTTTCCTCTTCATCTTTTTTCGCCCTTTTCCCCCAATACCTTTTCTTTTTCCACTTGGTATTATTTCCCCAATTCTGCTTATTATTTCCCGGGAGCGGTGCTCCCTGCTCCCGCACTTTGTGCAACCCTGGTGAGATGTTCGGATTATGATTGTATTTTCATGTCGATCGATCGATCGATCAATCAATCAATCAATCAATCAATCAATCAATCAATCAATCAATCAATCAATCAATCAATCAATCAATCAATCAATCAATCAATCAATCAATCAATCAATCAATCAATCAATCAATCAATCAATCAATTAATCAATCAATCAATCAATCAATCAATCAATCAATCAATCAATCAATATATCAATCAATATATCAATCAATATATCAATATATCAATCAATCAATATATCAATATATTAATTTATCAATCAATCAATATATCAAAAATCAATCAGTATATCAATCAATCATTGCATCAATAAATCAATCCACTAATCAATCAATACATCAATCAATCAATATAGCAATCGATTAATATCACTCAATATCAATCTATATTAATCAATATCAATCAATACCAATCTATATTAATCAATATCAATCAATATCAATCTATATTAATCAATATCAATCAATACCAATCAATATCAATCAATATCAATCAATACCAATTAATATCAATCAATATCAAGTAATACCAAATCAATATCAATCAATATCAATCTTTCAATCAATAATTCAATCAATCAACAATCAAACAATATCAATCAATCAACACTTCTGGGTTGAGTTTTTAAAATCTTGTCAATGTTATATCCTACAGGCCTATACATAATGTCGGGGGAGAATCCCCCCTCCAGTTGTTTCAAAAGATAAGGTATGTAGGAACCCTGAAATGCTTATCATTAATAATAATAATAATAATAATAATAATAATAATAATAATAATAATAATAATAATAATAATAATAATAATAATAATAATAATAATAATGATAATGATAATAATGATGATGATGATGATGATGATGATGATGATGATGATGATGATGATGATGATGATGATGATGATGATGATGATGATGATGATGATGATGATGATGATGATGATGATGATGATGATGATGATGATGATGATGATGATGATGATGATGATGATGATGATGATGATGATGATAATAATAATAATAATACAACGACTCTTGTATAGCGCTTTACACCGAAGTCCCATAGCGCTTACAAATAATAAAAGAAAACAACAAAAAACAGAGCAAAACATATGAAAGACGCAATATACCAGGAAGCTAAAGATACAAAATAAAATTAAATGTTACAAGATGACAAGTGATGAACGCATGAACTAAAGTCTCAGTCAATTTTTCATCAAGACAATTTCGGATGCGGCCAATTTTGTAGAGAGCGAAAGAGGCTGAACGGCAGATTTTATTTATGTAGACATCCATGCTGAGATCATTAGCTACAATAACACCAAGATTACGGGCAGATTTAACAGGTTGAATAGGAACATTGTTAATGTCAACAGACGGAAGAGGAGAATTTTTTCTAAACTTAGATGTGATGTGAAGAACTTCAGTTTTGTCTTCGTTTAGTTTCAAATGATTAGCTGTGGACCACGCTTTGATGTCAACAATACATTGTTCCAATTTTGGAATGAGAGTGGCGCGTTCACTAGGTTTCAAAATAAGATAAACTTGGGTGTCGTCGGCATATATCATTCTGGGAAAACCATGCGATGCTATTATAATGTCCTCTAGTGGAGATGTGTACATCGTAAATGATAACGGACCGATGACGGATCCCTGCGGCACTCCTTCCAGTGGGATATGAGGATTTGAAACAGAGTCGTTGATAACAATGGATTGGGAACGATTTGTAAAATACGAAGCAACCCAATTTAAAGCTGAGGAAGTTATACCATATCTTGTAGTGAGCCGGTCAAGAAAAATAGTGTGATTTATAGTGTCAAAAGCAGTCAGTAGTCAAGTAATATCAAGACTGCTTCATCACCTTTATCTACAGCAAGACAAAGATCGTTGTACACACGTAGTAAGGCAGTCTCCGTGCTGAAGCAACTTCTATAAGCAGACTGCATCTTTCCGCGAAGGTTGTTGTTAACAAGATATTCTTGAATTTGGGATGCACATGCACGCTCAATTGTTTTTCCAAGAAAAGATAAGTTGGCAACAGGACGGTAATTTTTCAGAGTTTCACGGTCAAGATTTGGTTTCTTTATCAGTGGCGTAATAAGAGCTGACTTGAGAACGTCAGGAAATTTGCCATTCAAAAAAGAGCAGTTGATGATTTTGGTGATTATTGGTAGAAGTTCATCCACACATTTTTTCAGTAGCCATGTCGGAATAGGGTCGAGAGAACATGTTGAAGATGGTGATTTCATGATAATCTCGCGTACCGATTCTACAGACATCAAGGAGAACTCCGAAAAAGAGGAATCACATTGGTCACAATCAAAATAGGAAGTATCCGATTTAGTTGTGTTGACAAGAGTTTGTTTGATGCCCTGAATCTTGTCACAAAAGAATTCAGAGAAGCGATTGGCAAGCTCATCATCAGAGGTATCAGAAGGAAGAGTTTTTGACATAGTAGCATTTGGAGTACATAATTTGTTAAATTTTTGGAAGAGGTGTTTTGAGTCGCAATCGGCAAACTGTTTTTCATGGTAGCTCTGCTTAGCCTGTTTGATTGCTAGGTTGCACTTTTTGCAGTATTCCTTAAAAATGTGTTTGTCAATCTCAAGCTTTGAAGAAATCCAGCGTCTTTCGAGTCTTCGCGATTCCTGTTTCATATCCCTTAAATCATCATTGTACCATGGTGCATTTGGGCGGCACGTACCTTACTGAACGTGTTATGAGTGGTGCATGTTTGTCCTTAAGATTCTTAAGTACACTATTATATTCATCAACAAGCAAATATCATTAATAGACGAGGTACATAGTGAAGAATTCAAAATGTCAGAACGAAACGAATCGAGATCAATATCATGAAGTTTGCGCAAGGTAATTTTCATATTGACAGGCTCTGGACGAGCAATATGTAAAGAACAAGTTATAGCAGCATGATCAGATGGTAGATAAAAAGTGCTACTAACATTAGCAACAAAACTATCAATGGTACGAGTAAGTATAAGGTCCAATGTATGTCCTTTTACATGAGTGGGTCCAGAGACATGTTGAAGTAGTCCTGAAGAGTCGACAAAATCAGAACATTTTGCGGCATCTCTGTCAAGAAGGTTGTCCATATGAAAGTTGAAATCACCGGCAATCAGAAGATAATCGGGAACTGTTGCAATTTGCTCAAAAAATGATGAGAATTCATGACAAAATATAGGTGCAGTGCGTTGTTTAGCTTTTGTGGTTTGAGGTCGGTATATCTCAATCAAACGAAGAGGTCTTTGAGAGCGAGATGTTATTGAAAGATCGATGTATTCAAATGATTCAAATGATTTTCTGTCCATAGTGCGAATTTTGAAAGATTTTCTCAGACACACACCACCACCTCTTCTTCCAATACGGGGGACATAATGAAACTCGTAGCCGGGAAGGGTGTTGTTCAAATCAGCAATGACAGGATCATCACGATAAGTCCCAGTTAGCCATGATTCTGTTATACCTAAGATGTCAAGTTCGTGAGATAAAATTAAATCACAAACCATGTGAGTCTTAGCTTTCATCGACCGTGCATTCCAGATGGCGAAGTTAACTTTTGGAGCTGTCTGATTGATTGCAGAAATAGCTGGAGGTTCTGTAGGCTGTGAAATATGTTTAATCTTTGGTATAATGTTGTTGTCACCATGATGAGTCTTGTTTTTTGGACCAAGCTTTACAGTTACCAGCTTTACAACATCTTAGCCGTTTTCTTATGCCAAGGTTATTTATGGTTGTCCAGACTGGAGGAGACAGTTCATATTTGTTGTTTAGTTTAAGAAGTTGGTTGCGAGAGTATTTTAAGTTAGTTGAGGTAGAGTTGACATGGTGGTCCTTATTCAGAAGGTAGGAATTCTGTAGTGTAGTGTCAGTAGGGCCAGGATTAGTCTGGATATCACCTCCTAATAGCAAGCGGTAGTTAAATGTAGCTGAACCGTTTCTGTAGTATAAAGTACATGATTTCACAAAATGTCCATATTATAGGAAAAGGGTTTAATAGTGGCTGTCTATTATATACAACAGGGTGACGCTAACAGAGTGACGCCAAATATTCAAGTACAAAATTTTGTTCTGCGTATTTTGACACCTCGATTGTTGAGATACGATGTTGCGGAGCGGAGTTATTGTCATTTCAATGATCGTGAGTCCAGTTTCAAAAGTGACACTCATTCCGATTGAAAAACACGAATCTGATCATTCTAAACAGTAATGCAGACCTCTTTCTATAGGATGATTGTCACTTTTGAAACTGGACCCACGACCATTGAAATGACAATAACTCCGCTCCGCAACATCGTATCTCATCGATCGAGGTGTCAAATTACGCAGAACAAAATTATGCACTTGGTTATTTGCTTCGATTAATGTATACCCTTTCGAACCGTTATATATTGGATAATTTCTAAGTGTTTCGATACTTTTTGTGAGCAGTTTATTAGAATTAGCATTAGACCTACAACCTTTTGCGGCAATTTGATTTGTACCCGGGTTTGTACCATCTTCCTATAAATAGCTATTATAAATAATATAACTGGTGGCAATCTAATTTAGCTAATTGGATCTCCTAGCGAAATTTAGTTGTTTTACACTACCTGAATATAATTCGAAACATTCAAGTCGTTTGAACACCAAGCCTTGTCAACATGATCAATTACACCTGTTTATAACGGATAACGTTGACAGATGATTTTAGCCCACATATTCTAGAGTTGCATAGGTGTGTGTTGTCGAAAAAGTAGTTGGAACTATGATATACAGTAGTGTTACCTAGCTTGTATTTGCTGACTGGTCACTGATGCAGTGATTATTTTCTCAAATATTATACTGGTTTGTGCCTCTTATTTCATTGAATATAGTTTGATCAATCGTTTCGTTACTTTTCGTCCAAAAATAAAAAGGTTAACATCATAAACTTCATATTAACTAAACTCCAACTATACATTCAACTATAAATGTGTTTTCATGCTCACCAGAATACAACTCTCAAATCTGCTGAATAGTGGTTATGATTGGCTGAACAGAATTCGACCCAGAGCAGGCTCAGGGATGGTCCCACAATACATTGCAAGCCACTAAAACACGCCAACACACAAGTTCTTCAACATATTTTTGCCCGCATAATACCCGCAGCACTGGGAAACAATCCAACACAGCACATATCCATTTTGTGGGTCTCCAATTGCCTTACTTTTCCGGAAAAGGGGTCGGGACTGACAAAAATAGAAGGTTGTAACAGATAAATCACTGCATAACACATCTATGCGGAGCAATTTTACCAGATGTAGGCTAACGAATCCAATATACTCGTGACACTGCGTTCACACGTCGTATAACGAGTGTTAGCACGTGGGAACCACTTTGTTTTATTGGACACGAATCCACATCAGCGTACACCACAGGTCATGTACTACACAGTGTTTCACGCTAGTAATTTTCCACGCGGCTAATAGTTTTAGCATAATACAAAACAGATTTTTCAGAAACCTTTCCCAATTTTTAAAAACTTATCTCAAGAATTACTGAACCAATAATAAGCATGTTGGTGCTTATTTTAAGGCATTTATTATGATGATTCCATGATAAAACATTTTGTGAAATGTTGGACTGTCGACTGCAAATGACTGCCGCGTGGATAGTGTTAATGCGATGACAACGCGCACTAACGGTATGTATTAGCCCAAGCGTGCGCAACCTGCGGCCCGCCGGCCTATAATCTGCGGCCCGCGAAGAAATCCTAAAATTCCTATTGATGCGGCCCGTTTTACCGGAACTCCCATGGCTACACAAATGGCGGATTGATTTAGTGGTGTTCTCCCTTATAATAGTAGGGTGACGCGATGTATTTAGTAAGTATAAACTCTAGGCGTGATTGCGTGTTAAAATCCAGGGTTAAATTGGCGCTTGCAGCAGCAACAGCGAGTAAAAAGAGGACATTACACAAAGAGAAGCGGATATTCAATGAGCAATTGGCTGAAAATTATTTCTTCATTGAACAAAACTGTGCGTCTCTATGCCTCATTTGTATGGTGTCTATTTCCTGCTTCAAAGAGAACAATCTGATGCGGCATTAAGCTTCCCTTCCCCCTCCGGACGCGTTTTGGAATGTTTGACATCACTACGGCCCGTGAATGGATCTCAAAATCACAATGAGGCTCGGGTGGTAGAAAAGGTTGCACATGCATGCATTAGCTCCTCCGAAATGTACACACTATTAACAAAGTAAGGCATATTTAATATTTGTTTTATCTTGAGCGTCATATTATGATGGTATAAATCATATTGTGATATGCAAACCGAAATGATTACGAAATGTGTGGCCGCTTAGAATTGTTATTATTATAATTGTTTTAAATAATAGTTGAGTGAATCCTACATTGAATGTAGCATATTGAATCGCCCCATTCCTATGTTAAGCTAAGGATCTGGTTCTAACGATCTAAGCCATTTCGATTTAAAGTATCAACTTACGTTTAAAATGTCAGCTAGTCACTAGGAATCCAATATGATTACTGTTGTAGATGGAGCGTCAGTAAGGATGATTATCTTCGTAAATAGGACTGTCGTATCCAACTTCAAGTGGTGCATTCAAATCAAGTTTCAAGCGTACAATAATATTCCTTTCGGTTTTGGTCTGTTATAAATTATTTGCGTAGTATTTGTCATACTACTGTCTGTGTCCGAGGATTCAAAAAACTAACAATTTAGGATTCGAAAGACCTGAATTGAATTTTTACTGCAACGAGCAAAACTGGAATGCGTGTTCTCGGGGCGATAACCTGCAGCAGAGAGGGCGAGTTATCATGGAGGAATAACTAAGGAGCGGACACTCATCAGCTCATTTGACAATACAACACTGATACGGGCTGATACGCCCTCAAGAACCGTGCGGTCAATCCGGTTAAATTTAGACTACGTTGCAGTGGCTCGCTTGAAACTTATATGGGAGCACTGTACCAAATCAATACGCAATTCGTGTAATCCTGTAATAGTTCCGGAAAAGCACGAAGACTAGGCTTGTAAATGTGAGGTTTTCGGGCAATTTGTTTCTCCGGGGATGGTATGTTTGTATTTAAATGAACGAATGGGACCTATCCGTTGCACCTACAATGATAAAATACGATATTTTTAATTTATCGACCTAAATAGTGCCCAGGGCGTAAGCACCCGCCTAAATGGTGAACAGGCATGCCAGAAAACGTGAAAAAGTGAGGGCGCTATGTGCAGGTCCGTAGCGTAAAATGTAGGCTGATAACTCCTCATTAAACCAGGCTTAAATTAAAGTTGAGATGTTACTGAAAATGGTCATAGGTGACAAGTATGCCATAAATGTAACCAGAGGGTAGAAAAGGTGTCTTGAAATATGGCACTTTTACGCGTATTTCAATGAGAAAGATATTTGGAGTAGTGCTCCTATATATAATGTGTATGACTATTTCTGTGCGTAATCCAAAAGAGGTAATTAGTCTTACTCGTTTAATAGTTCGGTACAATACAGTTATAAAAGACTTTGCATCAGTCTAATGAAATCAGCGCGAAAAACGAGGTAACGTAATTGTTGTACACGGAGTCCTAATGAACAATTTTCATTGTTTAAAATGCTAATCGTTTGAAAACCTATTAGGACAGCAGATTACAGAAAAACATATGCTCCGTTAAGGAAACACCGGCAATTTGGATACACATTGGAATTGTTTTGATAAATTGAAAGGCAGATGTTTGGGCCTTCAAGTCCTGAAAGTTGCAAGGATTTGGGGTGATAGTTTTAAAGGTACAGCCTAATTTGAATATAATTTGCATATTATTTTGTACTAAATGAATTTTGCATTTACACGCCATATATTCAAACTGACACGACATAACGACTTCTGGTAAAATGCAAGCTTTGGACAACATATCATGCTATCAAATAATACCAATATTGGGATAAAAAGTTGAAATAATCATGTTTATTTTTGCATAAATTAACCCAGTTTTTTGTTTTATTTCATTTGCACCATCTTCCGTTCTGTGTAATTACAACCTATTAAATAAATCAGAATATGTTTTTGGTTATTCTTAATAATCAATATAATTGGCGTTTTTGGTGAATATTTCAGGCCCGGAAGCCCTATAAAACTATATTTAGACAACAAAAACTAACTCCTCCTTTTTTTACATTTTGACAATCGCCATAGAGTACGTTAATGGCTAGTGACCCTACATGTACTGAATACCTGTATTATCAATGAGCGCTGTGATGCATTGTTCGTGTACTGTAGACATAGACGGTATGCATTGCCGTACCCATGTACACAGGCATTTTTATGCTACGTTTGAATTTGTGCGGTAAAATTGTTCTCATATATATATGGTAACATTTCTATTTGTCAACTCGTATAATTGGGAAATCAATGGATACTGTTTTACTGTTTTCTATATAAATATTAGAATTTGTATATTTAAAGATTAACAGTAAAGATGTAGTGAAATTTGCTGAAGTATTACTAGAAACGCTTTGGTACGGAGCAGTGGCGTAGCTGGGATTTTTTTCAGGGGGGGGGGCACGATTTCTGAAATTTTCGTAAAAGGTTGCCCACATTTTTTCCCAGTCACCAACTCGTGAATTTCACGTAAGTGGGGGAGGTTCAAAAAATGTCGCACGGTCCAAAAAAAATCGCACAGTTCATGTTACTACATGTACTATATTTGGCCTTATTTGACTATTTGGGCTGAATATACCCACACATAACCGCCTGCCATCTCGGTCTTTTATCATTATTTTCCTATTTTATTTTTTTCCTCCTTTTTATTTTTACGGAGTCTCATCCGTGTCATCCGTGTCCATCTTGCAAGTTACTTCGAATTGTAAAATACAAACATGATTATATTCACTCTTTGCGGCATTCTTAACGATCTAAAAGGTAAACAGTATTTTCAAAATGTTATTAATAACTATATTCAGGGAATATACTCTTAGTCAACACAAGAATGAATCAGCGTTGTTGATAATTGATAGTCATATCTGGATTAATTTTTATTAATTTTAATTCTTAATTTTTATCTATTAGATAACATCAGAAAACAGCTACCACTGGTTTTCAAATAGACACAAAAGCCTACACATGCAAAAACATTGTGAACTCCGATAATAACACAAGCAAAAAGCACATGAACTCCGAAATTGAGCCAGTTTACAATTGCCTACAGATTCCACTTGTTCTAATAATAAATGAATAAATGGTGTAAGAAAAAGATTTAATTTTTTATCTAAAACAGATTTTCGCACAGATTTTCGCTGTGCACAAATCATCTAAATCAATTTGAAGTAGGCATACTCCTTTATATTCCCCTACGCCTGTTCTCTTGTAAAGGTAGAAGCAATGACCATAGCATCATTTTATATTCCTGATTACTTGATGTTAAGAATTAGGTATAGGCCTACAAAATAATGATAGTCATCCATCATCATACACTACACGTTGAAACCAGATTGGTTACAAGATATTCATTAATTATGAAAATGGTCATACTAGCTATGGTAATGGGTTTGATAGTAGGCCTAAAGGTGAAACTTGAAACATTTTACGACTCAAGATGAATGAATGACATACAACGATCAGATATGACGGATACTATGACGACAGTTGAACATGTTGATTTGAGTCAGTAAATTAGAGTACCATTCTAAATCATCAATACCATGATGATTACGTTAAAGTATCAAAAACATAGCTTCTTATAATTTTGTTATAACACAAATCCACAATGTAATAATACGAGGGTCGTTCTGATCAATAAGTTGTATCTCCTACCTCATAACTTTGATAACTATTATAAAGCCAGTCTTATGAAATACTTCACAATTGTAGCTTTAATAAATTTCAGCTTCGAATTCATAACAAATTTATCTGAGTAGCTTTGATTACGGGTTGTCTTCTCTAAAGATGAAGTGAAAGCCGAGCTGCCGAATGTACATTCAGCTTGACGGGAACGGATGAAAAACAGCAAAATATCTTCGGAGTACGGATTAGGCCTACTGATCATATGGCCAATTCTAGGAGACAGACATAGGCCTACCTATAATTGGTCAAGTAGCAGTTCTAAATTACAGATATATTTTCAACAGACTAAAAATAATACTGATTTGGTATGGAAAATATTCCCGCTGATTAGCCAGAACCGGATTAGGACAACCCTTAAGTTTAACTCTACCCTTGGGAACACTGTACAAGTCATATTGCTTTTCATATGAAAGGAGAGATCCTCAATAATATACAGAACTAACTAAATGGAAAAATTCCAAGTTTCTCCAAGACCTTTTGTTTTCTACTATTGACTATCTTATTAATTATTCTGAAGGTTGCACATAAAGAAAACTCATAATAAATTACTATCATGTTAAAGCGTGTATTATGACCACATAATCCATAAATACATACGAGGCGTCACTATGGTATGACTATCGAATTGATATCATACTATTTGCAAGCCTACAAGAGTTAATATTGCTTACACTCTTATTTATAAATAACAATACCATATTGTATTTAGATATCATCCATTGCTGTCAATTTTCAGAATTAAAAACCGTGCCCTTAAATCCAACCATACAATAGGGAGAAAAAGACGAGAAACAAGGATTATTTTGCGGGTAATTAATTTTCCGTTTCCGTTGCCCAAAATCTCTCTGGCTTTCACTGCATCCAAACAACAGTGGATCAGATATAAATTTTCATTTACTATAATTGTGTAATTGTATAATTCATTGCTATATATAATTCAATCGATATCATGACAAATGTCATGAGGCTGCCATTCATATTAGCGATGTTATGAGGGAGGAGGTAGAACTTCTTGAACTACCCTTGTACATAATAAGACCATAGGCCTACATGATCAAGAAACCAAGAAACTTGTTGTTGATAACGATCCATTTCTACCATCAATGTTACCCCAGGCCAACATTCTTGGACCAAAATCTGAACCATTGGACTAAGGATTGAAATGTAATATTATTAGCATTTAGTATTCAATTATCAAGAAATTATCAATAAGCAAATGATTTTCAATAAGCAAATCATCTTTATTTTATATTTCTTTTAAAATCAGCATTGAGATTTAAGCACATTAATGTACATTGATTGTGTGTAACATAAGATGTGTGACTTTGAAATAATCATATTTTGAAGTTATCTAGGCCTAGCCTATATGCAAGAAAATGATACAAGTAATATAATAACAGGTTTTTGGGGGAATATATTGATATAATGTATGTAATTTTGTTGAGCTAAAAAAAGAGAGTGACGATTATGTAATCATGAAAAATGTGTAATTGATTAAAAAAGAAAGAATAATAACTTTAAAAGATAAAGAAAAGGGGAAAAGGAAGATTTGGGCCTCACATTTCCAGCTGGTATAGATTGTCTTCAAATTGGCGGGTGCGCAAGTACAGATAGGCTATACATAACCCCATACATAACCATTTATAGTGATACATGTAGTTATCGTATACTATATTGTTTACATTTGTATATGGCTGCTTAACATTAAATACACAATTTCATATGTTTAAGAATATAATTTTAGAATCCCGTTTAAAACAATTGCTTTAGATGTATGTAAATATTAAAAAATAAAATTCAGGAACAAATAATCGGGCAAAATATTGTGATATTTGTCATTCGAGGGAATGGAGAACCTGGCCCAACACGCAGGAACTCAAAACGTTAACAAGGAGTGCTAAATAACTGGGTATGAACATCAGTCTAGAAAAATGTAAGGTGGTGAAGGTGGGATCCAAAAAGTATGAGTAAGTGACAGCATACTTTGGAATTAAAGACTAAAGACAGTGTAACAGTTCAAGTATCAAGAAGAAACCAATAACAGATGATGCTCATTACAGGAGATCAAAATAAGAATTTCTGTTGTAACCTTTTCACTTCAAAAGTTGGAACCTATCTGGAGGTAAAGCTCATTGAAATCACGAATAAGGCTTCTACAAGCACTGGTAACACCCTTAAGTCCTGCTGTGCCATGTGAAACCTGGACACTTAACCCTTACAGCCCCGCACCCCAATAAATCCCATTTCCCAGCCTGTCGGTTCCACCTGGCGCTGAGGTTTAAGGGTGAAATAATGACCCCGGGCTACATAGCTTCCCCCGTGGCTCAATTGGTAGAGCGTTCGACTTGTAACCGAGAGGTCGTGGGTTCAAACCCTGGGGCGTGGCACCTCTTGTTGTGTGTGCTTTTTTTGCTTGAAACAAATTTCGTTGGAAAATCCACCGGGAGTGTTAGGGTTAATGCACGGAGAACGAATAAATGCATACCATCAACGTGTAGGCTTTTGTGTCTATTTGAAAACCAGTGGTAGCTGTTTTCTGGTGTTATCTAATAGATAAAAATTAAAAATTAAAATTAATAAAAATTAATCCAGATATGACTATCAATTATCAACAACGCTGATTCATTCTTGTGTTGACTAAGAGTATATTCCCTGAATACAGTTATTAATAACATTTTGAAAATACTGTTTACCTTTTAGATCGTTAAGAATGCCGCAAAGAGTGAATATAGTCATGTTTGTATTTTACAACGCGAAGCAACTTGCAAGAAGGACACGAATGACACGGATGAGACTCCGTACCACAGCGTTTCTAGTAATACTTCAGCAAATTTCACTACATCTTTACTGTTAATCTTTAAATATACAAATTCTAATATTTATATAGAAAACAGTTAAACAGTGTCCATTGATTTCCCAATTATACGAGTTGACAAATAGAAATTTTACCATATATATATGAGAACAATTTTACCGCACAAATTCAAACGTAGCATAAAAATGCCTGTGTACATGAGTACGGCAATGCATACCGTCTATGTATTACAGTACACGAACAATGCATCACAGCGCTCATTGATAATACAGGTATTCAGTACATGTAGGGCCACTAGCCATTAACGTACTCTATGGCGATTGTCAAAATGTGAAAAAAGGAGGAGTTAGTTTTTGTGGCCTAAATATAGTTTTATAAGGCTTTCGGGCCTTAAATATTCACCAAAAACGCCAATTATATTGATTATTAAGAATAACCAAAAACAAGAGTGAATATAGTCATGTTTGTATTTTACAACGCGAAGCAACTTGCAAGAAGAACACGAATGAAACGGATGAGACTCCGTACCACAGCGTTTCTAGTAATATATGGGCGATTCCACGGTAACACGCGTTACATTTTAGGGCGCCATTCTTTATTCTCCCCTCTATAACTGTAAAAGTAGTCTGAATGAAGTTTACATCTTTTGTATTGTAATACCCAAGACTTAAGGCTAAATCCTCATGCTAACACCAATATGAAATATCAGCTCATGTTAATGTAAGACCGCTCTGAATATCGGTAACACGCGTTACGAAAAAAGACGCACTAAAAAAAATCCCAACTTGTTTTGCTTGTGTATTTAAACTAACCTACCTGCAATCAATTGGTCACTACTGTGAGCAAGTACCTACCCAAGGTTTATAATACTAGAATAATAACAAGAATTTAAGTTCTCACTTTTTTGTAAATTGCAAAATAGTCGGTAACACGCGTTACATTTTGTCCATCCATAATTTACAAGCTTTATATTATTTATTTATTTTCTAAATTAAAATTAAGTTTGACTTTGACAATGGAACTAACATATAAACCATAAATAGTGATAACTAACTCTAAAAAAATTAAGGTTTTAGCACGTTTTACTGAATATGAGTTCGGTAACACGCGTTACGACATTTTGATGGCTTATATTGGAGTGGTGGTTATGAATTTATCAAATTGTTTACTATTTTTAAAAAGGGCCTAACTAGTAGAATTAAAATTATAAGTGGCATCAATTAAAATCAAATCAATTAGGAAATATTAGTCAAAAAAGTGTTGCTTCGGTAACACGTGTTACCGTTTTGGAAGTAAGAAAAGTTAAAAAAAATCATAGTTAGCAACGGTCAATGGTTGCAATATTCTTTTCCTGAACGTTTGCATAGGCTTTGCACAACATGAATGTAAAATTAAATCTTTTGGAGCATTTTTTATTTTTTTTGCTCCGTCACATTTTCATGGAATCGCCCATATCAGCAAATTTCACTACATCTTTACTGTTAATCTTTAAATATACAAATTCTAATATTTATATAGAAAACAGTAAAACAGTAAAACAGTATCCATTGATTTCCCAAGTATACGAGTTGACAAATAGAAATTTTACCATATATATATGAGAACAATTTTACCGCATAAATTCAAACGTAGCATAAAAATGCCTTGTGTACATGAGTCCGGCAATGCATACCATTTATGTCTACAGTACACGAACAATGCATCACAGTGCTCATTGATAATACAGGTATTCAGTACATGTAGGGCCACTAGCCATTAACGTACTCTATGGCGATTGTCAAAATTTGAAAAAAGGAGGATTTAGTTTTTGTGGCCTAAATATAGTTTTATAGGGCTTTCGGGCCTGAAATATTGTGATAAAAAATTATCATATTGATTATTAAGAATAACCAAAAACATATTCTGATTTATTTAATAGGTTGTTATTACAAAGAACGGAAGGTGGTGCAAATGAAATAAAACAAAAAACTGGGTTAATTTATGCAAAAATAAACATGATTATTTCAACTTTTTATCCCAATATTGGTATTATTTGATAGCATGATATGTTGTCCAAAGCTTGCATTTTACCAGAAGTCGTTATGTCGTGTCAGTTTGAATATATGGCGTGTAAATGCAAAATTCATTTAGTACAAAATAATATGCAAATTATATTCAAATTAGGCTGTACCTTTAAAACTATCACCCAAAATCCTTGCAACTTTCAGGACTTGAAGGCCCAAACATCTGTCTTTCAATTTATCAAAACAATTCCAATGTGTATCCAAATTGCCGGTGTTTCCTTAACGGAGCATATTTTTTCTGTAATCTGCTGTCCTATTAATAACAACTCTCTGGTTCCTCTAATAGACCATGATGTGTCTGTACATTTCAAGGCAAATCAGGTATTGAACTGCAACTACCGCGGGGAGACATTCCCCTAAATGAGTGACAAAATTCCATGTATGTGACTAAAAATAGTCATTTATATATACCCGACCACCGGCCTATCTCTCCACATGCGGGGGGGGGGGGGGGGGGGGGGGGGGGGGGGGGGTTCAGGGTCTCCAAAATGGGGGGCTTTGGAGTGGATTTTGACGACTTCGAATGCAAATTGTCACAATTTGTGAATTTATAAATAAAGGGGCCAGGGGTCGTCAGCCTCTGAGTGGCAAATGCCCGTAATGGCAGCGGCCCCCTACCATCCTTTCTTAATAGACCTTGGTGTTCGTGCCTTTTAATTAATAGATTTAAAAAACGGTTTCTTCAGATATAGAAATAATTATGGCAACATTGAATCCGTTTACACTAATGAATAACAAAACAATTAAATTTAAAACGTTTGAAGTGGCGGCTATCCATAGTAAAAACGAGATTTTTTTTACTTTTTAGCAACCAATCTAAAAGTGCTCAACAAAAGAAAGTCATACACTTTGTTTAGGTCCTTGAAAGTACTTTCCGATTATGTTTTGACTAAATAGACTAAATAGATATTTGTATGAATCTTTCCGGCACAATGTTATACCAAAGTTGCTACCTAACAACAAAGATAAACCATGATTAGCACCATTTAAAGAAAATTCGTCACTTTTCAAAAGTCACATTTTCAACGCACGCAAGCCGCGAGAAAATGCTGTGCGTGGCACTTGAATGGCCGGTAATGAAATGGATATTGATCACACACTGCGTTGGGTCCTGCCTGAGCGAGCGGGCTATTTGATTATGAACAGGTAACATGTGGTCTTTTCTTCCCGCATAGTGTATTGAAAAGTGACTAATTTCTTCAAATGGTGCTAATCATGGTTTATCTTTGTTGTTAGGTGACAACTTTGTGCCGGAATAATTCATCCAAATGTCTAGTCTGTTTTGTCAAAAAATAATCGGAAGTTACTCTAAAGGACCTAAACAAAGTGTATGACTTTCTTTTGTTGAGCACTTTATAACAGCTAAATTGTCAGTCCTACATATTATACTCTTTAAGGAATCAGAAGAAACCGAGACCAGATATAAATTATAAATTCTTGTTTGCATTACAGGCGAAATGATGCATTTATTTCTGTCGACTCTAGATTTCTTTTTGGCCGTACCCTCTCAGGTCATACGTAAACGCCATTATGATTTAACTTATAACAAATGGATATTAGACCAAGTGGAAATGGTGCCATATTAGACCAATTGGCATTAGATAAACTGGGTTTTATACGAAATGGTTATTAGACTAAATGGTTATTAGACCAATTGGATGTTAGACCAACTGACATTTAGCCCAACTTGTCTTAGAACAATTGGTATTAGCCTAAATGGGTATTAGACCAAATTGTTTTAGACCTAAGGGACCGTTCATTATTTATGGTGGAGGGGGGGTTGGGACAATTTCGAGACTTGTATGTTAAAATTACCTACACACAGAAAAATGTTTACATAATTATGTTAAATATAGAACTCCATAATTAGTATGTAAACCTTTCACACAGTATTTGTGTATAAAATACACAAGTTATGTACAAATAACTTGTGTATTTTGTACACAACTTAATTGTGTATAAAATACACAAGTTATTTTTACATAACTTGTGTATTTTATACACAAATACTGTGTGAAAGGTTTACATAATAATTATGGAGTTCTATATTTAACATAATTATGTAAACATTTTTCTGTGTGTAACCCCCCCTACAGCTGAAACCGAAAATTACATGACCCCCCTGCTAACCAGTAGCTTTTTACACAACCCCCCCCCCCCCCCATCCCCGAAAAAAAATCAACTTGTCACATACTTACGGGGCTGTCTTTACCTTTGGAATTTTGTTCATGGATACGGCCAATAATTTTATGATGCCCTTCTTTTTATTGTGTGAAATTAGTAATGGCGAGCGTAGCGAGTTGGATTTTTTTCTTCATATTTATACATTTTGGGTGTCTTTATAACCTGAACAAGTTAGAACATTATGAGCAGAAACGTATAATCCAGTGAAACGTTCTACTTTTGTGAGCATTGGTGCAAAGCAGAAATGAGGTGAAAAGCATGCAATAAATCACATTTTTAAATCATGAAATTGGATTTTGTAACATTATACACCCTGTGTCTCTAATGTCTCGACCGTTGATGATTATATAGATGTTTTTCCAACATATCATCGATTTGCTGGCCAGAAGTCGTCTCATAGAAAAAAATTGAAGTCGATAGGTTTTCAAAAAATATGCGCGAAGCGCAGAATTTTTGTTGGCATCTACACTCCAAAATAGCCTCTAAAATCACTCAAATCACCATCATCTTTAGTTTAAACAAATTTACACAACCCCCCCTGTTCAAGAATAAAAAGTTACATAACCCCCCTATTTCAACATATGAAAGTTACATGACCTCCCCCCCTATATTTTACCCAACGCCCCTCCACCATAAATAATGAACGGCCCCTAATGGCAAGTCACCCGCTGCGCATGCTGCCGGTATACACGGTATGACCTTTTAATTAATTAAATTTACCGCTGTCCGCGTCAATTTTTTGGACTTATCCAAGTCTTTATTTACGCCAAACGGGGATAGGGTTGTGCGAAAGTTGAATGAAACGTGTATTCAGTGGCGTAGCTCAGGGAGGGGGGGCAGGGGGGGGGGGGGGGCAAATGCCTGAAGGGAAAAAAACATTTGTGCCCCCGCCCCCAAAACCTATTTGTGCCCCCCCCCCCCACCCCTCTAAAAAAAATTATTTAAGGGAAAAAAAAGAAAATAGTGAAAAAAATGCTATAAGACCGAGATTGCGCGCGGGGTACAGGTTATGTATGGGCGTATTCAGCCCAACTAGTCAAATATAAGGCAACATTGTACATATAGTACATGTACTGTGCGGGTTTTTTTTACCGTGCGACATTTTTTGACCCTCCCCCCACCCCCCACTTACGTGAAAATCACGAGTTGTTGGTGTCTGAAAAAAAAAAATGGGGCAACCTTTTACGAAAATTTCAGAAATCTTGCCCCCCCTGAAAAAAATCCTAGCTACGCCACTGCGTGTATTTATGTATTTTATTAGTGTAAAGTGTGTGTGAGTTTTTATTTAATTTTCTTGTACGAATATTTCGCGGATATTTCGTTGGCGCTACTGCATAGCTAGCTATGGACACACCAGAAATGATAAGTATCGGCGCACGCGTTTAGAAATTGAAAACTACAATGCAAGAGCTTGTTCAAAGGCTAACCCCGCCCGCCCGAAACGGTAATAAATTCCCAAGTTCTGTAGCCCCAGTTGGATTGTCCGTATTTTGGTCGGACAAAACAACAGTTCAAGTTCAAACTTTTTAAGGCAAGTTAAAACTGGATTGTCCCAAAATTCTTGCGAGGGCGGTATCACAAGTGTGCGATGTTTAGCTTTGTTCGGGAGAAAAATTAGGGTCTATGTACGATGACTTTAACTACGATGTTATTTGTCATTAGCCGTTTCTCCGTCCTGTGCTCGGCATTTAGCCGGTCCCGTCTGTCTTAAAAATTGTTTCCATCAGATTCGCACGTTGTATCGCCGAGAATCTCAGTAGCAGGGGCCTGGTTACGCTTGTTTTTTCTTATCATTCATAGGCCTATGTTCCAGCTTGTCAGTCAACATGCCTGTATTTTACAGTCCATACACCCATAGGCCCATTTGTTTCCTATAACTTGAGTGCCCTGTCTGGGGCTTAAGTTTAAAACACCCCGTCTTTTTATTTCCCATAACTTCAGAGCTCTGTCTGGGGCTAAAGTTTTCCCCAAGTTTCCTGCCACCCCATCTTATTTCCCACAACTTGAGTGCCCTGTCTGGGGCTCGAGTTTCTTGTATCTTTCTCCCTTGTTTTATTCCTGTGAGTCTGCTCTCATTGCAGCAATTCTTCCTCATGATTTTTTTTTTAAAACTTTTTTTCCTCCTCTCTTCATTTGCTTATACGATGTATTTATTTCCTTATTATTTCATGTATTTTGTGATTAATTTGGATTTTTTTCTTCTATATATTTATTATTATTTTATTTTATTTATGCCCCCCCCCCTCCACTCAATTTATTCATATTAGGCCTAGTTATTTTACTATTTCTGTCGCATATATTCATCTATTGTCTAGCCATTTCCTGTCTTTTGTCGCCTAACTTAACTCATGCATATACATGATGTGTTGTCTATTGATTTATTTTACATGTTTTGTTAGTTTGCCTAGCAACATAGATCTGTATTCTATAGTGTACTTGTTAGTTTGGTTAGTGTTAACTTGGGTATCTAGTAGTCAATATCTATTACTGGCATTGTGCTATAATTACAGTGGTGGACTTGTCTAGTGGAGCGTGTTGGCGCAGCGGTTAGTTCTCTCGCCTTGCACCAATGAAACCCGGGTCAATTCTGTGCACGACCGCGGGCTTTATGTGCATTTGGTTTATCACGATCCAGGACACGCTTCGCAGGTTTTCTCCGGGTACTCCGGTTTCCTCCTGCTTTCAAAATCTGTGATCAGTTGTTTCGGTTATCAAAAACTTCCTTGACCCAAAGGTATTTGGGGAGCTGCGTTGAAAAATGGTGGATGTTACAATCTAACTGCGGATAGGTTTGCGCTAGAAATTGGCAGCACCCTAGTTGATGCGACATGATTCTGATGATTCACCAGCAGCAAAATCACAGCGCTTTGAGCCATTTGGAAAAGGCGCTATATAAATACTGATTATTATTATTATTATTATTCATTATCTATATTTATATTCTTAACACCTCTGTTTTTTATATTTTGTCCCTGATGAAGGGTGGTATATCAACTTGAAACGTCGGTATTTATTGTTAACTTTGTTGTTTTATTGCACAGCAATTTTCATTGCTTGTCCCAGTGCATTACCGTGTTATTTTTTTGTTATTAATCTGTTTTATCGCGTTATTTTCCCTTGTTATTACCTGTTTCCCCACACCCTGTTGGTATATCTTGCTTTTACTCTTAGCATTTTTACATTTTCGAGATATCCTCTTGTATCAGATTTCTTATCCTTGGTGTGTTTTGTTCCTGGTCTGGTTCCGTTGGATTAATCTTTTTACATTTTATGC
>CM069447.1:68480087-68522536 GCA_035610835.1 Ophiura sarsii
CACTTTTAAATTAAAATGAACTTTCCACGAAATGTGTGTAGTTTCCGATATCCGTACACCTGATATATCATTATAAACTGAATGTTCTAAATATGCAATAGTTTATGAGCAATCCCGTAGCAAACCGACCACGCTATTGAAATTATAGCACCTCGAAAGTCTCTGGCACATCATTTGGCTTATAAAAAATGTTGAAGTTCATTATTTAAAACGACTGTTTTAAGCTTGTAATTTCCGTTATCGATGTTTCTCTGGGAAGTAGGTATCCTGTTAACTTTGAAAGGTATTATGTTATAGGTCTATTGGTTCTTATACTAAATGTATCGAAAAAAAATAGAAATTCAACTACACGGCTTGCAGAAGGTCAGAAAGGGACGAAAACGAATACAAACGTGATCGGCGTTATCGTGAACGGCGTTATCCTGTAAAGTGTTATCACCCTCATTTGAAGAAAATATTGCAAGAGCACAATCTTTCTTCTTTGGAAAATCTTTGAGAAGTCTAGATACAGCAGCGAAACATTGAAAACAGTGAGTTTGCTTCTTCTTTTGTGTTCTATATAACATATTTCACTTTGTGAACCAAACGGTTTCTTCTAGAATATGCTGTAAGTGTAAATATATGGCTCATAGTCCACACATATGAGTGTTTACTACCGCGCTACACATAGCGAAATCGCTCTATTTAGCAAGTATTGAGCATGTGTTTTCGTCAGGCTTATTTCGCGTGTGTATGTCAGGATAACCATGGATAACGCTGTTCACAGGGATAACGGAATTTACCCTAAAATGTCCATATCAATCAAAAAAAGAGAACAACTTCACAATATGTGATGCAGTGTGCATGTAATTGAATACAATAGTTAATGTAATGGTACATACCCCTTTTAAACGAAAATGCAAGCTATATAAAACATTTAAAGTGAAAATTAAATATTTGACCACTGTTTGACGGTCAATATTGGGAAATTCAGCCCAAATGTATGGTTTAAATCATTTTTTCGTATTAAAATTGATATAACAAATAAAGTTTCTCCAACAGCTACATGATTTATGTCAGTTTCAATTGTTTTATCTTTGTTTCAATCCCATAACTGGCATACACGTGAACGGCGTTATCCAAGAATAATACCATTAAAAATAGCATATAAAGTTATCTTTATATAATGACATACAATTTCAATGTTGGGCTTAAAGAAAATTTGACAATTGATACATTACAGAAGGGAATATTCTTCTACTAGAGTAAAATTGACAAAACAAGTTTTGGAAAAAGGTACAAAATTGAAAGCACATAGTTGTCAAAAGCGTTGATTCATAGCAAGAGATTTGTTGAGGCTAAAAAATGAAATTCATTCTTCTGTCGCATAGCTTGTCAAATATTGTTATGGGGAGACCTCTCAACGACAAAAAAACAATAATTTGAATATCATATTCGGACTTAGTTAGGGATGCAATGACTGACAATGCAATATGACACTAGATAACGCCGTTCACCGAGTGAAAAAAACCCATATAAAACACCTGAATTACATGGTTTCGTGCGTAAAAATGTGAGCAGTGGTGTTCGCAAACATTATTGTTCTAGTAACTTTAGCATATTGGGTCATCAAAAACAATCAAAGTAAGCAGATTTGAAACAATTTATTTTCATAATTTTCCAAAGCTGAAGTGGTCCCATTTTTGTGGAATGGCCCATATATTATTATTGATAACAATAAAGAAATACTTATAAAACCTTCAAATATTCTTTGTATAAATAACAGTCACTTAATTTGACGAAGCTTGAGCTGGAAAAGTAATTGTGAAAACTACGCTGTGCCTGGTTACCATGGTTACATTGAATTATTATTAAATATTTATCCAAGATTTATTGAAGATTCAACGTTATCAAAATAGTATACAACTTATTAGTTTATGTTATAGCGGGTTTGATTTGAATTACTCTTGTGTTTATCATGCATAATGCCAATATCAACGAAACGGTTACCGGTGCATCAATACGTGTCTCATCGAAGATGAGTGTTCTACGTTTAAAATTAAATACTTGATCCAAGGGCAGTTATTGATGTACGCATTCAATCAATCCATCGTAATTGAACGTATATATAAGTGTTTGGGAATTTAGGTCACAGATTCTGAACTGTACTAGTATCGTCCGGACGTCCGATACTGGAACACCACCAGTATCGTTCGATATTGGTACAAAGTCAATGTTCTAGTATCGGGCGATACTGGAACACGATTATGTACCAGTATAATTGTTCAATACTGTGACACATCACTACTGGTATAACATGTGTACCAGTATCGCCCGATAATGGAACATAAAAACCGTAAAACAGTAAAATTGTACCAAAATTGTACCAATTACTTTAAAGGGGGGGGGGGGGGGGGGGGGGGGGGATGTGTTTTGACTAGGTAAGGCAAAATGATTGCAAACATCATATGCTTTAAAATGTTAGCTTCAAAATGCTTTTTATTTGACTGAAATCGGACATTTCGTTTTAGTGTTGTTATATCGGTGAGGCGAACTTGTTTCAAAATGGTGGTTTCATTTTAGATTAAGGGCGCATAGCACTAAATCAATCATATCGTTTTGTGTAATGTTAGTAAGTTCCGGCAAAAAACAAAAATTGGTTTTGTGATGAATTGGGGTCCTTTGGGAATTAGTTTGGCGTGAGTATTTTATAATTAAAATGAAAGATAATCTCTTGTACTTTGCTCAGGATATTGCAACAAAAAAAATGATTTCCGATTGAACCGAAAATGTATCACGTGGATGAACACACGGCTCGGAGGCGGTCAGAAGGCGAGCGTCCGGGCTGAAAATAGGGGTTGCGGCTGTTTAAATGATCGTATCGTAAATCTTGGATGATTATTTGATAATTCAGTGTTACCATGGTAACCAGATACAGCGTAGTTTTCAAATTTACTTGCCCATCTCAAACTAATTCATTGTTGTTTATACTAAGAATATTATATTATTGAAAGATTCTATTAGTATCTCGTTATTGTTATCATAATATTGTATGCTTCGTTCTCCGATAATACGAAACTATTCATCATGCGAAATACCGTATCTCCTGGCTCCAATGAATCAACGTTTACAAGAATGTTGAAGAAGAAAAAAAATGAATGGAAATAAAATACAAGCGGTAGACAATGGTTGATGAAAGAGGTCGGTGTTGGTTAACGGGCGGCTAATTTGAGAAGACATCAAAGCCGGGCTACGCATGGGACGCCCTATATTCAACAGGGACGACAGGCTGAATGCTGAGCAGGCCCCATGACAGCCCCTAGTTCCCGCTATTCCGATAAAACCCGCCAATTTCAAATAAGTCCTGACACTATCTGTAACTCCGCGTAATTCCCAGTTATTCCGAAAAGTATTTTGAACTTTGCGCCAATTTAAATTTTCACCGAATAAAAATGTGTAATTCCGGTAATTCTGATATCGGATTCCGAAGTCGAAATAAGGACCCTGTCATGGGGCCTTTTAGTTTGAAAACACATAATAAATCAAACTAAATAAAAGTTAAGAAAATACAATTTCACGAAATAACCACAGGTAAAAATAGATGTATTAAGAAGGAGCGGCGTGTCGTGGCATTGAACATGTATCCCCCCCCCCCCCCCCGACCGACCGAACACGAGGCCCCATGACAGCCCCTAGTTCCCGTTATTCCGATAAAACCCGCCAATTTCAAATAAGTCCTGACACTATCTGTAACTCCGCGTAATTCCCAGTTATTCCGAAAAGTATTTTGAACTTTGCGCCAATTTAAATTTTCACCGAATAAAATTTGTAATTCCGGTAATTCTGATATCGGATTCCGAAGTCGAAATAAGGACCCTGTCATGGGGCCTATTGATATATTGGCTACGTACGACCACAGTTTCAGTACCCTATAGGCCTTACTGTAAAGGAATGAGTAAAGGATAAAGACAGGTATCAAAAATGGTGAACTTGCCCCGACCCCGGGGCAGGTTCGTCCATAGGCCGGGGCAAATTCACCAGGGTCTAATAATTAGGCTTCATAAAGTAGTATGTATCAAATAGATATACTAATTTGTTATGCAATGTGATTTTCTTCCAAAATAACATTTAGAGAGTCGGCAATTTAAGGGTGGGGTCATTTTTACGGAATATACTCGTTTAGAATTTTAAAATTATAATAAATACCACATTTAAAAATATTATCTTCTAATTTTAGTGATACTCCATTCCAGATAACTATTTTTATAATTACAAATAGGCTATAGGAGGTGAATTCCAATTTGAAAATTATGCAAAATCATCTATACGAATATCTTTTTAAAAAAATCAATATAAAAAATGGAAGAAAATCCACTTTTGTGGTGTGTAAAACTGTTTTTTGATGATAATTTGACAAACATTATGCAGAGATCAGCCATTACTATGGGAAGATCGCAAGAAACAGCGGAACATATGGTGTGTTCATCAAATTCCACCAGTGGCCGCCATGATGAGAATCACGTGATGGGCGAACCTGCGTCTAGGGTGTACAATCCCCGCTCTCCCCTACTTCAGATTTCACGACTGATTGACATGTTTTGAAAATGGATAGAAGGTAAACCCAACTTCATTGAATTGCCCCAAACTCGTCTAATTGGTGCAATCCCGCCGAATGATAGTCAAAGGTGGGGGTGCTTGCCTCCCCCCCCCCTCCCCCTCTTTTTGACATGCCAGTGCCACTGCTCATGCAATGTCTATGGAGGCTGGGGGCACGTGCCTCGGATCCCTGTCCCTCAAAAAAAAGGAGAGGGAGAGGGAGAGGGAGAGGGAGAGGGAGAGGGAGAGGGAGAGGGAGAGGGAGAGGGAGAGGGAGAGGGAGAGGGAGAGGGAGAGGGAGAGGGAGAGGGAGAGGGAGAGGGAGAGGGAGAGGGAGAGGGAGAGGGGGAGGGAGAGGGAGAGGGAGAGGGAGAGGGAGAGGGAGAGGGAGAGGGAGAGGGAGAGGGAGAGGGAGAGGGAGAGGGAGAGGGAGATGTGTTTAGATTAGTCTTAAAGTGCACGCCCGACTTTGTCTACTACCCTTTGTATATTATGTCTACTACCCTTTGTATATCATACAACGGGTGGATAGACCTACTTTTTAAAAAAAGTTGTGAGCAATCACGTAAATCACTTTGGTGCCCTCCCCCCCGTCTCCATTAAATATGTCACATGCTCAAACAACTCTTATACTCATAATATCACTTTGTCTTTCACGACCCATTCCCGCTCCCAAATATTCCTGTCATCCCTTCTACAGTACGAACCAAAGACTAAAACGTGTTTCTCTACAATGAAAGCTGCATTTTTTCCTTGAAAAGATGTACACTTTTCCGACAGTGACTGATTGAATGTGTACATAATTTAGACGAAATCCAATGCTGAGAACTCAGGATTCAGATTGAGTGCTCGTAGTGAAAAGGAATTTCCTCATGTTGGTTTGATGGCATAGCACATTTTAGCTCCATAAGACGACGTCCTCGTTTGGGACCTCTGTAGCCAATTTAATATTTATTTCAATGTGCTATCAGTCATATCATCAACGAACATTGTGATTGCAATAATAAAGGGTTTGGGGAAGAGAAAGAGATTTAGTAAGAGGAAATAGGAAAGAATGATTTGCAGTCGGGGAATCGGAAGTAAATTAATATAGAAATAGTACATTTTGGCGCGTTCCGCACACATTATGTCCATATTATTTTAGAGGTCTGTTAAACCAAAATGTAACTTATTAATTATGGCACGATTAATGTTAATAGTTTTAAAATCGTGTGTTGCGTGCGTATGTTTCATGAACAGATAATAGGGCAAATGGTGTGAAGTTAATCCTTAGATAAAAGGCCTAGTTGTACCCCTAACGTGGGATATCAGTGGTGTGTCCAAGAGAGGGGCTGGCTGATAATAATCCAAAAGCTTGGAGGGGGTACCCCTTAACCTATAAAGATAGACAGATAGACATGGCATGAGTAGTGGAGTGTCCAAATGAGAGCCATGTACCCAACACCCTTGACTATCATACGAGGAAAGACACCCATTCAGGGGAATTAACCCTCGTCCTCCTGAGACGTTTTTATGTTAACTAAGGGGGATGTAGAGTATGCTTAAATACCGAACCAAGTGCAAAAATCCCACGCATGACGTCACAATGACGTCCCTAAACATGGCCGACCTCAAATTTCCGCCGTATTCGTCTGTAAGTGAAATATAGGCAAATATTGAAATTTTCGCCAAAAAAGTTCCAAATATCGGAATTTCACCAGTTTTTTGCTTATAAGTGAGGGAAATGATGTTTCTAATATATAGAGGAGAGCAGGGAGTGAACGCCCTATGGGTAGGTTCGCCCACCACGTGATTCTCATATTTGCGGCCTCTGGTTGAATTTGGCGAACACACAATAGATAAAGTAGTATGTTGCAAGCTTCACATTAACATGGCAGATCACCGTAACATGTTTGTCAACTTTGTCAGTTATGATTTTGCATAATTTCACAATTGCAATTTTCCTCTTACAGGATAATTGTAATTATAAAAATAGTTATCAGGAATGGAGTAACACTAATATTAGAGGAGAATATTTCAAAATGTGGTATTTCTTATTATTTTTAAATTCAGAACGAGTATGTTCCGCAAAAGTGCCCCCACCCGTATATTTTGGACTCCTAAATTTCATTTTGGAATAAAATAACGAAGAATAACGAATCTATATGGATATTATAATTAAAAGTACTTTGTGTAGCCTAATTCTGAGCTTAGGGCGAACTTGCTCCGGCCTATGGGCGATCCTACCCCGGCGTCGGGCAAGTTCGCCTTTTTGAGACACCTGTCGTTATCATTTACTCCTGCTTTTACAGTAAGGCCTAGAGTACGGAAATCATGGTCGTATGTAGCCAAGATATCAATCTTTCGCATAGTATCAATAGGTCCATTCAATCTTTAAAATTGGTGTCTCTACAACTCTTCAAATGAAAATAGGGCGAACACTCCCCGCTCTCCCCTACTATAAGATTCAGGACTATACAATTAAGATATTTTTCAAAATGGCGGTTTAAAAAATTGGAAGGTGGCACCCCCCCCCGTACCCTCGGAATGTGCTACCCTACACCCGGGTAAGGTGCTACCCTCAATTTTTTTTCGTCAAAATGAGCGCACGGGAGGTAAAAGTGATCACTAGACATGCTAGACGCCCTAGGTCACTGTCCTTTGCATTTTAGCGCAATCAGCGAACATATTTAGGGGGCATGGTAACCCCTCCCCCTTAGGAGAACGAGGGCTAAAGGGTTTTATATACTTTATTCTATACAATTTCAAGGTGTCAGTCGAGGGGATTGAAATCGAATTCGTATACAAATAGTATGAAGAAAGTATGTCCAGAAATATCATTCTAAAAGCCCATTTAAAACCACCAAAATATACATTAATTATAGCAGAGAGTAGGGCCTAGGCCTATAATATAGAAAAAGATCCACGTGCTACGGGCGCATGTTTTCAGGAACAGGTAAACCCAGCACTAAAGTCATTCGAGTGGGGCGGTTGGTGGGTGGGTAGGTGGGTGGGGGATTAGACCTATTCGGGGAATTAAAAGGTTTTTATATACTTTATTCTATCCCATTTCAAGGCGTCAGGCAAGGGAATTAAAAACCATTTAAAACCACAATATATACCTTATAATAGCCAGAACTGAGTATATAATGTGTATCCACACAAAGAATCCCCGCTCTACGCGCGCATGTTTGCAGGAACAGGTAACCCAGCAAAATTGTGTCGAGTCATTGGGGGTCCGGATCACATTTGTTTACCCATCAACATATTTTGATATCCGAAGAAATTCCAAATGCTCATTATTTCGATAAAATGTTTGACGCAAGACACCTTCCATTTATGCGTTATAGGCCAAAATGCAGTGAGTTATCGGGTAGATGTTCTGATTGATGGGCCGATTTTTAACTTGATGTTGTCTATTTTACATGAAAGGTCATCCTTAAAATGGTCGCATTCCAAAGCTTGAGTTGCATAACTCCAATGGTTCTTATTTTAGAAGCACAAGGTCGCAAGAATTTTGCCAATTGAGTAGTACACAAGCTGGTATATGCCTATATAATAAAAAGGTGCACGTGTTACACAAATCTAATAATGTTTTGTATCATTAAACATGTTGAGTAATGGAAAATCACTATTCCCAACACATTAAAATTTAACATTTAAACCAGAACATGTGCAATTTTTTAAGAAAAGTGAGGCGAGTCGGTATTAAGATGTTTAAAATACCGATGTTAAACACATCGGTATTTTTTGCCAAGCAGAATACTGTACTATAAAATTTAGTTATACAATGTTTATCTTATGAGTTTTATAGTAGAATAATATGAACATGTTGCTTATAGCAGTGACAGTTAATTATTATTAACTGTCACTGCTTATAGTCTAGCTATGTTTTGTAGCATTGTTGACATATTAAATCTAGCTAAAAAGTGATAAGACAGGTTGACACGGGAAGTTGTGTAAATGTTGAAACACAGTTTATGTACATGAAAAGAAAGTAGCAAGACCGTTATTTTGGCATGCTAATATAGAAAATATACACGCGTATGGCAGGCCCAATGTCCAGTAACTCGAAAAACCAAGTTTTTCGGCCGAAAAACTTGGTTTCTCGATTGAAAATCCAAGTTTTTCAAGTGAAAATCCAAGTTTTTCTCGAAAAACCTGGATTATTAATTGAAAAACCAAGTTTTTCGACGCCTAATGTCCATTTAAAAACTTGGTTTATCATTTTGAAAAACCAAGTTTTTCTATCGAAAAACTTGGTTTTTCAACGCGGAATGTAAAATAATTCGAAAAACTTGGTTTATCAATTGAAAAACCAAGTTTTTCGACGCCTAATGTCCAAAATTTCGAAAAACTTGGTTTATCAATTGAAAATCCAAGTTTTTCGACGCCTAATGTCCAATAATTCGAAAAACTTGGTTTATCATTTTGAAAAGAAAGTAGCAAGACCGTTATTTTGGCATGCTTATATAGAAAATATACACGCGTATGGCAGGCCCAATGTCCAGTAACTCGAAAAACCAAGTTTTTCTCGAAAAACTTGGATTATCAATTGAAAAACCAAGTTTTTCGACGCCTAATGTCCATTTAAAAACTTGGTTTATCATTTTGAAAAACCAAGTTTTTCGATCGAAAAACTTGGTTTTACAACGCGGAATGTAAAATAATTCGAAAAAATTGGTTTATCAATTGAAAAACCAAGTTTTTCGACGCTTAATATCCAATAATTCGAAAAACTTGGTTTACTAATCACTATTGAAAATCCAAGTTTTTCGACGCCTAATGTCCAATATTCGAAAAACTTGGTTTTTCAATTGATAAACCAAGTTTTTCGAGAAAAACTTGGTTTTTCGAGTTACTGGACATTGGGCCTGCCATACACGCGTGGCTTATGTAACAGTAACACAAAGATAACAATTATGCGAGTTATGCATAAAACATAGGGTTTGCTGAGGCATATCATATAATGTTTAACTCAAGGAATTTGAGGTGAAGAATTGTTAAGATAATTGACCGGCATGCATGAATATTTACTTATAAAGTAGGTTTTAATAAGAGAAATGTCCATGAGTGCCGGATGAAATGATATGACTTCGTATAAATGTCTCGGAAGTTCAATACTGAAACCAATGTGCGAGCGTAATTAGATGTTTTCATTTTCGTCTAAAAGTTTACCTCAGTGTTTTCAGTGTGACGTAAGCCAAATGTTTCTAGTAATCTAGTTACGTCATTTTCATTGGGTACATTTGCTTTGATATTAAGACATTCACCTAAGTTTGTTGGTGCGTCTAAGAGCCAAAATTGGAGGACAAGGAGAGATTTTACACAGGTTTTGATTTGAAGATATTAGATGCCAATGTAACAAGAGATTTTGCTTGATTTTTGAATTACTTCTGTGAGGGAGTAATCTGTGCAGAAAACCAGAGGTATTTCATTTTTGTTTTTCGAAACATTCTCAATGTATTTATTTCTTTGTTTAAAAGAAA
Source organism: Ophiura sarsii (assembly GCA_035610835.1). NCBI lineage: Eukaryota > Metazoa > Echinodermata > Ophiuroidea > Amphilepidida > Ophiuridae > Ophiura > Ophiura sarsii. The sequence goes on from CM069447.1 coordinate 68,490,131, forward strand.
TATCTGCTGAGCAAAAGTCCACATCAGTTTCTTCATAACCCCGTTCAATAAGTTTAGATTTGAAGAAATCAAGTTTGTGATGGGTAACATCCGTTTCACTGCTGGAATTTCGGATATAACGGATCGCCTTACCCTTGACCAAACTTTTGGGTGAGATGAATCTCTTGATAGATATTGGAATGTGTCGCAAGGTATGGTAAAGCATTTTATATCTATATAGAATCTGTGAGTTATTAAATCTTTGTCCTTTGAATAGAGTTAGGTCCAAGAAATTTAATTCTGTTGTTAATGGTGAAGGGAGTTTATCTGACTCATGAAATTAGCTAGCTCATCTTTATCACATAACCAAAATCGTAGATCGTCTCGGTAACAAAACCATTTGAATATTTTGTCACTAAGTTTAACAAACTTATTTTCCAGAGCATGGACCATTACATCGCATAGTTCTAGTGGGGCACATTTTTGACCCATTGCTACATCGCGGGTTTGCCAGTAAAACTGATCATTAAAAGAGAAACAGTTTCTTTGCAAAATTAATTTAAGTAAAACATTAGTAAATATGCCTTCGCAGTCTATAGAAACTAATAGACATTCTTTTGGCAGTTTTATTGATTCCAATTTTTCTGAGTACATCCTTAGTGTCTCTAAGATAGGTAGATTGCGTTTTATATGTAGAGGCACCAAGAAGAAATAAATGAATTCCTGAATTTTTTCACAAGGGCCATTAATATTACTAACTATAGGCCTACCCAAGATTAGAAGGTATGACCTAGGCCTATTGGCGCTTTCTTGTGAATTTCTGGCAAGAGGTAACACAAGGGGTTCCGGTTTTAGCTAGATTCGGAATAAGATATTCAAGTGTTGAGTTGATCAGTAACCAGTTTGATAGTGCGAGTGTCATATCATGATCAATCAAACGATATTGGCCACCATTAAGCATGTGTTTGCCCTCACGAAAACAAAATCCGTTTTATTAATAACTACTATACCATTAAGTGTATATTATTGATGGTGTGTTTAAATGAATTGACCCAATGAGGATTTAAGCGAGCTTTACGAGCCTAATACTCGGGGGGGGGGGGGGGGGGGGGGGGGGTGGAAGTTTTCTAAAAAACAACAACTTTTCCCATAAGGCCTACAAAAAAGGTTTGTTTGCCCAAACACGACCGACCCATACAATCTCAAAACCCCATGTCTTTTTTTTTGTCTTTTTTGTTTTGAGATTTCATTTTTTTTAAATAATGTTTTATGTTGAAAAATATATGTATTAAATGATATTTTCATCTTAATTTGCCAAACTAATCAACTACACTGCCATGTTATTTACTTATTCCCACATATCCACCCTTTAAAACACTAAGGAGATGCAAATCCAAGATCCTACCACTATCTAGTGAAAAACAGAACATGTCAGACCATCTAGCATAGTCTGAAGGTTTTAAAGAACATTCAAGTGTATTAACATCAACTTGTAGTCTATTTCTTCTCTAAAAGTGTCCATAGCCAAAAAAAGAAAAAGGAAAAAAGAAAAAAAAAGGTAATCGACCTACCGACCCACTTTTTTCAACTCTTGTTTGGGCAAACAAACCTTTTTTTATTTTTAGGCCTAAGGCTGAACATTCAGCCTTATAATTGCTAAAGCAACCAAACTCTGTTTGGTGCTAAAAAACTTCCTCACTTTGTAAGAAATTTGTAATATAGATATTATGCTCAAATGTGTGTAACCCCGGGTGTGTAACTAGCTTTTCTAAGTTCCTGTTTATGTACATGTATATTATACATTCTGTTTTATCCATTGTATTTTTGTTTTGACGTTATTGTTGTATCCCTGTTTAATACCCTGAGGGGGTCTAACGAGATTAATAAAAAACTAAACTTGCGCTCATTTTGACCATGGAAGTAACAGACTGTTTTGACGAAACAAAAATGAGGGTGAGCTGGCAAAGTTCGAGGGTAGGGGTGGGGGTAATTGCCACCTTCCAATTTGTTTTAAATCGCCAAATATGAAAAATACCTTAATTGTATGGTCCTGAATCTTATAGGATATTGTTAGAAACATCGTTCTCTCACTTTTACAGATTTATACCGTGTTTGAAAAAATGATTAAAAATATAAAACAGTATCCCGTCCAAGTCTAATTCCTGCAATATAATGGGGAACATGATCCCCACTTATACTCTGTTCATTTCAAAACATCTGTATCCGTTCGAACATTTCGTATGCCATTATTGAAAATCGGTGAAAACCTGATTTTCACTTTCAGCGTATTTTACTTGTTAACACTCATACCGACATTTAACATTGCCGCTTAAATCACTCAAGCATAACAAGATTCACTCTCATCATTCAGATATTTCTTCATGAAACATCACCAACACTTTGGTATATTTATTAATTATTTTAGTTGAAATTTAAAATAGGACACGGCAAATTACCGGCATATAATTATCATTTAGATTGAGCTTTGCGCCGAACATTTTTGTCAAACTTAGAATCAACCATTTTTACAAAGGAATCCAAAATATCACGTCTGATTTTTAATTTCAAAATTCCTACTAAAGCAAAGTATGCAAATGTTAGAATCGTAAGCAGTTTTACCAATAACAATGGAATTTATAGCTTAATAAATTCACGTTTTTGTCAAACTTAGAATCAACCATTTTTACAAAGGAATCCAAAATATCACGTCTGATTTTTAATTTCAAAATTCCTACTAAAGCAAAGTATAATGCAAATGTTAGAATCGTAAGCAGTTTTACCAATAACAATGGAATTTATAGCTTAATAAATTCACGTTTTCCGGTTAAAATCATGATTACACGGTAGTACGTGCAACGCACAATATCGTACAATTCTAGTGGCACTATTTGTAAGCGAAATTCGCTGTTTTGGAGCCAATTGTTAACCAATTTCACTACAATATACTTTGCCACACTCCACGTTATTTCCTCTATATGCAAATTAGGCGATACTTTGATCAAATTTAACGGAGTGAAGGATAACAAACAAACACTCCCCACCCCCACCCCTTCCAGATTTATATAGTAAGATAATGGTCTGCAAACATGGCAAAGTTGAATGTTAAAACAACAATGGACTGACTTATTAATATTAAAAAGTAATACATAAGCATGTAATGCGCCATGTAATGCGCTATTTAGAAACAACAAAACAGACAGCACTCACAACTCGAAAAATACCTTTACCCGACTACAACACACGGCAGCTACTTCTGAAAGCTAAATATGTGCGCCGCGATTGAATGATTTTGCGCAATAGCCGTAGAGCTTACACTATTTTCATCTTATTGGGGCCGCAATGTCATTCCACCCATTCATAGAATTGAATAGCGGCCATGCGTGTTTAAACCTAAACATGCTAAATGTTCTAAGCAAATGTAGTTGTTTGCGTTTGAGTTGTAGTTGTATATTAGTCCCGGGGCTGTAGTTATAATTGTTGTATAGTTATAAATAGTTGAGTTATTTATATAGTTGAATGTATAGTTGGAGTTATATATAGTTACGACGAGTATCACGAGTATAATGGAGTTGAAATGAAGAGAGCGTTATATAAATGCCAGTCTGTAACACTTGCTAAATACATGTAACTCATCTCAAATTGTTCAAACTTGATTTATCGCATTTTGCATGCATCTGAACTCCTCATAATTTTATCATAATCTGAACTCTTCGTAGGCCTTAAGAACTTCCATACAGTTATTGAGTTTAGCTGAGATCAGATCAAATGTATCATATATTTTCTCTTCATTCATTATTTTTAAGAGTCTGTTATTTGCTAATACATCCTCATCTCAATTGATTTATCGCATTTTAGATCTGAACTCTTAATTAAAGTTGTAAAGAGTATGAAAAAGGTGTGAGGGGGAGTGGGTTTTAAAACTTAACGCTTTAAAGAATGTGGTTGTGTCCCTGGGTTACTAACATTTCAAATTCGAATGGAATGTAGATTTACATTTTCCTGCCCTCAACTAATAACTCACCCAACCTCAATAACTCACCATAAAATGTAACAACAATCTTATTTACAATCTTATTTACAATATTGGGGACAATACCTACAAATTGATGGCGTGTAAACATATGACGTGACTACAGACTACTATTACACGCACGTGACTTATTAGCTTCATGCATATACCAGGGACAACAGTTGCTGTCTCACTGGCTTACATAAAATCCTCATACAAACACCAAACAAACAAAGAAACACCCCAACACACACAAACACCAAACAAACAAACAAACAATATCAAATTAATATTGAATCAAATTCAATTGACATGCGTGTACACGTTGTCACCACTGTAAATATTTGCTGCTGTGTCTCCAAAAAGTGAATCATGCATTTTTAAAACTACATGCACCCCAACAAGTTTGTATTTATATGGCACGTTTAATATTTATTGTTGGTTAAATGATAGCGACACAAATAAAAGAACATTCTGAACTACAAATTGTATGTTGTCCTTGTGATTGTGGAAAATCTATCCATACTCTCTTGATATTTTACGATTTTAATCTCAAGATCTTTATATGTTTAATGAATTTCTATGTATAAATGTCTATTTATGCCCACCGAAATATGACGCATTACACATACGGATCACTTGATTTCAGATTCTTAGTGATTTGAACCATTTTCTGTCAAGAATATATTGAATTTTGAAATTTATACATAGAAAATCATTGAATGTGGTATTAAATTCGAATAAAATCGTAACATAATGTGGCGGGTATGGATAGATTTTCCACATTGGGCATTTGCCCTCTCTACAGGGTGAGTCAAAAAACATTGTGCACGATTTGAAACGGCCACTTGACCTTGATGCGTGTATTGAACCATGATTTTTTGTTGTCAGTGTAAAGCGGTGATAACCCTAACCCCGGTTTAGGATTTTTGACCGGGATCACAATTTTCGAGGAAAAAACACCAACTAAATCTCCGGGAACCTGCCGGGATTCGATCCTGGGACCCTCCGTTCTCGAGCCCCACCTTCCTAACACTAAGCCACGGCCCTCAGCTACACATTCGTGCAGTATACTGCACTCATTATATAGGCTCGGTTGACTACGTCATCGAAAACCGACGGCGCATGCGTTTGGAGAGGGACTTTGGATTAGCATTTTTTAGCACTCAGGGGGGTTAGGGTTAATCTAGTTTATCCTCTCAAAAAATGAAAGTAATCGACTCAAGAATAAGCAAACTGTGGCAAGTTCTGTAAACTGACCGTGTTTTTCGCCATTCCTATGGGATTTACAGAGTTAAAACATGCATATTACTGCAGCATGATGGTATGGAGTGAGAGTGAGAAAACACCATCATCCTAAACAAAGGAGGATGTGGCATCCTAAGTGCCCTGTAACAGATGATGCTTGTATTCAGATTTGACTTTTCATTTGACAACTCGGTATCAGACGAGTAACTACTTATCCCAGAGTGAAAGAATGATTTTTCAGGCACATTTTGACAATTATCATGATAAATGTGAGTGATAATGACCATTTAGCAAAACCAATTTTACTGTGTGTAAATCCCATAGGAATGGCGGAAAACGCGGTCAGTTTACAAAACTTGCCACAGTTTGAGTATTCTTGAGTCGATTACTTTCATTTTTTTGGCGGATAAACTAAATTAACACCGCTTTACACTGACAACAAAAACTTCATGGTTCAATGCACGCATCAAGGTCAAATGGCCGTTTCAAATAGTGCACAATGTTTTTTGACTCACCCTGTATATCGTCATTGTTGAGTTTGTGCATGACTTCAATCTTACGCCGTTTAGGACTGATATTTCTTAACAATAGGTTGTTAATATTGATTGTGATTGTTATAATTTGATACCAATCTGGGCTGCTAAATCATTTTAGTTACCGAGATATCATTTTTTTAAATTTTAACACTATTTATAACTTAAAGGGGCACTAAGAGAGTGGAGGCTGTGCCCTCAATTATGATAAAAACTGGGATTGGTATATTTTTACAATTTTACATGAACTTACATGTATTAAAAAGGATTAAGAAAGCCCTCTTTGTACAACAAAACGACGATTAAAAAATGCTGATCTTATACAAGATCAGCATGTTTACGTCAGCGGTGTCCCCCGTAACACGCGTGATAAATAACGTGAACCATATTTACAAAAAGGGCGTTTTAAAGAAAAAGTTCAACAAATAGCGCTGGTGACATTGTTTTAATCAAGTTTTGCGGTATTGTTGTGAGTAGGAACAGCAATGGTAATTTTTAATGTTCATCTTGAATTATGAAGTAAATTTTTTTAAATTTTAAATCTTCAACGCTACGTGTCCCTGTAAGTATTGCGCAAGATGAGTTGCCAGTTTCAATACGGGACAATAGAGAAGCGCTACCTTGGGTGGGTAAGTGGTATCATGTCGGGTGGGGGTAAAACTACAAGAAATGGTTTATGAGGGTCAGTGATGAGATACAAGTAGCGTTATGTGTGATAAAGCAACATGATTTATTTACTTTAATCATGTTAATTGGCATGCCAAAACAATTCAAGGACCGAGGGTTAGTATAGTAGCCACGGGAAATGGTTTAGGAGGGTTATAAGTAAATAATTATGAGTCAATCTGGTTGGTATGCGTGTCTGGGGGAGGGGAGGGATTGTAGGGGGTTACATGTATAGCGGTTTCAGAGGTACCGAGCGAGGGTTAATGAAGTAATGCGGTTCGAGAGGTAGGGGTTAAAGGGGCACTAAGAGATGTGTCGGAGGCTGCGCCCTCAATTATGATAAAAACTGGGATTAGTATATATTTATTATTGTAGTACATGTATGAACTTACACCTATAAGAATTAAGAAAAATCAGCCCTCTTTGTACAAGAAAACGTCGATTCAAAAATGCTCGTACAGCCGGGACGAGCATTTTACGTCCGACAGTATCCCCCTGCAGTACGCGTGATACATAACGCGAACCATATTTGCATAGAGGGCGTTTTTCAATAAATAGCGATGATATTGTTTTAATCAAGTTTTGCTGTGTTTTTGTTAGTAGAAACAACACTAATGGCAATTTGTAATGTTCATCTTGAATGCTGAAGTAAGTTTTTAAACATTTAAAATGTTCAACACCACTTAATGTCCCTTTAATAACAAATTCGGACTAGCGGGGCTTCGGAATGACGGGTAATTCCCCAGAATAGAACATCAATTGAAAGACATAGCATAAGACACATTGTTATATACAGTTACATTACCAGATATAAAGCCTTAATTCTCCAAAACTCATCTAATTAATCATGATGAGTGATAGGTGATCTTCATCAACTCTGATTTCTATGTAGTGCTAGTGCTTTAAATCATGTCTAAGATCCTCAATATATTTATTGCATGGGCAGTAAATAGTTTACGTCATCAGGTTTCCATGAATGAGCAATCTCAAAATAATCGTGAGGGCGGGGACGAGAAACACATGTATTATTTAGCTTGGCCTTTAAACTACTAAAAGTAAAATGTTAGTCAAAAACCCATTAAGCTTTGTACTGATTCCAATACAGGGCATGCATTCATCCCTCATTTTCTTCAATGAATAGTTTGAATAAACGTATAGTGTAGCGAGCAACGAATGCAACAATGGGTAATAATCTAGAGTAAATACTATCTTCTTGTGAAAGCTTTTAATTTATTTTATCTAAAAACCGACTGTCTATCGACTACACCCCACACAAACACGGCAGCTACTTCTGTAAGCAAGATATTGCCGCCGCGATAGAATGATTTCGCGCAATAGCCATAGAGTTTGCACAATTTTCATCGTATTGGGGCGCAATTTTATTACAAGTTTTAATGGAAATTGAATAGCGGCCATGTGTGTTATATAAATATCACTACCTTGGTTATAGCATCTATAAGCGACAACAAGCTTTTAGTTGCAGCGGAAAATTCTATATCGCGGGGGATGTTTTATAAGTGGCGGGGACGCAAATCCTACTGGGCGGACTCGGTATCAAATCATATCGGGGCGGGGGGGGGGGGGGGGGGGGCGACGGCTTACCATGTGGGGGTTGCGACGTGGGGGTTATGTGGGGAAGTTGCGGGCCGAATTCATACATATTTTATTTGCGGGTTGAGGGCTTTCGGTTGGGGCTTTCTGTGGGGCCGGGGGGGGGGGGGGGGGAGCTTTCGGTTGGAAGGGCTTTCTGTTGGGGGGCTTTCTGTTGGGGGGGGGGAGCTTTCGGTTGGAAGGGCTTTCTGTTGGGGGGGACTTTCTTTTGGGGGGCTTTCGGTTGGAAGGACTATCTGTTGGGGGGCTTTCTGTTGGGGGGCTTTCTGTTGGGGGCCTTTCTGTTGGAGGGGGCTTTCTGTTGGGGGCATTTTTTTTGGGGGGGGAATTAGTTGTCGCGCCGGTGAATTGTGTTGTCGCGTCGGGAATACTATGACATTTATTTTCAAAAGTTCCCCGCGGCGGTATTGTTGGTGTGGCGGCGGAAAATTTTCTATCGCGGGGGGGGATGTTTTAGTAGCGGGGGCGCAAATTGTTCAACCGCGCCGCAAATCCTAATGTGGCGGCGGGGGTCCCGTACCGCTTTCCGTAGGCACAGTGCCCCCCCCCCCTGAAGGTGCTCAGCAGGAAACCCAAACCTACCCACCAGGAAAAATGGGGGGAAGGGAAAAGAGGAAAAGAAGGGGAAAGGGAAAGAAAAGAGAGAGAGAAAGGAAAAAGGGAGGAAAAAGAAAAAGGAAAAGGAGAAAAAAGGGGGAAAAAAGAAAAGAAGAAAGGGAAAGAAAGAAAGAAAATTTGGCAGTACAAAAAGCACATCAGTCAACAAATTGTTTTTTGTACTGCGAAAAAATGTGTGACTGTGCTCCCCCCCCCCCCCCCCCCCCCCACTTACGTGAAATTCACGAGGTGACTGACTGACTGGGAAAAAAATTGGGGCAACCTTTTAGGGACGGAATTATTCTAACCAGGATTTTTTTTGGCTGTGCCCCCTGACAACCAACCTCTGTTACGCCCCTGCTAAACACCGCTCTAACGTTGTGTGTGTGTCTCAGTCTCACAGCAAACACGGCCGTATCAAACAGTGTAATAATTCTGATTACAGCTACAGTACAGGGCTAACAAACTATAATAAGTATTTGACTGGCACGCAAAAAAACCATAATAAACAGGGCAGGAATATTTCTCATCAAAGGTGACTTTATAAATGTTTCAATTCAAGAAACGTATTCAAAATCGAAATCAGGCGTCATCCATTTTTGTTGTAAAACCGAAACTGACAAGATTTAAAAATATTAGGCTAAAAGGCCTACTCCTAGCTAGGCCTATAATAGCCATCCCGTCTACGGCTACGCCACATGACAATCCATTTAATTTTTGTCAACACTTGACAAACAGTAACACTGCACCTAATACTAGTGCAAGACAACATACTTTGTTTGTCAAAAAGATTCACGATCCTAATTAACATAAATGTAGGTCTCTAGGCCATCAATCATTACTCACCGAACATGCTGAATAACGTCGTCTCTAAACAAGCAGGTAATACAAAGAATGGACACGTACAATACGATTTAGCTGCGATTTTGATTATATTATTATGAAATATTCGTCCAGGGTAAAGAAGTCATATTTCATATAATATTATATCTAATCGGCAAAATTGATGTTTCCTGCTTCTGAATTCTTTACAGGATCGGGAATGAACTTGAAACTTCTGTTGTTTGTTTATTTATTTTCTGTGATTGCTTGTCAAATCAAAAACTAGGTTAATTTGTGGCCCCCGAACATGCATATAATAGTTCTTTATAAGAGCTTCTCTGCTATTGGTCAATCCGGAGAAAAACAATGAGTACGGTGAGGAACCCCCTAGATTGCTCCATTATTCAATGGGGTGGTGTTTATTTACCTCAGGAGGAAATGATACAAAAATACGAACTCCAAAGTCAAAATATAAACCTTTAGAATAACTTATTATTACAATTTGGATGCTAATCAACATTAAATGACAGTTATGAATAAGATTGGTGACTTTGTACGGACTATTCTAAACAAGAACCTTAGAATATTCCGTACGCAGTCACCAACCTTAAAGCCACGGGAAATGGTTTAACGAGGGTTGTGATTGTAAATCAACCTGGTTTGGGTGTGTGTATGGGGGTTGGGCGGAGGTAAAACCACGGGAAATGTTTTAGGATAGGCCTAGGGTTAAGAGTTAATGAAGTAGCCACGGGAAATGGTTAGGAGGGTTATGATTATAAATCCACCTGGTTGGTGTTGCAGTGTGGGGGTGGCGGTTGTAGGGTGTTTATGTGGCTTAAAAGTACCGAGGGGTAACTTTGTGCGGTTTCAGAGGTAGCCGCCCACGGTAAATGGTTTAGGAGGGATAATATGGCTATAAATCAACCTAATTTAGGGGTGGGGTTGTAGGGGATTTATAATGCCTTTGGGAGGAATATGGTTATAAATCAACCTGGTTTGGGGGGTTGTAAGGGGTTTATGTGGTTTCAGAGGTAGGTAATGTGGCATAGGCTAACCATCTAGCGGGGACCCGGGCGTAGCGAGGGTACGCCGCTAGTTATAACAATTCAACACATATTTTAAAGTATATATGGTCACCTCAATATAATTCACTATCTTCAATATTGTAAGCCTTTATAACTTTAACCATTTTCTTATATTCAATTCTTTTTCAAATACAAATATCAAATTAGGATGTTTCCCATCATTGCATTTACTTGTGCAAAGCTTTGCAATTACAATTAGTCTAGTTATATAATATACTTGTTTTCTTTTTCATTTCATTTACAAAATGAAAATTAAATGAAAAAGATAGCACCAAACATAGCATCAGTAAAAGATATATTTATGGTTTTTCATGTTTCCCCAGTAATCATATTGTTTATTTCTGAACATATCTTTCTAATTATTTTGCAGTTAAAAAAGACGTGTTCTAAAGTAATCTTTCTCGTTGCATTTTTTAAACATATTGCTCCTTGCTTTTCCCATATTTTCTAAAGGAATATTTGTAGGATATAGGTTATTTACGATTTTCCAGTTTAAAGTTATTAGCCTTGCTTCATTGGCGTGGGACGGTACGTTTCTTCAAATAGTCTCCCATACAAAATTATAATTTTTTGGAAATTTTCTTTCCAGAAAAGTTGGCAAATTGGTGTGACAGAAATGTCGGACGTGTGAGTTTATCTACCAGATAATCAACAGTCTGCTACGCCGCGCGCGAAGCCTTTCGAGGAGAAGATGCTAAAATTAAACGAAATTTATAAGGCAAATATGAATACAAGCATCACCTGTTACAGACCAAGAAGGCAAGAAGTCTTCAGGAAGTGGAGGCACGTGTCAGAGCCGAAGTGAAAGGCTACACCGCAACAGGGGAATGGTTAGACGAGCTGTTCGCAACATGTGGGACAGGGCACACACGTACATGTCTTCGGCAAAATGGTGGCCATGTCGAAGGAAGGCTTCATTAAACAAAACCTTAATATCAGCAAACAACTAAAAAGTTCTATTTCAAATTGCAAGGAAGCTAACATTTACATTGTATGTCTTTAAAAAACACCATTAGCAGAAGACCGTAACTCATACCGTATTATTTGTGAACCTAAAGGCAAATGTGAATGACTTTTCAGTGCAATTATCAAGAATCAAAGGGTCTTCAGAACATTTTATTTGTGCAATATTTTTTGTTTGTGATATTATTTATTTCTACAATGTTAATCACCTCTGGCTCATTTAATATACCAGGAACCTGTAACAGATTACAGGCACAACAATGTTTGCTTGTAGACTCTCACTCCATATCATCACGCTGCAGTAATATTCATGTCTTAACTGTGTAAATCCCATTGGAATGGCGACAAGTTCGGACAGTTTACAAAACGTGTCACAGTTTGCTTATTTTTCAGTCGATTACTTTCATTTTGGGGGAGGGGGGAATGACTCGATTAACAATGCTTTATACAGACAACAATACTTTTATGGTTCAATGCACGCATCAAGGTCAAATGGCCGTTTAAAATCGTGCACAGAAAATGTCACCATGTCAAATGATTGTAGATACTCATTTTTTCTAATACGGTATACCATCAGATAATGAAGTTCATGGTCGGACAATGTCTGATGTAAAAAGACGCTCTCTTGTCATCGTTAAAAGCAATTATCTATTAGACGGCAGGTAGTGAGCTACCACGCACCATGATTTTACTTGATTAACGCTTGATCACGTGAGAACCTTGAATTCAATAATTCTCTAGCCATAACGCACCATTTTGCCACTTGATATTCTGCGGTATTAGATATATCTATGCCACATGTCTTCAAGAAGACCACTGGTCATACTTTACAAAACAAGTATGACTCCCTGTAATATTATTTACAAGTGTATTCCCATCTTAGGATTATTCTTGTTGCCAGCGATCAACTCTCAGTTTCCAGGATTTCCGGGAGGATTTCCGGGAGGATTTCCAGGGCATGAACAGGAAGACGATACAGAACCATTTTATTATGACGGACATACAAAGCCTCCTTATCAACCAGATGACGGTAGGTTTGAATATTATATATGTTGGTACAATACAGGATTGTCATTGCTATATTTGGTTGGTCATACCAAGAGTGTGACGTTCGATTTCCGATGCTTTGTCACAAATCATTCCGGCGGAAAAATACGCACGCACCCACATGCAGAATTCCGTCGGAATACTGCATATGTGGGTGCGTACGTGTGACCTAGTACGTAGGTCCGTGTATATAACCGGACAATCGTTTTTCGTTATTTCGTTTTCAACACGGTAAGCAAAAAACACAAATAGGATCATTTTCCGTTTGACTGTCACAGTAGAAAAAACAAACAAGAGAAAAACTAGAATTTTTAAGGTTCGTTTTTATTCCTCTATTTTCAACTAAGGAAAACTAAAAAGATCAACCACATTCGTTTTTCTTTCCCTTAGTAAAGTGTAAAAATAAATCAGAAGAAAAATGAATAAATACATATATTCGTTTTTCTTAATCCGTTTTCATATAAGAAAAACGAAATAAACAAGTGTATTCGTTTTTCATTCTTCAACCAGAATTGTAACCAAAAGGCAATAGAAAAACCTAATTCGATCTTGTTTCAAACATTCATTTTTCTTGATACATTTTTAAACAAGAAAAAATAAAATTGCCATGTATGTTAATGATTCGTGTTACTAACACAGATACGAAAACAAACAGTAGAAAAATGTAAGTTTGTAACATTCGTATTTATCCCTTCATTTTCAACTTAGAACAATTCAAATATCAACCTTATCGTTTTTCTTCTCTTCAGCAAAAGTGGAAAAACCAGTCAAAAATATATAGATATATTCGTTTTTCTTAATACGTACAATCGTTTTTCGTTCTACAATAGTTTGATATATTCGTTTTTCTTAATACGTACACTCGTTTTTCGTTCTACAATAATTTGATATATTCGTTTTTCTTAATACGTACAATCGTTTTTCGTTCTACAATCAGAAATACACAAAATGGAATTGAAAAACGTTACCTATTGTTTTAATTTGTCAATACGTCTAAGAATGTATGAAGTAATAAATTCAATCTCGGTCTTTTCTTGTTTCCAATTTTGCGTATGGAAGGCCAAATCTTTCAGAAATGAAAAACGAGCCCGTATCGTGTACTATACTGCCTTTATAGCGCGAACTCACATGTGACTCAATGTGACGTACAAGTTTGCACGAATGAAAAACGAAAAACGAATGTATAAATGACTTAACCGTTATTCTTCTTCGGCATTGTGGAACGGAAATAGCTGAAAATGGGGCTATAAAACTGTTTGTTGTTTTTAAGTTTTGTTAATGTTAGTAACAAATGTAAAGACACATTTTGTGTATTTCTGATTATAGAACGAAAAACGATTGTACGTATTAAGAAAAACGAATATATCAATTTGTTTTGACTGATTTTTCCACTTTTGCTGGAGAGAAGAAAAACGAATAAGGTTGATATTTTGAATTGTTCTAAGTTGAAAATGAAGGGATAAATACGAATGTTACAACAACAAAAATTAATACAAAATAAATATCCTGTTCCGATTAAATATCCTGTTCCGATTTACCTAGATGCAAAATTAAATATAAAAACCAAAGTTTAAATGACGTTTTCGTTTTTCTTGATTGAAAATGGGTTGAGAAAAACGCCTGATTGTATTAAAGTCCCAAAACAATTTTTATAGTGTTTGTTATCTTGTTCTTGATCGAATTAAAAGAAAAACGAATGCAGTAATCATTTTGTTTTTCTTGTTTTGAAATAAAGTTAGAAAAACTAACTCTTAAATTAAAATTTAGGTTTTTCTCTTGCTTACTTACCATACAAGTGTTTAAGAAACGAAAAACGAACGTAGTTGACTCACATCGTTTTTCTTGTTTGCAAATGAAGTTATAGAAACGAATGTTTCAAACTTACATTTTTCTACTGTTTGTTTTTTGTATTTGTGTTAGTAAAACGAATCATTAACATACATGGCAATTTTAATTTTTCTTGTTTTAAAATGTATCAAGAAAAACGAATGTTTGAAACAAGATTAAATTAGGTTTTTCTATTGCCTTTTGGATTAATTCTGGTTGAAGAATGAAAAACGAATACACTTGTTTATTTCGTTTTTCTTATATGAAAACGGATTAAGAAAAACGAATATTTGTATTTATTTATTTTTCTTCTGATTGATTTTTACACTTTATTTAGAGAAAGAAAAACGAATGTGGTTGATCTTTTTAGTTCTCCTTAGTTGAAAATAGAGGAATAAAAACGAACCTTAAAAATTCTAGTTATTCAATTGTTTGTTTTTTCTACTGTGACAGTCAAACGGAAAATGATCCTATTTGTGTTTTTTGCTTTCCGTGTTGAAAACGAAATAACGAAAAACGATTGTCCGGTTATATACACGGACCTACGTAATTGTGTCATTTTGGGATTTCGACTGGTAATAAAGGGTTCAAAATTCAACAAAAGAAAGTATACCACTTTGTTTATGTCATTTTGAGTAACTTTCAATTTGTTTTTGTCCAAACAGGCTAGATAGGCATTTAGATGAATCTTTTAGGCATAATTTGATACCACATTTGCCCCTAACAACAAAGATAAACCATGATTAGCACCATTTAAAGGAAAATATCCCATTTTCAAAAGTCGCATTTCCAATACACAGCACGAGAAGAAAGGGCCAATTGTTAACACACACATATGCCGTATTTATCCCGTACTGATCACCGCGCATATCCCTCAATGCACGGGCTAATTCAAATGTAAACTGATGCATGGGTGAAGGATTTGAATGTAAAGGAATGTTATGGATGGGTAGAACATGGACAGATTAACCAAATCCTCTCGCTGCAACTTTTGAATTCGACCTTAAGTCACTCAAGTGCCCATAAATCCGCCAAACAACATCGTAGCGCAACAAAAGAGGTGTCAAAATGCGCAGAAGATAGCTGTAAATCGAATTGATTAATTATTTGTTTGCATACTATTTCAGGTACCGATAAATCTGACCATTTGTAAGTGTTTAGATACTTTATTGGCGCAGTATTATATTTGTAACGTGTAATATAAAGGGTTCAACAAAAGAAAGTATACCACTTTGTTTATGTCATTTTGAGTAACTTTCGATTTGTTTTTGACCAAACAGGCTAGATAGGCATTTAGATGAATCTTTTAGGCATAATTTGATACCAAATTTGCCCCCTAACAACAAAGATAAACCATGATAGCACCATTTAAAGGAAAATATCCCATTTTCAAAAGTCGCATTTCCAATACACAGCACGAGAAGATTTGGTTAATCTGTCCATGTTCTCCCCATCCATTAGCATTCCTTTACATTCAAATCCTTCACCCATGCATCAGTTTACATTTGAATTAGCCCGCGCATTGAGGGATATGCCCGGTGATCAGTACGGGATAAATACGGCATGTGTGTGTGTTAACAATTGGCCCTTTCTTCTCGTGCTGTGTATTGGAAATGCGACTTTTGAAAATGGGATATTTTCCTTTAAATGGTGCTAATCATGGTTTATCTTTGTTGTTAGGGGGCAAATTTGGTATCAAATTATGCCTAAAAGATTCATCTAAATGCCTATCTAGCCTGTTTGGACAAAACCAAATTGAAAGTTACTCAAAATGACATAAACAAAGTGGTATACTTTCTTTTGTTGAACCCTTTACAACGTTGTGCTTGCTGGACACCTCCTTTAAATAGGTAGTTCACATACATAGGTAGTGGGTTATCAAATTATTTAATGTTATAAGCGATGACAAGATGCAAAATATTGAAGACTTTCACAGTCCATTTAGCAGGTTCACGCTTGAAAATGTGGATGGGTGCAATCGCGTGGACGACAATTTAAAGCCGCTACGCGTGACCTGCCGGCTGACTGCTCCCAAGGTTTGTCAATTTAAAAGACACGTTACAGCCAATATTCTGTCATGTTATTTGTCATTGCACTGTGGGGTTTATTGGATGGCCATTCGTTGACTCGGGTGCGTATCGTGTCATGTGACTTTTGCCCATGGCAAATATTTGAGATCCAGACGCCCCTTTAATGACTGTTTTTTCTATTGGCCGACATTCACATTGCCTTCTGCCGTCGTCTTTTAAACTAGTACTACTGCTTTCCGTAGCGACTCCACTACCATGGAATGTCATGATCAAACACTGATAGTATCCTGTTTTTCTTAATTCAGACAACCCTTCAGTTGACGCCGTGATCCTCTCCGAATTCGGAGGCGTCGATAACATTACGCTATGCATCAGCGGCACGAAGGAAGCCAAGCACTCCTGCCAGGATCGATGCGAAGAAAAGCCATTCAAACACAATAAAAAATGCAGATGCGATGTCAACTGCGTTATTTATGGAGACTGTTGCTATGACTACGAAATGTTCTCAACCTGCAATTCCCAGGAAACAACTATACAACCTCGAAGTAGTTTCATCAACGAGAGTTTTCAAAACATTTCTTGGTCAAATTACATCAATTTAATAGAAACCTTAGACATCGTTACATCATCCGAACAAATGAACCTGGTATATAACCGTAACATGACCACGGGATTTGAACCCGGGTATGATTGCATCACTCCTAGCTTAATGCCCTCAAAGTCTTACTATTTGATGTCTAGGTAAGTAAGTAATGTGGACACCACATGGTTTGAACATATAATTTGCATATTTTTAAGTTCCTCGACTTTGTTGCCACAGATACCTATACACTCTAAATTACAAGGATTTAAATTTAATCCCAAGGAATTTAAATTTAAATCCTTCAGGGATTGTAGGGAGGGACCAATCAATGTGGATTTAAAATAAATCTTTTCAAGGATTTAAAAGTTTTAATCCAAAGGGATTAACAAAATAAGTCTCAATGGATTTAAATTTTAAATCTTTTTGGATTAAAATCTGCCCTCAGAAAGATTTAAAAGCAATTGACAAAATGAGTTTTAATCCAAAGTGATTAACAAAATAAGTCCCAATGGATTTAAATATCAAATCTTGTTGGATTAAATTCTACCCTCAGAAAGATTTAAAAGCAATCTGTTTGGACTTGATTTTTCAAATCTATTTTATGTGTGTGCGGCGTATGTGGAGGCTGTTTGTTCTTGACCGAGGTGGCTTTGATGCCAGTATCGATGTGTTTCAGTTTGGTGTGCATCCGAGAGCATTTTGAATAAATAATGATAATAATACGGGAGAGCCGATGAGTGAACAACGCATGTAGGCCTATAGGCATTCCTGACTTTTACTCCATCCACAGGCGAGTCAGTACAGAAAAACACACATTTTAGTAAAGTCTACATCTTATCACCGTGAAAACTGTTCAAAATACTCTCGGATGTGCACTGGGCTGATGCCTGCCTTTTGGTGTGTCAGTAATGATGGCATTGAAGCCATTTTCGGTCAAGAATTTCTCCCGATGTTTCCCCACAGCCTTCTACGTACACCACCGCACACAAAATCGCAAAAAAGATGGCGTCGTGACAACGTAGCGAAAAGAATCGGATGGATCACGTGCACTCATCATGATAATCTGATCGGTTTAAAATTTAAATCCTTCCAAAATTTCAATGGTACACGGATCATTTTTTTAGAGCCATACTACCAAATGTGATAACCTGAATCAAACTGTATTGAAATAATTACACAATCAGTGAATTCAGATGAATCCCTTTTCGCATAATTTATCACCGGCAATTGTGTATAGCATGCATAAACATTTAAACAAATTCCACCTTCGAGAATTGAAGGAAAATATTGTGTGCTAAATTTGTTTTAAAACTATGACTGAGATATCATTCATTGAGTCACACACAATGATTAGCGTATAGTAAACAATGGGTAAATAGTCCCATATCTGCATTTTCTGCTCTAATTTCATCACTTTAAGATGCAAACAGTATTTATTAATTAAAAATAATGACAACCATATGTGTCCATATTTCTTTTTACTTTTTCAAATTGTTTTTGAATAAATGAGACGTAACAGCATCTTGTCAGGGTTTTGTTAGAATATTTAGTGAAATCTCTGTTATTCCTATTATAGGTGTCCTGCAAATTCACCCGCTGAACTCAAAGATCATTGCAGCAGTAATGCTACGGACTCCTTACACGGCTTGCCATGGTATGGTCCAGACAGCAAATACTACAAGAATGTCTTCTGTGCAAAGTGTGCGGGAATCGACGTTTACGATCACACCGGATACCGTTACCGTTTGGAACCTTTTTTCGGCCTAAACTGCTCGTGGACTTGTCGTTTCCAGAACCCGGATGTGTTTGATCTAACCGATTGCATGCTGGACAGAAGTTGTTGGGCTTCGGCATTCCACCACGACGTCAACCCTGCTCCGCGTCAATGTAATCCAGATGTAGTGTATGACTGTCCTATTGATAATCCGCAGTTATGGCAAGCTTGCAGGATCTACATGGCTATTATAGAAATCGACGTCGGCACAACACGGTATCCTGAGAATAAAATGTTTAAAAACATCCATTGCGCTAGATGTCATAATGTTAGTACAAATCTCGCCATGGATTCGTTGGATTGCAAACCGGGGCTTCCAGATTTAGAAGGACCAGGTATCGGTCAAACTCCCCTAACTGTCTTATTTGACTTTTCACCTAACAGTGACTCATTGCAGCAAGCGAAACACTACGGGGGAACGCTAGCCGATTGTCCGTCTGACCAGGTGTATAATGGGCATGACGGTCATTGCCAGCGTGTAACGTGTCCGCCAGGTAGTATCTTAACTACTTGGGGTGAATGTGCATTTAAAAAGCAAGGTACTTATTTTGCAGAGAGATCTTTAGGTGATATAGATCCGCGATATCGTACAATGGTTATAGATTTAGCTGTGCAAAATGAAAACTTTACCGACGGGGTAATCGTGGAACTGATATCTCAATTTTGGAACAAGATGGACATAGTTTACTACTATAATATTGAGAAATATAACCGGTCATGGAATGAGCATAATGACCATGTGGTTCGGGATAAAGGTTTGTGGGTCAAACAAGTTGGTATGGAAAACGAGGAAGAATGTTTACAAAACTATTCCATCGGTTATTCTGTAACTCTAGAAGGTCTTGATTCAAATGACACTCTATATAATCATATCGAAAACTGGTTAGATAGCATGACGTATGGGATGTTAGAAACAATGCCAAGTTGTCAACCGAGATTAAAATCCAGGACATCAGATCAAGATGTTTTAATCAGCAAAGTAAAGACGGCCAACTTTCCTAGCGATAACAATCTTTGCAATGCATCCGCAGGACTTCGGCCGGTGTCTTACGGAATGGACAGTTTTATCAGACGTCAGATTAACTACACAAATTACATTCAACTATATTTTGACCGCTTCGATAATCAATCGTCGTACGAGTCTAGTAGTCTAGCACAAGAGGCAGTATTCACTGGCGGGTCTTTGCACTATGATTCTTGGCAAAATAGAGAGGGAAACTGGAGCCGTTCAGATCGGGTAGTTATCTGTGAGAGTATGCCTTTTTGTCCCCTTGTTACTTTACGTGAAGAGGAGTACAAGTGGAGATTTGATTACGGCAACGCATCTCTAGAACTTCTACCCACTGGACGCATTGTACCACCTAATGAAATAGTGGTTTCACAAGACGGTCAGATACAAGTATGCTTGATGATCTCTGAGCACCACGTAGACCCGCCCCTACATGATAACCAGACTGGACAGAATATCGCCACGATCATCGGTTGTGCTGTTTCTCTCACTCTTCTAGGGATAGTTATCATCACTTACTTGTCTTTTGCCGAACTGAGAAACATCCCTGGAAAGACTATCATGAATCTTTCACTATCGCTGTTTCTTGCCCAAGGTTTACTTATATTCGGTGCTGGTCAAACTAAGATATACGGTGTGTGTTTGAGCATCGCTCTCATTATGCACTTGTTCTGGCTTGCCGTCTTTTCTTGGGCAAACATTCTAGCCTTTGATCTTGGTCGCACATTTGGAAAAGGTTCAAAGATAAAAAGTAACAGTGGTTCTTCGATATTCCTACATTATTCTCTTTATGGTTGGGGAGTCCCTTTAATATTGGTTACAGCAACGACTGTGGTTCATTTCTTTGCATCTATAGATGGATTAATGGCAAATGTATACAACCTCAAAACGTCATGTTGGATACGTAGTGGCTATCCGTTGCTTGTGGCATTTGGTATTCCTGTGGCAATAGTTCTTGTATTGAATGCAGGATTCTTTACACATACCGTCATTGGATTCAGATCGACGATGAAGGCGACAAAGATATTGAAGAAAGAGAACGACAAGGTTGCAGATATGCAAGATATCGGAAAGGAACTCCGGTTATACACTCTGGTAAGTAGGGGTGTACATTTATCTAGGTCAATACCTGCATATGTGTTGTTTCGAGATAAATTGGAAAAATGCACATTTTTAATCTATTTAATGACGAGTAAAAACGTATTAACACGTTTTATATCATCAGCATTAAAAATGATCAACGAATCAAAACAAAGCGCGTGATCTGCGCATACGACGCGCGCGCGGCGTTCAATTTAGGCACTTCCAATGCACTCTGCGTATTCTACTTTCCTGCTCTCTGATTGATTCATCACCACCAAGAGTGTATGGATATATTCATATTTTATCTAATTCTCCGGTATGTTAACATAGGATCTGTTTACCGGTGTGATTTCCTAATTTTTTTTCTGGCAAATTTTAGATTACAAATCAGTACTACAACTGGACCCAAAATAACTACTAAGTATTCATTAATCATGTTAATTCAGCTATGGCTATAATGTAATCAGTTCAAAATTGGATCACCAAACGCAAGCGTCATGTATACAATGACACCGCGATTTGTTGCACCATGCCATCGTTTCGCGCACCCATCTGAATTAATTCGCTCCAGTAAACAGGTTTGCCAATTTGGACCTGACTGAACTATAGAACATTGATGCCTAATACTCAATACATAGCCTATTATCTATTACTACGTACACGCCTAATCATTTTCATCATTTATTGCAGCTTTCTTGCTCAATTGGCTTAACGTGGATCTCCGGTTTCATCATTCCTTATATGGGCTTACCAGACTTATGGTATATATTCATCGTTCTCAATTCTCTTCAAGGCCCTGTTATCTTTATCTCGTTCACGTGTAATCGTCGCGTGTTCAAATTATGGGAAAAGAAGTTATGCAGCGCCCTCTATACGTCTACGTCTACACGGGTAAATACAGGAACTTCTCAAACTAGAGTTCCTCTCGGCAACGCGAACATATAATATTGATCTCAGCATAACATTAAAGGTGTACTAAGAGATGTTTAAGATTATTATTTTACTTAATATTAAAGATAATCATCAAAATTGACCATTATTGTTGTTTCTGCTCACAAAAAACCCAGCAAAACTTGATTAAAACAACGTTGAAAAATGTTGAAATATCATCGCTATTTATTGACACTTGTTTTTAAAAACACCTATGTAATATCGTATGTAGTTTGAATCGAAAAGAGACGCTGTTTACTAAAAAATGTTGTCTGAGACGGGTATGGAATAATTATAACGACATGTTATTGCACAAAACGGCTGATTATTCTTAATCCTTACTGCTGATAGTTTGTTTTTTTAATAAAATTGCAAAAATGGAGAAATCCCGTTTTTTCCCTTATTGACGGACTAGCCGTCAAATCAACGCATATCTTAGTACCCCTTTCTTAAAGGGAATTATTAACGAGGCTCTAACTTCGTTTGTACACGATGTTGTTAGCTCAAATTTGATACCACAATTTGGTACCACAAATATTTCATTTTCATATTAGTGTCACTGTCATTAATATCTGACATTTATTGACGTATAACATATCCTGTTCATGTTTAAACAGACATTTCTTCATAAGCATTAATATATAGAACATACTTTATCGTCAATTTGTTTTTAAACCGCTAATATTCCCAGATATTGAGGTATATCGCTGTGTAAGTTTTCATTGGTTGTGCACAAATCCTGTCCTGTCCTTTGTTTGTACCCGTCATGTTGATAGTAAACTTAAGGTATGATTATATTTATGTATTCCTGTAACAAAACTATTGGGTGACCATATTTATCGAGCTCTGCTCTTTTTGGTTTTCCCGCCGTTGCTTTTGACTTGTATAATATTATGTGACGTTGGTAAAATAAATAAATACAAGTATAAGGCCAAACAAAGAAGAAGATTTTTCTCAGAAGCCCGCCCGCATTGGTGAAATGAGCTACGGCGCGTAGGTCTACGCGCTGAGGTTTAAAAAAGGTGTTGGTTGTTTTGGGGTGGTTTTTCTCGTTTTTTCTCGGGTTTTTTTAACATTTTTTTTCTGTAAGCTTGGATTAGCAACAACAACAACAAATCGCATACCTCATAGCTTTTTTCCTGAAAAAAATATAATACATCAATAACTCAATTTTGAACTCCTGCCAATTATTGTGCCTGGTTTTGACATGCGGCGTCACATGTCATTTGAATGTAAGCGCCTCATACCAAAGTAATGAGCCAATGTGATTTGAAATGCAACAAGGAGCGGGAGGATACCAATCACTCTATTACGGAACAAGAAATCAGTTTCAAATTGGCGAGATGCACTGTTTGTATAATTCGCCGCGCGAAATTAATCCTAGCATACGCACTCGATTTTGTCTATAAACGCTCGACTTTGTCTTTACGCACTCGATGTTATCTATAAGCACTCGATTTTGTCTATACGCACTCGATTTTGTCTATACGCACTCGATTTTGGTCTCATGCATTCATGACATTCGTCACGCGTAAAATACTTAGCATGTGTTGCGTTCATGTGCGCATAACACTATTCTGTACGGAATTTGGACTCGGAAATTTTGAAAATTAGTTGTTAGTGTCAATAAAATATGACTCTGTATTGAAATGTGAATAGAATATGAAATAATTTAAATTATTTCTAGTTCTTAGACATTTTGGGGCATTTCGGGTCTAATACCACTATTTCTGATATTGAAGGATTACAATATGACATGAAATTGCTTTAGAATGGTTTAAAACCTCGGTATTATGAATTACATCTTTATTATATTTTAAATTGTGTCTGTAAAGGTATTTGTTTTGACGAAATATCATGATTTATGTATTTTATCCACTGCTTTTTGTGTATATTAACCGTTGGTCATCATTGTCATATTGACTAACCTCCCCTGTAACATGAAAAGCTGGCTAAATATCAAGATGGTTTATTACAAGTACTAAATGATGATTATATGAAGTAAATAAAATCATTAAAGAAAGGGGTATATATAGACAAATGTATGGGGCGTCTGAATACCACAACCATGTAACCATTTAATTAGGTTCATGCCGTTTTATCTAATAAACGTGCAGTCGAAAATTGCGCTCGAAAATTGCGCTTGCTTTGTACACCATTAGTATTACTGCTTTTTACACGTTTACCACGAAAACTGTATAAAACATGGGTTTCATGAAACCTGTATCCTGTTTACACGTTAAATAATATGGAAATGGGTATGTAAAGAAAATACTGCCTAGTTACCGTGTTGTCAATCAATGATTTCTGTGTATTCTAACCGTTGGAACATATAGGTCCAGTTGCCCCAATGATGGGGTAACTGGTCCGTGCCAAGTAAAGTTTTTAGTTAGTGGTAATTGGCCTTTTGTTTGGATATTTTTTAACATTGATTATATGTTATATGTAAACAGTTACATGGGTGATATTTTTATAGCAATTCCATAAATATTTACACGAGCTTTAAGCTTTTATATCATGAAATATGCTTAACCGGACCAGTTGCCCCATCCTCCCCTACTTAAAGACTACTAAATATCCTTTAAAATGGGACCAAAATGGTGTTTGTAACATTAGGGTATGACTAGTTATTGTAAAAAGAACAAAGCATAGGATTATCCCTATTGAGTTTGTACAGGCAGCACCCCTTTAGGCGGCACCCCTTCCGACATCACCCCTGGTCTCCAAACTTCAAACAGCTGTATCTCCCATTGTATTAGCTATACCAATGCCATTTTGCAGGCAGATAGCTTTTTATTAGGGCTTTAAAATGATATCAAATTTGTTGAGATAGCTTTGTGGTTTTAAATATATTTAAGGAATATGACAGCATGAAACTAAAAAGTGTAACAGCACCACCCTATTGGGAGGCGAGTTCATAACGCGTGACCAGTATACTTTAATAGTGTTGTTGTGGTGTTGTCAGGGCTGTACTTAGTACCCGCCCGCACGCCCGTGGCGGGTAACTTTTGCGTCGGGCGGGTAACTTTTCAAATATACACGCCCGGCTGGCCAGTAAGAAATTTGCTGTTGGTAAATGAATATTACTTGTTTGGCTGGTAAGTTTACAGTCGGGCTGGTAATTTTTACAGTGCTACCAGCCCGGATGGCTGGTTGGAGAAAAAAAGAAGGTACACCCCTGGGTGTTGTTACTTTACGTGACTTTACGTGTTGCCATAGTGTACATAAAATACGCCCTATTTAGGAGCTATGCCCGCGATTGCTGGAGCGTGATTGGTTTGACAAACCACGTCATGTTTTCGAATTTACTGTATAATTGTTAATCGCGCAGACCGTAAAGGCCTAAATCGCGGTACTTGGACCCGTTTGGCTAACCACCCTTCACTCGAGATCACCGATCTTTGAAGGAAAATAACTTTTAGGAGATCTATTAAAAATCGGATGGCTGTCCATACGGTGATCCTTCTGATGAGAGGAATAGCGCTTAGAAGAGTAGGTGCCACACGCGGATGGAGTGTGGAAAGTTAGTTTTATGTGTGGTATAGGCTACTGAATACGAGGTAGGAAACCATGCACTTTGCGAAGAAGAATCTAACCAAGAGTCAATACGTTTATTTTACAGAAGAAACACAAATACAATCAACTCACAGATGACTGCCAGAGGGCTGATAAGGTTCCGCACGGAAATATATACCATCGCGCCTTGTTCAACCTTTGGATGAACACGAACTCTTATATCATGACGCTATGATCGACAATTATTTGTTTTGATTATAGTTAATCAATCATCATTAACGTTTCATTTAATGAAGGGATTTTTGCTAGTGTGTACGTGGTCATAGTTTCTTTCATAATGCTTTAGTTTATTTTTCTACCAAACTTTGGTTGATTTTGCGCTCTTAACACTTTCCAGGCGGCTATTAGTTTACCATTATACAAAACAAATTTTTGGAAAGCTTGTAGCCAGAGGAATTCAGAAATGCAGTTTAGATCAGGGATGGGTACATCCTTAAAAAATATTTCTGAAAATTCTAAAAATATATAGGCCCTAAGATAAAAATTGGAGATATTCACTAGCCGGTATAATTACCTTACCGACGTAGTAACCTTTGACAATTACGAGTATATATCATCTGATGGGTAATTTCATGAGGAATCAAATATGTAAAGTAAATAATGATAGGGGTAGGTAAAGAAAATATAGATCTCAAATTAAAAATTAAAGTTTCTGATATTTTCCTAACATTGTGCCTCATACCATTTTAGTCCTTAGTCGTACTATAATTCCAATGACATATTATTTGGTTTCCTCATGCAATTTCCCTTCAGAAAATGTATACTTTTACTATACCTCCCTAGGGAGGTATACAAGCAAATATAAAGTTAAAATCATGTCGCAAAAGCCAAAAGGAGGCGAGCTTATAACACATGACCTACTTCAAAATGGGCCAAAAACAATCATTGTTTACAAAAACGACGGATTTTAGCGCATTTGTTCGTTTCCTATAGACATTGTTCACTGGTGATTTCAGGCTAAAGAGGGAGACATACTCGATATCACGCCGATAAACATACAATCTCGTACTTTTACTGCAATAAAATGAACTGTTAACGTCTACAATTTCCTAGATAGTGTCGGTTACCAGCAAACATTTCATTTCAAACTAGTGGAATAGATAGTTTATACGTTAGGTAAAGTGTATTTCACGAATGTAATAAGGTCAAATATTGAACAGCTCAGAAGTATGAAGAATTGTTATAACTAGCGGAACGCCCGTCCTTCGGACGGGCTCTCCCGCTAGGGAGTAGGGCCTACCAGATAGAACACCTACAAAATGAAACAACACATAAGTGTTGGAAAATTTATAACGAAACACATAGGAATAGAACAATATTTAAAACATTTTTGTTTTAAATCAGAAGGTTTTGTTTTAATTCAAAAGTTTTGAAAACGCACCGTGGCATATTTCAACTCCAAGGCCTAAACCTTAACCAACTCCCATACCCACCCGTCACTCCCCGCCCTGCCTGCCCGGCCGTGGCATATCCGTTAAGTATCACATTTCGTCATTAACCCCCTGCCTCCCAAACCTCATTACTTCATGGCTTCCCCTCGCCCGCCCGCCCGTGCTTATCTAAACCTTCAAGGCCTAAATTAACCAACTCCCGTAGCGTTCTTCAGTAACCCCTGCCTCCCAAACCTCATTACCTCATGGCCTCCCCTCGCCCGCGCCAGCCCTCCCCCGCCAGCCCTCGCCCGCCGTTCCCGCCCCTACCGCCGTTCCCGCCCCTACCGCCGTTCCCGCCCCTACCGCCGTTCCCGCCCCTACCGCCGTTCCCGCCCCTACCGCCGTTCCCGCCCTACCGCCGTTCCCGCCCCGTGCTTATACACCTTCAAGGCCTAAATTAATCAACTCCCGTAGCGCAGCGTATTTCTCCAATATTTGCCCGCCCGCGTGTGTAGGGGTGCGTGGGTGTAGTGCGCGTGAGCGTTTATTTTGCATGGCGCACTACGCCGCGTTATATGTTACGCGCTCGACTTCGCTCGACTGCATGGTTGCAGTACGCGCAAAAATAAACAAACATGGCCCGTAGAAACAGTCTCAAAAGGCCCTGGATTTGACTCCTTTTTGCTCATATCTCGGTCAATTCTGTACGGTTTTCTGTCATTTATAGCTTATAACACTCACATTATAATCATCTTTTATCAGTGCAACGTTCACCGCTTTTAGACGCAAAATGAGAAAGCCTTTATGGATACACACATACACACAACATACGGTGAATTATAGTATGATTAGTGCAAAGTTCACCACATTGAAAAACTACATCACCCTCGGCTCGGGTACAAAACTAGCATCGTTTTCGGAGCACTAATTGTTCTGAGCATGTTCAGCTGGATAGCAGTAGCACGGCCCTCTTTTGACGTGATCCCCGCAAGATATCCTCCCTAAATGGTATTATAATCATACCCTTTGGTGGGCTACACCCAACGGTCTGATAATTATTGACAACGAATTGCTTTAAAATGTTTAATACTGCGACACCACCGCTATGACTGAAATATTATGATTCCCGGTTGGTTTTTTAAATTGTAACCTCTGTCGAAACCTACCTCTCTACAGTTAACCGTAACAAGCACTTACACCGGAGTCTATAGATTTGTATTGCTATGAAGAATTGTACAGATCATCAGTGACGTAGCCAGAGGGGGGCGAGGGGGGCGATCGCCCCCCCCCCCAATATTGACGTCGTGTCTGTTGAGATTGGCACTGTCGGTTTATTTGACCAGAGGAATCATGGAATTATGATGGTCAAAAGCAGTCAAAAGTACACATATGAAAAATTTCGCGCGCTACGCGCGCATAATGTCCCCTAAATGCAATATTCGTTGGTACAAGCTTGTTTAGAGCCAAAATGTACCTCAATCGTGCCAAAAATAGGTGTAATGTCAAAATATTTCGCGCGCAACGCGCGCGTGTCTTCACTCAAAACAATCTGGTCGGTTGATTTTTAGTTATCGCCCACCCAATATGAATAACCTGGCTACGCCACTGCAGATCATCAAATCGAGAATACGTTATAGTCCGATTCGAATTCAAAAATCTTGTCCAATACTGTAGCGCCCTCTAAAATAATACTCTCACAGCACGTGATGCAAGCAGATTGTTCACTGAATGGTGATAACATACGGTATGCAGCATATAGGCCTACTCAGAAAGTAAGAGTGGTTTTGTGATATTTGACCACATCATTGACAGTGTACATATTCTGGGATGTCAATTAAGCAAATATGCTATTGGCTACAGATATTATACAGGATCACACTTAGGAATTGTCTAATACATGAATTTAACACATCACTATGCTATTTAAGAAAAAGAAATTGCTCATTGCGTTACTATTCGTTAGTATTTGTGTTTTAGGACAATTTGTTATCAATTATCATGTTTACAAAGGAAGCAATCGGCCCAGTGCAGCAGCCTCGACAGGACTGGCAGGTATCTCATCCACTGACACACGTGAAAGATTGGCTGATGGTCTGAAGAATGCTGACAAGTTAGAGTCTAGTCATCAAAATAATCAAGGTAAATAGTAATGATGAACGAATTATTTATTTGGCGCAGAGGGATGGAAACTATAGAATCAGACGGTCAGTCATTTCCCCTTCGTTCATTGTCTATTTATTTGCATCTGTACAGCTTGCCCCAGTAAACCT
Source organism: Ophiura sarsii (assembly GCA_035610835.1). NCBI lineage: Eukaryota > Metazoa > Echinodermata > Ophiuroidea > Amphilepidida > Ophiuridae > Ophiura > Ophiura sarsii. The sequence goes on from CM069447.1 coordinate 68,519,146, forward strand.
GCAACATATTTTGACAGAGCTCTAGCTTCACCTTTTCACCATGAATTTCAATCATATTCAAACATTATAGAAACACTAATATTTCTAAATTTTAGTGTTGAATAAATCATTAAGATTGGTTCATTGGTCTTCAAATTATGCGAATGTAAAGTGAGGCATGTCGGAAACTTGTACAACCAATTTGACGGCAAATAACGCTTATCAGTATAGTTTAACACCACTCAAATATTGTACTATATTGACGGAGCTCTAGTTTCGTTTGCACACCATTGATTTAAATAAATCATATCTAAACATTAAGAAAGCCTTATAATCTCCCCGAATTTAATTGTAAAAGAATAATCATTGTTGTTAAATTTGTATCAACATTACATGTGATCAACGATAGGTTCAAAGCAACAGTAAGCATGGTAACTATTGTATTATAATAAGTAGGCCGATGCATCAATGATTGAAATAAAGGCACATTCAGTTTACACAACAGATTAATATAACACTGTTCATTTTCAATAAATAATATATAGACTCGGACAAACTGGCGAGAATTAAATTAACAAAGACCTTAAAAATACACTGTCTCGAACCCGGTCCCTCTCACATTCGCGGCGGTTGGTTAATCCACTAGACCACAGGGACTGTGTTTATAGGGACTGTGTCCACATGTTCATTTTCATGAAAATGTGGAGGCAGAATAAAGTATTTATTGAATATCATTGGAATCATCAACACCAAGAGGAAAAGACAGGAACACTAATGGATATTATATAATAGGATTTATTCTTCTACAGGGGATTTCAAATAGAATAGCCCTTTTAAAGCAGGACACGGCTAATTTAAGAGTGGTTTCTCCTTTAATCTCTAACAAATTACATTTCAGCGATGACCCTGGTAGACCCCCTCATATAGTTTTAACAATACATCATTATTTAGTAAAAAGTAATTATGCTTGAGTGATAAACTGAAACGTAAAAAGCACCATACGATGATTGTTTTAATCGCTTAAATAGCTGCATGTCGCGTTATACATGTTATATGCCGTATCGATTTGGATCACCATGATTAAACCATAAACATTATAATTATCCTGTTACAATGTAACATAACAAATTCAGTAGGCCTATAATAATTGTTCCATCTGTGTTGGTTTTGTTACAACGACAAACGGGAAGCGCTAACGTATTATTTCTCATAATTACAATTATAATAAATATTCGCAATGGATATTTTTTATTATTGACCTTGTGTGCCCCTAGTGTTTCCTAGTTTTAGACCGTAATCCTGTATTTTCACTGTCCTTTGTTTTGGCTGTGCATTATTATGACTTGTTGGACACACCACCTGTTTGTGTGGGGGATGCGCCTACAAATAAAATGTTAAAAATGAGATTTGAGGAAATCATATTTTTGCTTTAATAGGAAAAAACACAACACGTTTGCCACCTGCTCTTAACGAATTGTTAGGTATTTGTTTTGGAGCTGAAGCCAATCGGTATTGCATAGGAAAGGTGTACCGCTAACAGCAATCAATACAAAGAAGATGTGGCTAAGCACAGACCTTGCTCAACAATATTCTCACTTTTGAAGCGCTGCAGAAGCTATATTTTAAGTTACGGTTTGATTGAGGACATATTAAACCTTAAAACCATGCTCCTGAGGAAGGAATAACTTGTTTCACCCCTGCGCCTAGGCATAGAAACACGACAGATACAATACCTCGATTTTTGAGAAAAAAAATCAAGGTAATAATAACCTTTATTTGAAAGTGCAGACCATTCCTGCTAAACCAAACAACGTCGCAAACCGCTAATATCGTGGAGTAAGTAAATGGAGAGTAAATGGTGTGTCAAATTGTATACATATTTTTACAAATAATCTCGTAAAAGCTCTAAATAGCATCAGAATAGGGAGAGTTTGTATCAACATATAGCTATTGCGTTACACCTACACGATTATACCAACACCAAATTTGTGTCATTAACGCCATTCACGTACTTGCACTTGAAAGTTTAGAATCCGATGATTACGGACATTTATCGAGTTTTATGGTGGACATTTTCTGTCAGTGGCACGCGTAAACGAAATCCGAGGTCAAACCCTCTCTATGAGTGACCTAGCGAATGACTGCAATAATTCACACTACTTCCCTTTATATACCATGTTGTATTTATGAATTATTCTCAGAGGCATAGCAAGCTTTTTGTGGGCGGTTCGAATCTCCACTCACTATTTATATTAGGGTATTTCTAGATACACAGAAAGAAAAAAAGTGAGTCATCATCGAAAAATGAGTCATTTTGTCCGTGTAGTGACACACTATGGCTCAAAATGAGTCATTTTGTCCGTGTAGTGACTCATTTTACGATAATGACTCACTTATTTTTTTCTGTGTAGTAGATTGAGGGGCATGTATACATTTGACAACCAAATTGTCTCAACATATACGAGGTGATGGCAAAGATAACTCTGCGTACAGACTTGGTGTTCCCCAAAACGGCGCGAACAAATTCTCCTTGTCGAACGATACAACTGGTATTTTGGTGTGTTGTATGTAGGGGTAGGGTTTGCTTTTATGCTATCATTTTTTTTAAAGTCTACTATTATTGTATATCTTGCATTTTAATGTATTTTTGTGTATCTTGTAATTTGTAATATTGTGCTAATTCAGACGGATGGCTGCGATGACAATAACTCATGAGAGTGCTTATACATAAACACAATACACACAATAATATATAAACAAGACCCCAAACTTAAATATCCCCCCGTTTATGAGAATTATGGAACAAAGGAGGAAAGATAGCAGTTTGTCATGGCAGAGGGCATGCGCATACGGCCTGATCGAGCGATCAGATGCCTGGATAACCGCTCGTAAAGAGGATGGTTGACATCATCCATCACATCGGTCAGCTTCTTGCCCAAGAGATCGGTGTACAGGGTCTCGAAGTCCTGCCGTGACAGACCTATTATCCTTCCCGCTTCCTTCACAACTCTACTAACTCTGTCTTTATCACCCTTCGAAACATTACTTCCCAACATAATAAGCAGTTGTACCTCCAAACACTTTCAACAACGGAATCGTTAAAAAAAGCAAGGATCCTAACATCAACTTTAAAGAAATTCAATTTTTTGTGACAGTACATTCTGGAATTTAGTTTTTTAACTAGGGAGTCAATAAAGGGGTGCCAGTAAGTTTGTTAATGCCATTGCATTTCTTTATCAATCATCTACTGCCGAATAGCGCACGTCTCGTTCAATATCTACAGGGTGTCCCAAAAGTCTATGCACGTTTTTGAAGAGTCATATCTCATAAAATATAAATCATATGGTATAAATTTAACCATATTTTGATAGACGAGATTTGGGAAATTAATTTGATACCAAACACAACCCTA
>CM069447.1:68522636-68950717 GCA_035610835.1 Ophiura sarsii
GATAACGGGTTTATTGCATCTCAAGTCGAGAATATAACGTATGGAGGCTACACGAGACTAAAAGTTGATCTGAACTGCATGGCAGATTTGATCAATCACAGTGGCGTAACAGCCAGGGGGGGGGGGGGCAGGGGGGGGCACAGTGCCCCCCCCCCCTGAAGGTGCTCAGCAGGAAATTCAAACCTACCCACTAGGAAAAATGGGGGGAGGGAAAAGAGGAAAAGAAGGGGAAAGGGAAAGAAAAGAGGGGAGAAAGGAAAAAGGGAGGAAAAAGAAAAAAGGAAAAGGAGAAAAAAGGGGAAAGAAAAGAAGAAAGGGAAAGAAAGAAAGAACATTTTGTTGTGCTTTTTGTACTGCGAAATTTTGTGACCGTGCGAATTTGTTGGACCCCCCCCCCCCCCCCCCCCCCCCCCCCCCCCCCCCCCCTACGTCGTTACCCGGATGTTTGTAGAAATAGTCTTTTAAGCACTCTCCAACCAATCAGCAAAGTAACCAGTCCATCTCATTCCATCTCTGTACATCTAGTGCACTAACCATTTGGATTATGCACACATTTACATTGATAACAGAAATAAAATATTCATCGCCGGGGAACTTTAGTAATTCGTCTTTGTTTTAATAATTCTTTTCTTCGTCCAACAAACGCCCCTACGATCTATTTGTGAAGCATCAGCCTATATTAGTGTAATCTTCGATATTCCGTATTGTCACATAATGATGAGAGTTGCCGTTGAATGGCCCAGGTAGCCCACAAAGCTTACGCGACGATCTAAAAATGCTTTTCTAGCTATGCGATCTATTTTACAATGTTACTTCCAACTCTCATACTTCGTGATCCTGGTGATGTTGCATTATTAAACTTTACTCTCGTTAATATTACAGTAATGTGTTCGTATTTATTCATACCTTGAGTCATACAAACTTCCGTTATTGGCGCAGCATGATCCTTTTCGCAACCAGGGCCGGGCGTACCCGGGGACTCAGCAGGGACTCACGCGTTGTGCCCGGGGTCAAGGGGCGGGGACTTGACCGGGGCCGTAACAGAAAAATGTCCCCGCCCTGCCGGGCGGTACCCGCGGCTGTACCAGGGCCATTACAAGTATCAATATTACAGCCCCGGTCAAGTCCCCGCTATGCCCGGTAGGGGGGAGGGGGTGAAACCCGCCAGGCGCATTAGCGGTAACATATTTACTGCGAGTATAATTCAAGGTGATGCGTTCTTATGATTACAATAGAAAGATACGACATTTGTATTCTGAATTAGTTAAATACATGATTGGTTATGACCAGCAGTAGCTTTATACATTGTGGATGAGGGTACCGATATGATCAAACAAACTCCATGGGTGAGTGCGGTTTGGTCACACTTATTTCTGAAGAATAAGTTCAGAATTGACGACAATTATAGGACAAAAGAAAAACCCCGCGTTATTGTCTCTATCTTTTCAGTTTTGTTTAATCTATTTATGATTGATGATACCGATTACTGAATTTAAGTTAGCTAAAGTATTGAAGCACCTGGTCAGGAACGTGACGTCATATTATGGGACTTGGTCATTGGTTACTGGTAACGGTATTTCCCATTATTTCATGTTTATAACCAACCCATATCGGTATATTGGACCCTGTCACGTGTCATGTTATGAAGGTGTTCATTGGTTATCGGGTATCGATATTTGCCATCATTCCATGTCCATAACCCATCTCTGATAGGATGCTGTCACGTGTCACGATGTGAAGGTATTCATTGGTTATCTAGTGACGAAATATTCCATTGTAGCATGTCCACAACCTATTTCTGTAATTGAGAACTGAACCCATATCATGTTATGAAGATGTTCATTGGTTATCGGGTGACGTTATCTGCCATCGCTTCATGTCCATAACCCATTTCTGTGTTTTAGATGATGCGTTACATGCGTTAACATAAACAACATCTTCTAGCGATCCTTTAAAATCTAGACACTGGTCATTCCGTGAAATATGTTGTGTCTGAAAAGAACAAGAATACAATAGAAGGCATAGTTATTTTTTAACATTTGTAATGACGATCAAATCATACCTGTCTTATTATGTAAGCTTATTTTATGAATAATAAGACGTTTAGAAATATCAAAGTGTCCTATTAAATTAAATTCGTCGGTGATAAATATGTACATGTATACCTCTGAATCTGCATACAATACTACTGTTTCGTTCTTGCTAGAACTCATCAGTGCAGCTCAGAGTGCACTGATGTATTTTTACATGTACATGTACACATGTATTTACGTGTATGTTATCGTCAAAAGAAGTTCCTGGACACTCATTGAAGTTCAAATATTTCACATAAATATTTAATATAAATTAAACAATTGCATGTCAAAATAAGCAGACAATAATTCTCTATCATGTCTGTATGAAATTAAGATGTACTCATTCATGCATGGCTGAGCACATTCATTAAGCAATGGTAAGGTGCGTAAAAGGAAATTGCAAGAAATGAGCATTTACAGTCATTTGAATGGAGGGATTATCCAATTTTGTGCAATCTTCTTGCCATTGTCAAGTGAATGGGATCTGCCCTGCATGAGTGATCATGTCTAAATTCCATGTTAAGCTGTTAGAGGATTACTTTCTGCTTATTTTGATATACAATTATATATATGGTCACGCGTTATGAACTCGCCTCCCAATAGGGTGGTGCCGTTACATTTTTTAGCTTCATGCTGTCATTTTCCTCAAATATTTTTAAAACCACAAAAGCTATCTCAACAAATTTGGTATCATTTTAAAGCCCTAATAACAAGCTATCTGCCTGCAAAATGGCATTGGTATAGCTAATACAGAATGGGAGATACAGCTGTTTGATGTTTATAAATATTTATAATTAATTTAATTTAAGTGTCCAGGAATTTCTTTTGACGAGTGTATTATGTAGATATAAATGCTTTTTATGAAATATGAGGATTTAAATAAACTGTTTGGTTTGGAGGGGAACAATCTTTGGTGATGTTCACAAAGTTTAAGTTGTCACCCAATACAAAGAGTGTCTATGTTAGTCGTATAGTTTTGTTAGGATATATGAAGTGGGTTTCAACAGCCATTTTCTTAAAAGAGCTAGATTACTAACATTGAAGGTCTGAGCTGTGTTTTACCAAACAAGCATAGCAAGAACGGATAACGCAGAATAGAATGTTGCCGACTTTTCCTGATGATCCCGGGCAACGTGTGATGAGCACTGGGGAATCCGATAAACATGATACAACGCGAAAGAATATAGTGATTGGCTGATGTCACATAACCAGGCGACTACATTCCAGACCACGATCTTCATCTTTTAGTCTCTTTGTTATGATTATATTTCTCGAAAATTATTTTTAGTGTATTATTGATTGAAATGTAAAGTTGCCAGTATCGAGCGATACTGCAACGTTTTTATGTTCCAGTATCGGGCGATACTTGTACACATGCTACCAATGTCATTTGTTCTAGTATTGAACGATACTGGTATGGTACATAATTTTGTCCCAGTATTGAATGATACTGGTACATTTTACAATATCCCAGTATCGAACGATACTGGAACACTGATTTTGTACCAGTATCGAACGATTATCGGACAATACTAGGACACTTCAGAATCTGGGACCTAAAGTACACTTTTTTCTAAAATGTTCTTAAATATATCTTCAACTGACTCTGTAGAGCTAATTTGCATATTTTACTTGGTCTTATATTAGCCGAGTAAAATGCACAAATCGCTCATTAGCATAATTGCAATGGTACAACAATTAGCACCGATGATCGTGTATACCATTTCAATTATGCTAATGAGCTAATTTGCACATTTTATTTATTTAAACCTATTTATTTATTTGAATTAAGTCGATGCCTTAATTTAACATCGTTGAATGTATATTGATATATTTGCATATTTCTCACTGGTTAAGGAAGGGAAGTGATTGCTCACTAAGTAAATGCAAATACATTGAGCAAGAACATAAACATCAAAGAACCAATTACCTTAAAGCCCCCCCCCCCCCCCCCCCACCTCCAGTTCTCAGTGTCTTATTTCTACCGGGAGTCACGGTGACTCTATTTAGCCAGTTGGAGTCATTATTACTCTCGAAAGGGAGTCCAGCCTACATGTGACTCTATGTCAATATTGACTCCATTTGAAGAGTCACAAGACTCCCTTGAAGAGTCATGCATCATGACTCTTCAAAGGAGTCAGTAAATGTTGACTCTCCAAGGGAGTCATGTGACTCTCCAAACAGAGTCAATATTGACATAGAGTCACATGTAGGCTGGACTCCCTTTATAGAGTAACCCTGACTCCAGTTTGGCTTTCAGTGTAGGTCACTCTTCTTTGCGTTTAAGCGCAATCAGCGATCGCCCTCCCTTAGGAGGACGTGTTTACTAACCATTTGGATTCTGCATACATTTACATTGATAAGAGAAATAAAATATTCATCGGGAACTTTAGTAATTCGTCTTTGTTTTAATAATTCTTTTCTTCGTCCGACAAACGCCCCTACGATCTATTTGTGAAGCATCAGCCTATAATAGTGTAATCTTCGATATTCCATTTTAGTGGTGAACTTGACTGAGCAATAGAACGGCCATTTTCCGTCAAATCGGTTGAACATGCCCTTGAAATGCAGTAAACAATCAATTAATATATTAGGGATTTTTGATAACCAATTTGGCTGACAGGTGGTTAAAATGGTTGCACAACTTAACGGTTTTGCCATTAAGATTGCTAAATTTAGACTTGTATAGTCGTTTAAATTGCAAATCGGCTATTTATTTAAGTGTACTATGCAATTTAACTGTTGATGCGACGCTTTTTAAATTCATTTGGAACACCTGCTTAACGCGTGCATTCATTAAAAATTAACACAAATTCGAAAATATTTCGGATCAACATTATTTTCTTGATATGATATCTGGCTGGTTTATTCAAAATTTCATTCTGGACAAGTTGACAAATTATTAATGCATAGGTAACGCAAAGCTTTAGTTTCAACAAAATCTATACGCGTAGGTTTCGCATATATAGGCCAAATTGTCGGGTTTGACAAGGATCGGGGGGGGGGGGGGGAGGGCTATGGCTCTTATATGCAATTATGACATTATTACAGTTGTTGTGTTTAGTAGATCAGTATGTGTGTATGATCAGTGCCTGATCAAAATCGAAATCGGTTTTATTTGAAATACAACAAAGTAACGCATAGGTTCCTGGTGGTTCCATGGCTCCGATCCAGGGTGTGTATTGCGCCATATTTTAAATAAAAGTGTTTTGTTTTTGTATTACTTATTAATAACAAATGTTGCAACAAATAATTCAAGCCTTAAACAAGTAATACTATCATTACCTTGATTTTTTCAAAAAATCGAGGTATTCTATCTCTGCCGTTTCTGTCTTCTTTCTTTTTACCTTGATTTTTTCACAAAATCGAGGTATTCTATCTCTGCCGTTTCTTTCTTCTTTCTTCTTCTTACCTTGATTTTTCAAAATATCAAGGTTCTCTATCTCTGCCGTGATTTTTTCAAAAAATCGAGGTATTCTATCTCTGCCGTTTCTTTCTTCTTTCTTTTCACCTTGATTTTTTCAAAAAATCGAGGTATTCTATCTCTGCCGTTTATTTCTTCTTTCTTCTTCTTACCTTTTTTAAAAAAAAAAATATCAAGGTTCTCTATCTCTGCCGTTTCTTATATTAGTCGAGAAACGACTAATATACTGTATTCGTCCTGTTTCTTTCTTCTTCTTCTTCTTCTTCCGTCATGGGACCTATAGTTCCGTAACCATTGAGCCGATGTTGACCACATTTAGTCATAAGTACCCTTATGTGCACCACTACTCAGGTTGTAAAGCATAAGGGGTCAAAGGTCACACAAGGGTAACTAAGGGTCAAAATGTGATTTTCACTTAAAACGCATTTGCAATTTAGTGAAATGACCTAGGATCGTCAGAATTAGCCAACATATTCCTTTTGACCGTACGCATATATAATAGTTCGGTTTTTAAAATCAAAAACTATTTGGGGTCACTAGGGGTCAAAATGTAAATTGTTACTCCATTCACTCAAAACCCTACTTGTCCGAGGGAAAATAACTGATGATACTCAGAATTGGTCACAAGATTCCTTGGATCAATGTTCATATAGGGCGCTTCTACACTAAAAGTGACATGTCAAACGGCGTCACTAGGGGTCATTGAACTTTACAGGGGGAAAATATAAGGCATGCTCCGATTTTGACCGGGTTTCTTTTATTTTGTGGGCATTGATGAGACAAGAACAAAAGTCAATCATAACATTAAGGTCAGAGGTAAAAAAAGGTCACTAGGGGTCAAAATGTACATTTTCACTCCTCGCACTCAAACTACTACTTGTCCGAGGGAAAATGACTGATGATAGTAAGAATTGGTCAAAAGATTCCTCTTATCCATGTTCATATAGGGTGCTTCTCCACTAAAAAAGTGACATGTCACACGGGGTCACTAGAGGTCAATGAACTATACAGGTGAAAATCTTAAGACATGCTCTACTTGTCCGAGGGAAAATGACTCATGATTGTCAGAATTGGTCAAAAGATTCATATTGACCATGTTCATATAGGGTGCTTCTGCACTAAAAGTGACATGTTACACGGGGTCACTAGAGGTCATTGAACTTTACAGGTGAAAATCTTAAAACATGCTCCGATTTTGACGGGACTACTTTTTTTCGAAGGGGTTAACATGCAACACACTCGACTAATATTCGTGATCTTAGATCACAGCTCATATCTAGTTCTTTCTTTCTTTCTTCTTCTGTCACTCTCCGACCTGTAGCTCCGTAACCATTGAGCCGATTTTGACCATATTTTGTCATATGTACCCTTTTGTGCACCACTACTCAGGTTGTAAAGCATAAAGGGTCAAAGATCACACAGTGGTCATAAGGGGTCAAAACGTTGCAATTTAGTGAAATGACCTAGGATCGTCAGAATTGGACAACATATTCCTTTTGACCGTACGCATATACAATAGTTCGGTTTTTAAAATCAAAATATATTTGGGGTCGCTAGGGGTCAAAATGTAAATGTTCACTCCACATTCACTCAAAATGCTACTTGTCCAAGAGCAAATGACTGATGCTTCTCCACTAAAAATGACATTTCAAACGGGGTCACTAGGGGACAACAGAGGACTGAATTGAAGTCACATCAATATTGTACTACTTGCAGCAGGATTTTCTTAAAGACCCTTGTTTAACAACATTATAAACATTTCCTTGACCTGTAATATTAATGGGAACCAGTAAACACTGGTGACAGAAATCAGTGGTCATGTGATGAAAGTGAAGCATGCTGGTAAATATTTCAATTTCAAAGATGAATTTATAGATATTTGCAGGTTATAAGTTTTAGTATGACTTTTGTGTCTACTTTTTACTTGCTAATATGATGTGTTTATTGTGATAACCTGGTGCAATGTTAGTGTTTTTGTTCAATATTTTTGTAATTCTTGATTTGTCAATGTATATTTTGTGCATACATTTTGTACTTGTAATTGCAATATTGTGCCAATTCAGCCAGTTGGCTGCGATGACAATAAATCATACCAATTTCGTGGAATACAATTCGGATGTAACAGGAAACATGATTTCATTGATGAGAAGGGATTCAGCAACACATTTGTTCAACTGTACTATGACAGTTCTGGTTGGTAGTACACATTCATTGTAATCCTAAAATGCCGTGCTACATTTGTCATTTCCGTGCAGATTTATACCAAGGATAACACCGGATATGGGGCAGTCAGGTAGGACATGTCTACGGTGTAGAGAGCACGTGTGGTCTAGTGGATAGCATGCCGGTCTCACAATGCAAAGGTTGTGAGTTCCAGCCCCGCTACAGCCAACTTGTTTGTATCCTTGGGCAAGGTACTTAGTCCAATTGCCTCGTCGACCCAAGCGAGATTGGGGAGCTGTTAGGGGATCTTACAATATAAGTGCTGATGCGCCGTATCGGACAGCCTGGTAAATGAAGCGAGGTGGTTGTGACGATTTCCTATTGGCAGCAAAAATCAGTGGTTCGGAAGTCACATACAATTGTGGTCCCGTGCATCGGAAGAGCAATACCCGAGCTCGTTAAAAGGTTACAGACTCTTTCGTAAAGAGTAGGGGATCATCCCGGTCTGTAGCTGTTCACACATCTAACGGACCCCGATGGAAATAAGCTTCAATGGGGCTTTCCTGGGTTATCCAGGGTCGTAAGGCCCAAATAAATAAATACCAAAAATAAAATAAAAATATCTCTGGCTCTTTGTCATGAGTAAAATAAGTTTTTCCCTCCAGAAATACGTATGACCAATGAGGAACAAACCTTATTGATTTTCTAATGGATCATGCAATGATCAGTGTTATGTCACAAAACAACACTGGCATTGTTGGTATGATTCAGTGGTGCATAAAAGCTATATTGATATTTAGATTAGCTGGACTTCTTCTGTGTGGGGAGAGAGTTTCTCTTGGCAGATGAATTTAAGACCTGGTAGGATACACATGTATGGTAAACAGTGTAACTCCTATCCCGCCCGTTTGTGTGGCGAAGTTTATGCGTCACCAAACGTACACTATTATCATATAGTTTATAAAGTCGAGTCTACCTATATACAAGCCACCTTCTTCCATGAGAGAAATGCATTCCGCTGGGCGATTTTAGGCATTTTTCAGTTGAAGTCAAATCAGGACTTCTTATGTGCTGTGTATTGGAATTGCCAAGAATGTTATGCATGGAGCTGAAAATTGTGTGCTGTAACCAAAAAGAGGGAAGACAAAAAGGATGACTTAACAGCTTACGACATGGTGCAGTTTTATTTGAGTTTTCGTATAAGTAAATATCTTTATTCTGAGTGTATAATAATATTATGATTAGATATTATTTTAAATAATATTTGGTGAAATTTAAGTCAATTTCAGTATCATATTATATACACAAAATTTTGTTTCTGGAAAATTATTAGTTATTCATTTTCGGCAGAGTGATGTTATTTAAAGCAAGAGATTAAACACTCTTGTATTGGTTAATTTAATGTTGTGTTGATAATGTATTTTAAACTAGTAAGATTTTGGCATCCTATCCAAAACCGATTAATTTTGGAGTTCATCAACTTGATAGCATTTAGTATACATTATTCAATCTGATTATGGTATTGTTCATCATTAGGTTAAGCTCTTGTGAGTTGAGAAATATTCAAGTTTGTCAATGCGTTTATGATAAAAGGCCATGTGGATACATCAAAGAAATGGTTAAATTTACATTACAATGGACAGTAAATAATGTAGATATACAGACTATTCGTCAGTGGATTATATTATGCCAATGCATATAAATGTGAACATTTAGTTCAAGCGAACTGGTATTTGTGAATGTTCCCGTCTTGTAATTTATACAGCCGTTTTGGAGTTTTGGAGAGTTATATTTTCGAGTTTTGACATCGACGGCGACAACGTATTTTCCACGACACTGAGAACAACGAGAAACAACAATGGCCATATAATCAAGACATCGACGCAAGACAATTACAAGTCTGTGAGCTAAACAATAAAACATTTTGATATCCTGATTTCACGGGAAACACAGGTTGCCCACGACTACGATTGCCGGCTCGCGTTCATTAATTTTCTTGTACTGCAGTACTTGTTATATGTATACAATTGTTTGTTTGCTTTTTTCAATATTTAATAAATCTATGATATAATTTGATCAAAATAACATCTTGATTGTTGTGACCGTCTGAGTATCCATTGATTATTAGTCACTGTGTGGTAGGTTCTAAGGATATTATTTGTGTGAACCGTGGTATAAAGAGGATCCGAGGTCTTCTTTGACACTCTTCTAAACCCTGGTGCATCCGGTGAGAGACAACATGGAAGAGGTCAGGTCAATTAGTGAAAGCCTGCCAAATTGCCTGCCAAAAAGGATTATATATACACCGATAGTGGTTACATTTGGAAATATATCGAATCATTGGGTGGGTAAGAGCAAGGCTAGAAAGAAGTCGGTCGCCAATATGTGTGAGACGGGGCGGGCGGTGATAAATCATTGTTAGAACCAATCATCGACTCATCGTACCTTGTTGTCATACGTCCACTTCTGATACGAATCACCATTATTACACATTTGCAATGTTCGGTACACAGATTTGCTATCTATACACCTATCGTTATGTCTGATTTCGCCTCGTGTGTTGAATAACCAGATCTGTCAAAATAAAATGAAGAAAAAGGTGTTTATTGTATAAAGGCGCCAACATGTAATGTTATAACTGAAATAAAAAGCCACGAGCATGAACACTCTTAAATAGCCTAGGATATTGGATCGTGTTTTTTGGATTATTATTCTACAGTACCAGGGGTGAAACTCTATTTTGCAGATTTGCCCCATCCGGGATTTTTAACTTCCTGGTCATCATATTTGGATGGCGCTGTTTATATTCTGCCTAGGTATAGACTTAATTGAGAAGATACGGTTCTCTGCGGCAGACAGCGACTAATCATGAAGTGCCCGTTAAAAAAAGGGTTCGTCTCACACGCACGCATTTTTAAATGGCATCGGACGGTCTTCCGGAACCAGCTAGGACCATTTTTACAAATGGTTTGAAAAATCATCGACGGCTTTTGGAAACATTTTACCATAGTTGTTAATGGTCACCGTAGCTAAGAGCTGTATCCCGTGGATTGATAATCCAAAATATACCATCCAAGATCCTAAGCTATTCAAAATTGTCAATGCCCGTGGCTCTGAATTTTACTTATAGTAACACAGTTAAATATCTATTTTACATTTGTGCTGATATAATGGTCGATTAAGTGCAAAATATCTCAAAGTCAAATACATAATAGAAATATTCGAATTGTTCTCAATTCAATGTTCATTGGTGCTTGTACATAATGTGGTGATCAGTCAGCTGTAGAACGGGACCCCGTTTCAATTGAGGGCGCTCTAAAACGACGGATGTACGTAACCAATGTAACGCACACCCGTCAATTTGCGCAATGATTGAATTTTCGCCTTTTACCCCCAATTATCTGCATAAAAAGTAAGTATCTATTGAGTTGAGGGCAGCATAAGGTATCATAACTCCTTGCGACATTCAGTTTGATGATTTAATTTAACCTTTGACCCAACATCACACGACACAAGCTAAAATTATGAGTTTTTGCCGGTTTGCTTCGATGAGACCACCATTTTCTAGACGAGATTATACCATTTTATAGAATTTTTAGGGTAATTGTGATAATTGTTACCATAAATATAAGCCCTATAGTATTCAGAAGTGATGCCGTTGTAACGGTTATCTCTGTGATAAGAGAGTTATTTCGTTGTTTAAAATCGACAAATTCGGGTTTTTACGAATTTTGAAAATTACTGTGACGTGAGGCCGTTTCCTTGGAGACGCAGTCCAGTTCCCAAGCCCGCCCTCTTTTGAAAAGTGTTTTTTGTTCGTATTCCGGTGGACGACGGACTTCCGTCACTTGATGAATCGCCGTGTAAAACATGACGGCAGTGCGTCACTAAATAGAGCGCCCTCAATTGAAACGGGGCCCCGTTCTACAGCTGACTGGTGATGCCAAATAGTACTTTGACACCTATTATAAATGTCTTACGTACAAGTCATTTATACGTATCAACAATACGTACTAGTTTTGCAGTGCAACCTAACCATTACATGTACGTACGAGAGGAATACACTCATACAAGTAAGTATAGGTGTAAAATCATAAAGTCAACACAATAAGTAACTGACCAGGGTAATAAATGCGCTGATAACTCAAAAAGTAAAGTTGTTGAGAAGTTTCTCTTCATTAATTTGAGATATTACACGCTAAGAATGGTTGAATTTCGAGGAAGTTGAGTCCCAAATGTAATGTCAAGTACGATTTTCATTTTCGCATTTTGCTTTTCTACACGCGGACTCAAATCGGAAAATTATTGATTACTGGAAGTAGTGTGCTAATTCACCGGTCGATGCCCAGGTTGTTGGATTGTCGGCCGGCCGCATTGTTACGGTTGATCAATACGGCACAAACCTGTCATACTCTCCCCGTATAAAGAAAATGTGAAAATGAAAATCAGACTCGATCTTACATTTGGGATTGTCACTTGCTCAATATGGGCTCAATAGTCAACCATTTCTAGTCATCCTTTCCTTGGCGTTAGTTTTGACAAATCGTATATGCAATCGAATGGAATTTCAGCAGTTTTTTTTCATTAAGAATGATTATAGGCCTAATATGAAGATATAATATACAGCATGTCCCCTCACAAATGGGTACAATAACAAAAAATAGTAGAGCTAATAGTTTTATAAGTAATGGGATTTACTTCTTGATTTTTTATTACTAGAAACTGTGCATGTTGTCTTTTATTATGGTAATTTTAAATCGGCCTAAATATGACAGGCATATTTTTTGAGATATACACTCTAACACCACCAATAATGTATACTTGATCCCGTATCTGATCAAGTTGAATATATTAAAATCTGATGATCACTAAGGTCAAATTGCCCAAACGGCAACCTGTGAAATGGTTCCGAATATTGAAACATATTGCCGAATCAGACTATACTGCTTTTTTTGCCATTGGTTTTTGTGAATTGAAAAACTAAATTAATTTAATCAGGTAAAAATCATAACCACTTATCATGTAATAAAAATTGCAAAATTTGTGGCATTTATTTTCGCGACTTTGAACCTGCATTTATCGCAAAATTAAGTTTTTTTGCCTCTGCAATCTTTATTTTAAGATAGGGGATCACCGTTTTTGATGAATCATGTTCAGAAAATAATGTACTAAGGTTTGACCTAGGCTCATAAATTTTGACAGTGATGTTTGATAAAAGCAAAAGGTTTAATCAATTTATTAATCAATTAAGTGACTAATTAATAATCAATTTCCCAATAATTGGAATATCAACATGTGTTGTTATTCTTTTTTATTCGAACATGACTTACATCAATGTTATATAATAAAATATCAAAACTAAATATCTTAAGTCAGACCACTTTTGACCTATAAGATAATTTTTGATCCTGAAACTAATTAATTTGATTAGAATTGAGATCATTTTAATTCGAACCGTATCGTGATCGGATCAAGTCATAACATCGTTGAATCGACTGCCTTATCAAAATGACGTCATCGATAATGAGGTCAAACGTAAAAATGCAACAGTCTCTCTAACAGTTATGCACAGCCGAAAGTTATCAACTCGTATTGTTTTGGACCACATTTATTGGGACACGCTTTACTTTAGATCTAACATAACAATCCTTTGTTTATCCCCAATCTCTGGCTACCCTAATCCAGTGTGTTGCCGACAGAGTAAACTCTAGGCCTAATGCATGCTCATGATGCAATAACACAGTGGGGTACTAATACAGTGCAATGATGCAATGTCTTTGGATAATGTAAGCCATTTCTTAGGCTGGTCAGGAGGAGGTGCATGAATACATCTAGATATACTTCTGTGATTCATACCTGATTCATATTATGCTGTCCACAATGGCAAGTCTTGAGGAGGAGGTGCATGAATACATCTAGATATACTTCTGTGATTCATACCTGATTCATATTATGCTGTCCACAATGGTAAGTCTTGAGGAGGAGGTGCATGAATACATCTAGATATACTTCTGTGATTCATACCTGATTCATATTCTGCTGTCCACAATGGCAAGTCTTGAGTGCATCGTCTGGTTGGTTATCCAAGCAAAGTCCGCTTTCAACGTGTTTAACCTGTTGTAATACAGTAATCAAAGATTCATGAAAGTAATATACATAGGGCCGTATTATCGTATTTACGCGGTTTTAGCCTAAAATCGTCGCTAACTAATCTCACGTTTAAGTTAAACAAGACTCATAACCAAACGAACAAACGCGCCATGATGTTGCGAAAGGAAAATCACGTGTCAATGGTTAGTGAAACGCAAGTTAAACTACCTCCAAGTTAGACACTTTTCAGCGACTTAGACGCATGTTTAAATTAAACGTATTTTTGAGAATTGCGTTTAGTTAAACGATGTGCTACGATGTGTTTAACGTTAAAGTTAAATGCGTGTTAAGCTTAAAACCGAATTTAAACACGCACGAGTATACGGCCCATAATACATGATTTGAATAAATAAGCAATTGTAAATTGTAGATTCATTCAGATGAGGCATATACATTTCCGGTGAGAGAATTCTAACGGTTCTCAAAACATAATTAGTAAAGTCCTTGCTTCCGTATCAGACCTGGAATAGACTGTGACCTTGTAGATGAGTCCTCTTACGAAACGTCAAAATTATAGCGAGAGAGGAAACAAATATGGCTTAACAGTTTTTTGAATCACTATTTCATGTTTTAGCTATAACTTCGGAATGTTTAGCATATTTATAATATTGTACTGTTGGGCCCTGTGTTTATACTTTGCTGCTCTTACTCACCATCCCATATAATGCGGAATCCTTATTTGGCAAGCTGCTCCAAGGAAAAACATTCTCTATATACCATCCAAAAGATTTACAGTTCAATCGTTTTCGTAGAGCTAATCTTTCACTGATATCACCTGCATCGGCTTTTTTAATTTCCGGATTGTAAAAGTAGAAGAATTCCTTGTATTGGTCATCAATCCATACCTCTGCTAAACGTTTTTGGTTGTCAGGATAATGTGGATACGGTGCCCGAGAACGAGAGAGATGACCAACACGTGAACAGGACAATATCTCCATTGAACCGCCGCACATCCACGCCTAATGCAAAAGGTGATGGCGAGTAAAAACATTTTTTTAAATATTTTTTATGCTGATAGCAAATAACAATGTACCTAATACAGGGTGTCCCTAAAAAAGTGCACGTGTTCCACGTGTAACCACCCCCAAATTTGCCTTATATTTGTTTGCTCCAAAATTCATTCCAATTTTGGATAAACATAAAATAATATAAATTGTCCTTCCGGTTCCCCTCAATAGAGAATAAACACAATTTGTGAGTTTTACTTACTAAAGTAATGACGTGTGTATTATCCCTAGTGACTGTATTAGCCCATACCACCAAGGCTATGAGGCTATGACATCACAAGGATTTCTGGGTTGAGTGCATTGAGATATAATAAGACTTTTATACCAGACGCCTAGCAATACAGTAACCTTCAATGTTTAGTTGGAAATGTTTTTGCTCGATTTAGTGTGAAACTGAGTAGATGTTTGTTTCTGAATATACATGTAATTAAGAATGATTCGGAAAATGTTATTAGATATTACTTGGTATATGGCTAAACAAAGGCCAAAATCTGTATATATTCGGGGTATGAAATGACTCTACATCATTCATTCATCCGATCAAGTCTCCACATCAACTTCTGAGTTATAATAATAATAAGTTTACTCTGTAATCTTCATGCTGAATATTATTACGAAGTTGGTTGTGTTTGTTGCTACATGTATATTATTTGCTGTTGTGTTGACTTCTCATTCAACACAGGTAAGCACAGAACTTTTATGTTATTTATATATTGTATATTCATTATGTTGGTTATTATGAATATGGTATATGATATTGTTGACTATTAGAATGTTGATAAACTGATAATGATTTAGCTATCAATTCATAGCTTAGATCTAATTATGTTTGATTTGGATTCACATTCTTCAATGTTGTTTTAATGAATGTTGAGATGTTTATTTACATGTTTCATGTTTAAACCCAAACATGAAGTGCTAATTCGCACATGTAAATACTATGATTGTTATGCTGCTCTTATAAAATGAGTTAGGCTCACCCATGCCTATAGTTACGCTTTTATAATGTGCAGTTGTTTTGATATGTTTTATGTACATACCAAATTGTTATGAGAGTTGAATGTCATCTTACAAACATACTGGATGACAATGACTGTGATACTTTATTAGATTAGGCCTATACAATGGTAACTATTATTTGTTCATACTAGTTTACAAATTAATGATATCAGGATCTAATTGAGTTTTACTTTGATGAACTGCATGAATGTTAAACTTTCATGAGATGCTTGTTTATAGTGGTTATTGAGATTATATTTTCCTAGTAATAATGTATAAATCTTAGGGATTTATAAAACCTCATCTTAGGATTGTTTTGTTGCTCTATGACGTGAATAGCTGACCATGTTATAGTAGTAAATCACTGGTGCCTAAATTGTCTAAACGCCTGTGACCTCGATTATGTTCATTTATACTTTCACTACTACTACTACTATACACATCCATAGGGTCATTTAAGGTCATGTTTGTTTTGATTATTATATTACGATGCAAAATCTTAGTTTAATAATGTTTCATTAATTATGTTGATTTACAAATTAAATGATGACACTTATACGATTTTAGTTAGAAGATCAGTTCCACTTTTGCCAAACGCTAACTGATTATTTGATTACGAATATTGAGTTTTGATCATATTCGTTGGTTTGCCAAATTGTTGTTTTAGGATTATCAAGTTGCTAAATTCACACGATGTGTTAATGTGTTTATAGTTTAATATGTTATTGAATTATATGATTAGTTTGATAATAATGAGGAGATAGATAAGGTTTATTATTTAGTTTAATTCAAAAACATCATTCATTCATCCGATCTCCAAGTCTCCATATCAACTTCTGAGTTATAATAATAATAAGTTTACTCTGTAATCTTCATGCTGAATATTATTACGAAGTTGGTTTGTTGCTACATGTATATGGCCATGTGTTTTGAACTGACCACCCAAAAAGGGCGGCGGCGTCGCATTATTGGTGCCGAATCATCCATCTCTCTATGTGGTAGAGCTATAATGGTTTAGGTGTCATTTGAAAGCTTATTTATCTAGCTACACTGTGTGAATAAATCAAGTATTTCTATAACTGTTTGGCTGAGATATGATTGATTATATTTCGAAAGTCAGGGGTGGCGGCGGTGGCGGCGGCGGTGGCGGTGGCGGTGGCGTCGTGTACAATCTCTATGGGTAATATAGGGTAATGTTTCCCATTCTACGTTCAAATTACAATAACTCCTCATTTCTGTATGGTACAAACATGATTTTGCTCTCATTTTATGGATTGTTTTATATTCTATAAGTTTCTGTTTCAACAAACGTGTCAACTCTTACGTAACAGTTGTAATCACGAATCGATTGCATTGTCTTTGGCTTTTTCCCTATTCACTACACAGTGAACTTGCCCTAATTCTCGCGTTCAGATCTCCGATCTACAGTTCTACGACTTCTTCGAGTTTCTACGAGTTACTTCAAGTGCACAAGGTTTTATTGTTGTTGATGATAATTATTTGAATGATCATTTATGTATGTTGATTGTATAATTGTTTCAATTGCTGAGTGTATTGATTAAGTTCAATGTAAATCCATTGATGATATGTTGATAAGGGACATTTCGTTTACATTGAATGCACAGTGTTGATAATACAATATTGTTCAAAAGAACTTAAAACAGTTGTGTGTATTGCTTGTTGATATTATTTTGACTAGTTGTTGTAAAAAATCCTTCAGAACTAAATTAACGAACCCCACCCACTTTCGGCCACTGCGTGCAGTTAGAGGGGTGTAGAAGGCAAGGCTCATAACTTGGTGTTTCCGTGGATAGTTAAGCACAATTTAACTAACTCTAAGTCGTAGTTGAGCCCCTTCGCTTACACACGTCATTGCCGTCATTGATTACGCAGTATTTCGCTATAATATAAATGTATATGATCTAAAATATAATTGAGTTGGCTTTCAAATGCCGTTTATTTGATTGTGTTGACTTTTCTTAATTTAAAAGTATGTTTGATCAACAACGAGCACTCAAAATCGATTTTGTGCCAATTAAAAAAAAGAAAGAAGCTTTTTGTGGAATGTGTCATTTACTTCTTTAAACATTTCGTATTTAGAATTGGTGTTTGTACGCGCTTCAAGATAACTAAAAGCTTTCGTATGCAGTTTGTTTTATCGAATTTGCTTGAGTCTATTCAGAGATACGCTTGCGCTAGTTTGACCATGAGCAAACAATACAGTTTTTTTAAAAATAAATCATCCATGTGTAAGATTGCCGTTATGTTCAACGCTTTGAAGCATTTCTTCTTTAAATATTGCACACATTTGACTTTCTGTGATCAACTTTAACCTAGCATTTCTTTTCGATAGAATAAAAGAATGTAGATAAAAGCTCATATAAACATCAATTAGTAAATACTGATTATTAAATCAGAATTTGGACTCTTTGCACAAGCATCTTTTTTCCCTTAACCCTAACTCAACCCCCCACATTTTCAGAATATTTTCTTCAACGTGGAAAATCGACCAAAATATCCCCCGATCCCCCCGGGATTTGATCCAGGGACCTCCAGCACGTGGAGCTTCCAATCCCCCGCTACACCACGGCTTCCAAGCACAGTCTGGGCAGTGTATTGCCCAGACTGTATGGAGTGGGTCCATTTTTTCAGCGAAAAACTTCCACGCCGGGTGGTACCAACGTGCCCAGTCGTGGTATATTGTGGTATATGGCAGTGTTAGGGTTATTAAGTGGCACAACCCGTTTTTAAGTATATCGTTGGATTGGGAATAGTAATTACAATCAAACTAACTGCATTCAAAAGCCAACTGAATTATACAAACGCTTATATAAACATCCACATACTGAGTAATTGACGTGGAACACGTCCACCCTTTTTTAGGGAAACGCTGTATTTTTATAGTCATTTTCATCAACTTTGACAGCAGACTTATTGTGTTAGGAGGTGTTTGCACAAGTATTGAATCGCACATTTACGTCTACAAATGCAAATGGTGATGGCAATAAAATAAATGATACTATCAAGCACTATAGATTCCCCGATAGAATCATTTAAGGATTATTCACTGATGTCTTGGAGGTTGTGCCTTCAATTTTGATACAAACTGGGATTTGTACATTTTTACAATTGTATTACATATAAACTTAAACTTGTAAAGTTTCAGAAAAATCAGTCCCCTTTGTACAGGGTGGTTCAATAAAACGTTTCTTGAAGCCATTTTTTTGAAATTCTGTAGATTTAAAAAAAAAATTTTTTCAATATTTATTAACTATATGATCTTGACCATCTATGCTGAAAATATCGTTACAAATAACGTTACGATTGCAAAATAACAGCTATTTGAACAAAGTCTGTCCCATTTCACTCTGTCCACGGGTACTGACTTCGCGACGTTACAACCAGTGTGGTTTAATAAAACGTTGACAGTTTTTCAAAGCCATATTTTTAAAATTGTGGGATTTGGTTTAATTGTTTTTACATATTCCTCAAAAATATAATCTTGGCCATCTATGCTAAAAATCTCAATGTTAATAATGCTATGGCGGCAAATGATAACTATTTGAAGAGAATCTCTCCAAAATCTCTTTGTCCACGGGTAAGTCTACGGAAAATGACCAGCAAGATAACATTAAATGGCATCGTCACCTTTAAGGCATAGAGCATAGACAATTACACTTCCAATATATGAAAATCACTAATTCTAATTAGGGTCACTCGTGGTATTGTTATTACGTATAGATTTCACACCTGAATAGATAGTTAAGATGTTAACAATTACACTGGTTTCACCTGGCGGGATCTTCAAATCTTAGATTACTTGCATGCAATTCATCATTCAGTATTCAATGTAACGTCGCGAAATCAGTACCCGTGGACAGAGTGAATTGGGACAGACTTCGTTCAAATAGCTGTTATTTTACAACCGTAAGGTTATTTGTAACGATATTTTCAGCATAGATGGTCAAGACCACATAGTTGATGAATATTGAAAGAATACAAATTTAAATCTACAGAATTTAAAAAAAAAAGGCTTCAAAACACTATCAACGTTTATTGAACCACCCTGTACAACAAAACATCATATTTTGATCTACGGCTTAGACCGGTCCCGTCTAAGCTGACAGCTATTAGATATAAAGCTCTATAAACAGTCACAATATAAATATGCTGGACATAAAGGCTGCTTTCGTGATTTCGTAAGTAGCAACAGCAAAAATATTAATGTTCATCTTGAATTCTGAAGTAAATTATATAAACATTAATTCTCCGACACTATTGCGTATCCTTTTAAGCCCTTTTACATACACAACGTTGGCAGTTCGTTACAATTGCTTGTTAAGCATTCTTCTTTGGGAGTTATTACCCATAATACAATGCGATACTTTTGGCCACATGTAGTCCAATAAAAGAACACTCATTTCTTAATATAAGAAAACTGTAGCATATACATTAGACATAACTTAGACTACAGACCTATTTCGAAATAGGTGAAACATTTTGTATAATACAATGATATATTTTAGTGTCATTCTCAGCGTTCGGCGGCACATTTTAAATTATATTGATTTGAGGGTTTACGAAGAAGACTACAGACTATATGAATATCGATTCTTTATTTTAATTTGCGACTTGCTCTAACTTAGTAATAATTATGGAAGTGCATACAATTATGCAAAAATCTCTCAAAGGAAAAAAAAAGGTTATCGCGTACTTTACTAGATTAAAGAGTTTGAATATAATGTGCAAATTAGCCCCCCCCCCCCACCCCACCTAGTAAACAGTGTTACAAAAACGTCTCTGAAGGACGAGGGTTAACATGACATTTACTTCAGAAGACACATTATTCCATGCTGGTGGACCCTGGTTCAACCCCTGTCGCCGGTAAGTCCGATTTTCCTCGCTAAATTTCGCCCATTTCCATCTCGGATATTGTTTTAAACATTTCCATCCCAAAGGAGTCTCACACAAAGTTAGGAAACTTTTTTTAATCAAGTATATTTTTATCATTTATTACCCTCTTGTATTATGTTGCATATCAATGGAAAGCTGAAGTGTTCTTCTTTAAAATGATACCAAATGTGCAATGATGACATGTTGTTGGACTTGGCCACATGAATGAGAATGAGGCAAAGTCACAAATCAAAAGTGCCAAAATTACCGTTATCTGCTAAACAGTCAAAAGGTAATGGCACGGGCTCTCTCCAAATCTGCTAAACGCGGCATATTGAAGCTGCAAAACGTTTACCTTGTCTCAGAAAAATGTAAAAGTTGTAGGCCTAATTCTTTCATCACTTACCTTCATGACCTTCCACCTGGAGTCATTGTTAACCCAGTCTTGCAAATACCCAAATAATGGTTTTCTAAAGAGATGAGGGTTGTTTGTGCTGTGCTCACTGGTGCAAATCTTTGTGTAAACCATTCATGGTTCTCAAGCATGACCGGTTTGATTATTGATCATTACCTATTGTCTGTTTAGCACAGATAACGGTAATTTTGGCAAATTTGATTTGTGACTTTGCCTCATTCTCATTCATGTGGTCAAGTTCATCAACATGTAATCATTGCAAATGTGGTATGATTTTAAAGAAGAACACTTCAGCTTTCCATTGATATATAGATACACAGAGGGTAATAAATATTAAAAATATACTTGATTAAAAAAAGTGTCCTAACTTTTTGTGAGCCGTTTACATTGTGATGTTGTTTTGTTGTTGTTGTTGTTGGATGCGCTGAGGTAAAAGTGTATTTCCAATTCCAAACACATAAAATAAATAAAATAAAATATAGTAATTTGTTTTAGTATAGCTAATGGTACTTATTAGGATAGTCCGAATGGACATTCCTTGGTATAAGCGTAAGCAAAGACGTGTACACAACGCTTTAATCCATGGGAAATGTTACGCCATGCGTTACAAAAGCAGATAACGCAGCTTTTTTTACCTTGAATGATAATTCCAAGTTCTCTCCACCCCAAATCTTGAATCCGTCATCAAATCCTCCCAACTTATTCCAAAATGCCTTATCAATAGCAAAAAGCCCGCCACCTATCGTTGGTGTTCTGAAAGAAAATGATATTGATGTCCGCATATAATTATTTTTCTCGTAACATCGCGAATTGTTAGCCATAACCATAAACCCTAACCTAATCCCAATCCCAATATTAAATATACCCCTAACCATAGCCCTTACCATAACACGTGCTACAATTCCTCGCTGGCACATAGGCTTATCCTCATGACCACAGGCAGACACACGCGGGTGCTTTCTCGACCAGCTCATACATACTGCGAATGATCGAGAACTCAAAAATGCCGGTTACCAGTCGTACATGTAGTTGCGCACCACGGATGGTCGTTGGACCATTTCAGAGGTTCACCTCACCGTCCTCACGTCACGTGCTGTCATGAAGTAAACCCCGAACACAAAGAGTTCCTGACCAGGTGTCAGCTAAATCAAAAGTAATAATCGGTACCAACAAATCATCAATCGAAGAAATGTCCTTTACGTACTTAAGACCCCCCTAATGACCTGTGATCTCTTATCATACTTGTTATGATGGACCATACAATGAGGGGACCGTCCCTGGTAGCATCTTGCATGTAGCATGTAGTGTAGTTATATCTTAGTTGTAGCACTAGTGTAGCATGCAGTGTGAGGGGACGACCGACTTGTGAGATACTGGGTAAGCGCCCTGGTCTACCTTCAAGACTGGTTGGGGTTGTGAACCTGCTGACTTGTTCAGCAGGTGGCGGACAGACCAGGACGGCTAGAAGCATCAACACCAAGTCTCAGCTTCTAGTTATTGAGCATCAGGCCTGGAGAGGGATGGGCTCCGCTAGGCCTTAACTGCCCTAGAGTCATTATATGATGGATACACCTACTACATACCCTATACCGGACCGGTCGTCGCCCGGGTTAACAAGGACCGCGCGATCTGCCTCGCATCAGGACAGGCGTGAACAAATACGATACTGGTGAAACCTCCACACAGACGATCCGTGAAAGAAATCGTATCTCAATAGCCACATGGAACGTAAGAACTCTTGCCCAAACAGGGAAGCTTCATGAACTAACACATGAGCTGGAGATATATACGTGGCATATTGTGGGACTCTGTGAGATGCGATAGAAGACTTGTGGGGAGCACTATACAGATGAAGGACATGTGCTGTACTACAGTGGCGAACTTGACAGACATGCCAATGGAGTAGGCTTTCTCGTAAACAAGAACATCAAGAATACTGTTATGGGATGCTGCCCAATATCAAGCAGGATCATAACTATCCGCCTACGAGCAGCGCCTTTTAACATCACAGTGATCCAGGCTTATGCACCAACATCAGCCTATGATGATAACCAGGTGGAGTCTTTTTACGCCTAACTCCAAGATGCAATTGATAAAGTCCACACGAAGGACATTCTGATCATTCAGGGAGACTGGAACTCGAAGGTCGGCGAATATGCACAGAAGGATTGGAAAGATATCTGCGGCGGCTCTTGCAATGCCATAACCAGCGACAGAGGGCTAAGACTGCTGGAATTTGCTAGATACAACAACATGGTACTAGACGTTGGACTTGGCATGCACCCAATGGCCGATACCACAACCAGATTGACTATATATATAATGGTGCGGGGACGCTTCCAGTCAGGAATTAACAAAGAGACAACAAGGACATACCCAGGCGCAGATGTTGGGAGCGACCATGATATGGTAATACTGAACTTTCGTGTCAGGTTGAAGTATGTCAAGAAAAGCAAGAGCACCAGGCTGAAGTTCAACTTGGATAGACTGAAAGATCCTAGCGTCTGTGAAACCTTTGGAAAGTTTGCTCCCTTGTTGATGCTTGATGATAGTGCAGAAATGCTGACAACGAAATTCAACGAGATAATGATCAAAACAGCAGAAGAGTCACTTGGGAAATATCGCAGGAAAACACAGCCATGGGTTACAGACGACATTATTGACATGTGTGATAAACGAAGAGACCTTAAGAAACTGAAAAATACTCCTACAGGTGCCACAGCGTACAAAGAAGCCAACAAGAAGGTCAGGAAACGGATGAACATGGCTAATGATCAGTGGATCAAGAAACAGTGCATAGATATGGAAGAAAGTCTGGAGAAAAACAACAGTAGAAGAGCATTTCAGATTGTCAAAGACCTCACAAAAACAAGACAGACGCGAGTCAGCACCATTCACGACAAAAATGGCAACTGTCTCACAGAGGAGGAAGACATTCTAAAGAGGTGGACAGAGTATTGCTCAGACCTATAACCACCAGACTAAAGGCGATCCCAATGTAACTGTATGCCATGAATCTTCAAATGATGATGACTTTCCCATCTTAAGGGAAGAAGTGGAGCAAGCCATAAAAAATGGAAAATCACCAGGAGTGGACAATATTCCAGCAGAGCTCATTAAGCAAGGTGGCGACGCTGTGGAAGACCTCTTCACCAACATCTGCAACAAGATCTGGCAAACTGGTGAATGGCCAACACCATGGATCAAGTCACTCATCAACACTCTACCCAAGAAAGGCAACTTACAGCAATGCCAGAACTACAGAACCATTAGTCTAATCAGCCATGGCAGCAAAGTCATGCTCAAAGTCCTACTGAAGAGACTGAGACCACAGGCGGAAGAAATCATAGCTGAAGAGCAGGCCGGTTTCAGAAGTGGAAGAAGCACAGTGGAGCAAATATTCAACCTGCGAGTTTTGTGCGAGAGTATAACCAACATCAGCAAGACATCTTCCATGTGTTTATTGACTTTAAAAAGACCTTTGACCGTGTGTGGCACAAAACACTGTGGGCCACGATGAAGCTTTACAACATGGGCCAAAAGCTCATTCAAACCATCGAGCAACTGTACAGCAAAGCCAGCAGCGCAGTACTTGCACAAGGTAAAGTTGGTAAATGGTTCCACACCGCAGTTGGGGTCCGACAAGGCTTCCTACTACCCCCTACCTTATTCAATATCTTCTTAGAAAGAATCATGACTGATGCACTAACAGATCACAATGGAACAGTCAGCATAGGAGGGAGAAACATCACCAATTTGAGGTTTGCTGACGACATCGATGGACTGGCAATTAGCGAAGAAGAGCTGGTGAGTTTGGTTGACCAACTGGACAAAACATCGACAAGATACGGCATGGAAATAAGTGCAGAGAAAACCAAGCTGATGAGTAACAAAGACGAAGTGATAACAACACCAATCACAGTCAATGGCCAAAGACTGCAGACAGTTAAGAAGTTCAAATACCTTGGGGCCATCATCAGCGACGAAGGTTCCAAGCCAGAAATCCTTTCAAGAATCGCACTTACAACAGCTGCCTTGGCGAAGTTACAACCCATTTCAAGAGATAAAAACATCACTCTCGGCACCAAACTAAGGCTTCTGCATGCCCTTGTGCTCTCCATACTCTTGTATGCATGCGAGTCATGGACTCTGACGGCAGAACTACAGAGAAAGATCGAAGCGGTAGAGATGAGAAGTCTTAGACGCCTCCTTGGCATTTCATATACTGACCACATCACAAACGAGGAAGTGCGTCGAAGAGTGGCACGTCACATGAAGAGCTATACAAACCTGCTTGGCACCGTGAAAAAGCGAAAAATGGCCATGTGACCAGATCAATTGGCCTCTCCAAGACCATCCTGCAGGGCACCGTAGAGGGCAAGCGAAGAAGAGGTCGCCAAAGGAAAAGTTGGAGAGACAACATCACAGAATGGACTGGGAAAACCTTCGCATAAATCCAAGCATTAGCACATGACCGAGTCGGATGGAGGGAGGTGGTGACGAAATCCGTCATGCAGTGCCCCTACGACCCTGGAGGGTTATGGGAGCGGTAAGACGGTTAGTACTTATGTGACACCTCATTCATGAACACTAAGTTGGCACTTTTAAAGTTTTGGGTCCGTATTGTGGGAGGTCTACGTCGTATTTAAACGCGGTTTCAAGCTAAACACGCGCTTAACTTTGACTTTAAATAAATAAATGAAATAAACAGAATTCTCAAAAATGTGTTTAATTTAAAATTGCGTCTAGCTCAACGCGGCAGGCGTCTGCAGATGACAATTCCAACATTTGACAAAATGTTTAAAAAATGTTAAAATTATTTAATTTCATCACCATATTATTAGGAATCACAAAGTAATTCTTGAGATAGAATTTGAAATCTGGGAAAGGTTTCTGACAAATCCGTTTTGTATAATGTTAAAACTAATAGCAGTATGGAAAGTGTTAACTCACGTTTAACTAAACATTTGCCCCAAGTGCACACCGTGATTTTCCTTTCGCAACACCATGGCGTTTAGAGGCGTGCATTTCAAGTTGACATGTTCATTTGATGCATTCCTTTCATTTCTACGGTAAACTATTTGAATCGCTGATTATTGAATAAAATCTCATTCCATATAATGGCACGCTTCAATGATATTTATGGGGACGATATCCATCGTGCGTTGAAGTTAAAGATGAGTTTAATTAGCGACGGTTTTAGGCTAAAACCGCGTTTACTCATTTTAAAAAGACATTTCAATACCCCTGGCAAACACCGATTTCTTCCAATTAACTAGAGTTTAGGCCTACATGTTTACGGAATAAATCTATTTCACTATAACATTCCATTTTATCAACCAATGAACCCAAAGTATCATCACTATACTTTGTATCGTAACATTTCACTATTTCCATCCAGGCTCGCCATGTAGGCTATCCCCCAATCATGATTTGCTCAATGAGTTGCGTCTACGTGTTGCGGTGTCTATATTTATTCGATTGACTTCGGTTTGTCTTGTAGCTATATTCCTGAGCAGTCCCTACTTTTATCATAAAAATCAAAAAAATAATCCAGCACGAAAAATGCAGCAAAAGTTCAAAATATCCTATAGTATCATGAATTGAAACACTACCATTTTAACGAATTCTACAAATTGGCGCGAGCGTGGGTGTACGCTGGAGACGTTTACCCCCTAAATTTCATGACTTTCTCTACGCCTCCATCTACAGTTTGTCATGTGCCCTATAGAACACTGTATCAAATATATCCACGTCCATCCTAAATTATGATGCTTAGGCTACGCCGCCACTAACTCTATCTACACTCTTAGGAATTTACCTTTTTGGCAAAATTTCGTTTCTTTCCGATTCTTGTATGTCCCGTTTTCGCCTCAATTGCCACATGTAGTCCAATCCCCAATGTATGCCGCCGACAAAACGTAGATCGCCCCACATATACTGAAATGTGTCGGGGCGAATGGTGTCCACAACTGGCGTCACGATTCGAGTTCTGAAAGACAAAGGTAGCTGAGTGTGATCGGTTTAAGGTTCACATTGGTGTGAATTTTATTTTTGATATTGATATTGAAATGTATCTCACAATATTGGACAACATCTTGGCTAACTTAAACTGCATTCGAAAAGAAGAAAAAATGCGGAAAAGTTTTCGGAACAGTCCATTATTGCCCAAGGGGTAGAAACAAGATGCGACATGGACGGACATTCTTAGTAGACCTTGCCATATTTTTTGTTAATGAAACATTTTCAATTTTTTTAAATTAAAAATTGATATATATATGGCACATTTATCCATTAAATAAGAAATATATTTTAGAAAAAAAGTTCTGGAAAGTAATTACCCTGCCCTTGTGATCACTTTTTGATGCAGAGCTGTCCGTCCGTGACGCAAAAAAAGGTTTAAAGTGTTTCCACTTTTTTCAAGGAAAGAGAGAAAAAATAAAAACATACTGAGCTATCTCCCCTATATACCCTCTTTCTCATGTAGACATGCAACTTAACAATGGCGTCAATAAATAAGTTAAATCAGTGATTAAAGTTGTCACGGACGGACTCAAATTTTGTCACGGACGGACATTATTCAGTTCTAAGTACATATGCCAAGCTGAATCCTGCCCCTCTTACATATAAATAGACTGTATGCTGTGATACAACTTTTCTTCTTTGATAACTTTTGTTCGAGTAATTGTGTAATAAAAGGTTAGTGATAATGGATAGGCATCCAACAGTGTTTTGAGTTTTTTTAAGTTTCATGAAGAAAAAGCCTGCAACTTTTAATGGTGCAAAGCTTAAAATTAAATTTGTGCTAACATCTCCAATGATACTTTCTGATTTAAATGCTGTTACTTGCTTTTATTTTACATTCACTTATTATTTAGGGCAATTGTAAACAGTGTCTTCTGATCTCATGCTACCCCTTTATCTGCAAGCATTATTTCAGCATGTACAGGTAGTAGACATTAGCTCATAATTGTCATCCTCATGTACTGAAGACGTTGGAAGACGTCATGTGCAAGCTCACACCACCCGAGGTCAAATTTATCCTTAAATTATGCTTAATAAATGGTCAAGCCATATTACTCAATTTCCTTTGTCTTTTTTGTAATATTAATCAAAACTTTAGATACATTAATTTTGCAAATTTTCTTACAATAACAATATATTTCATACAACTGTACAACTGTGCACAGACTTGGCAAAAGTCTATTAATATTTGTCCAGCCATGCACGCAAACAATAGAATCAATCTTCAAGGACATGCTCACGCTAAGGGATCAATGTTTTGAAATCCGCGCTACAAAAAAACTTAAAATGCCATTCAGCAGTGTGCAGTCAAGGGTTTTAAGAATAATGGTGTATGTTACTTCAGGGGATTCTGTGCTGACATGCAAGCCTGTATATACAGGTACCCCCATAAAGGCTTGTAGTAAGTCTAAATAGTCAAGGCCATAAAAGCCAGTAGCTGGTAGGATTAGCGTGTATGGATAATCAAGTATTGACCAATCCGAAATTAGGTTTAATAATGCTGATAAACATACAAAGACAACACAGAGAACTTTAAAACAAAGCTATTTTGATTATATATGATACATATACTTAGGATTGACATTTTCATGGTTGAACAACACTGAGGAGGTACTATATTTATAATTTAATATTTGGTAATTGAGTTGAACTATGCCTCAGGTCAACAAATTGTGACATCTCACTTACAAGTTTAAGCCTTAAATGTGTTTTATTATATGCAAGAGATGAAGAAAAAAAGTTTTTACATTGAAGCTGTCTTTTTGCACACATGTGTTTTGATAAATGTTGTCCTAGTTACTATAAGAAGGAAACCCAAACACACAATGAAAAGCATGTACTTTGTTTTCACAAAAACTTCATGCAAAGTATGGATAAAAAGTGATTTTGAAGTTATTCTTGTGGTGAACATTTTGTCCGTCCGTGACACAAATTGTCAGCCCTCTCTTGTTAAAAAATGGTCAGCTTTCACCAGCTGTGTATCAGGTGATCAAGTCTAATATATCTTAGATACTGTTTAGCCTGAAAAGAATTTTGGAGTAACTAATGTCTTAGATAGAAACAGAAAAAGTGTACATAAAAGTAAAGAACACTATTTCTGTCTTGTCCGTCCGTGACGCAAATGTTTTGTTCATTCTATTTTTAGTAAAAAAACACACCTACTAAATGTTTACCAATTTCAATAGAGTTGATGATACTCTTCAACATAAAACATCAAACATTTTTGTAAATGTTAATAGTTACTTTTTATAAGCAGTTTTTCTCAAATGTTTTCAAAAATGTCCGTCCGTGACAAACCGCCTTCACCTTCAGCTATTAATATACACTCGTCCAAAGAAGTTCCTTGCCACTAAGTAAAGTTCAAAATATTTCAAATTAATATTTAATAGAATATATATAATTGTTACGGAGCGTTTAAAGTGCCATTAGATGGCTACATAATTATCTTGACAAGTCGACATATTATCAACGTTATGTTGAGATAGTCACATATTTTTTCTCACATTCTTAACTTAAACAGTTTTATTAGTCGTCATGGTGATATAGACTATCTTGTCAAGTTGACTTTACAAAACATACATGTCGTCATGGCGAGATAGGTTAACTTGAAAAGTCATCTCCACAAAAAGTAGATGACGTCATGGTGAGATAAATTATCTCATTAAGTCGACTTCACAAAAAGTAGATGTTGTCATGGTTAGATAGATTATCTTGCCAAGTTAACTTCATAAAAAGTGAATGTCCTCATGGCAATATAGATTTTCTCGTCAAGTCGACTTCACAAAAAGTAGATGTCGTCATGGTGAGATAGATTATCTCGTCAAGTCGACTTAAAAGAAAAGACGATATCGTCATGGTGAGATAGATTATCATTTAGATGACTGTTATATGTGTACTTTTGACCATCATAATTCCATGATTCCTCTGTTCAAATGAACCGACAGTGCCAATCTCAA
Organism: Ophiura sarsii; assembly: GCA_035610835.1. NCBI lineage: Eukaryota > Metazoa > Echinodermata > Ophiuroidea > Amphilepidida > Ophiuridae > Ophiura > Ophiura sarsii. Next base: position 68,552,744 of record CM069447.1, read on the forward strand.
CCGACATGACGTCAATATTGGGTGGGGGGGGGGGGGGGGGCGATCGCCCCCCCTCTGGCTACGCCACTGACTCTGATGACTTCGTTAGTATGATGGATCTAAATAGTATACATTTGAATAACGACATTTCTCTCGTACATTCCTTGGTTCCAAAACGAAATAAAACAAAACCACAAAACCTCATCTACCAGTCATTATACATGTACAAATGACAATGTCAATCACTGGAAGAAATTAAAAGATAACGCAAGATGTTTAATAAGTGACTTACCGGTTTTGTACGATTCTATAAACCAATGGTTCTAGCCAACCTTTGGTCACTTCACAGTGAGAATCAAGTATCACGAGTATTTCCCCCGTAGCTTCCGCCATTCCAAGATTTCTGGCTTTCACCATACCAATTCGCGTTTCCCTGTGCACGAGTTTGATATTAAAGTTCAGTTTCTTGGTATAATCATCTAACCTCGACGGTAGTAGATCAACTGTAATAAATCATAAATTGCCATAATCTTATGTATAATCCTTTATTATTAAAGCTCATGAAGATGCTACCATCTTAAAACTTCTGGACCTCTCAGCTGCCTTTGATACCATTGATCATGACATTCAAATGTCGTTTATTATAGGTAGCATCGACTTACGACTTGGACACTAGTGCTACTACGCCCTATATATATAGTAGAGCAACATTGACCATAAATTGTGACCCCTAGTGATCAAACTTTAAAACATCATCTCGTTGTTTGATATGATACTAAATATCTTTTACATCAAGAAAAGTGATGATGCCAAAATGTAGGTGTGGGCGACCTGAGAAATTAGCATATCAAAATGGCGGTTAGTTTTGGTATATTTAGACAATATGCATTGCATTAACCGTGTATTAAAGCGATCTGATATTAGTATAAATCATATACAATTCTAGGAAATATAATATTATACATACATACATGACTTTATCATTCACTAGCACCATCTAGGATCTCAAAATGGCCGCTTTTTGAAAGAATCTTTTCTAATTGATTAAAATATTCAGGCAATAAAGACGATCTATTTATAGAACCAATTTTAAACATCTCGTTGTTTTCATATGATAGTGTACCAATAACTTGATCATGCCGAAAATGCACGTGTAGTCGACTTGAGAAATAATCAAAATGGTGGCTCACTTAAAAGTATTTTTAGACAATACCAATTGAATTAAAGCGAAATGATGTTAGTATCAAACATATTCAATCCCACAAAATATAATATAGGTCAATACATATAATAATTCCATACTTTAGTGCCATCTTGGATTCCGAAATGGCTGCCATTTGAATGAATAAGTCACATTTAATTTAAATATTCAGGGACAGTTATATCATTAGCAATAATAATTGTTAACAAAACACATTGAAAATGGCATCGTTATTTTCAAAATGGTTACAGTTATGAATACAGAGTGTTTGTCAGTATACAAATGGTCCAACTGGAACTACGGACAAAGTCAGCAAAGGCTCCAAAACACCTCATTTCTCATTTTCTATTTTTTCTTCAGGTATTGGACATTTAAAATTAGTATAAAATCTTGGAAGTTGATCTTTTCTCCAAATAGCTACAAATACCTGTTTTATTTACTTGATGCACGGTCAATATACATAACCCTTTACCGTAGCAAAATCATTTAATTTCTACATACATCTTTATTGTCTTATATAGAGAATATACATGTAACTGAGATTCGCAATATAATGTCAAAAGCTTAAGTTTCCACATAATGGTATAATATATGCACCTATCATAAAACAAAGGTCCACTCTGGCCAGTTCACCAAGGGTAAACTGGCTTATACCTGCTCATTTAATGACAGATGGAATAGAGATGAAGAAATCTCAACCTTGAGATATTTCCAAAGGATCTGACTGGTAAGCATGGACCTAATATTCTAAGAGAAAGTTTCAACTCCTAAATATTAAGTCTGGGGCTCCTAATTAAAGTCCTATTGCAATATCTAACTAAGTGCCCGACCGGCACTGTTTCAATATCGGTCCTCGTGCCACTTGCAATCCACTGGCACCACTCTTCAAATAATGTGTCACTTGGAGTTACAGTTTCTGAATCAGAGTTAGTAGTAGTTCCCCGGTAGAAGCAGCTTCAGTGAAAGAGTCCTGCATATAGCTTTCTCACAACGAAGGGATTTTAATGAACTTATAAAGGATAAAAACAATATAGCAGCATCGTATTACTCTTCACGTATCATCATAAAACAATTACTAATAATGAACTTCAATATATTCATGGTTATTCAGACTAGAGAATCTGTCTTCAAACTATGCAAAAACATCTAAAACCAAAAATATAATGGTACCTAGTTAGTTTAGTAGACTGTACATTTGGTTTGATATACGAGGGGGTATCAAAAAGTTCTTGACATCACCAAGAAGTAAAGGAGCCAGAAACCTTTTATTGATATGTGACCCTTCAGACATCTTTAAAATGTCACTGTGCAAAGTCACACATTTCTCCCACTTGTTATTACCTGTCCACAGACCGCCATTGTGGAGATCCTCAGATTGACCGCCATTGATTGATCCTCAGATTGCGTTATTCACCAAAACAGCAATAAATAGTTTAAAGTTTTGACAGAAAGGGGTAAAAGGTCATTACAAACCAGCTTGGTGACAATAATCTTATGGGTAACATGGGGGTGTACACATATTTACCTCTAATGACCCTACATGACATTAACATTAACACCATTTACAGAAAATTAGTCACTTTTCAAAAGTCAAATTTTCAACACACTACCCGGATGAAAACACCAATATTGTTAACAAGCATTTAAGCCGTATCAGTCCCGTGTTGATCGCTGCGCATTTCCCCTCAATGCGCGGGCTAATTCAAAATTCAAAGTGTCATGCATAGGTGAGAGATATGAACGGCTGCACTGTGTGATCGATTGCCCGCCGGTCAAACCTGATTATAACAGTGTCACATATAGTACGGCAGCTAGCACCCTTTTGATCAATGGAACGCGGTACCAATATCTGACCACAGAATCATTTATGATGTAACCCACTTTATGCAGATATGGATGTCTGCCGCGGCCCACCTGCTGCATGTGGCCCCTAGGGACCCCAGAAAGGGGTTGAAAAATGCGTTTGATCAATCGAACGAGATACCATCCCAAACCACTTTCAAATGAACAAGTACATCACACAGAGTATAGAATGACCCCTGCCAGACAAATTATCTGCTGCAAAGGTCCCGACAGACGCCCCGATAGGGGCCCCTTAAATTTGGAAAAAATTGACTCTTGTAATTTCGTTTCCATATCTTTCATGGTGTCACAATTCTGTCACAGACATTTCTTGAGACACTTTTCTTAAAAATGTTGCTATAAATACTTCGTTCCATTGATCATGTACCTCGTTCCATTGATCAAAGGGTGCTAGCTGCCGTACTAATACGGGGTGAACCTAACACACACACATTTTCCTACCGCGTAGTATTGAAAATGTGACTTTTGTGTCTTTAAATGGCGCTAATCATGGTTTATCTTTGTTGCTAGGTATTATGTTTGGTATCAAAATGTGCCTAAAAGATTCATCCAAATGTCTATTTAACCTGTTTGGTTAAAAAATAACCGAAAGTTACTTTAAATGACCTATACAAAATGTACGACTTTCTTTTGTTGAGCACTTTAGATCCTCAACCTAAACTGATAAACCCACATGTGTTTTTCTTGTGGCACAACTCATTTGTCATCAAAAATATGATAACACCAAAAGCCCAGTCTGGTTGTCCTATCAATACGAACGTGCCTTTCTGTGTTTTATGAAAACTAAATTGTGGCAAAAATTGTGTTGCCATATTTTTGCCACTAAAATCGCGATAAAATGTTTGCCGTGATTATAGTGGCAAAAAGAAATAGTGAAATATAAAATCAAAATAGGAAAAAATAAAATATAATTGTGGAAAATTAAATTAAATTGGCAACAATAAAATTACACATTTAAAATGCTTAGGCTATACAATGGTTGCTTCGTTCGGTTGTCTCTTTTGTTTTCATATTTATTTATTTGTCGATCTGTCGGTCTGTGAATCGGGGTGTCTGTATGTTGTATTTTGCTTGTTTATTGGGGTGTTTGTTTTGGTGTTTGTTTGTTTGTTTGCATATTTATAAGTCAATTATTATCATTTTCCCATTAATTTTAATTTGTATTTGTTTGCAACTCACCGGGTGTTTCCGTAACCTGACATACTTTATCTGACACACTGATACACTTTTATCTGACACAGTTTATTTAGGTGTTCAAGGGGGTGTTCAAGGGGTGTTCACGGGGGTGTTCAAGGGAGTGTTCAAGGGTTGTTAAAGAAGTGTTCAAGGGGTGTTAAGGGGGTGTTCAAGGGGGTGTTCAAGGGGGTGTTCAAGAGGGTGTTCAAGGGGGTGTTCAAGTTGTGTTCAAGGGGTGTTCAAGGGAGTGTTCAAGTGAGTGTTCAAGGGTTGTTAGAGAAGTGTTCAAGGGGGTGTTCACTACCTTTTACATTTCTACACTCCCTTGAACACCCTTGAACACCCCCTTAACACCCCTTGAACACCCCTTAAACACTTCTTTAACAACCCTTGAACACTCCCTTGAACACCCCCTGAACTCCCCCTTGAACGCCTAAAAAAACTGTGTCAGATGAAAGTGTGTCAGTGTGTCAGATAAAGTATGTCAGGTTACGGAAACACCCCAACTCACCCGCAGTGCTAGCATCGTTCACAAGGACAATCTCCTTCAAACACGGCGGTGATCGATTGATGACACTATGAACTGTTCTCCAAAGCATACTCCAAGGCTCGTCATGAAATACTATCACTACTGATGTCTTAGGCAGGATCTTGGGATAGTCCAGTGCTACACATCTATATCAAAGAAGACAGATTAATACAGAACAGTTTTGCAGAACTATACTATATCCCCTTTGTTACCCCTTAAGGTATAAATGTGAAGACAGAGTAATTCATTTCCTAACATCTATTTACACTTGTCTCCCGCTCACTTCATAATTTTATTCCTTTATATAGTCCAAGCCAGCAGGCTGAATGCTTTCCCATCTGCATCTTTCATCATCTATTTTATCCAAATGATAGACCTCCAATGTCATACCATTCGTCTGGGGGCAGGGCGAACAAAACAACAGATTGATCGCTCTGTGTAGCTGTCCCACCTAGTTTGGACTTGGTCCTGGGAGTGTTCTGGTTGGCAGTCAGTGGTCTCCTTTTCTCAGGTTATATTTTTAATTTTATTATTATTTTTCATTATTTATTTATTTATATATATTTTTAAATTCCACATACCTTACCTTTTTTGAGCAATTTTTGTTTGCTTTTTTAGCTCAGCCTACTTACTTCTATAATGATGCGGTCATGCATTTGCCTCTTTACATTTCAACAAACTTGAAGTGATCTGTTTATGGTTTTCTTAATAACCTGCTAACTTTCTTTACAGTTCATATACTTTTCTCTTTATCATGCATAATTTGTAATCCTTCTTATTTTTTGCCACTATTTTATTCTTTGCAGTATGTCTCTCTATCTCAAGGGAACAACAACTGCCCTAGTGTGTTTCACATACCTGTGTGCACTCTGACTTTCTTTTAGCTTGACTTGTATTTTGCTCATCAGCATATACTTTTGTCTTGCTCTCTACTAAACATTATAAAGACTGGTATATCCAGTTGAAACGTCGTTATTCTCCAATTCTCCCCCCCCCCCTTTTCATCCCCCACTTTCAGTTGGGATAAGTTTCACCTTATTACATATACTATATCGCTGTCCTATCATGACATGGTAGAGATGTGCACGAAAAACTGACTTCTTCGCGGCAATTTCACGTGGCTTAGTGGTCAGAGGAGCCACACCCCTCTTTATTTATTAAATATTACCCTCTGATCGTTTAATTCCCACCACCTAGAGCATTTCAGTGGCGGATAAAGGATTACAATTTACAGGGGGGGGGGGGGGGGGGGGGGCAGACCAAGGCCGTTTTTCCCCGGAAAGGTACATTGGTATCCACAAATTCGTAAATGGTTGTCCACATTTTTTTGCAGACTGCTTGAACAAATTGAGAGCGGGGGAGTGGGGGAGTGGGGAAGGTTAAGACCGGCCCCAAAAAACGCTGTACAAAGGGGGCGTTTTCAAAAAAAGTACAGTGGTACACACAAAAGGTGCATTGTAAAATGTTACGCTTCTCCGTCCCCTACTGTATCCGCATTTCAAAAATTAACATTAAAACAAGATGTTTTACAAGAAAGATATTAAAGAAAGTAATACTACACATTTTTACGATGAATTTAAAATTACCCTTTTGATCGCAGGTCTGGTAAAGTTCTATTCAGGGAAATTCTGTCACTGAGAAAAAGATTGAATCCGCTGTAATCATATAGCACTTTTTGCTCGTACTTGTTGTGATCGGTTTCCATATCAATAAGAGCTGGTTTTCCCATATCACCGAGTCCTATCATCACTTGGGATCGGAGCTGTGAACCTGGAAAAAAAAACACACCAAAAAACATAATTTATGCGCGCAAAAAGTAATGCCCTTTTCTGTATTCCTTTTACAGTGTTTGAAAATATCTTAATTGTCTCCCGTAATTTGAATATACATTAGTTTGCTCTATTTGCATCAACTGATTATAAGTATTTGTCTCTTTGACGCTGTATGGAATCGACGACTTAACATTTTCTCCGTATGATAAGTACTTTCCTGTCATGGGACTTCCAAATGATCCACGGGAGAGCGGATTAAAACCAGCTCACATGAAATCAGCTCACAAATAAGATAGTCCGTTGGCAGAGCCATTTGACCTCAAAATGAAGTATGCGGGAAGTTTTATGATTGTTTCTGGGTGACGTTGACATGCTGATTTCAAATCTGGATGATGCCAACTCGTAGATGTTGAGCGTTTTGAGAAAGAAGGGGGTAAAGTTCTGTGAGGGGGAATTTTTCAAAATTACTCTACAGACAAAACAAATATATCACATTGTAGCTCTTTGTTTACTGATCACAAAAATATATAGTTTGACATGGTTATGACTTATATTATTGAAGTTATAAGGCAAAGGTCAAGTTGGGGTCAAATATAAATACTTTCCAAATCACATAAATAAGGTGTCAAATTGTTTGTCTCGCTTCATAGATTATATATATTTGTAAATGGATGCTGCAATTCCTCATCTTCATATTATAAAATGGCCGCCATTGTCAATCAACGGGTAATTGAAATACACAGATACATGTATCATACATGTCATACAAAGACATTATTTTTACTGATAACAAATTGATAGTGAAATTGTATTTAACGTATCGATATCATATCAACCCCTTCAAACAAAATAGTTTACCTTCAACACCAAAAATCTCCCGAAACATGGTACATTGATAAACCAATGCATACAATAGCATTTCAACCAATCCTCATTATATTCAAATGGGAATCAACATTAATTAATTTCAATTTGGAAATCATAAGCATATTCATCGAAATCAAAGAGTACCTCATTGCATTGATATGCTAATTTAAAATGTTAAACTTTTCAATTGATTATTATAATAATATTCAATTTCAATTCCAAAAATGGCATATTACAACAATTACAATGATCAAATTCGGATGTGAATGCTGAAACATATTGAATTGCGAGCCTATTCATTGGAATAAACCGGTACCTTCTGTTCCTCATCCTAGGTGTTCACTTTTGACAACTGACTATGACAATCATTCATACATGCACAAAATATTGTGCATGGAAGATGTGCACGTACACAACCGCATCTTGATGTTGCGCAGGGTTCAGCTGAAGCACATCCACAACATACCATCTTCGTCTGGTGGTAATTGTACTGGGATGAAAGTCTTTGTTGGTTCATCGCGGTTAGGTTCCAGCCATACTTAATTGGATCGAGTGTTGAAGGGTCTGATGAATCTGCAGATAATCATATTGAAGTTTGTAAATATGCCCGTTTGACATTTTCGGTAAATGACTCCGTAGTTCGTGGAATTGATTGTAGTTTGGGTGCACTTGTGGCGTTCTTCCTCCCCATCTTTGATGTCCAGACCTGGAAACGGTGCTCTGTTATATTAGTTGCGGCCTTGGCTTCTTTTGTGTTGTAACAATTATATAGCATAGAAGGAGGTAGCCTGTTGAACCAGTTCATGGGTAGAAGAGTTAGTGTTGGCAAAGCTATCGAGATTATGTTTTCCTGTTTTGAGTACTTTCAACACTGTTGTCTTTCCTATTCCTATTCCTATTTCCTATTCCCGATAGCTGAGCAACCGTATCGCATCCTGATAGAGCGTGACAAGCAAGAATGTTGTTGGAAACATCTCGGTGCTACTTTGCTGACTTACCAATGTCAATTACCGTTCTGTGTGTGTTGGATCCAACGGTACCATGTCAATCAGAGGAGTGTACATCGACGATGTTGCAGGTTTTATAGATGTTCTGTTGCTGCAACTTAGTATTGAAACCATTCAACTCCGGAGTTTCAGGTGTTGATGATTCCACGCCAGTAAATAATTTCAGTCCTTGTAGACGACAATCAAAACTTTTTTTATCAGCTGGCATCCTGTGGCTATTAGAATTATATTATAGAATTAATCAGAAATGGTACTTATTTACTCCCAAATGATTAAAGTTGTAGTTTAATCCTGATTTTTGGACTATTACCTAATACTACAGTGCAAAAAGAAATATTTTCAATGCATTTTGTAGGTTTTTGGGTGTATTTTAATTGTAAATGTTCTGGTAACATTTCTCAACTTTTTCTGATAAATGAGGGCGCTACACCAATTGTCCAACTTTGGGGGCCAATTTCTCAGAACTTTCGGGGATATCATATATAATTGTTTTGATTTAATGATCAAAGATATCATGAAATTTAAGGACAATGTCAAATTGAAAAATCCAGTCGCTTTATAAGGCCAACAAAAAAAAGTTGTTTGTTTGTCCACGTCCGACCGACCGTGTACCTAGGTGCCGACCGTATTACTTTTTATTTTCGATAATATTTTTTAAAACAACTTTTTGAGCAATTTGAATGGCCAAACGGACCGTTATATTCCTTATTTCATATGATATCGTCAATCTGGTATTTGCAACACTATCCCCAATGCGCAATCCCGTGTAACATGATGTTTAAAGCATGAACTTGGCACCCGCGGGACTATTAAAAGGACTCAATGAAAATCAGTGATCGCACGTGCAAGTGATGTCATTTTTATACTAAAAACGCAGTGTGAGAAAATATGAAAAATCTAGTTACGGTTAATATTTGTTACCAAAATATTGCTCAACGGCATGAATATTAATTTCAACATAGTATAAAACAATCTTTGGGGTAGTTAGTACGGGAAAAATAGGTTTAGCAATACTTTCACGTATATATTTCTAGCAAAACTTCAACACAACGTTATTTCACTTTGTGCAACATTCAGTCACAATGGCGGCGTCCTACGGTATCTGAGTTTGTAGTGTTGCAACCAATGCGACAGTATTGGAACTTTTAATTGACGATCTGCCCCAGCAGGAGAAAGAGATCAAAATCAGCAGTGTGAAGAGTAAAGCAGCAATGACGCAAACTTATGAAAAGTGAGGTGTTTTGGTGCGTGTTTGGACTTTAATTCACAGTATTCATGCCAAATTTATATATTCCCAAATACAATATCCGTATTAAAAAATATTAAAAAATAAAAAAATCCGACCTACCGACCCTACCTTTTGAGGACCCTCTATGGACAAACAAACACCTCTTTTTTGTTGGCCTAAGCGAGAAAATGGGCATTTTGTAACACTCATTTAGCATGTTAAAGTATAGGCGAACCATTTGGTGGTGTGAATTCTGATATAACGCTCTTCATAATTTCAAAATCAAGTCTGTTTGCCCTGTTAAGGAGACAGCTTGCTGGGCGATCACTTTCAGAGGAAGAACTGAGCAATATGCCTCTTCTTTTGGCATACATGGCTTCCTAGGACCACTGTAAAGGTGAACGGGGAGATCATAACACACGGTCGTCTCTAGAGCGGTCTTAGATAGTCTTTATAGACGATATCGGTTCATGGTTAATGGGACTACCGCTCAGAAGTATGGTTTGAGCAAGAAGTAGAGCCAGTGCTGATCTATGTTGTACAGGTGAAGCTATACCAAATTTGAATTGATATTAATTAGTTATACTCAATACATGTCATGCATGTAGGGGTAATTGTATATCAATGGATCATTTAATCAGATTTAATCCATTGTATAGAAATAATAACAAAGGCCACATTTTCAAATTACATAAGCAAGCTGTGTCGGGCTACAACAGTTTCAATATTAAAAAAAAAAAAATTAAAAGCATATCAAACAAAACGCCCTAAACTTCAGAAACTGGGTTAGATTTTGTGTGTACAAGTGTAATTCAACCCCATTTAATAACATTCATCATCCACAGATGAGCATACATCATTATGGATCGCCAAACAATCCATATGCTATATAAAATGACCATGAGGAACCTTTATATTGTAAAACGGTCTACATTTTTATGTTTTAGGTGTTTAAAAGATAGTGTTATTCAGGTCCAAATATCTAGAAACGCTCAAGGCTGACATTTTGGCATCATCCGGATTTGGAATCAGCACATATTTGCAGTCTAGAATTGTCAAGAAAATGTCCCGCATACCCGATTTTGAGGTTAAGGTCAAAACCCTCTCTCTGCCAACGGACTAAGAGGATGATTATGATTAAGGCTACGGGTATTATTGAAGAACTTGATCACAGTACTGTTCCATACGGTGGCCCTGAAGGGTCATGACGAGTTAACCAGATGATGACATGACGAGATAAATGACTAGATAATTGCGAGATAATTGACGAGATGACGTGATAATTGACTACATAATTGCGAGATGACGTGATATTGACTACATAATTGCGAGATAATTTACAGATGACGTGTTAATTGACTAGATAATTGCGAGATAATTTACAGATGACGTGATAATTGACGAGATGACGAGATAATTTACAGATGACGTGATAATTGACTTCATAATTGCGAGATAATTTCCAGATGACGTGATAATTGACTACATAATTGCGAGATAATTTACAGATGACGTGATAATTGACTACATAATTGTCAGATAATTTACAGATGACGTGATAATTGACGAGTTGACGTGATAATTGACGAGATGACGTGATAATTGACGAGATGACAAGATAATTGACGAGATGACGTGATAATTGACGAGATGACGAGATAATTGACGAGATGACGTAATAATTGACGAGATGACGAGATAATTGACGAGATGACGTGATAATTGACGAGATGACGAGATAATTGACGAGATGACGCGATAATTGACTACATAATTGCCAGATAATTTAGTTGACGTGATAATTGACTACATAATTGCGAGATAATTTACAGATGACGTGATAATTGACGAGTTGACGTGATAATTGACGAGATGACGTGATAATTGTCGAGATGACGAGATAATTGACGAGATGACGTGATAATTGACGAGATGACGAGATAATTGACGAGATGACGTGATAATTGACGAGATGACGAGATAATTGACGAGATGACGAGATAATTGACTACATAATTGCGAGATAATTTCCAGATGACGTGATAATTGACTACATAATTGCCAGATAATTTACAGATGACGTGATAATTGACTACATAATTGCAAGATAATTTACAGATGACGTGACGAGATGACGTGATAATGACGAGATGACGAGATAATTGACGAGATGACGCGATAATTGACTACATAATTGCGAGATAATTTCCAGATGACGTGATAATTGACTACATAATTGCCAGATAATTTACAGATGACGTGATAATTGACGAGTTGACGTGATAATTGACGAGATGACGTGATAATTGACGAGATGACAAGAAAATTGACGAGATGACGTGATAATTGACGAGATGACGAGATAATTGACGAGATGACGTGATAATTGACGAGATGACGAGATAATTGACGAGATGACGTGATAATTGACGAGATGACGAGATAATTGACGAGATGACGCGATAATTGACTACATAATTGCGAGATAATTTCCAGATGACGTGATAATTGACTACATAATTGCGAGATAATTTCCAGATGACGTGATAATTGACTACATAATTGCCAGATAATTTACAGATGACGTGATAATTGACTACATAATTGCCAGATAATTTACAGATGACGTGATAATTGACGAGTTGACGTGATAATTGACGAGATGACGTGATAATTGACGAGTTGACGAGATAATTGACGAGATGACGCGATAATTGACTACAAAATTGCGAGATAATTTCCAGATGACGTGATAATTGACTACATAATTGCCAGATAATTTCCAGATGACGTGATAATTGACTACATAATTGCCAGATAATTTACAGATGACGTGATAATTGACGAGTTGACGTGATAATTGACGAGATGACGTGATAATTGACGAGATGACGAGATAATTGACGAGATGACGTGATAATTGACGAGATGACGAGATAATTGACGAGATAACGTGATAATTGACGAGATGACGAGATAATTGACGAGATGACGTGATAATTGACGAGATGACGAGATAATTGACGAGATGACGCGATAATTGACTACATAATTGCGAGATAATTTCCAGATGACGTGATAATTGACTACATAATTGCCAGATAATTTACAGATGATGTGATAATTGACTACATAAATGCCAGATAATTTACAGATGACGTGATAATTGACGAGTTGACGTGATAATTGACGAGATGACGTGATAATTGACGAGTTGACGAGATAATTGACGAGATGACGTGATAATTGACGAGATGACGAGATCATTGACGAGATGACGTGATAATTGACGAGATGACGAGATAATTGACGAGATGACGTGATTATTGACGAGATTACGAGATAATTGACGAGATGACGCGATAATTGACGACTTTTCTGCCACTTTTCTGCCAGATAACAGTTTTGCCAATACCGCTATTTCGTCGCCCAATTGGGCTCCCTCTGATTTTGACTTGTGTGCCGCGTGTTGAAAAAGTGTGCTATGGTTTGCTAAAAATTGGGCTACTTTCAACCCTGAGCCCGGGCTGTTCCTAACAGAGTAAGGCGTGGCGTCGAAACAGAGCACGCGTCAGACACTAGCTATTGTTGTGGAGAGGTTATAAACCCCAACTTGCATGTACATGATTGTATGTAGGGACGGTAATTACTGTTTTATTAATTAGCAGAATAGTTCCCCTGTTGTTTCTATAATTATTCATACCAGAATAATTTTCTCCAAATTGTTAATGTTACATTATTTTTAATAATTTATTGTTCATCATTCCTTGCAAGATGTATGTTAGAAAGGTAAATAAAATGAATAAATTAACTAATAATGTTTAAAGCTGTATTTTTTACTAAATAATTACTATGTTGTGGCAAGTTGATGAACTCCCGGATGAACTCTGCACGCCCATAAACCATAAATAGACTTGTTTTAACAAAGGTAATACTGTGAATCTGAATCGCATCCTCAAAGTGTTGGCTATTTTAAATTTGACATAATATTAACATTTTCCACGCGGCTATTGGTTTTATATTGTATAAAACATATTTTTCAGAAACCTTTCCCAACTTTCCATGGTCTATCTCAAGGATTACAGAACCAATACCAGGCATGTTTGTACTTATTTCCATGCATTTCTCTTGGTGATGCAAAAATGGTAATTTTAATTAAACATTTTTTAAACATTTTGTAAAGTTTTGGAATGTCGTCTATAGATGCTTGCCGCGTGGAAAGTGTTAAACGGCTTTAGGTTGGTTATTTTGTTGTCGTCTGAAACTTTGCCAGACCATATTGCCATGGACGGCGTAATATACAACCAATTGTCTTCAGATTTGGAGAAGTATTAGACACATAGGCCTAGTTGAGTTTAGGATACAAAACAAAATTGTATACATGTCATCGTCTGTGTAAAATTAGAGGTCAAAGTTCAAAATGTTTACGAAATAATTACTATTTTCGGCATGTTTAAGATCTCCGCACGACTATAATTTGAATTATTTTAAAAATGTAATAACATGACATCCCCTAAGTGTTGGCAATTTATATTTGACCCAATAGTCACCGTATGAGATTAGTAAATGCTATAATTTAACATGCCTAGTAGTATTGGTTCTGTAATTTTTGAGATAAGACTTTGAATAATTTGGAAATGTTTTTGAAAAATGTTTTGTAAATGGTAAAACTATAGTTATAACCATGTGGATTTACTGAATATTCGTAATTACGTAATAGCATTAGCATAAAATAATTCATATTTGGACAGTGAAAAACATGCCACTTTGGCAGGAATTTTGAATTAGCTTGATAGCACGTGTATTGAAATGAGCAGAACTTTGTTCCGGATAAGTGTGCAAGTCTAACATTTTGCATCGGGAAACCAGAGACCATGTTCAACGAGGTTCTTAATGGAGAGGTTCTGTCAAAGACAACTATTTGAAATACACTGCATCTTATCTTGGTCAACATTAGACAGTGAGCCCCAAAATGCCGAAAATCCAAAGAAATGAAAATGATAGTTATAGCAAACAATTGATATTGGTCAACATTAGGCTTTGACAGTGAGCAAGGCTCAAGATAACAGTTTTTTAACCGGGAGCTACTTTTTTCAAAAGTAGCGCCCGGATCATAGGATTTATTGAGAACCGGGAGCTACTTTCAGTCTTAAATTAAATCCAGTGTGACAGCATTGTCAACTCGAAATTCGATGTCTTGGGCAAGCTTTCCGATCGTCAACGGACGCTGGTTTGGACAAAATATCAGCGCTCGGTTGTTTATCTTTCATCATTACCGGGCGCTATGACAGAAGGACCGAGGGGTAAAAATCGCCCAGCGCCCGCTTATCTTGAGCCTTGAAGTGAGCCCCAAAATGCCGAAAATCCAAAGAAATGAAAATGATAGTTATAGCAAACAATTGGGATTTCCTGAAATACCACAGCAAATGCAGGATTCGTTATTGTGTAGATGACAGGGTATCAATAAATACATCGAGAATTGTTGAACTTGGAATAAAAATCTGCGCATGCATAGAACACACGGTGGTCAGAAATCGCTCATAATGAGCAGAAATGTTAAACAATCACTGCAAACAACGTAAAGGTTACAGATAAGGAATTGAATTTAAGAAAACCAGAACTGTGGTGAACTTCAATACATATTCAAAGTTAAAAAATGTAAAAAAATATTTGAAAATACAATTCAATTTAATGTTATGGTCAGTATAGTGAATTTACTCAAATTGGGTAAAAAGAGCTTCATTGTATTAAAATTTTCTCTGCAGAAAAGGGTTTCAGATATTGTCTTTATAATCTCCCGTTTAAATCTATAACATGTACCAATAAGGAACAAGAGGTTTAAGCCAAATCTTGCGGTTGGATACATTGACCTTGACTGTTTATTCATTAAAGAATTTCTTTTAAGCTATGACAAGAAGATGACGTTTTAATGTTACATAATAAGTGTTTTTTCTCCATAATTTGCATCTGAAAATAAGTTATGTTGAGCACATAGTACTGGTCTATCACTGTTTTAAACGGCAACTTATTCCATGCATCGGTTCTTGAGATATTTTTATAAAAGTAACTGGTCACAGGTCACTAATAGGTATATCAAATAAGGTGGGATCGTTTCAAAAAACCCTTAAAATCGTGATACGTGTCTCTATTTTAAATAGAAGTTGTCAAAAAAACATAACATTTTTGGTATCATATTAAAGACAATTTATCCAGCTACCGAATAAAAAAAGAATTAAAGCCACATGTTTAGCAACAGTGAAGTTATCAATCTAAACGTCGAGTGAGTCAGGGGTGGGACCGGTGGACGAGGAGCCGGTGGACGAGGAGCCCATAGGTTTCTACACAAAATAGTGGAAAACTAGAACTTTTGAAATTGATGCCATTTTAAAATTATACATAGGAAAGTTTTCAAACTTCTCATATGTGTTAATAACATGTGCCTGCTACTATGAATAATAATATTGAATTGTTATCTAGACATTCTCTACTAGAATATGATGTTCAATTCAGGGAGTGTTTTAATGTAAAAAACACACAGTTTTATTCATTTTATTGATTAAACAATGGCCAAATCGCAGTCTCTCTATTTCATTTGTGTGACTCTTCGGTCCTTTTCTACCCTGGGTAGTAAAACATTTAACTAAAAAAGCCAGAAGTGTTTCTTCACAGAATTGTTCATAGATTCATGAAAATTTTGCTATTTAGACCTATTTTTGACCACCCTGTATTTAAAATAAAAGGAACTTTAACGATATTCGTGTAGTTCATTTTGATAACCATTTTCCTTTAAATTAAATAGTCCATGCTAACTTAATTTCATAGAATATTATATACAAACCTTCATTTTATGCATTATTTCATCATAATTTTAGACACCCTGTACTTTTCCTGTGAACATTTTGGGCAAGTGATTCTTAGCAAATTTGGTAGCACCTTCTGCGGTTGTTCTGATTTTGGTGACTATCTTCAGCTAAACCCTAATTGTACAAACTATCAAAATATTTTGTGAGGAGCAAAAACGATCAACTTGTTTATGTTCCACCCTATACAAATTTTACACACCCTGTATAATTTGATTCTTTTTTGCAAAAATGAAAAACATTGAATCATAAGCTTTCCAACGATATATAGTTTGTGGGTCATTAAGTATGTAAAACTTAAGTTTTGTCCCGTTTAATCAGATTTGGTGCATTCCTCAACATTATTAGAAGTGAAACATTTTTTTGGACCAGTTTGTGACTTCTGACCAACTGTGCATCAAATTGCTTGCAAATATTCTCCGCCCTGATCAGTTAGTTTTCATGCAGTGTCCAGAGAGTATTGATTTTACGCATGTGCCATTACGTAATCCCACAAACGATATTGTTCATTCATGCATAGCGCGGAAAGATAAAGACCCATATTTCAAATTACCCTAATTCTAGTTGGCATACGTCGCGCATGAGTGGAGAAAAACAATGGTTGCGGGTATTTATTGAACGCCCCTCGTATAGTATATACCGAAGCCTACCAATATTGCTTTAAAAGTATTTCAATAATTCGCCATCATCATGTTTAATCTGAGACTAATTAGTCTCAGGTTTAATTAACCATTGCTATCTAATAGAGTAAGTTGCTATCTTTAGTAGATAGCAAATCTATCAAAGTAAATTGCTATATTCAGTGATAGCAAGTCTATCAGAGTAAGTTGATATCTTCAGTAGACACCAGGTTTATTAGAGTAAGTTGCTATCTTCAGTAGATTGCAAATCTATCAGAGTAAATTGCTATCTTCAGTGATAGCAAGTCTATCAGAGTAAGTTGCTATCACTGAAGATAGCAATTTACTCTAATATATTTGCTATCTACTGAAGATAGCAACTAACTCTGATATACTTGCTATCTACTGAAGATAGCATAGATAGCAACATATTCTGATATATAATACTTGCTATCTACTGAAGATAGCAATTTACTCTGATACACTTGCTATCTACTGATGAAAGCAATTTACTCTGATAAACTTGCTATCTACTGAAGATAGCAACTTAATCAGATATACATGGTGTCTACTGAGATAGCAGCTTACTCTGATAGACTTGCTATCTACTGAATAAAGAAACTCACTGTGATTACTTGCTGTCTACTGAAGATAGCATAGATAGCAACTTATTCTGATAGACTTGGCATCGAATGAAGGAAGCAATTTACTCTGTTAGGAACCGCCCGAAATAACTCCGAGTTGAAGGTAGCCCAATTTTTAGCAAACCACACCACAGCTTTTCAACACGCGGCACACTAGTCAAAATCAAAAGTAGCCCACTGGCAATTGCGCGACAAAAGCGTGGCATTGGCAAAACTATTATCTCGCAAAAAAGTCGTCATATATCACGTCATCTCGTCAATTATCTCGTCATCTCGTCAATTATCACGTCATCTCGTCAATTATCTCGTCATCTCGTCAATTATCACGTCATCTCGTCAATTATTACGTCAACTCGTCAGTTATCACGTCATCTGTAAATTATCTGGCAATTATGTAGTCAATTATCACGTCATCTGTAAATTATCTGGCAATTATGTAGTCAATTATCACGTCATCTGGAAATTATCTCGCAATTATGTAGTCAATTATCGCGTCATCTCGTCAATTATCTCGTCATCTCGTCAATTATCACGTCATCTCGTCAATTATCTCGTCATCTCGTCAATTATCACGTCATTTCGTCAATTATCTCGTCATCTTGTCAATTATCACGTCATCTCGTCAATTATCTCGTCATCTCGTCAATTATCACGTCATCTCGTCAATCATCACGTCAACTCGTCAATTATCACGTCATCTGTAAATTATCTGGCAATTATGTAGTAAATTATCACGTCATCTGTAAATTATCTGGCAATTATGTAGTCAATTATCACGTCATCTGGAAATTATCTCGCAATTATGTAGTCAATTATCGCGTCATCTCGTCAATTATCTCGTCATCTCGTCAATTATCACGTCATCTCGTCAATTATCTCGTCATCTCGTCAATTATCACGTCATCTCGTCAATTATCTCGTCATCTCGTCAATTATCACGTCATCTCGTCAATTATCTCATCATCTCGTTATTTGCCTAATACATTCAATACCTATTTTACTAAGCGTTCTGACATCCACGACTACCAGTCAAGACAGGTAAACAATCTTAACTAAACAAACAACAGAAAAACATTTCCTGATCAATCTGTTTTTTTTGCCCGCGTTTGAATTCATTATTGAAATTTCTGGGGAAAAAATACCGTTTTTGCAATGAAACCATCCGAATTTAGCATTTTGTGAGGAGATGAAATTGTCCGATCAATCGTCCGTCGTGAACAAAGTATTCATTTTGACCAGAATAGCCTTTCTGTAACTTAGGCCAAAGTACCAAAAATTGACGCCGCTCCAATATTTTTGTTATTTGTTATTTTCAAAAATTCCAAAAAAAAAGGAAAAACAAAAATCATTCTGTCTTTGTTGTGTGGGGGTGTGTGTGTCCATCATTTTAACTAGTATTGCAATGAAAAACACGCGAGAAACACTCGATGGCATAGATAGTAATCAATACGAATATCGAAACAATTCTTGCAAAAAGCTTGTAATTTGGCTTATGAAAAATAACAAAAAATCCATAAGTAACAAATAGTAAGGGCCGCCCTCATTGATTTAAATTTTTTTTTTGAAGAGAAACACAATTTATTTTGTTACTTGGCCTTACACCTAAATGGACCCAATTTCATTCTTTGATAGGGTGCAGCGGTGTATAACAATACGTCTGACATCTACATTTTGTATAATAATGAAAGTCGTACAAATAATAATGAATAATGAATAATGAAAAAGTTGCCTCGCTAATTTTGAAAGCAAATGTTACGGGAAACTAAAAATCATTATCATGTTATTGACATGCAAATGCATGTTTGATCAACCAATATCGATACAGGGAGGGGGGGGGGGGGGGGGGGTATTGATAGGGGTGGTTGGCTTCAAAAAAAAAAACCACTGCTTTTTTCGCCTTTCTCAGTATCATATTTTAAGTGCAAAAACTTGTTTCAAATTGCTAGAACTCGCTGTACAATAATGTTTTGAAAATATATAGGCCTATAGCCTAGTAAAATGCTTTTTTGGCAATCTTGAAATGTTGATGCAGGCGCATATAACTGAAATTAAAATGAAATATTAGGCCTACGTAAAATGATTAGGCATAGGCCTAACAATTATATATTATAGTATTTTAGTAGTCTAAACAAAATAAATAAACATAATGAAAATTAATTTTAAAAAAAATAACATATTACACAGAATTATGACAATGAGGAATAGGGCTAGGCCTAAAACTATAGTAAATAAAATTTAAAATAAAATATAATGAAAATAAATAAAATTTAATGATAATAAAAACAAAACTAAATAAAGTATGCAATGGCAATAATAGGCCTACAAATTATAGTAAATAAAATATAATGACTTTATAATAAATAATATGAAAGGGAAATGTCCCGTAACTGTTTATCAGATGTATGCATGCTCATATCAATTCAAAGGTGATATAATACTAGTATTTGTTTATTCCATGGGACGATACAATACATGTATAAATGAAATGATACAAAAACAGAAGTAGGCCTATAGATCTTCTGGAAAAGGAGTTGTTACTCAAGTTTCATGCAGATCAGGTAATTCTCAGACGATGAAATGATAAAATAAAATAAAATTTAAACTAATATAATATATAAATTAAAATATACATATGAAGAAGGCCTTCCATGCAAGTGCTTGTACATGTATAACATGAACACAATTTTATAATTGATATCAACAAATTAATAATCAAATAAAATTATGAATACATGGTGTACATGGTGTGCATTCTGTGAAACGACAAACAAGATATCGCTATATGATATGAAATAAAATAATAAATCAGATAAAATAATAACTCAAATAATTTAATAAATAAAATAAATAAAAATGATAATAAATCTAATAAAATGGTAAATAAAATGAAATAATGAATAACAATAATGAATACAATAAAATGAATGAAATTGAAAGATGAATAAAATGTGTTGTACACATTGTAGACCTATATTATTAGTGCATGGTTTATTCTGTACAGGACAGGACGATAAATGAGATAATAAAAACCCATAGTAAAAATAACATAAAATAATAAATAAAATGAAATAAATAAAATGAAATAAATAAAATGAAATAATAGGCCTACACAATTTATAAAATGATCTGATAAAATAAATGAAATTAGATAATAAATATATCTCTCTTCTCAAAATAATTCGCTTCCAAAAACACTGGGGTCCCACGAATAACCTGCTATAAATATAAAGGTTAAAAAATGGTCTGTTTCATGCGGCCTATAGGAATCAAGATTTTTCAAAATAAAATTTAATTACAAATCCCTTGACTAATTTTCTATTAGGCGACGATAAAAGAAGCCTGTTTTCACAGGCCCGACAAATCAAAAACAAAACATCAAAATGAATATAATTTGTTTTTGTCACTTTTTGTAAACAATTATATGCAACTTGTAAATAAGCTGTGAAAATAATATCTAAATATTTATGGCTTCTTTGTACATTCATGTCTAATGTTTTGTGTCTCGTTTTTTCTTCCTCATCCAGATTGTTACCAGTTATCCAACCACTGGTGTGTCACTTCAGCCAATACCTCAGTCACCTGTAGTGCTACCTCAACAGCGACAACCTGCTCAACAGCAACTACCGGTCAGACCTCAACCGTCTCCTCAACAGCGACAACCTGCTCCACAGCAAGCACCTGTCAGACTCAGAAATCAACAACCTCGTCAACAGCGACAACCTGCTCCACATCAAGCACCTGTCAGAAATCAACAGCCTCCTCAACAGTAACAACCTGCTCCATAGCAAGCACATGTCAGAAATCAACAGCCTCCTCAGCGGCGACAACCTGCTCCACAGCAAGCACCTGTCAGAAATCAACAGCCTCCTCAACAGCGACAACCTGCTCCACAGCAAGCACCTGTCAGAAATCAACAGCCTCCTCAACAGCAACAACCTGCTCCACAGCAAGCAACTGTTAGAAATCAACAGCCTCCTCAGCGGCGACAACCTGCTCCACAACAAGCAACTGTCAGAAATCAACAGCCTCGTCAACAGCGACAACCTGCTCCATAGCAAGCACATGTCAGAAATCAACAGCATCCTCAACAGCAACAACCTGCTCCATAGCAAGCACATGTCAGAAATCAACAGCCTCCTCAGCGGCGACAACCTGCTCCATAGCAAGCACATGTCAGAAATCAACAGCCTCCTCAGCGGCGACAACCTGCTCCACAGCAAGCACATGTCAGAAATCAACAGCCTCGTCATCAGCGACAACCTGCTCCACAGCAAGCAACTGTCAGAAATCAACAGCATCCTCAACAGCAACAACCTGCTCCATAGCAAGCACATGTCAGAAATCAACAGCCTCCTCAGCGGCGACAACCTGCTCCATAGCAAGCACATGTCAGAAATCAACAGCCTCGTCATCAGCGACAACCTGCTCCACAGCAAGCACCTGTCAGAAATCAACAGCCTCCTCAACAGCAACAACCTGCTCCATAGCAAGCACATGTCAGAAATCAACAGCCACCTCAGCGGCGACAACCTGCTCCACAGCAAGCACCTGTCAGAAATCAACAGCCTCCTCAGCGGCGACAACCTGCTCCACAACAAGCACCTGTCAGAAATCAACAGACTCCTCAACAGCAACAACCTGCTCCATAGCAAGCACATGTCAGAAATCAACAGCCTCCTCAGCGGCGACAACCTGCTCCACAGCAAGCACCTGTCAGAAATCAACAGCCTCCTCAACAGCGACAACCTGCTCCACAGCAAGCACCTGTCAAAATCAACAGCCTCCTCAACAGCGACAACCTGCTCCACAACAAGCACCTGTCAGACTCAGAAATCAACAACCTCGTCAACAGCGACAACCTGCTCCACAGCAAGCACCTGTCAGAAATCAACAGCCTCGTCAACAGCAACCACCGCATCCCCAGCAGCCACAACCTGCTCCTCAGCCACAACCTGCCCCTCTTCGACCAATGAACTGGATACCAAGGGCTGGCCCAGGTCGACAGCAGCTTCCAGATGATTTTACGGATGATGCGTACATTGATCCACTATGGTTGACTGCTTTTCAAGGTCGGTCGCAGCCCTTGCTACATGATGCTGAAGCCACAGCTTCAGAGATATTTTCGGATCTCTTACCCCAGGATGCTATTACTCTCCTAGTTAGAGAAACTAATCTCTACGCAGATCAATATTTTCAGAGGATTGGAGGAAAGGCCAATAAAGTGAATTTGCACGGGCTAAAGCTTGGAGAGCTGTTGACCCCCTGAAATGCGCGCATTCCTGGCAATCAGCCTTTACATCGGAATGGTAAGGCTGCCGACTTACCAGATGTACCGGTCAAACGATGAACTCCTAGACTTGGGAATCAAGAAAATCATGAACCGTGATAGATTTCTGAATAACTATCGTTCTTTCACTGTGCTGACAATAGTCAACAACTGCCAAGAGGAAATCCCAACTATGATAGACTTTATAAATGCCGGGAAAAGTGTTGAATATCTGCGTTTCATCATGGCAATTAGCTTGGAAGCTTGATTGTGAGATATCTACCGATGAAACCGTTATGGGGTTTAGCGGAACGTCATGTCAGTCCGGGCCGATTTCCCGTTCAGGAAGCATTCCTGAACTGGAAGTATTACCCATAATCCCTTGCGATTGTATATATTGCAAAGTATTTGTAGTGGTAATACCAAAAAGACCAATTTATTTATTTAAACCATTATTATGATGGATCTTTGAATCAATGATGATCAGTAAATGAGTCAAAATATAAGATAAACTATTTTGTCATAATTACTAGATATTATTGTGGTGATTTTCCTAATTTATTGTAATTAAGAAATTGGGCTAATTACCTCATTAAATATTCAAACTCTTTTAAAAAAAAAAGTACACCTAACACTTTTTTTTCCTTCTAAAGAAATTTGCATAATTGTATGATCTTACATATTACCAAGTTTGAGCATGTCGCAAATTAAAATAACGAATCGATATCCATTTTAGCTCGTAGTCCACTTCATAGACCCTCAAATCAAAATAACGAGATTAAAATGAGCCACTGAACGCTGAGAACGACAATAAAATCTATCATTATATTATACAACATGTTTCACCCATATTGAAATAGGTCTAGGTTTAATTTAAACTGTATAGCGTAATGAGTCGCACAATTCAAATAGCAAACACAGAACACAAGTGGTAGGCATTTCTCAAATTCTCAGTATATTTATTATTCTCAGTTCGGTGAAATATACATGTATATATTTTGTTGTGAATACTAGTTATTACAATATGAAAGGTAATAATTATATATAAAATGTAAGACGACACAAAAATAACCCCTGTTCTGCAGGCCCTATTGACCCATTTTTTCAAACAAGAGGAAAATTGTAGGCTTATTTTTGACAACGGTTTATATTTTTGTTGCATTTGTTGGAAAATGTTTGAACTGAACTGAACATTTTATTATTATTTATTTGAAAATTCACCATTGTTTAAAAACAAGACAAAATAAAACCATCCGACCCAAATGTTCGTTTCCCCGTAGAACAGGTGTTTTTATTTATTGTCTCTTGTTTTTGGCTTCATCAATGTTTTACCTTTTTCGCCTCCTTTCGCGTTACACACGGATTGTAGCTTTCGCGACATGATTTTAACTTTACATATTTTTATTTGCTTGTATACCCCTTGAGGTAATAAAAATATACATTTTCTGAATGAAAATTGCATGAGGAAACCAAATATGCCATTGAAATTATAGTACAACCAAAGACTAAAATGGTATGATCGGAAATGTTCGGGAAAATATCAGAGTTTTTAATTTTTTAATTTGAGATCCATATATTTTTTAAACCTACCCCTATCATTATTTACTTTACATATTTGAATTTCTCACGAAATTACCCATCAGATGATAATATCATTGTCAAAGGTTACTACGTCTGTAAGGTAATTATACCGGCTAGTGAATATCTCCAATTTTTATTTTATATATTTTTAGAATTGCCTAAAATATTTGTTGAGGATGTACCCTTTCCTAATCTAAACTGCATTTCTGAATTCCTCTAGTTACAAGCTTTCCAAAAATGTATACTTTTGCTGTCATAGGTTGAACACTTTTTCCTGTTATAGTCATTTTTATAAATCCGGTAAATTGAGGCTGATTATAATTCATGTTGACTGTGTAGTGAATAGGAAGAAAGCTGATGATCATGGTCTTATCCATAATTAATTAGTTGTTACAAATAGTTGACAAGTCTGTTGAACCACATTACTTAAAGACTACTAAATATCCTTTAAAATGGGACCAGAATGGTGTTTGTAACATTAGGGGATGACTAGTTATTGTAAAAAGAACAAAGCATGGTATTATCCCCATTGAGTTTGTACAGACGGCATCCCTTCCGGCACCACCCCTGGTCCCCAAACTTCAAACAGCTGTATCTCTTCTTCTGTATTAGCTATACCAATGCCACTTTGCAGACAGATAGCTTGTTATCAGCGCTTTAACATGATACCAAATTTGTTGAGATAGCTTTTGTGGTTTTAAAAATATTTGAGGAATATGACAGCATGAAACTAAAAAATGTAACAGCACCACCCTATTGGGAGGCGAGTTCATACCGCGTGACCCTATAGCTAGATGGTGTGACCGGTGACGTAGCGCCCGGCAGTATGCGTGCGCACCTACAGGGAATGTGCTTTAATTCACACTTGATTGATCATTACTTATCATGCTTACGGTGTAATAGTGCAGTAGTCATGGTTTGCATCCCTAAGCACAATGAGAGACCAGGTACTAAATATGGTTGCCCGGCAAGGGCATGTGCTTTTAAAATTGGCGCTCAGTGAATGTTTTGCTTTCATAAGTATCATGTATGCAGTAGTCATGGACTAGTTAGTACCTCTAGCATGTCTTTAGACCATGCGCTAATCAATTTTTAAACACTACTGATGTAAACAACGGTCACCTCATCTATAGAGATACATGAGGTGAGTCACTTGTGTTGTGAGGGTATACTGTACACTGCACTTGAATTATATACCGTATACAATTCAAGTGCAGTGTCTGGAAACACTTTACAAAACACTGATCTCAAGAGGGGGATTTAGTATTGACATAAGACACAGTTGGCTGCATACTCTGTGTGGAGCAATTAATTCAAAAGTAATATTACTGTTCATTTTTACTGAAACTATATAAAATATAATAGATTTTCAAAATTTTGTATCTCATATAGAACCCCTTCATTCTATAGGTTGAACTTGGTCATGTAATTTTGATGGCATTTTGAGTCTGATCCACAAATATACCTCAGTTGCATGGACTGAAATGCGAATCCAAGGGGCAGCCTTGAAAGGGTTAAGAAACCTAAACATTAGGTTTGTTTTACTCTGTCCAACAGAGTGCTGTATAGGATGACATTTGAATCTGGCTTTACTTTGACAGCTGTCATATGAGACGTACCCAAAATCATAATTTGTTTTGCTGGCGTTCACAGATAACTTATTAGCTTTTAACCAATTGCTTACTTTTTTCAGTTCAGTATTTACACAACTTATTTGGCTATCTTTATGTGAGTAAAAAATAGTGGTATTGTCAGCAAATAAAATAACATCAAGAACGTTTGAAGGACTGGTTATATCATTTACGTAGAGTATAAAAAGAAATGGACCCAGTATCGACCCCTGTGGAACACCACACATTATATCTTCAAGTTGTGAATCGGATGAATTATAAGATACATATTGCTTTCTATTACTTGAGTAGTTGTTTAACCATTCTAGTACAATGCCACGAAATCCATAAAATTATAATTTATAAAGTAGTATGCTATGATCGATGGTATCAAACGCTTTAGATAAGTCTAAGAATATTTCTCATTAAGTATTTCATTAATATTACATAGGCGTGAAAGTCACTGAAGTTACAAAGTAGGCCTACTACATGCCCACACAAATCATCTATTGTTTGGAAAGTTAAATCTCTTTCTCTTATCTTATGCAAGTTTCGTTTCGCTTTTCAGTTCTTTCACTTATTATCTTCCCTTCCTTATCAACTAATCTATACATATTTCTTTTCCTTTCTCTATTTTTTTCCTCCATTCGTTTTCCTCTTTCCTTTTCTTTCCTTCCTTTTTTTCTCATCCTCTCTTCCCTCTTTTCTAGGATACTGCTCAGTGGCTGCATCAGCATCACAATATTGAGGGGGATAGGGCGTGTGTAAGAAACACGTAGGGAAAGTGAAAAAACGTGGTGGGTAAGATGCTCACGCAAAAGGTTGTATTTAAACATAAAAAATACCTGAAATTAGCTTAATTGTTTGAAATTATATTTCAAACCAAATTTAAGCTAATATGAGGCCATTTTGACATGAACAAACAGAAATGTTAAATATGATCATTCTATATTGCTTTTCAATGAAAATAGGGTGTGGCTTGATCTGACTTGAGGGCAAGTAGGGAGTCAATGATCGTGACTGGGGCCTACAAAGGACTTTTAAGAAATATCATATTCAGACTGCGATGAAACCTTAGAACACACTTAAACGACTATTAGTCCATTCCTAAGACAAACGAGATGCGTAACAGACCAGCGACTGTGTGTACAACATTCCATGTCACTCGTGCGAACGACAAAGTATACGTTGGTCATGTGGTGAAACAGGCCGTCTGTTCGGAAAAAGGATACATGAACACAAGAAATACGCAAAGAAAGTAAGCGACAAAAGGTTCACGAGAGCCAACAGAAGAAATTCAACGACCGAGCAAAATAAATAAGCTGTTACCGACCATATAGCACAAGAGAACCACACTATCGACTGGGAAAGGGCAACGATTCTTGACAAAGACCATGACAAACAGAAGAGATGGATCATTCGGATACGCATGCAGTGGGCCAAATTCCGCGACGAGAGTATTTATTCTCTAAATCATGTCTACATCCACTGTTATAAACACCTGAGCTTCTTGGTCCGAAAATGTAAACAAATCTCACGGGCAAAACAAGTGGATCAAGTCATTACCGAGGAACGTGAATAACATAATGGATTTTTGTGGGTGGTTCACCGCTCACTATTTAAATGGGTTTGAGAAATTTACGATATTACCTGAGACTAATATAGTCTCAGATATTACTAGGGTATTTCTAGATATATATGCAGGTGCAAGTGTAAAATTACCAACCAAATTGTCTCAATATAATACAAAGTGATGGCAAAGATGCGAAAATCGCCCTTCAAATGGCACGACTGTGGGGGGGGGGGGGGGGGGGGGGGGGGGGGGGGGGGGGAGGGGGTGGGGGGGGGGGGTGGGGGGGAGGGGGTTAATCCCCCTCGCCCCTCCCCCTCTGACTACGCTACTGCCTTATGTACCGACGACCTCCATGGGTTAACAGGATTTGTTCACACAAATATTATTTCATACTTGAAAACTGCACGTATACCATACGTTTTGCTTGTAAAGATCCATACTGTATTATACACTCTGGTCATCATGGTCATTAAGGGTTTTTTCCTCATTTTGTGAGATAAAAGTGTACGAGGGCCATTCAATAAGTGCTACTTCCTCTCATAACGTCTACTTCCTCTCATATATGATGTCAGCCGCTAGATACATATCACGGCTGTTTGACCCCACATAATGTTCCCGTTTTATTCTGAGAACACCGTAACTTGCTGGCCCGGTTCTGGTTTTAACTGATTCAAGTTCCTGAATATACTGGCCATCTTTTGTTGAAATTTCAGAACATTTGTTGGTGCCAGTTCTGAGAAATAGAGCTTTGAATATGATTATTGACTTTAAAAGCGCCCTCATCGGCCACATTTCCCATAGAGTTACATGTAAAATGTGTGTCAAATAGAAAATGCCGATAATTTAAAAAGGGCTCTAACAATTTTCTTGAAATTTTTACCGTATACTCGTATTCATTAGCGCTACCGAACCATAAATGGGCCACTATGTAATCTTTTTTTATCCCATAATTTTAATTATAAATCGGACAGTCAAACAGCCGTGATATTTCTCATGATTATAGCTCTGACTCATAGCTGCAAATTTATATAGTAAATAATAATTGATATCTCTTTTGCCTTTGTTGTGATGCGGACAGAGATTTGGTAAAACAGGAATTGAAAGTTATCCATAAAATAAATACATGTTTTCCATTTACTTCTCCGTTCTTGGTTATTATCATGTATAAATATAGATTGTAAGTCATAGGCGTGCGCAGGATTTATTTTACCTGGGGGGGGGGGGGGGGGGGGGGGGTGGGGGGGTGGGGCTTAAAAACAAATTTCATTGAGCATGTTGAGTACCGTAACATGGGGTGAATAGGGACAAAAATGGGAAAGGTTTTTGAAATCTCAATGTTTTGTATTTGACGTATACTACCGTATTTGTTTTCTTTTGGCAAATATTTAAAGAGCAATATTATAGTGTTCAGGAAATGATTCAGTGGATGGGGAAAAAAATGTGGAGCCCAGGGTTTCGAAAATAATGGTGTCTGAAAAAAAACCCCACTGACAAATAATGTTGTCAAACCTGTCCTGTTTCTAACTGCATAATTCGAGCAAATTAGCTGGAAATGCACCAGGACCTAACTGTAAAGGTCCTACAGCAATTTCAAGCTTGCTCGCATTTCTAACTTAAAATTTGTAAAATCTGGGGTCAATAGGGACACCAACGTTTTTAATGAAAATATTATACTTACTCCATATATTTATTTTATAGAGCAGTTTAAGGCTTATTATCTATAATACGTATAATACGGAGTCGCCAATTCGTGTACGGAGATGTTCTCCCCTTCCCGCACCTTCGTTCGATTGACATGAAAGTCGCGCAGTGAGTGCGTATATGGAAGCATGTGTCATTTTATCCAATCACAACATTTGAATTGAATTTACAATGGTTTCTAAATGATATATAATTGAGTGTATTGTGTATGGTTTAAAGTGTATTTTAATGATGATTAAGTTGTTTTTTATTATCACTTAGTAGCTATAAATATATACAAATGCTGTAATCTGATTGGTACATAGCCATTTAGCAACCACGCAATTAATAAGCGTATTGCGTTGTAATCAGCTGTTCCAACAACGTAATATATTTGGTATTGCGTTGTTGGTTGAATAACAGCTCTGATTGGTTAAATAGAGATTTGGGTTGATCCATTATCATTTTTAGGGGTTGGTGGTGGTGGTGATGGATAGGGTGGCCATAGAATAGATGTTGGGTTATCATGGGTGCGAGGGGGAAGTGAGAGGGGGGGGGGGGGGGTAGGGGATGTGGGGGTTGACCTGTCTTTTTGGTGGTTCCAGTTGTTATTTTGATGGTTCCCAGTGTTTTGGGTACCGATATGTTTTTAGTGTTCAATAAATATGTTTAGGGGGTTGGGCTGGGGTGTGGTTAATAAGGAAGGGGCTGAGTTGACAAATTGGCTTTTTGGTGGTTCCCAGTGTCATGTTGGGGGTTCCCAGTGTTTTGGGTTCCGGGATGTTTAAGTGATCAATACATATATTTTGGGGGTTGTGCTGGGGTGTATAGTGAATAAGGAAGGGATGGGTTGACAACATGTCTTTTTAGGTGGTTCCCAGTGTTATTTTGATGGTTCCCAGTGTTTTGGGGTTCCAAGTTGTGTAAGTGCTCAATAAATACATTTTTTGGTTTGGCCTGGGATGTGGTGAATGAGGAGGGGGATCAAGATTGTCAAAATGGTCCCTTTTGGTGGTTCCCAGTCTTTTGGGTTCCGAGTTGTTTAAGTGCCTAATAAATATATATGGGGGGTTGTGGTGAATAAAAAGGGCATTTTTTGATGGTTCCCAGTGACATATTGGTGGTTCCTAGTGTTTGAGACACTAGGAACAACCAAAATGACACTGGGAACCACCAAAATATCATATTTGTCAATCCTCCATCTCCTATCGCCCTTCCATAACCCAACACCAATAACCACATGTGTACCAATCCACAAATGCCAACCCCTTACAAATCTTATGGTTTTAACCTCTCAAATGATAATGGATCAATCAAAGACTTTTTTGCTCAGTCACGTATATGATCCACTTCTAAAAGTAAAACCAACTGGCAACTCTGAAGATGATGTTTCTTCGCGCCAAAGTGGATCATTGCCATTCTGATGAAATCCGCCGATGTATGAGGATGAAATATTAATATGTGAGTATTATATTGGTTTTGTCAAGCATATTGTTTACTTCAAAGGAGTTAGAACTGTTTTAATGGCACTTACATTTTTCCACCAGATAGAAGCTTCGGATATAATCCCCAGTTGGCAACGTACATTTCCCCCCAGATAGAAGCTTCGGACATACTCCCCAGGTGGCAACGTACATTTTTTCTACCAGATAGAAGCTCCGGATATAATCCCCAGGTGGCAACGTACATTTTTCCACCAGATAGAAGCTCCGGATATAATCCCCAGGTGGCAACGTACATTATTCAACCAGATAGAAGCTCCGGATATAATCCCCAGGTGGCAACGTACATTTTTCCACCAGATAGAAGCTCCGGATATAATCCCCAGGAGGCAACGTACATTTTTCCACCAGATAGAAGCTCCGGATATAATCCCCAGGTGGCAAAAAATATTTCTTGATTAGGCTTTTATGTAAAATGTGGAAGTTTGGTTTCTAATGGATTTATTTTTGAGATTTAACATCTCCAACACTCTAAGAAATTAAAGAACCCTTTTTTGTCCTGCCAGGAGATCCCTTAAAGGTTCTTTAAAGAACCAAAAACAGTTCCCCAAACGTGGTACAGAACCATTTTTGGTTGATACAGAACCATTTTGGGTTCTATGAATAACCTTGTTTGGTTCTTCAATTTTAAGAGAGAGGTTCTTTATAGAACCTTTAAAAAAGGTTCTTGAAAATTGAAGAACCCCAAAAGGTTCTTCATAGAACCAAAAATGGTTCTGTATCAATCAAAAATGGTTCTGTATCAACCAAAAATGGTTCTGTATCACGATTGGGGAACTGTTTTTGGTTCTCTAAAGAAACTTTAAGGGTTCTCCTGGCAGGACAACTTTAGAACCATTTTTTCTAAGGGTGAATATGAAAACTGGCAATTGAAGTGTATCCATATTATTCCAGAATATTGCACGAATATAAATGCAACAAATATCCTATATCCAAACAATACTATGATATTCCCAGTGCCCCCCCCCCCCCTCCCCCTAATATTAACTGTCGTGTCGGTTGAGATTGGCAATGTCGGTTCATTTGAATCATGGAATTATGACGGTCAAAAGTACACAGATGGAAACTAGACAATGAAGGAAGGTGAAATGACTGACCATCTAGACTGGGTCCCCGTGTCCCTCTATATGGCCGCCATCTTTAAAAATGGCGGACCAAGAGCACCCTCGTAGGGGCCGTGTGGAAAATTTGGAGACAGGAGCGAGTCTAATATTCACCCCTCTGCTCCAAATAAATAATTTGTCCATCATCGTTTACCTTGATTGTCGTGATGACTCGACTCTAAATTGTCAGCATTCTTCAGACCATCAGCCAACAATCTTTCACGTGTGTCAATGGATGGGATACCTAGCAGTCCCGTCCTGGATGGAGCTTTTCCTTTGAAAGCATGATACTGGATCAACATTTGTCCAAAAACATAAATACTAAAAAATAATAGTAACACAAATAATAATGTCTTTTTCTTAAATAGCATAGTGATGTTTTATGCTCATGCAGTAGATAACTCCAAAGTGTGATCCCGTGTATATCAATAACAGATTTACTTAATTGACAGAACAAAATATGTACACTGTCAACATGGTCAATGATGTGCTCACATATCACAAAACCACTCTCAATTTATGAGGATATGCTGTCACACCTGTTCGCGTATACGAAAAGTCCGATTTACAGGGCGACCTCAGTTTTCACCTTACTCTTTTGTTTCGCCATATTTGGAAGTGATGTCCAAATTGATCGATATCAGCGTAACGAAACACCCGTTGGGCGCGATTCTAAAATGGCGACGGCTGTGCACTGAATTTTGTTTCAGGCGCGGGCGCACGGCTGTTTGATCGCTGTTTTATTAGGATGGGGGGGGGGGGGGAGGGGGGGGGGGAGGGGGGGGGGGGAGGGGGGGGGGAGGGGGGACTTTTAAACTCAAAATGTGAAATAATATCCCAAAAAGCAAATCGGGGGGCACATTTTAGGATATTCACTATTCAGCCTTTTGAGCCTAGGCCATGCTGTGAAAAAGAGTTTTTTTCGTTGCGGTTTCAACGCCAACGTCATTTATTCCGTCTAATGTGTCGCAGATTGACCAGTTCAATAAAAAAACATTATACGTAACTCAAAATGTGAAATAATTTACTAAAAAAGCAAATCGGAGGGGGGGGGGGGGGGGGGGGGGGGGGCACATATTAGGATATCCAGCATTTGAGCCTAGCGCGCTCTGAAAAAGATTTTTTTTCGTTGTCGTTTCAACACGAACGTAATTTATTCCGTCAAATATGTCGCAGATTGACCAGTTCGATAAAAAAAACATTATACGTAACTCAAAATGTGATATAATATCCCAAAAAGCAAATCGGGGGGGGGGGGGGGCACATATTAGGATATTCAGCCTTTTGAGCCTAGCGCGCTCTGAAAAATACTGTTTTCGTTGCGGTTTCAACACGAATGTAATTTATTCCGTCAAATATGTCGCAGATTGACCAGTTCAATAAAAAAACATTATACGTAACTCAAAATGTGAAATAATATACTAAAAAAGCAAATCGGGGGCACATATTAGGATATCCAGCATTTGAGCCTAGCACGCTCTGAAAAAGACTTTTTTCGTTGCCGTTTCAACACGAACGTAATTTATTCCGTCAAATATGTCGCAGATTGACCAGTTCGATAAGAAAAACATTATACGTAACTCAAAATGTGATATAATATCCCAAAAAGCAAATCGGGAGGCACATATTAGGATATTCAGCCTTTTGAGCCTAGGCGCTCTGAAAAATACTGTTTTCGTTGCGGTTTCAACACGAATGTAATTTATTCCGTCAAATATGTCGCAGATTGACCAGTTCAATAAAAAAACATTATACGTAACTCAAAATGTGAAATAATATACTAAAAAAGCAAATCGGGGGCACATATTAGGATATCCAGCATTTGAGCCTAGCACGCTCTGAAAAAGACTTTTTTCGTTGCCGTTTCAACACGAACGAAATTTATTCCGTCAAATATGTCGCAGATTGACCAGTTCGATAAGAAAAACATTATACGTAACTCAAAATGTGATATAATATCCCAAAAAGCAAATCGAGAGGCACATATTAGGATATTCAGCCTTTTGAGCCTAGCGCGCTCTGAAAAAGACTTTTTTCGTTGCGGTTTCAACACGAATGTAATTTATTCCGTCAAATATGTCGCAGATTGACCAGTTTAATAAAAAAACATACGTACCTCAAAATGTGAAATAATATACTAAAAAAGCAAATCGGGGGGCACATATTAGGATATCCAGCATGTGAGCCTAGCGCGCTCTGAAAAAGACTTTTTTCGTTGCGGTTTCAACATGAACATAATTTATTCCGTCAAATATGTCGCAGATTGACCAGTTCGATAAAAAAACATTATACGTAACTCAAAATGTGATATAATATCCCAAAAAGCAAATCGGAGGGGCACATATTAGGATTCAGCCTTTTGAGCCTAGCGCGCTCTGAAAAAGACTTTTTTCGTTGCGGTTTCAACACGAACGCAATTTATTCCGTCAAATATGTCGCAGATTGACCAGTTCGATAAAAAAACATTATACGTAACTCAAAATGTGATATAATATACTAAAAAAGCAAATCGGAGGGCACATATTAGGATACTCAGCATTTGAGCCTAGCGCGCTCTGAAAAAGACTTTTTTCCTTGCGGTTTCAACACGAACGTAATTTATTCCGTCAAATATGTCGCAGATTGACCAGTTCAATAAAAAAACATTATACGTAACTCAAAATGTGATATAATATACTAAAAAAGCAAATCGGGGGGCACATATTAGGATATTCAGCTTTTTGAGCCTAGCGCGCTATGAAAAATAGTTTTTTCGCTGCGGTTTCAACGAGAACGTCATTTATTCGGTCAAATGTGTCACAGAATGACAAGTTCGATAAAAAAAACATTATACGTAACTCAAAATGTGAAATAATATCCCAAAAAGGAAATCGGGGGTCACAATTTAGGATATTCACTATTCAGCCTTTTGAGCCTAGCCCACGCTGCGAATTTTTTTTTTTTCGTTGCGGTTTCAACGCCAACGTCATTTATTCCGTCTAATGTGTCGCGGATTGACTAATTCAATAAAAAAACACTATACGTAACTCAAAATGTGATATTATATAAAAATCAAAAAAAATCGGGGCACATATTAGGATATTCAGCCTTTTGAGGTTCGAATCGATCTGCGTGGTTAAAGCTACGTAGCTCGAGCAGGACAGAATCATTTCTTACAACTTGGGCGGAATCAATATTGGTGATTTCGGTACATCAATTCCAAATATGGCGAACAAAAGAGTAAGGTGAAAACTGAGGTCGTCCTGTTAATAATACTCCGCGAACAGGTGTGCTGTATATGTTATCATCATTCAGTGAACAAGAGAGGGCGCTACGGTATTAAACATACCGGCTACTCAGACGGCGGTGGACATGATTTGCCTTCATGTTTGCATTCGTATTAGACTATAGCGTATTCGCGAAATTTGATTTGATCATCTGTAAAATTTGTCATAGCTTTGAAGTAATTATTTGCAATACAAATCTATAGACCCCGGTGTAAGTGCTTGTTACCGTTAACCGTAGAAAGGTGGGTTTCAATAAAGGTCAACATGAAGGCGCCCACCATTAAAACAAGAAACCGGGAATCAGTAAAGGAACAGGTATGTGTCATGACATATATTAGGCAACAGTATTTTAAAAGTTATTAGAATTAAGCGAAATTCATTACAGGTGTAGTCAATTGTTTACCCAAACAATATTGAGTAGTGCAAGGTAAAATCGTGCGTGTCTTTTAACAACTGGACATAGGCATGACGTGTTCATATTATGCACTTGTCATCGCAAGCTTTCAGCAGTTATTGCAAAAATATGCTGCTTTTCGCATTGGTTCAGACGCTTTTAGGAAGATCGTCTGTACACGAGAATCTTTCTGGACGGACGTACGGACCTTATCGTGGTAGCCTGTGAGTGATGCAATATCAAGTGTGAGGTACCGAGATGAGATACTGGACACTGTGGTGAGGCCATTTGCCGATTCTGTAGGGAAATTTACATACTGGTGCCAGATAACACCCGTCCACACATTGCACGTGTAGCCATGGACATAGCCGGCAAGTTTTCAGACCATAACCCTATAGAGCATGCATGGGACATGCTTGGCAGACGGATTGCAGGTCAACAGCATGCTTCAGATACTGTACAGGCCGATGCTTTTGGTTAAAGAGTGGAAGACCATACCTCAGGAATATCTATGCCAGCTGATTTAAGCCTGTGTCAGGTGTGTAGGCTATACAAACACGGAAATGTCAAACCAGTTATTAAGGCGCCCATTTTGTGACACTTTTCTAAATTGAAAGTGTAAACAGACACTTAACAATGTCTGATAAAATCAGTGAATATAGATTACGATTTATGCCGTAAACAGTCTGACACGGAACGGGTGTATTTTCGGATTGAGTGCGTGCTATTTAGCAACGCCCAGCCGTTAAATTTTTTCACGGCGACACATCAAGTGACGGGAGTCCGTCTAACACTGGGATTATGAATAAATCGATATCTCAACTGAGGGCGAGCTTGGGAACGGGACTGCTTTTTTAAGGGAACGGTCTCACGTCGCAGCAATTTTCAAGATGAAAAAGAATAATCATATTTTTCGATTTTCAACTCAAAGATAAGCCTCATTTTCAGATAATGTTAAAATGTAATTAGTTTACTAAGATGAGGTTTTTTTTGTATTTCTGAACACCTCCTCATTAAAAGAATTCAAATAACCAGGCAGAAAAAAATATTCCTTATGTTTAACGATAGTATTATATTAGTCAGTTCCAAATTGTCGAAAATTGTGAGAAAGCAAATCTCAAAGCACCTGGTCCGGGACTTTTGTTGCCAGGTGTATGTACACTGTCAATGATGTGCTCACATATCATTCATTCATTCATTCATTGTTCAAGGCGTGAACCTTGAACTTTTATTAGATCTTTGTCGACCCCTTCCGGGTATGAGAGATAACAATATACAATATAAAACATAGATGGCGCTATAGCACACACAAAAAACGCCGTAAACGTGATTTAAAAAAAATAAAAATATAAAGGTTAAATATAAATATACGAATATAAAACATTTTAACTTACATCAACTAAACCTAAAACATTGGAATGATGTAAAAATTAGCACAACCAGAAAGAAATGACATAATGAATATCAGGAGGTAAATTTTAAGGATAAGACTTTGGCAAATTTACAAAGGTTATTGAGCACCGTAACATTTTTAACATTGAAAAGTTTAGACATTTTTACGCTACCAATTTAAGTGCCTGAGAATGTGTGATTGTATGAATTTACTCCTATCGACAGCAAAGAATTCACAAATAAAAAGATAATGATATTCATCACCTAACATATCTGAACTACAAAGTTTGCAATTCCTATCGGAATTGTCTGCACTAAATCTATATAAATTATTTGATAGTTTTAAATTACAACATCTAAGCTTAGAAAGTATTAATCTACTACTAAAATCTAATTCTATAAGGTACACTTCAAAAAAGAGGTCTTCTTTAAAAAGTCTATACATATTACAAGATCTGTTATTTTCAACTTCGCTTAACCAATTTTGTTTGTCAATATCATTTATTCGAAGAGTTAAAGCATTTTTCAACCATTTTGAGTTATGATGATTTTGAGACATCCATATGTTACCAAAACCAGAATAATTGATAATGTCCTTGATTTTTCTTAACCATTTAGAAGTATAAGTATTTGAATCTGAATCATGCATACACTTAATAAGGCTGTAGAGTCGGAATGAATATTTTGATTGTTTACCAGTGACAATTCTACTCCAAAAACCAACCATTCTTTTGTGAATCGCACTACTTAGTTTATATATTCCTACCTCGCCGTATAACATACAATTCACAGTAAGTCTATTTAATTTGATAACCCTACGTAGAAAGTTTCTATAAACAATTTCAATATGATCAATGTTTTCAAAACCCCAAAGTTCACATCACAAACCACTCTCAATTTATGAGGATATGCTATCATCATTCAGTGAACAAGAGAGGGCGCTACGGTATTAAACATACCGTCTACTCAGACGACGGTGGACATGATTTGCCTTCATGTTTGCATTCGTATTAGACTATAGCGTATTCGCGAAATTTGATTTGATCATCTGTAAAATTTGTCATAGCTTTAAAGTAATTATTTGCAATACAAATCTATAGACCCCGGTGTAAGTGCTTGTTACCGTTAACCGTAGAAAGGTGGGTTTCGATAAAGGTCAACATGAAGGCGGCCACCATTAAAACAAGAAACCGGGAATCACCAGGAACAGGTATGTGTCATGACATATATGAGGCAACAGTATTTTAAAAGTTATTAGAATTAAGCGAAATTTATAACAGGTGTAGTCAATTGTTTACCCAAACAATATTGAGTAGTGCAAGGTAAAAGCATGCGTGTCTTTTAACAACTGGACATAGGCATGACGTGTTCATCTTATGCACTTGTCATCGCAAGCTTTCATCAGTTATTGCAAAAATATGCTGCTTTTTCAAATTCTTGTGTGATCTGTCTGTCTTCTTGCTCTACGTGGTGGTGTTCGCCGTCAGGTAATTGAAGTTGAACTTGCTAGAAATGTCCAGCTCCTTGAAGACCTTTTTTTTTAAATTTATTTTCATTCATCATTTATGCATTTTGCATAGCATGATTACATTACATATCACACATTCACAAATTCAGAAATTAATCCATGATTGCATCACATAACCAAATCATAAAGCATAACAATTAGATTTTTTAAGATTGGTTCATTCAAACATCAATAATTGTAATAATGTCCTTACATTCATTTCATTTTTTGTTATAAACTGATTCGTTTGCTAGTTTCCTTTCAAATAATAATATCCAAAAATAATCATTTTTTAATCATTTCTTGTGTTCAATTCTTTAAAACAACTATCAAGATCTGGTGTTTTAGAGCCCCTTGATGATCACAATTGACAGCGGCAGGTCCGCATTGGTTCAGACGCTTTTATGGGCTCCTCACATGTATCCGTGTGATAGAGCTGGGCGGCCCCTTACTGTCTTATAGAAAAATAACACTGTGAACAATCAGCAAAAAATGTCAATGGCCGCATTGATTTTTTTTATACAGTTCTATACCGGGTCCTCATCGGCCTGGAACCGGGCTAATATCACCTCCTCACCAGGTCCTTACCGGCCGGAACGCCTGGGTACCGGCCGAACCGCCTTGATAACGTCATCAAACGTCCTTTATAAGCGGAGCGCCCAATCTCGCCCCTTCACATTAAATCTGGGAATCTCTGTATTACTCACATGTATCCGTGTATCCTGGCCGGACCCTTACCGTGTGATAAATTGGTACAGACGGCGGTAAACGGTGAAGACACACGGTGTGCCGTTTCCCGTCCGTTGAACACGTTGCCCTATACATGGCCGGCCATCCGCGCCCGGCAGGAATTTTAAGCATGCTCAAAACTCCTGCCGGGTGAGTAAAAGCGGCGGCGAACGGTGAGAGCCCGGTTTGAGGATGGTATAAAGACGGCGCAAACGTTTCGCGGCGGAGGTGGTAGGCGGCCGTCTAATAGAAAAACAACAGAGTCCAAACAATTAGTAAAAAAATGTCAACGGGCGCATTGATTTTTTGTTGTGGTCATCGGGTCCATACCGTTTTATATACGTCATTTATATATTCTTGTTCATTGATTGGTTAAAAGTGGGTCACATGATCAAAAATAAACACGCTATTTTGCAAAGAGGACTCTTTACGGCTCCTAAAAGTACTATTTACGGCTTCTAAGTTGACTATTTATGGCCAGCAAATGTTAACACAGTATTCATGTCGCAGTGCGTGAAGTATTAAGGTAAATTGAACTACGACGTTGAGAACGAGAATAATACATTCTGCCGACATCCTACGAGTGTTCACTGCAAAATGTAAGGCTTGCAATGTCGGCCCTGTGTTTTGACCCTGTGCAGACGACAGAGGTCATTTCAACAAAAATCAAAACAACAAAAACTAAAAATTGATACCGGTGAAAATGCAGCGAGCGTTGATACAGCTTCACCTCCGCCACGGTTTCAGGTCACAAAACAGATCAAGTACAGCGTGTCGGTGTTTGACGGGTTTTGCAAGCAGGCGGGCGTCGCTTATGGCGTACTTGACATTGCAGCTCTTGACCGTCTTCTGTCGAAATTTTACGCAGGAGTGAGGAATAAATCAGGAAATATGTACAGCAAGAAGTAAATCCAGTCCATAAGATTTGGCTTACAGCGGCATTTTATGTCCACGAGAGGTGAAGATATTAACAAAGGTCGTGAGTTCTCTGTTTCCAGCAAGGCTTTTAAAGCTTTGTTAGTTACCTGAAAAAGAATGGGAAAGGTGCAGTGAAGAAGCATCCACCAGTCAGCAAGCCCGATATGGAGTGCATTCAAAGCAGTTTTGCATTAGATACAGCCAGTGGCTTACAAGATAAAGTGTTCGTTCACGCAATGTTGTACTTCGCCAACCGAGGCATGGAAAACTTACGTATCATGAAACCTGAACACTTCATATTAAACACAGAAACTGAATACGGAAGAGAATTCTTTAGTCTGACTGACTTTGGCACAAAAAATCATCCAACGGATGATGCACAGAGTCAAGGTGGTAGAATGTATAGTATTCCTGGCAATCCTCGTTGCCCAGTTGCCACCATGAAGCAGTATCTAGATAGAGTTAATCCCAAATGTGATTGGATGTGGCAACACCCAAAGAAGAATGTCGCAGAAACCGATAATGTGTGGTACGACAATGCACCTCTCGGGCGAGACACGCTTCAAAATATGATGAAGAAGATCAGCACAGCTGCTGGATGCATGAAAGTTTACACACATCATTGTCTTCGCGCTACAACGACGTGTACTCTTCTGGATCATGGGGGCTGTGTCAATCGTGACATCATGGCAGTTTCTGGCCACCGTTCAGACTAGTGAGGAGAAGAAGGAAGAAATGTCTGACATAATATCAGCTACGCTAAACAAAGCAGGTCCATCTACGAGTACCGTCAACAAAGCAGGTTCATCTACGAGTACTAGTGTATGTCGATCTGTTGGTGAAGCTCAGCCTTCTGGAAATATTGACATCACTGCCACAGAGCCGCCACTGAGTTTGAGCCAAGTGGAACTCTTGTTGGATGACCTACAAAACAGTCCTCCTGTGCTTCAGGATGTTAGCAACACTGCCAACACAGTTCAATGCAATGTTAGCAACAAGAATCCAGCCTTTCAAATCCAGAACTGTGCTGTTCACATTCATAACAAATAAATCTACCAAAGTTCTGCAGATTGTAAATATGTTGGAGTTATGAAACTGTTTGTTGAAACCATCTTGGAATTTGACTGTTACATTATAATATTGTTGGAATATTGACTGTTGCGCATGCGTGTTGAGACTTTTAACACTTTTTAACTGAGCAATGAAGATTGGAACTTACCGGATGATTTTTGAATAAATTTGAACTTTATGAAACTAGAAATAGTATTAGTAGTACTATATAGTATAAATGTGTGACTGTCCAAGCAGGAAATGACAAGACGACAGGAATGGCTAGAGCGGGTAAGTTTGAATTCTTTGATTTTTACAGCAACATAATTTAACCAATCAATGAACAATAAATATATGAATGACGTATATAAAACAAATATATATACTGCCTTTATTCGAGTCTCTGGATTAAAACTGTGGTCCCTTGGTAACTGCAATAGTGCTATTGCAGTCACCTCGGGCCCATAGTTTTAACCAGAGTCTCTCATGGCAGTATATATTTGTATAATATACTGGGTCCTCACCGGCCGAGTACCGGACTCACTGCCCTCATACATTTGTAGCTTACCGTTCTCACCGGGTGCATAACACCTCCTCACCGTGTCATCGGTCGATACCGTTCTACACCGAGTCTGTACCGGGCACATCCCTTACAGATTTGAAATTCGGGACATAATAGCAACTGCCCTCTGTTGTTCTTGTATCGCTAAAAGATTCAGCTTTGAGTAGTAGCGTATTCATGCAATCACATGCTTTTTTAAAATGAATGAATCGGTATTTAAATGATCCAACCAAAACAAGTCAAACGGGGGCGTCTTGGAAATAATTCCTCTCTTATGGGGCCCTCACATGTATCCGTGTGAGCTGAGCGGCCCCTTACCGTGTGAAAAATGGGTGTGGACGGCGGCACACACGGTGGGCCGTTTCCCGTCCGTTGAACACGTTCAGGGGACTTTGCCGGCCACCGGAGTTTTGAACATGCTGGCCTCATACAGTTTTAGCTTACCGTTCTCACCGTGTCCTCACCGTGTGCATACCACCTCTATACCATTGTATACCGGGTCCTCTACGGTCGGAACGCCTGGGTACCTGCCGAACCGCCTTGAAGGGCCTCCTCATGCTTTCTTTTTTTGAAATAGTCCAGACGCTAAACATGTTTTGGTTTTTTGCTTTTGTTTTTTGCCTTATTCACTTTTAGTGAGAGTCCGTTCTGCGAACGGTTAACCAGGCGGCATGTGCCCGTTCGCAGCCCATCGCTGAGATTGTCTACATCCACCTCCGTCCATCACGCGCTGTAAACGTCCCCTGAACGTGTTCATCGGACGGAAACGGCTAACCGTGTGTGCCGCCGTTCGCACCCATTTTTCACACGGTATGCATGGTAAGGTGCCGCCCAGCTCACACAGATACATGTGAGGGGCCCATTAGGAAGATCGTTTGTACACGAGAATCTTTCTGGACGGACGTACGGACCTTATCGTGGCAGCCTGTGAGTGATGCAATGTCAAGTATAAGATACCGAGATGAGATACTGGACTCTGGGGTGAGGCCATTTGCCGATTCTGTAGGGAAATTTACATACTGGTGCCAGATAACACCCGTCCACATATTGCACGTGTAGCCATGGACAAAGCCGGCAATGTTTTCAGACCATAACCGTATAGAGCATGCATGGGACATGTTTGGTCGACGGATTGCAGGTCAACAGCATGCTCCACATACTGTACAGGCCGATGCTTTTGGTTAAAGAGTGGAAGACCATACCTCAGGAATATCTAAGACAGCTGATTTAAGCCTGCCTCGACAGTCATACCAAGGTCATACCAGTTACTAAGGCGCCCGTTTTGTGATTCTTTCCTAAACTGAAAGTGTATACAGACTCTTAATAATGTCTGACAAAATCAGTGAATATATATTGCGATTTATTCCGTAAACAGTC
This sequence comes from Ophiura sarsii, assembly GCA_035610835.1. Classification (NCBI taxonomy): domain Eukaryota; kingdom Metazoa; phylum Echinodermata; class Ophiuroidea; order Amphilepidida; family Ophiuridae; genus Ophiura; species Ophiura sarsii. Next base: position 68,596,000 of record CM069447.1, read on the forward strand.
TGACACGAAACGGGTGTATTTTCGGATTGAGGGCGTGCTATTTAGTAACGCCCCTCCGTCAATTTTTACACGACAAGTGACGGAGTCCGTCTTACACTGGGATTATGTATAAGTCGATATCTCAATTGATGGCGAGCTTGGGAATGGGATTGCATTTTCAAGGGAACGGTCACACGTCACAGCAATTTTCAAGATGAAAAAGAATATCATATTTTTCGATTTTAACTCAAAGATAAGCCTCTAATCCAGTCAGATAATGTTTAAAATGTAAATAGTTTGTAATACTATATACACTAAGATGAGTTGTTGTTGTATTTCTGAACACTTCCTGATTTAAAGAAATCAAATAACCAGGCAGAACAATATATTCCTTATGTTTAACGATAGTATTATATTAATCAGTTCCAAATTGTCGAAAATTGTGAGGCTAATATTTATCCGCGGACCCAGTACCAACAGACTCTGTGGACATACAATATTTCTAACCCTAACGTTTAAAAGAGTAAAATAAATCAGGTGACAGAGTTGTCCTAGTGGGAACCGAACCATGGACCTCTGAATTGCAAAGCATGTCTTTCGACTACTACACTAGCCAGGGGTTAACTGAAGTAGGATATTATTTTAATCCCTCTTATATATACATTACGGAATAAACCAACACTATTATGATCAGCACACACGGTACTATGAATAGTGCCTCGGCACACACTAAATCCAGGCTATCCAGGGAAATATTATAATATTAAGATATAATATAGAAACACTGAGTCAGCCATCCTAGCCAAGCTTTGTACTCTACGGGAGGTTCTCGGGTTAATAACGGTTCTCGGATTGGGAGCAGTTTTTCTAGGCTTATTTGTGGGTATTTCCATTACTGCATGTATACACACCAATAATTATATTTATATTAAAGTATATACTAATGAATTTTCACTGAAGTTAAAAACAAACAAAGATATTTTATGTTTTTGATTACTGATTTAGCTATCATATAAGCACCGGGTCAGGAACTTTCCTGGCCAGGATTAGTTCATGTCCATGACCCATCTCTGCACTTGGGTACTGAGTTACGCGTAATATTATGGGCTTGTTCATTGGTTAGCTGGTAACTTTATTTTCCATTATTTCATGTCCATAACCACTCACTGATGTCACGTGTCACGATGTGAAGGTGTTCATTGGTTATCTAGTGACGACATATTCCACTGTAGCATGTCCACAACCTATTTCTGTAATTGGATACTGAACCCATATCATGTTATGAAGATATTCATTGGTTATCGGGTGACGTTATCTGCCATTGCTTCATGTTCATAACCCATCTCTGTGTTTTAGATGATGCGTTACATGCGTTAACATAAACAACATCTTCTAGCGATCCTTTAAAATCTAGACACTGGTCATTCCGTGAAATATATTGTGTCTGAAAAGAACAAGAATACAATAGAAGGCATCGTTATTTTTTAAGATTTGCAATGATAATCAAATCATACCTGTTTCATTATGTAAGCTTAATTTATAAATAATAAGTAGTATAGATATATCAAAGTGTCCTATTCAATTAAATTCGTCGGTGATAAATATGTACATGTATACCTCTGAATCTGCATACAATACTATTGTTTCGTTCTTGCTAGAACTCATCAGTGCAGCTCAGAGTGCACTGATGTTTTTTTACATGTACATGTACACATGTATTTACGCGTACGAGGGTCGTTCAATAAATAATGAAAGTGATCATGGTATGGGATGCATGAGTGATTCTATTGAGGGATAATGTGATCAATACAAAGTATGAACCTTTGTCTTTCAAACAATACACTTTTGGATTGTTAGATACCTTTGGTTATGTAATGTCATTAACATAAACACAATAGGTTTCAGACACTGACTGAAGTCTGTCAATTATTTGGCTGGATATGTACTATGTTGAAAATGGGTTGATTGATACCTTTGCGTATATCTCGGCAATGCAAACATAAAAACAGATAACACTTGGCACATAGTTAGAACACACACTTATCTCCGCTTGACACTATTTTTTAGATCTGAATTCCTTAACACAAACAAGAAGGGACCATCTCAAATGCGCTCTTATTTAGCAAAATCTGCAATAATATACCTTTGAAAACAACAAAGGATAAAGAACAATGGGGGATTATAATTTAGTAAATGTTTGTGGGATGTAAAGCAATAATAGTGGGGATTTCAAGAGGAGCTGTTCATAACATTTCCTCAAGCCATTGAAATTATGTGACGATTACTTTAACAATACATGTATAGTAGCTCTGAAGATAACAGTAATAAGAGAGGTTGTGGCAGCCATCTTTGATTGATACATTGATGTATATCTTTATTTTGACTATCACAATAATTCAACACATTGATTTAAGCATTTTTTATTATTTCTGATTAGAATTTGAAGGCACAGTAAGCTTTTATCTGGTAAATTTCAGGATTTTAGCCATTTGTGGCCCTGTTCAAAATGATCTGCCGTCTGCGCATGCGCACATTTTCTGCAGGTTTCATGCGAATAAGTTCAGAAAATTAGTTAACTATTATATGGAATCTCCCAAACTGGTAAAATTGCTTGGATTTTTCATAAATTGTTTGATTTTCCGTAATATTAGTGATTCGCTGACTGGGCATTTTTCAATGAAAATTGGCTATTTGAAATACTGATATTTGTATACTTTTTATTCAATTGCCTCTCCTTACTTTTCCCTCCTATACTACATACATCAAATTACACAGGGATTAAATTTATTGTTTTTTTATCATACTTACGCGAAAAAAAGGGATTTACCTGCTTCTGGTGTCATGTTATGCAATCTTCTTATCACATGTTTCATACAAATATTTCATATTTCCCGCCAAATAACTGATTTAGTAGTGTCCCAAGTGTACTTACTTTGAGACAATGCTATGACGTCATAGTTCAAACTTATAAATCCAAAACTGTACTGTTTGAAAGATAAAGGTTCATACGTTGTATTGATCCCATTATCCCTCAATAGAATCACTCATGCATCCCAAACCATGATCACTTTCATTATTTACTGAATGCCCCTCGTATGTAGATATAAATGCTTTTATGAAATGTTAGGATTTAAATAAACTCTCTGGTTTGGAGGGGAACAATCTTTGGTGATGTTCTCAAAGTTTAAGTTGTCACAAAATACAAAGAGTGTCTATGTTAGTCGTATAGTTTTGTTAGGATATTATTATGTGGGTTTCTACAGCCATTTTCTTAAAAGAGCTAGATTACCTATTTAAATTACCGATTTAAATTAAGCTAACATAGAAGGTCTGAGCTGTGTTTTTCCAAACAAACGTAGTCAGAGCGGATAACGCAGAATAGAATGTTGCCGACTTTTCCTGATGATCACGGGCAACGTGTGATGAGCACTGGGGAATCCGATAAACATGATACAAACCCGTCTGACTTCCTTCTTCTAATACATGGTACAGATAGGCAACACTTTGTCACAGATATGAAAGAAGTTGAATCCCAACTATATATTTTATTCAAAAAATCAAGGGACTTTAAGAAAAACAACAGAGGACTGAATTGAAGTCACATCAGTTGTACTACTTGCAGCAAAAGACCATTGTTTAACAACATTACAAGCCTTTCCTTGCACTGTAATGTTAATGGGAACCAGTAGACACTGGTGACAAAAAACAGTGGTCATGTGATGAAAGTGAAGTATGCTGGTACTGCACAAGAAATCTTCATTCCCTCTAAATATTTCAATTTCAAAGATGAATTTATGGGTATTTGCAGGTTATTTAAGTACATGTCTTCTTTTGACTTGCTAATATGATGTGCTTATTGTGGTAACCTGGTACAATGTTAGTGTTTTTAATGAATATTTGTTAATTCTTGGTTTGTCAATGTATATTTTGTGTATACATTTTGTACTTGTAATTGCAATATTGTGCCAATTCAGCCGGTTGGCTGCGATGACAATAAATCATACCAATTTCGTGGAATAAAATTCGGATGTATCAGGAAACATGATTTCATTGATGAGAAGGGATTCAGCAACACATTTGTTCAACTGATAGGGAAATATGAAAGTTGGTCAATTCTGGTTGGTAGTATACATTCATCGTAATCCTGTAATGCAAATAGGATTCCGTGCTACATATTTGTCATTTCCGTGTTGATTTATACCAAGGATAACACCGGGCCGGGTATGGGGCAGTCAGGTAGGATATGTCTACGGTGTACACCTAGCACATAAAGTCCCTGACCAGGTGCTTTGAGGTTGGCTAATTCAAAATATATGATCGGTACCAAACATCTGAGATATACATTACATTTAGAAAATTTCTTCTCCGCAGTTTGATACCTCATTCAACAAAATCGAATGGATACTTTTAAAGTTATGTCGATTTCAATGACCGCGCATGTAACAGAAAAGTTGCACTAGGTATAGGAAATCATTGATTTGTGTGTGATTTACCACTTCAATGACCGCGCATGCAACATAAAAGTTGCACTAGGTATAGGAAATCATTGATTTGTGTGTGATTTACCACTGTCCACTGAAAACTCACAGCTTATCAGCTAAGACTTGTATTATTCACAGCCAGATACACCCTTTGTCCCGCACATTGCGGTTATCACTAAAGACCCATTCATCTGTCTCGTTCAGATAGCACACAGTTATGACAGTAATCACACACAAATCAATGATTCCTATACCTAGTGCAACTTTTCTGTTGCATGCGCGGTCATTGAAATCGCCATAACTTTAAAAGTATCCATTCGATTTTGTTGAATGAGGTATCAAATTGCAGAGAAGAAATTTGCTCATATATTATGTATCTCAGATTCTTGGTACCGATTATATATTTTGAATAAATCAACCTCAAAGCACCTGGTCAGGGACTTTATGTGCTAGGTGTATATCTCTGGCTCTTCTAAACCCGGGTGCATCCGGTGAGAGACAACATGGAAGAGGTCAGGTCAATTAGTGAAAGCCTACCAAATTGCCTGCCAAAAAGGATTATATATACAGCGATAGTGGTTACATTTGGAAATATATGGAATCATTGGGTGGGTAAGAGCAAGGCTAGAAAGAAGTCGGTCGCCAATATGTGTGAGTTAGGGGTGGGGGGGGGGGGGGGGGTGATAAATAATTGTTAAAACAAATCATCGTACCTTGTTATCATACGTCCACTTCTGATACGAATCACCATTATTACATATTTGCAACGTTCGGTACAAAGATTTGCTATTCTAATACATGGTACAGATAGGCAGCACTTTGTCACAGATATGAAAGAAGTTGAATCCCAACTAAATATTTTATTCAAAAAATCAAGGGTCTTTAAGAAAAACAACAGAGGACTGAATTGAAGTCACATCAGTTGTACTACTTGCAGCAAAAGACCCTTGTTTAACAACATTATAAGCCTTTCCTGGCACTGTAATGTCAATGGAAACCAGTAGACACTGGTGACAGAAATCAGTGGTCATGTGATGAAAGTGAAGCATGCTGGTACTGCACAAGAAATCTTCATTCCCTCTAAATATTTCAATTTCAAAGATGAATTTATGGGTATTTGCCGGTAATAAGTTTAAGTACATATCTTCTTTTTACTTGCTAATATGATGTGCTTATTGTGGTAACCTGGTACAATGTTAGTGTTTTTAATGAATATTTGTTAATTCTTGGTTTGTCAATGTATATTTTGTGTATACATTTTGTACTTGTAATTGCAATATTGTGCCAATTCAGCCGGTTGGCTGCGATGACAATAAATCATACCAATTTCGTGGAATAAAATTCGGATGTATCAGGAAACATGATTTCATTGATGAGAAGGGATTCAGCAACACATTTGTTACACCAGGTATAGGGCAGTCAGGTAGGACATGTCTACGGTGTACACCTAGCACATAAAGTCCCTGACCAGGTGCTTTGAGGTTGGCTAATTCAAAATATATGATCGGTACCAAACATCTGAGATATACATTAAATTAGCAAATTTCTTCTCCGCAGTTTGATACCTCATTCAACAAAATCGAATGGATACTTTTAAAGTTATGTCGATTTCAATGACCGCGCATGTAACAGAAAAGTTGCACTAGGTATAGGAAATCATTGATTTGTGTGTGATTTACCACTTCAATGACCGCGCATGCAACATAAAAGTTGCACTAGGTATAGGAAATCATTGATTTGTGTGTGATTTACCACTGTCCACTGAAAACTCACAGCTTATCAGCTAAGACTTGTATTATTCACAGCCAGATACACCCTTTGTCCCGCACATTGCGGTTATCACTAAAGACCCATTCATCTGTCTCGTTCAGATAGCACACAGTTATGACAGTAATCACACACAAATCAATGATTCCTATACCTAGTGCAACTTTTCTGTTGCATGCGCGGTCATTGAAATCGCCATAACTTTAAAAGTATCCATTCGATTTTGTTGAATGAGGTATCAAATTGCAGAGAAGAAATTTGCTCATATAATATGAATCTCAGATTTTTGGTACCGATTATATATTTTGAATAAATCAACCTCAAAGCACCTGGTCAGGGACTTTATGTGCTAGGTGTATATCTCTGGCTCTTCTAAACCCGGGTGCATCCGGTGAGAGACAACATGGAAGAGGTCAGGTCAATTAGTGAAAGCCTACCAAATTGCCTGCCAAAAAGGATTATATATACAGCGATAGTGGTTACATTTGGAAATATATGGAATCATTGGGTGGGTAAGAGCAAGGCTAGAAAGAAGTCGGTCGCCAATATGTGTGAGATAGGGGTGGGGGGGGGGGGGGGGGGGGTGATAAATAATTGTTAAAACCAATCGTCGTACCTTGTTATCATACGTCCACTTCTGATACGAATCACCATTGTTACATATTTGCAACGTTCGGTACAAAGATTTGCTATCTATACAATGACTGTAATGACTGATTTCGCCTCGTTTGTTGAATAACCAGATCTGTCAAAATAAAATGAAAAAGGTGATTATTGTATAAAGGCGCCAACATGTAATTTTATAACTGAAATTCAAAGCCATGAGCATGAACAATTTTAAATAGCCTAGGATCTTGGATCGCGGATTTTGGATTATCAATCTACAGTACCAGGAGGTGAAACTCTATTTGCAGATCAGAAGCCACATCCGGGATTTATAACTTCCTGGTTATCATATTTGGATGGCGCTGTTTATATTTTGCTTAGGTATAGACATACTAATTGAGAAGATACGGTTCTCTGCGGCAGACAGCGACTAATCATAAAGTGCACGTTGAAAAGGGTTCGTCTCACACGCACGCATTTTTAAATGGCATCGGGTGGTCCTCCGGAACCAGCTAGGACCATTTTTACAAATGGTTTGAAAAATCATCGACTGCTTTTGGAAACATTTGACCATATTTGTTAATCGTTACCTAAGAGCTGTATCCCGTAGACCCGTAAGGGCCACAATGGGCTACGTTTGGGTAAACCTATCAGGGTCCCATATAGGCTGACCACATGGGCCCCATGTGGGTTTTACAAGGGCCATAATGAGCTACGTTTGGGTAAACCTATCAGGGTCCCATATAGGCTGACCACATGAGCCCCATGTGGGTTTTACAAGGGCCATAATGGGCTACGTTTGGGTAAACCTATCAGGGTCCCATATAGGCTGACCACATATCGTCAGCCTGCTTCGATAATTGCCTAACTCATTTTTTCTAGTTCTTAGAAAACAACAAAAGTATGAAACCTGTTACCTTTGTACCTGTTACTCATTTTGCATTATTGATGGATGGATATTCATTATGTGGAATGTGCATTTGTATTGTTGATGGCCTCGATTGGCGTGCATGGATGCACTAATCCAAGTCATATAGAAACAGATGAACACAGACATACAATAATGTGATTAATGCCATGGATTTGTAAATGCAAATTCAATAATGCAAAATAAGTAACATGTTGGAGTGATCTGGTGGCCCTTTTGCAACAAATCTCTTCATTTATCAACACTTTTGATTGGTCAATGACTTAGATATTATAACAGCATGTGCATAATGTAATGAAGTCATGATTTATGCAAAAAACTCAACTTTGCTGAAAAGTGAGTTAGGCAATTATCGAAGCAGGCTGACGATATGGTCCCCATGTGGGCTTTACAAGGGCCATAATGGGCTACGTTTAGGTAAACCTATCAGGGTCCCATATGGGCTGACCACATGGGACCCACATGGGTTACATCAGGGCAATTCCACGCATGCGCACTGACCCTGGTTATAGTGGTTTTGTAACACTATGGATTTCATATTTATAAATGTTGATAAATGATTCAATCCACACCATGCACTATTTCATAATTTAATGGCAAGTAAGAACATTACTTCACACAAAACTGTACACATGAACAATTTAGTTGGAAAATGTTAATAAAAAGCCAAATAACTGAATTGTTCTTGCAATTGCCAGTCATTTATTCGGTTAACAATTACCTATATAGGCTGCCCATAAGGGCAAGCCCATTTAAAACCCTGATTTGACCGTAAATAAACCCATGTTAACCCCCATTGGACCCAAGGGGGCCAACTCGCATGGGCGCCTTTCGGACAAAGTGATCAAATTAGTAAGGGTCCCATGTGGGCCTGCCCAGATGGGACCCATGAGGGCCAACTCGCATGGCCCCTTAAGGACAAATTGGCCAAAATATTAAGGGTCCTATGTGGGCCGCCCAAATGGGGCCCACAAAGTGTCCCATAAAGGGCCCACATGGGGCCCATGCATACGTGTTGGCTGGGTTACACGGCTACTGGAAGGGAAACATAATCCTACGCCAATATAGTGGTCAAAATATCTTAAAGGTAATTCATGAATTGTTGAAACTTGCAGGTTATGGGATATTCTCTCCTCAATCACCTACAAATCCAGACGTAGTACAAGAACTTGTTGATTATTTAATCAAGGTATCGCACAAACTTAAGCAAAATGTATGTGTTGTTTCACGTGATCAGGCATTATATGAAATTGTTCTTGGTCTTCAGAAGAAGCAACAAGAGAAGTACCGAAATGTCATTCTCAGACTTGGAGGTTTTCATATTGCTATGAATATTCTCGGTGCAGTTGGATATCTGTTTAAGAACTCTGGCTTGGAAGACATCCTTGTAGGCGCAAATGTATGTTTGGCTTGCACAGCAAACAAGCTTATGTCAAGAAAGGATAACTACGCCATGCTCGCTCAGAGCCCACTCTTCTCATAGAATCTGCAATGTTTGCTTTGCAATGGGATGCTTTTGAAGAATGGCTCGTCAAGAAACGAGATGCTCCTGACTATTTATTATTGTTGTCAGGGCAAATGAGTGTGCTGCAAGATGCAATTGCAAATGGCGATTCAGAGAAGGCAAACACTGCAGAATTTGCAACAGACAAATCCCTGGATGAGGAAGAGAAGCTGATGGCAAACTTCAAAGAAGAGAAGTGCAAATCACCAGCAAGTCATCTATGGTTGATGTCTATGGATGGATATGATGCGTGTTTTTAAGAGCTTTGTATATGCTGATGGAGCAATGCCTTCAAGCAATGCCTGCATTGGCAGCTGTATCGAAACAAACCAAAGAAATGGCCCATATAAAGAGTGACGATTCATCAAAGCATGAAACAAGTTCTGCTGCTAGGGATGTCAGTGCGATATGTTAAATCCTGCAACTAATCAAATCCAAGATGATTAACCCCTTTAAATTCGAAAGCCAAGTGTCATTGTCATTTTATCTTGTTCAGCATGTTCAGGCGCAGCTAGACAGAGCGCATAAGGAATTTGTATTTTGCCAACACATTGGAAGAACGTGACAAGCTGGATCTGTTTTCTGACGAGTGGACACCATGCCCTAGCTCTCTCTTTGAACCAGCGTTATTATCGATGCTATTGAATGTTATCTAAATATTCCAGGATATGTACAGCAAGGATTTCTCCGAGCTATAAGTACCATACATGGTGAAACTTCTACCCATACGCCCGCCTGGATGCAATCTAATACAATTTATCCGGTATAGATATGACGTTCGTCCGCATGAGAGCCTCAAATTATGAAGAAAGATAGCGAAGGGGAAAAAGGATGATGAGTTCCATGATAAACTTGTCATATGACAGTGGAAAGGATTTATAGCCAACTCCGTCAATAAAGAGAATCTTCTCCAATATCTCTGTAATACATGGACATACAACACGCAACGTTACTGATAACAGTGATGTCATGCTGGGAGGTCTATCGTCAGGACCAGAGCTACTCTCCTTTTCTCCGAGTCTTTGAAAAGTTTTCCAAATAATGTCATGTCTACTACACGAGGAGGCAGATACACGAATATTTGCCCACGTAATGTATTGTGTCGAAACCTTAGAACTAGTTGTCATCGAAGCCACTGATTCCGACATTATTATTATAGGCATATAATTTCAGCACAAGGATCACTGGTCTTTCAGAGCTCTGAATACATAAGGCAAATACAAACGTTTACTTGCCTTGTCCCACCATCACCGGCCATCTATGATCTACAAGCCAAGTTGATAGCCATGCAAACATTACATCAATTCTTAAGTGGTTGTGATACCGTTTATTATCCTTTTCGAAGAGGTATAAGCGAAGTGCCCTTAAAGCAGCCTTGGAAAGTGCACATTCTCTCGCCCCGCTTGTGGAGTATGGAGCACGTCCAAGCCTATCTGTTTTTCTTTCATTATATAACAGCAACGGTAACAATCATGATTCACTGGATAGAGAACGTGCCCATATGTTTGCAATAAGGAATGGTGATATTCGTACACTTCCACCAACTGTTGCATGTTTTTGGTAGTTTCCATCAACTCGCTATCTGGAAGCGAGCTGCAGAAGAGAGTCTTCAACTACCAAACCCATGCTCTTTTGGCAGAAAGTCAAGAATGATTATTTAGGAGCAACGCCAATGACGAAACCTTCCAAACCTGAGTCACGGTCAGTAAAACACAAACTCAAATGCAATTGCCCTAAGGGCAAATGTCTCTGAGGGTGCGTGTGTGCAAAAGCTATTGTAAAGTACTATGTCATGCTGGTGTAGGGGAGATCCTAAGAAATGTCATATAATTCCTGCAGTTAACAGATATTGACTATATAGTCAAACATGATCTATGTACCTCTATATCTAAGACTAATGTTAACATCTGGTTGAGAATATCTTCCTAAACGATTCCTCTTAATGATCTTCCTAGTGCTAAAATAATGTATCAGCACCATGTATATTTTGATTACTGATGTTGTTTATATGTATAAAATATTGAAACCGTACACAAATCCTGCATCCCGTTAGACTACGGTATTCGAACCTATCAGGGGTTAAGTGTAACTGTTAAGTCTATGTTATTGAGTAAAGATCTTATTTTTTTTTTGAAATGTGGATAGTTTTCCATTTACCCTATTGTCAGACAACAATTTGGCTTTGGCAGTCGTAAAGAGTCTTCAAAAATGTCCAAAATTAAACGAGCCAAACGTTAATAACAATATGAATAGCGTATATTCATATTTAGATTATTGAATTATTATTATTTGTTTTTAAGAATGTCTTAAGATACACCTGGAAGAGGTGGTGTAAATTACGTTTAGGTCACATACATGAGGATTATGTGTTTATGAATGATTGGTAATATGAGTTGAACATAACTATGATATCACTATGCTATGTTATAAAATGATATGAACCTTATACATAAATAAACTGTATTGGTAATATTAAAACAAAAATATGTCTACATTATGCTTGGTCCGAATTTTTAGTGTGATGTAAACTCTCATTTGACCCTGACCTTGATATAAAACCCCAGACAAAGTTCCCTAGTTTTGATGTATGTACCAATTTTCAAAATATGATATGACGTCAGATAGTTTTACCGCTTGATACAGTAGATATGACGTGTAGTATTACCCCTACCCCTATGATGTGTATTAAAATGCTGAAATTCGTCTTCCAAAAGGGTGGTGTAATGATGTTGTAATATTCGGATTTCGCAAGAGCTAAACAGGAGCAGGACAATTAATTATTGTTAACTAGGTGTATCCCTGCCAGAAAATAATAACATTAGGAGTATGTTAGGAGGTCAGGGGTCAACCCCTCAATTTGAGGTCTGGGGCTCCTACTACTGTGAAATGGTTCCGAATCTGGAAATATATTGCCGAATCAGACTATACTGCTTTTTTTCCATTGGTTATTTTTGTGAATTGAAAAACTAAATTATTTTAATCAAGTAAAAATCATAACCACTTATCATGTAACAAAAATTGCAAAATTTGTGGCATTTATTTTCGCAACTTTGAACCTGCATTTATCGCAAAATTAAGTAGGTTTTTTTGCCTCTGGAATCTTTATTTTAAGATAGGGAATCACCGTTTTTGATGAATCATGCTCAGAAAATAATGTTCTAAGGTTAGACCAAGGCTCACAAATTTTGACAGTGAGGTTTGATATGTTTTAAAGCAAAAGGCATACGGCCGAGTGCACCAATGGCGGGTAGCATACGGCCGAGTGCACCAATGGCAGGTAGCTGAAGAATAGCGCTACCTCGCTAGTAACTGAGGCGTAACCCACTATACTAGGCTAGTAACTTGCGAGTAATTTACGCTAAACCTTGTACCTGACGGAGTAAGTTGAAGCATAACAGTTTATGCCAAGCATGTGCAACCTTTTCTACCACCGGGCCCGGGCCTTATTGTGATTTTGAGATCCATTCACGGACAGCAGTGATTGTCAAACATTCCAAAACACGTCCGGAGGAGGGGTAAAAGGGGGGAGTGGAAGCTTTCCCCCTCTTTTTATTCGCTGTTACTGCTGCAAGCGCCATTTTAACCTGGGATTTTAACACACAATCGCGCCTCGAGTTATATTTACTATATGCAACGTGTCACCCTACTAATTATAAGGGAGCACACCACTAAATTATCCGCCATTTGTGTAACCTAGGGAGAAAACGGGCCGCATAAATGGGAATTCGCGGGCCGCAGGTTGCACACGCTAGGTTTATGCTGTAACTGAATGATAATTTCTGATTTGCCGGATGGACGATTACATAGATATGATGATAAATGGGAGATTTCTATCATACATTTTATTATCAATTTATGCAATATTTACTCAATGATACATTAATTACCAGTTTATTATACAATATTTTAAATCTATCCACAATGATGCATACAAAATTGTACAAATAATTTCAAACAATCAGTCAACCAACCAATCAATCAAGTTAATTAATTAATTAACATGAAATCAAATACTATTGAAATAAACGAATACATAAATAAATAAATGAATAAACGCATATGCCTAGTTATATAAATGAAAGAATGAATAATTAAAAATTATAAATAAATTAACAAGTACATAAAAAAGATGAATGCAAAATAATAATACATAATACACATTTAATAAATCAATTGATTAATAATAAATAAATACTAAAAGTATGTCAACGCATGGGCCATTATATTGAATTATTTCATTAAGTCACCATCATGTTTAAAAAAACCACATAAGAGAATTTCGGGGATCGAACCCGTGTTTTCCGTTTATAAAAGACAGGATCACAGTAGCATGCCACAGAGATTGGACGCTAGAAGTGGCATCATGTTATTAATAAACCATTAATGAACTACTTAATTATACAAAACAGATTTTTATCATGAAAATTGTACCTCTTAGTGCAACATTTGTATGTGACACTCGCCCAAAATATGTTTGTAATGTCATGATAGTCCTTATTTTTGAAAAAGCGGTAAACAATTTTGAATTTTTCAAAAATGGCGTCATTTTGTCCAGACCGCAGGCCGATTCAACGTGATTCTTTATTTACACTCACCTATGACCTAGCGAGTGACGACACTTTTTAATTTTACGAAGGACCATTCACGTCAGAATTTTACCGTAAATAATAGGTGAACACTTGGCATATGCGACAATTAATTTTGTAAGGGGACGATGCTGATTAATATGGATATTTACCTCGCTAGTTGCTCGCCAGTTTGGCTTTCAGAATTACATCGTAAGTAAGTTATGCTACAGTTAGGGCATAACTACTAGGGAGGTAGGGAGGTAGCTTACCTCCCTATTAAGTTACGCCAGTTTGGTGCACTCGGCCGTTAATAATAATAATAATAATAATGAGGGTGATCGGTTCAAGGTTCACATTGGTGTGAACAAATTACTTTTTGATATTGACATTGAAATGTACCTCACAATATTGGACAACATCTTGGCTAAATGAAACTGCATTCGAAAAGAAGAAAAAATGCGGAAAAGTGTTCAGAACAATCCATTATTGCCCAAGGGGTAGAAACAAGATGCGTCATGGACGGACATTTTTAGTAGAAGTTGACCTTGCCATATTTGATGTTAATTCAATGAAACATTTTCAATTTTGTTAATTAAAATTGATAGATGGCACATTTATCCATTAAATAAGAAATATATTTTAGAAAAAAAATTCTGGGAAGTAATTACCCTGCCCTTTTGATAACTTTTGATGCAGAGCTGTCCGTCCGTGACGCAAGTTTTTCAACTTTTTTCAAGGAAAGAGAGACAAAATAAAAACATAGTGACCTATCTTCCCTATATACCCCCTTTCTCATGTAGAAATGAAACTTAACAATAGCGTCAATAAATAAGTTAAATCAGTGATTAAAAGTTGTCGCGGACGGACACAAATGTTGTCACGGACGGACATTATTCAGTTCTGAGTACAAATGCCAAGCTGAATCCTGCCCCTCTTACCATAAATGGCAAGAGATAGACCTGCTGTATCATATAGATAGACTGTATGCTGTGATACAACTTTTTAAAACAATTTTGACCCTTCTTTAAAAAAAAATTGTTCGATTAATTGTGTAAAAGACTGTATGCTGTGATACAACTTTTTAAAACAATTTTGACCCTTCTTTGATAAGTTTTTGTTCGATTAATTGTGTAATTAAAGGTTAGTGATAATGGAAACATGTTGGCATCCAACAGTCATTTGAGTTTTTCAAAGTTTCATGAAGAAAAAGCCTGCAACTTTTGATAGTGTAAAGCTTAAAATTAAATTTGTGCTAACATCTTCAATGATACTTTCTGATTTCAATGCTGTTACTTGTTTTATTTTACATACACTTGATATATGGGGCAATTTTAAACAGTGTCTTTTAACTGATCTCATGCTACCCCTTTTATTTGCAAGCATTATTTCAGCATGTACAGGCAGTAAGGTTAACAAGCGCAAGCTATATATGAGGTGACCTATGATGTCATGTATTTACAAATGGGACACCCGCTGTTGTTTCCCTGCAGGCAGAACATACAGTAAAGTTAATGAAGACAACATGAAATGTCTTTCTAATGAATTGTATAACTCATTTAGTTTTAGTTTTTTGTGTGAAATGCGATAACTTATAGCATTCCTAAGCAAGTTTAAAGACAGTTTTGATAACAATTTGCTGTGACACCACAATCTAGTTAGAAAACCTGATCTGGCCTATGTAAACTATAGGAACTCTTGCCCGGTGTGTATTGTCTCAAACCAACAGAGGGCGTCCTAAATGTCAACACATGTCACCTCATCTATATATATACTACAGATTCACCAAAGAAGATCTGCGCAAATAAGCAAATGACTTCATTCGACTTCAAGTAATTTTAGATGTTAGCGCCTATTAACTTACTGGCATAACTACTAGGGAGGTAGGGAGGTAGCTTACCTCCCTATTAAGTTACGCCAGTTTGGTGCACTCGGCCGTTAATAATAATAATAATAATAATGAGGGTGATCGGTTCAAGGTTCACATTGGTGTGAAAAAAATACTTTTTGATATTGATATTGAAATGTACCTCACAATATTGGACAACATCTTGGCTAAATGAAACTGCATTCGAAAAGAAGAAAAAATGCGGAAAAGTTTTCAGAACAGTCCATTATTGCCCAAGGGGTATAAACAAGATGCGTACATTTTTAGTAGAAGTTGACCTTGCCATATTTTATGTTAATGAAACATTTTCAATTTTGTTAATTAAAAATTGATAGATGGCACATTTATCAATTAAATAAGAAATATATTTTAGAAAAAAAGTTCTGGGAAGTAATTACCCTGCCCTTGTGATCACTTTTTGATGCAGAGCTGTCCGTCCGTGACGCAAGTTTTTCAACTTTTTTCAAGGAAAGAGAGACAAAATAAAAACATAGTGAGCTATCTCCCCTATATACCCCCTTTCTCATGTAGAAATGAAACTTAATAATAGCGTCAATAAATAAGTTAAATCAGTGATTAAAAGTTGTCACGGACGGACATTATTCAGTTCTGAGTACAAATGCCAAGCTGAATCCTGCCCCTCTTACCATAAATGGCAAGAGATAGACCTGCTGCATCATATAGATAGACTGTATGCTGTGATACAACTTTTTAAAACAATTTTGACCCTTCTTTAAAAAAAATTTGTTCGATTAATTGTGTAACAGACTGTATGCTGTGATACAACTTTTTAAAACAATTTTGACCCTTCTTTGATAAGTTTTTGTTCGATTAATTGTGTAATTAAAGGTTAGTGATAATGGAAACATGTTGGCATCCAACAGTCATTTGAGTTTTTCAAAGTTTCATGAAGAAAAAGCCTGCAACTTTTGATAGTGTAAAGCTTAAAATTAAATTTGTGCTAACATCTCCAATGATACTTTCTGATTTCAATGCTGTTACTTGTTTTATTTTACATACACTTGATATATGGGGCAATTTTAAACAGTGTCTTTTAACTGATCTCATGCTACCCCTTTTATTTGCAAGCATTATTTCAGCATGTACAGGCAGTAAGGTTAACAAGCGCAAGCTATAGATGAGGTGACCTATGATGTCATGTATTTACAAATGGGACACCCTCTGTTGTTTCCCTCCAGGCAGAACATACAGTAAAGTTAATGAAGACAACATGAAATTTCTTTCTAAAGAATTGTAAAACTCATTTAGTTTTAGTTTTTTGTGTGAAATGCGATAGCTTATAGCATTCCTAAGCAAGTTTAAAGACAGTTTTGATAACAATTTGCTGTGACACCACAATCTAGTTAGAAAACCTGATCTGGCCTATGTAAACTATAGGAACTCTTGCCCGGTGTGTATTGTCTCAAACAACAGAGGGCGTCCTAAATGTCAACACATTGTCACCTCATCTATATACTACAGATTCACCAAAGAAGATATGCACAAATAAGCAAATGACTTCATTCGACTTCAAGTAATTTTAGATGTTAGCGCCTATTAACTTACTGCTATTAAAGGGACACAATGTCATGCTAATTTTTTAAAATTTTAATTAGTTTACTTCATAATTCAAGATGAACATTAAAAATTGCCATTACTGTTGTTTCTACTAAAAATAACCCGGCAAAACTTGAATAAAACAATGTTTTAAATATGTTGGAATACCACCCCTAACCATGTAAAATGCTGGTTGCGGCTCTACCAGCATTTTTGAATCAACGTTTTGTTGTACAAAGAGGGCTGATTTTTCTTAATCCTTATAGGTATAAGTTCATACATGTAATACAATTGTAAAAATATACAAATCCCAGTTTTTACCATACATTTTTGTAATTGAGGGCGCTGCCTCCCCCATATCTCTTAATGCCCCTTTAAGCATAGAATGATCAAAGCAATTAACACAACAAAAATTCAGGCCACATCTTAATCTACAATGTACATCTAAAATTTACAATCTTATAATTACAATGTAAACTAAACATTAAATATTTTAAAAATCTAACATAAAACACCAACCAATATTACTTTGGAAAAAGTTGCGTTTTGAGTTTGCCTTGAAAATGTTGAAGTTAGGAGACATGTGGATAGTTGCTGGTAACTGTGGTTGAATGGTTGAAAGCTTTGTCTCCATTCGATGTACATGAGTTCTGTTTGAAGATGGTTATCGACACATGATCAAAGATATACCTTCAGACTTTTGATTATGAGTTTTTATAAGCTCAAGCAAGTATGTTTGACGGTGTCACATGTAACACGTTCCCTCCAATTTGATTTAATATTAAAGATCAGTCTAGCAGCCCTGTTTTGGATAGATTGAAGTGGTTTTTTTTATATATTGAGTTGAACCATGCCTCAGATCAACAAATTGTGACATCTCACTTACATGTTTAAGCCTGTAAATGTGTTTTATTATAATTATGCAAGAGATGAAGATCAAATTGAAGCTCTCATTTTGCACACATGTGTTTTGATAAATGTTGTCCTAGTTACTATAAGAAGGAAACCCAAACACACAATGAAAAGCATGTGCTTTGTTATCCACTAATCTTGGATATATGAACGAGTAACTCAACTTAAAGTGTTTCTTCTTTCCTTGGATGGCAGATGAATATAAATGCTATAAAACAATGGCCTAAGATATGTACACAAGTTTATTGTGAGAAAATGTTCACCCAAATGGTGAGGTTGGTAACTTGGATTTGCCATACATGTATGTTGAATGTTGATATGTTGGGAAAAGACAAACTTTATTACACAGACTGAATAAATCACCACCTAATGCATTTGCTCTCTATTTTGTAGTATACATGTATGATGTCATTTTTTCACAAAAACTTCATGCAAAGTATGAATAAAAAGTGATTTTGAAGTTATTCTTGAGGTGAACATTTGCGTCCGTCCGTGACGCCCAAAATTGTCCGTCCGTGACAAAAATTGTCAGCCCTCTCTTGTAAAAAAAAGGTCAGCTTTCACCTGCTGTGTATCAGGTAATCAAGTCATATATCTTAGATACTGTTTAGCCTGAAAAGAATTGTGGAGTAACTAATGTCTTAGATAGAAACAGAAAAAGAGTACATGAAAGTAAAGAATCCTATTTCTATCTTGTCCGTCCGTGACGCAAATGTTTTGTTCATTCTATTTTTAGTAACAAACCACACCTACTAAATGTTTATCAATTTCAATAGAGATGATGATACTCTTCAACATAAAACATAAAACATTTTTGTAAATGTTAGTAGTTACTTTTTATAGGCAGTTTTTCTCAAATGTTTTCAAAAATGTCCGTCCGTGACAAACCGATCACCCTCTAATAATAATAGCAGCTTATAATGCGCCAACATTCCCTTAAACTGTTGCTCCAGACGCCTCGACACAACATTGCAAAACAAAATGGTACAAAAATGCGAATGAAATAGAACCGTCATCACTTCAACACAACAAAACAAAAGTGGTAGCGTTGACATGGTTGACCTAGTGACAATCCCCACTCACAATCTGAACAAAGCCATAAATAATAACATACACATTAAGAACATGATACTGAATTCACAAACACATTAATCAAAGAAATTTCTCTCAGATTTTATAATTAACGTCTTTAACAATGTTTTGAATGAATCCACATTTTCTGCAGTTTTTACAGACTCCGGAAGCTTATTCCATTTAAGCGAGGTGCAGCACATAGAAAAGAACGTGATCCACAGGATTTTGCAAATCGCGATTCAGTGAAAAGTATTTTGCTGTTCGAACGCAATTGCTTGTATGAAGTTAGAAGATTTGAGATATACAATGGTGACATATTAATAGTTGATCTATACACATAAATAAATATTTTGAAGATAATTCTGTCCTTTATTGGAAGCCAATGTAGATCTCTTAGAACTGGTGTGATATGCTCAGTTCGTTTGGTGCGTGTGATAATTCTAGCAGCTATATTTTGTAAGCGACTGAGAAGCTTGATCTGGAGATTCGGGAGTCCATAAAGCAGAGAATTTCCCATGTCAAGGCGCGATGTAACAAACGCATGGACGAGTTGTTCAGTAGCATCATTTGTGAGGTATATTCTGATAAGTCCTATGTTACGAAGATGAAAGAAGATGATTTGACCTCATTATCGTTGACTTCATTTTGATAAGGCAGTTGATTCAACGATGTTTATGACTTTATTAAGTGACTAATTAATAATCAATTGCCCAATAATTGGAATATTGTGTTGTTATTCTTTTTTTTATTCGAACATGACTCAAATTAAATATCTTAAGACCATTTATGACCAGTAAGATCATTTTTTAGCGATGTGGTCGTTCCAAAACCGGCAAACCGTTCCAAAACTCTAGGCCTAATGCATGCTCATGATGCAATAACACAGTGGGGTGTATTAATACAGTGCAATGATCAGTGGCGGATCCATGATTACAATTTTACGGGGGGCTGACCCAAGATTTTTTTAAAAATTGTAACTAAAAAAATCGTAAAAGGTCCTCAATTTTTTTATTATAGCCGTCAACCGGCAAATAAAAATCGCATGATAGAACTTGCAAATGTACCGACGGAACCTACATGTCTCTACAAAAAGGTACAGTGGTACACAGAAAAAGGTATTTTGTACCCATTCACTGTACCCACCCACTGTGCCCACTCCGCCCCCTGTATCCGCCACTGATGATGCAATGTCTTTGGATAATGTAAGCCACTTCTTAGGCTGGTCAGGAGGAGGTGCATGAATACATCTAGATATACTTCTGTGATTCATACCTGATTCCTATTATGCTGTTCACAATGCCAAGTCTTGATTGCATCGTCTGGTTGTCTTGTTTTATTCTCAGCCATGTGGTTATCCAAGCAAAGTCCGCTTTCAACGTGTTTAATCTGTCGTAATACAGTAATCGAAGATTCATAAATGTAAAAGACATAAGGCCGTATTCTCGTGTTTACGCGATTTTAGCCAAAAATCGTCGCTCCCTAAACTCACGTTTAAGTTAAGCAAGACTCAAATTAGACACTTAGACGCATGTTTAAATTAAACGTATTTTTTGAGAATGCGTATAGTTAAACGATGTGCTACGATGTGTTTAACGTTCAAGTGTAACGCAACCGAGTTTAAATACGCACGAATATACAGCCCATAAGTATGTAGTCTTACATAATACATGATTTGAATTAATAAGCAATTGCAAATTGTAAATTCATTTAGATGAGGCATAGGGATTTCCGGTGAGAGAATTTTAACGGTTCTCAAAACATAAGTCCTTGCTTCCGTATTAAGTCTGGAATAGACTGTGACCTTGTAGATGAGACGTCTTATGAAACGTCCAAATTATAGCGAGAGAGAAACAATTATGGCCTAACAGTTTTTGAATTACTATTTTCATATTTTAGCTATAACTTCGGAATATTTAGCATATTTATAATATTGTACTGTTGGGCCCTGTGTTTATACTTTGCTGATCTAACGAATCACACTCACCGTCCCATATAATGCGGAATCCTTATTTGGTAAGCTGCTCCAAGGAAAAACATTCTCTATATACCATCCAAAAGATTTACAGTTCAATCGTTTTCGTAGAGCTAATCTTTCACTGATATCACCTGCATCAGCCTTTTTGATTTCCGGATTGTAAAAGTAGAAGAATTCCTTGTATTGGTCATCAATCCATACCTCTGCTAAACGTTTTTGGTTGTCAGGAAAATGTGGATATGTTGCCCGGGAACGAGAGAGATGACCAACACGTGAACAGGGCAATATCTCTATTGAACCGCCGCACATCCACGCCTTAGAATATAAAAGGTGATGGCGAGTAAAAACATTTTTTTAATATTTTTTTAATGCTGATAGCAAATGACAATGTACCTAATACAGGGTGTCCCTAAAAAAAGGTGCACGTGTTCCACGTCATTGCCGTCATTGATTACGCAGTATTTCGCTATAATATTTATAATTATGATCTAAAATATAATCGAGTTGGCTTTCAAATGCCGTTTATTTGATAGTGTTTACTCTTCTCAATTTAAAAATATGTTTGATCAACAACGAGCACTCAAAATTGGGTTTGTGCCACTTAAAAAAAAGAAGCTTTTTGTGGAATGTGTCATTTACTTCTTTTAACATTTCGTATTTAGAATTGGTGTTTGTACGCGCTTCAAGATATATAACTAAAACTAAATAAGCTTTCGTAAGCAGTTTGTTTTATCGATATCCAGAGATACACTTGCGCTTGTTTGACCATGAGCAAACAATATCAAAACTGTACCAGTTTAATTTTTTTTAAATCATCCATGTGTAAGACTAAGAGTGCCGTTATGTACAACGCTTTGAAGCATTTCTTTTTTACATATACAATGTAGCACACATTTGACTTTCTGTGATCAACTTTAATATTTTCGATAGAATAAAGCAAATGAGATAAAAGCTCATATAAACATAAATTAGTAAATACTGATTATTAAATCAGAAATTGGACTCTTTGTACAAGCATCTTTTCCCCTTAATAGTGGCACAACCCGTTTTTAAAGGAGGTGTCCCGCAAGCATAAAAGTGTGCATTATATGTTAGAAAAATAACTCTCGAGCCCAACTTTTGTAATTATATTAAACAAAACACCACACTTATGACAAAAACAAATAAAAACCGCAATCTCTCAACATGCACTTTTTAATTCGCGGCGATCGAAAGTCCCATCCCAGTGTCGATGATGTCATAATTATACAATGCACATGCGCAAATTTGAGCACCGATACTCATGACGTCATCGACACCGGGACTTTCGATCGCCGCGAATTTTAAAAATTGCATGTTGAGTGATGGCAGTTTTTATTAATTTTGGTGAGTTGTATGGTGTTTTGTTCTATATATTTGGTCACAGGTCACTAATAGGTATATCAAACAAGGCGGGATCGTTTCAAAAAATCCTTAAAATCGTGATACGTGTCTCTATTTTAAATAGAAGTTGTCAAAAAAACATAACATTTTTGGTATCATATTAAAGATAATCTATCCAGCTACCGAATAAAAAAAGAATTAAAGCCACATGTTTAGCAACAGTGAAGTTATCAATCTAAACGTCGAGTGAGTCAAGGGTGGGAGCGGTGGATGAGGAGCCGGTGGATGAGGCGCCCATAGGTTTGTACACAAAATAGCGGAAAACTAGAACTTTTGAAATTGATGCCATTTTAAAAGTATACATAGGAAAGTTTTCAAACTTCCCATATGTGTTAATAACATGTGCCTGCTACTATGAATACTAATATTGAATTGTTATCTAGACATTCTCTACAAGAATATGATGTTCAATTCAGGGAGTGTTTTAATGTAAACAATACACAGTTTTATTCATTTTATTGATTAAACAATGGCCAAATCGCAGTCTCTCTATTTCATTTGTGTGACTCTTCAGTCCTTTTCTACCCTGGGTAGTAAAACATTTAACTAAAAAAGCCAGAAGTGTTTCTTCACAGAATTGTTCATAGATTCATGAAAAATTTGCTATTAAGACCTATTTTGGACCACCTTGTATTCAAAATAAAAGGAACTTTAACGATATCCATGTAGTTCATTTTGATAACCATTTTCTTTTAAATTAAATGGTCCATGCTAACTAAATTTCATAGAATATTATATACAAACATTCATTTTATGCATTATTTCATCATAATTTAAGACACCCTGTACTTTTCCTGTGTACATTTTGGGCAAATGATTCTTAGCAAATTTGGTAGCACCTTCTGCGGTTGTTCTGATTTTGGTGATTATTTTCAGCTAAACCCTAATTGTACGTACAAACTATCAAACTATTTTGTGAGGAGCGAAAACGATCAAATGTGTTATGTTCCATCCTGTAAAAATTGTACACACCCTGTATAATTTAATTCTTTTTTGCAAATATTAAAAACCTTGAATCTTAAGCTTTCCAACAATATATAGTTTGTGGGTCATTAAGTATGTAAAACTTAAGTTTTGTCCCGTTTAATCAGAATTGGTGCATTTCTCAACATTATTAGAAGTGAAACTTTTTTTTAAACCAGTTTGTGACTTCTGACCATTTGCGTAATTTCGGCTCGATAATTATTTGTCTAACAAATAATGCTCAATGTTGTGCTTGCGGGACCCTTTCTTTAAGTACTCGTGATTGATCACGCATATCGTTGGATTGGGAAGAGAAATCAAACTAACTGCATTCGAAAGCCAACTGAATTATCTTCGATTATATAAACATCCACATACTAAGTAATCAATGAGAGCATTGACGTGGAACACGTCCACCCTATTTTTTAGGGTCACGCTGTATTTTTATAGTCCTTTTCATCAACTTTGACAGCAGTATTATTGTCTTAAAGGGACACAATGTCATGTCGATTTTTTAAATTTTTTGGAAAAAGTGTACTTTAGCTCCCAGATACTATACTGTACTAGTATCGCCCAATACTAGAACACCCAGTATCGTTCGATACTGGTACATTATTTTGGTCCAGTATCGCTCGATACTGGCACGTTTAAAATGTTCCAGTATTGCCCGATACTGGATCAAAATAATGTACCAGTATCGATCGATACTGGTACATTATTTTGTTCCAGTATCGGGCAATACTGGTAGAATGTGTTCCAGTATCGCCCGATACTGGTACATGAAAAATGTTCCAGTATCGCCCAATACTGGATCATGGAAAATGTACCAGTATCGCCCAATACTAGAACATTAAAAATGTACCAGTATCGCCCAATACTAGAACATTAAAAATGTGCCAGTATTGTCCAATACTGGAACATGAAAAAAAGAAATGGGAGTCGCCGCCGATTGGCTTTTTTAAAGCAAATCATAGGCCCAATTTCACAGTTACGCTTCTGATTGGTTCTCAGTGGGATCCGATAGCATGACGACAGGATCCATATAAAAGCACGATGAAATAGTCTACTTCATTATCCGGGTTTGATTTCTAACTTCTCTCTAGTCGTAGACTCTCTCACTGATAATGGATGACTCAAGCTATAACAATTGAAACAGCAGATATTATCGGAGGCGTGTCTTTTTCAGAATCAAAAGCTGACGTCACGTCAGCTTGGAAGACGAAAAGAGAAAATGATCATGCATACGTAACATTAAATTGACTTGACCAATCAGCTCATCCTAATGTAGCCATAAAATCTATTTTCAGAGCCTCAACAACTTCAAGAGAAAGATATTGAACGACCCCATTTAGTGTGTAGTACTCCAACATAAACAATGTTGTTCCCAAACCATAATGAATGAGATGGTTTTCCCTCGCATTATTTTAAAACACTACGACATTTTTGTATTCAAACAAATAATAGAAAATAAATCCCGCAATTCATATAAAACTGAACACGTATTTGAAAAACGAAAAAATAACTATAATGCACTCAAAGCTGACCTCGTAAAAATGTCGCTAATTTTTAAAGCTGAACTAGTCGTCCCCTTTTCACGAATATGACAATACACGAGTTCTGGAACAAATTAAATCGTTCCATTATCGCGCGATACTGGAACATGTAAATCGTTCTAGTATCGAGCGATACTGGAACGATTTACATGTTCCAGTATCGAGCGATACTGGAACAAAATGGTTCAGTATTGGGCGATACTGGAACATTAAATTTTTTCCAGTATCGATCGATACTGGAACACAATTTGATGTTCCAGTATCGACCGATACTGGAACATGTAAATTGTTCTAGTATCGAGCGATGCTGGCAAAATTCATGTACCAGTATCGACCGATACTGGTATACCAGTATCTGGGACCTAAAGTACACTTTTTCCAATTTTTTAATTAATTTACTTCAGAATTCAAGAAGAACATTAGAAATTGCCATTATTTTTGTTTCTACTATATAAAATAAACCCAGCAAAACTTGATTAAACAATGTTTTAAATATGTTGGTATATCACCCTTAACCATGTAAAATGCTGGTTGCGGCTCTACCAGCATTTTTGAATCGACGTTTTGCTGTACAAAGAGGGCTGATTTTTCTTAATCCTTATAGGTATAAGTTCATACATGTAATACAATTCCCAGTTTTTATCATATATTTTTGTAATTGAGGGCGCTGCCTCCACCACATCTCTTAATGCCCCTTTAAGAGGTGTTTGCGCAAGTGGAAACGGAAATCTCGTATTGAATCGCAAATTTACGTCTAAAAATGCAAATGGTGATGGCAAATAAAATAAATTATACTATCAAGGACTATAGATTCCCCGATAGATTCATTTAAGGATTATTCATTGATGTCTTGGAGGCTGCGCCCTCAATTTTGATACAAACTGGGATTTGTACATTCTTACAATTGTATTACATATATGAACTTAAACTTGCAAAGATTTAGAAAAATCAGTCCTCTTTGTACAACAAAACATTATATTTTGATCTACGGCTTAGACCGGTCCCGTCTAAGCTGACAGCTATATAAAGCTCTATAAATAGTCACAATACAAATATGCTGGGCATAAAGGCTGCTTTCGTGAGTTCGTAAGTAGCAACAGCAAAAATATAAACCATTATTAATGTTCATCTTGAATTCTGAAGTAAATTATATAAACATTAATTCTCCGACACTATTGCGTATCCTTTTAAGCCCTTTTACATACACAACGTTGGCAGTTCGTTACAATTGCTTGTTATGGGGCCCTCACATGTATCCGTGTGAGCTGGGCGGCCCCTTACCGTCTCATAGAAAAACAACAGAGTCCAACACGGTGAACAATCAGCAAAAAATGTCAACGGCCGCATTGATTTTTTTTTTTGTCACCGGGTTCATACTGTTCTATACCGGGTCCTTATTGGCCTGGAACCGGGCTCATACCACCTCCTCACCAGGTCCTCACCGGCCGAAACGCTTGGGTACCGACCGAACCGTCTTGATAACGTCATCAAACTGCCCTGTATAAGCTGAGCGTTCAAGCTCGCCGCTTCGCTCACATTCCGGGAATCTCTGTAAAATACATTTGTACTCACATGTATCCGTGTGAGCTGGCCGGCCCGTTACCGTGTGACAAATTGGTGCAGACGGCGGCACACGGTGATGTCACACGGTGGGCCGTTTCCCGTACGTTGAACACGTTGTCGGGGACATCGCCGGCCATCCGCGCCCGGCAGGAAGTTTGAACATGCTCAAAACTCCTGCCGGGTGAGTAAAAGCGGCGGCAAACGGTGGGAGCCCGGTTTGAGGACGGTATAAAGACGGCACACCCGTTTCGCGCCCGTAATGGTAGGCGGCCACCAAATACCGTCTAATAGAAAATCAAAGAGTCCAAACAATCAGTAAAAAATGTTAACGGGTGCATTGAGTTTTGTTGGTGGTCTCCGGGTCCATACCGTTATATACCGGGTCTATGCGGGGTCCTCACCGGCCTGGTACCGGGCTCGCCGTCCTCATACGTAGCTAGCTTACCGTTCTCATCGGGTGCATAACACCTCCTCACCGGTCCTCGGTCCATACCGCTCTACACCAGGTCTGTACCGGGTTCTGAGCGGCCTGGTACCGGGCTCACCTGCCTCATACAGGTCTAGTTTACCGTTCTCACCGTGTGCATACCACCTCCATACCGGCTCCTAACCGGTCGAAACGCCTGGGTACCGGCCGAAACGTCTTGATTACATCATCAAACCGCCCTTTTAAGCTGAGCGCTCAAGCTCGCCGCTTCATTTGCATTCCGGAATTCGTACGACCAACATGTATAATACTCTCTAAATGTAAAAGAGCTAAACCTCACTCTTTTGAGAGCTTTAGGAGGGACGGCTCTTCTAAGAAGTGAAGTTCACTCTTTTCAGATTGATTTTAACTCTTTTTCCCTCCTTTTAGCTTTAGCTTTAGTTTTAGCTCTTTTACATTTAGAGAGTTGCAACATGCCTGTTCAGAGTGCGAAACGGGTGCGAAACGGGTGCGAACGGGTGCGCCGTCCTTATACCGTCTTCATACCGGGCTCTCATCGTTCGTCGCCGCTTTTACTCACCCGCCAGGAGTTTTGAGCATGTTCAAAACTCCGGTGGCCGGCAAAGTCCCCTGAACGTGTTCAACGGACGGGAAACGGCCCACCGTGTGTGCCGCCGTCCGCACCCGTTTTTCACACGGTAAGGGGCCGCTCAGCTCACACTGATACATGTGAGGGCCCCATTAGGGAGTACATCAAAACTCGACCGCGCGGCAACCGACGGTTCCGCCCGGTTGGACCGCATATCATTGTTTAGAACAATAGAAACCGCACGGAACCCCACGGAACCGGCGGTTGCCGGGCGGTCGAGTTTGATGTGCTCCCTGAAGCCTTCTTCTTTGGGAGTTATTACCCATAATACAATGCGATAATTTTGGCTACATGTAGTCCAATAAAAGAACACTCATTTCTTAATATAAGAAAACTGTAGCATATACATTAGACATAACTTAGACTACAGACCTATTTCGAAATAGGTGAAACATTTTGTATGATACAATGATATATTTTAGTGTCATTCTCAGCGTTCGGCGGCACATTTTAAATTATATTGATTTGAGGGTTTAAGAAGAAGACTACAGACTATAAATGAATATCTATTCTTTATTTTAATTTGCGACTTGCTCTAACTTAGTAATACTTATGGAAGTGCATACAATTATGCAAAAATCTCTCGGGAAAAAAAAAGGTTATCACGTACTTTACTAGATAAAAGAGTTTGAATATATAATGTGCAAATTATCCCCCCCCCCCTAGTAAACAGTGTTACAAAAACGTCTGTGACACGCCTATAGAGTCTTTTTACTCCTATAGAGTCCACACAGCACTCCGTTAGCGCCCTCAACGGAATAAATCACAATAACACTAGTTTAAGATTACGCACAACAGTATACGTATTTTAGATTAGACACCTTGGAAATCATATTGATACATAATTGTATGCCAAAACAAGCTTAAACTATAAATTGGATATCCTACAATCTTAAACTATAAATTGGATATCCTACAATCTTAAACTAGTGTTATTGTGATTTATTCCGTTGAGGGCGCTAACGGAATAAATCTCAATACAGAATGCTGTGTGGACTCTATAGGAGTAAAAAGACTCTATAGGCGTGTCACAAACGTCTCTGAAGGACGAGGGTTAACATGACATTTACTTCAGAAGACACATTATTCCATGCTGGTGGACCCTGGTTCAACCCCTGCCGCCGGTAAGTCCGATTTTCCTCGCTAAATTTCGCCCATTTCCATCTCGGATATTTTTTTAAACATTTCCATCCCAAAGGAGTTATGGTAAAGGGTACAGTAATCGGCAAAAAGTGTTGCGGTGTTTTGATACACCTTGTTTATCATTTGATCATTGTGACTTTTGTTTCTTTGAAAATATGTATATATATATACATTGTGATGTTGTTGTTGTTGTTGTTGTTGGATGCGCTGAGGTAAAAGTGTATTTCCAATTCCAAATACATATATGAAATAAATAAAATAAAATATAGTAATTTGTTTTAGTATAGCTAATGATAGAGTACTTATTAATTAGGATAGTCCGAATGGACATTCCTTGGTATAAGCGTAAGCAAAGACGTGTACACAACGCTTTATTCCATGGGAAATGTAACGCCATGCGTTACAAAAGCAGATAACGCAGCTTTGTTTACCTTGAATGATAATTCCAAGTTCTCTCCACCCCAAATCTTGAATCCGTCATCAAATCCTCCCAACTTATTCCAAAATGCCTTATCAATAGCAAAAAGCCCGCCACCTATGGTTGGTGTTCTGAAAGAAAATGATATTGATGTACGCATATAATTTTTTTTCTCGTAACATCTCGAATTGTTAGCCATAATCATAAACCCTAACCTAATCCCAATATTAAATATACCCCTACCCATAGCCCTTACCATAACACGTGCTACTTCGTTATTTTTTTTCGAGAGACAAAATGGCACATAGGCTTATCCTCATGACCACAGGCAGACACACGCGGGTGCTTTCTCGACCAGCTCATACATACTGCGAATGATTGAGAACTCAAAAATGCCGGTAACCAGTCCTAGTTGCGCACCACGGGTGTTCGTTGGACCATTTCACAGGTGGACCTCACCGTCCACACGTTCACATACCTGTAGTATACAGGGTGTATCAGAAAGAACTGTACCGAGGCAATATGATTTATTACGGTATGAATTCGATCGATATTGTTCAAACCGTTTTCACATTTATCTTGCGTAAACGCCCAGCTTTCATACGAATTTTAAATTTTGAAAATCGGACATTTCTGATGGAAAATAGAGACTTTTTGGTAAAGATGGTAGATTTCAATTTTGGTCGAAATGATCAATATAAAAATCTGTGAAATTACTAACCCTACCTGAGATACCCATCTGTCCATAGGACAGGGTTTATTTTTGGTCGTCATATCTCAACTTTTCACATCACTTGTATAACTTTTTATTATTTGCATACTTTTGTGGTGCAATTTGGAGATAAATTCTGATTTTTAATCCGCAAATAAACCCGGATTTGTTCTGTTTGAGTGGTTTTAACTTTCCTTTCTTTGGCGGGAGCTTTGAATATTGCTTATGTGGTGTGAGCTACATTGTTTGAAATGTTGGGTTAGTGGTAGAGAGGATTGATTGAAATTGAAAATACGTTTTTCATCGATTTTGGATTATGTCTTGCCACACGAGAACAAAAAGAGATATCTCAATGAAATTAACATATAATATAGGAAACATGTTCACCTTTATATTGCAGGGGTTTAAATTTAAAACAATAATCATTTTGTTTTTTTTATGTATTTTAGAAACACGGTACAGTTCTTTCTGATACAGCCTGTACCCCCTAACACAAAGAGTTCCTGACCAGGTGTCAGCTAAATCGAAAGTAATAATCGATTCCAACAAATCATCAATCGAAGAAATGTCCTGTCCGTACTTATGTGACACCTCATTCATGAACACTTAGTTGGCACTTTTAAAGTTTTGGGTCCTTATTGTGGTAGGCCTACGTCGTATTTAAACGCGGATTTAAGCTAAACACGCTCTTAACTTTGCCTTTAAACATATTGCTCGAAAATGTGTTTAATTTAAAATCGCGTCTAGCTCAGTCTGCAGATG
The DNA here is from genome assembly GCA_035610835.1 of Ophiura sarsii. Lineage (NCBI taxonomy): Eukaryota > Metazoa > Echinodermata > Ophiuroidea > Amphilepidida > Ophiuridae > Ophiura > Ophiura sarsii. The sequence continues at coordinate 68,626,848 of CM069447.1, forward strand.
ACAGTTCCAACATTTGTCAAATGTTTTAAAAATGTTAAAATTATTTAATTTCATCACCATATTAGGAATCACAAAGTAATTCTTGAGATAGAATTTGAAATTCGGTTTCTGACAAATCCGTTTTGTATATGTTAAAAACGAATAACGTTTAACTAAACATTTGCCCCAAGTGCACACCGTGATTTTCCTTTCGCAACACCATGGCGTTTAGAGGCGTGCATTTCAAGTTGACATGTTCATTTGATGCATTCCTTTCATTTCTACGGTAAACTATTTGAATCGCTGATTATTGAATTAATCTCATTCCATATTATGGCACGCTTCAATGATATTTATGGGGACGATATCCATCGTGTTTAAAAACTTGCGTTGAACTTAAAGATGAGTTTAATTAGCGAAGGTTTTAGGCTAAAACCGCGTTTACTCATTTCAAAAAGACATTTCAATACCACTGGCAATCATAAAAAATAATCGAGCACGAAAAATGCAAAAGTTCAACATATCCTATAGTATCATGAAATGAAACACAATAGGGAGGTAAGCTACCTCCCTAGTAGTTATATGCTCTAACTGTAGCATAACTTACTAACAATGTAATTCTTAGAGGAGCATAAATGGCGCGTAACACCAGAATAGCAACAAGCGAGGTAAATATCCACATTAATCAGCATCGTCCCCTTACAAAATTAATTGGCGTATATGCCAAGTGTTAACCTATAGTTTACTGTAAAATTCTGACGTGAATGGTCCTCCGTAATATTAAAAGCGTGGCGTCACTCGCTAGGTCATAACTGCTAGAATCGACTGACTTGTGGCATAAAACGTTATACCCCAACTTACTCTTGGGTCCGGTCAGGTATAACATTTAGCGTAAATTACCCGCCAGCTACTAGCCTAGTAGCTTACCCCGCATTGGCGCTCTCAAAATGTTGGGTTACGCCTCAGTTACTAGCGAGGTAGCGCTATTCTTCAGCTACCCGTCATTGGTGCACTCGGCCGATTATATCAAATATAATATCCACGTCAATCATAAATTATGATGCTTACGCCGCCACTAACTCTATCTACACTCTTAAGAATTTACCTTTTTGGCAAAGTTTCGTTTCTTTCCGATTCTTGTATGTCCCGTTTTCGCATCAATAGCCACATGTAGTCCAATCCAAACGATATGCCGCCGACATAACGTAGATCGCTCCACAAATACTGAAATGTGTCGGGGAGAATGGTGTCCACAACTGGCGTCACGATTAGAGTTCTGAAAGACAAAGGTAGCTGAGTGTGATCGGTTTAAGGTTCACATTGGTGTGAAAAAAATATTTTTTGATATTGATATTGAAATGTACCTCACAATATTGGACAACATCTTGGCTAACTGAAACTGCATTCGAAAAGAGGAAACATGGGGAAAAGTGTTCGGAGCAGTCCATTATTGGCCAAGGGGTAGAAACAAGATGCGTCATGGACGGACATTCTTAGTAGAATTTGACCTTGCCATATTTTATGTTAATGAAACATTTTCAATTTTTTAAAATCAAAAATTTATATATGGCACATTTATCCATTAAATAGAAATATATTTTAGAAAAAAAGTTCTGGGAAGTAATTACCCTGCCCTTGTGATCACTTTTTGATGCAGAGCTGTCCGTCCGAGACGCAAAAAGTTTTAAAGTTTTTCCACCTTTTTCAAGGAAAGTAAAGAAAAAATAAAAACATGGTGAGCTATCTCCCCTATATACCCCTTTCTCATGTAGACATGAAACTTAACAATGGCGTCACTAAATAAGTTAAATCAGTGATTAAAGTTGTCACGGACGGACACACATTTTGTCACGGACGGACATTATTCAGTTCTGAGTACATATGCCAAGCTGAATCCTGCCCCTCTTACATATAAATAGACTGTATGCTGTGATACAACTTTTTTAAAAACAATTTTGATCTTTCTTTGATAACTTTCATTCGATTAATTGTGTAATTAAAGGATAGTGATAATGGATAGGCATCCAACAGTGTTTTGAGTTTTTCAAAGTTTCATGAAGAAAAAGCCTGCAACTTTCAATGGTGCCAAGCTTAAAATTACATTTCTGCTAACATCTCTAATGATACTTTCTGATTTAAATGCTGTTACTTGCTTTTATTTTACATTCATTCATTATTTATGGCAATTTTAAACAGTGTCTTCTGATCCCTTTTATCTGCAAGCATTATTTCAGCATGTACAGGCAGTAGACATGAGCCCCAAATTGTCATCCTTATTTACTGAAGACGAGATGTGCAAGCTAACACCACCCGATTGTGAGGTTAACAAGCGCAAGCTATACTACATATTCACCAAAGAAGATCTGCTGAGGGATCACAAAATATGCAAATAAGCAAATGACTTCATTTGACTTCAAATACTTTTACGATGTTAGCGCCTATTAACTTACTGCTATTAAGCATAGAATGATCAAAGCAATTAACACAAAAAAAATGACTTCAGGCCACATCTTAATCTACAATGTACATCTAAAAGTAATCTTATATTTATAATGTAAACTAAAACATGAAACACATTAAAAATCTAACATAAAGCATCAACCAATATTACTTTGGGAAAAGTTGCGTTTTGTGTTTGCCTTGAAAATGTTGAAGTGAGGAGAAATGTGGATAGTTGCTGGTAACTGTGGTTGAATGGTTGAAAGCTTTGTCTCCATTTGATGTATATGAGTTTGAAACAAGAAAATCGTTATCGACACATGATCAAAGATATATATATCTTCAGACTTTCGAGTATGAGTTTTTTTAAGATGTATGTTTGACGGTGTCACATGTAACATGTTCCCTCCAATTTGATTTAAAGATCAGTCTACAGTGCAACAGAGCATTAATTACCAAAAGTGCATGTTATTGAAATTACGCTCTAATTCAAAAAGTAACATATGTAAGACAAGGAGACAGTATTATATTATAGAAAAAACTTGGTGATTAAATGTCATAGAGAAAAAAATAGTTTGACCTTATTTGCATATAATTAGCATATTATAAATAAATACATTACAAATTTGCTTTTTGTAATTTCCAGCAAAAACTATATATGCCATTAACACCAAATTCACAGGATATGAAGTTCCCATCATTGTCAACAATTCTGTCTTAAGGCCCTGTCACACCATAGCGTATGGCCTGAACGTGGCCTGAACGTATGCCGACGTATTCAAAAAATAGCTCGAAAATTGTCAGAGTCCAAGAACGTCCAAGAACGTCCAACCTCCCAACGAATTGCGTAGGAAAAGTCGACATCGGTGATATAATGGACGTAACCATAGCGTATCCATAGTGTATTAAACGTATACATAGCGTATGACTAACGTATTGATAGCGTATCACTAACTTATAACAAACTTATGACAGCGTATCACAGCGTATGCGATCGGCGAGCGTATGACCAACGTATGCTTAACGTATTCGAAGCGTATGTCTGCCGTGTTCGACGTATACTCAGCGTATCCTCGGCGTACAACGAACACGTGACTTATGCCGCTGCAGAAATTGAGTTTCGTACACGACGGGACAAGTGTTGCCAGTTCAAGTAAACGCAGCCTAGATGATAACTATTAAAATATCTAGAAGGGTCCAACCTATAACTTACGACGAGTAACGTACCTCTAACGTATGTCATCGTATGTCAACGTATGTCTAACGTATGTCAGCGTCTGTAAACGTATGTCTAACGTACCACGAACCTATCGAGAGCTTATGCAAAACGTAAGTTAAGCACACGTTAAGTACGTCGAGAAATTTTGAACATGCTCAATCATTTTTCGCGGGCTCGACGTGTTCCAAATTGTCACAACGTATCACAGCGTGCTCTTAATGTAAACGACGTATCCACAACTTACCCCTAACTTGTATCAGCGTACACCAACGTACGCCAACGTATTTTTCGATATTTCGCATACGTTGTCATACGTTCAGGCGATACGCCATGGTGTGACAGGGCTACCGTACAGCTAGCGTAGGTACCGTACAGCTAGCGAGCATTCGGCGTTTTGGGAACTTATGAAGGGTTTGAGTATATAAATGGGTCCCTTGAGTATCTCATCCTCACTTCTTCATGGTCTGTCGTGCTGAACACATCAACCCATCATCATACGCTACGAATACGCTACGCTACGTTAAGTATACGTTAAGCATACGTTAGTCATACGCTCGCATACGCTGTGATACGTTGTCATAAGTATGTTATAAGTTAGTGATACGCTATCAATACGTTAGTCATACGCTATGTATACGTTCAATACGCTATGGATACATGACAGGGACTTACACGATCGCCCGGCATAAGATGAATACGTGAGAATACGTCCAAACTCGTTGGAAATACGTCAGGCATACGTTAGACATACGGCACATATACGTTATCAACTAGTTATCACTACGTTGACTGTACGTTTCCACGTCAGCCTACGTTCATCAACGTATACCAACTTATGAGTAACGTACGAGTAACGTACCACTAACGTATGTCAGCGTATGTCAACGTATATTTAACGTACCACAAACTTACCGGGAACTTATGCAGAACGTATTAAGCACACGTTGAGTACGTCGAGAAATTTTGAGCATGCTCAATACTTTTTCGTGGGCTCGACGTGTTCCAAATTGTCACAGCGTATCACAGCGTGCTCTTAACGTAAACGACGTATCCCCAACGTACACCTAACTTATATTAGCGTACACCAACGTATTTTTCGATATTTCGCATACGTTGGCATACGTTGAGGCGATACGTGAAGGCCCTGTCACACCATAGCGTATGGCCTGAACGTGGCCTGAACGTATGCCGACGTATTCAAAAAATAGCTCAAAAATTGTCAGAGTCCGAGAACGTCCAAGAACGTCCAACTTCCCAATGAATTGCGTCAACATCGGTGATGGAATGGACGAATCCATAGCGTACTAAACGCATACATAGCGTATGACTAACGTATTGATAGCGTATCACTAACTTATAACAAACTTATGACAGCGTATCACAGCGTATGCGATCGGCGAGCGTATGACCAACGCATTCGTAGCGTATGTCTGCCGTGCACGACGTATCCTCAGCGTATCCTCGGCGTACAACGAACACGTGACTTATGCCGTTGCAGAAATTGAGTTTCGTACACGGCAGGACAAGTGTTGACAGTTCAAGTAAACGCAGCCTAGATGATAACTATTAAAATATCTAGAAGGGTAAATCTATATGTCCAACCTATAACTTAAGACGATTTACGTACCTCTAACGTATGTCAGCGTATGTCTAACGTATGTCAGCGTATGTCTAACGTATGTCAGCGTTTGTAAACGTATGTCTAACGTACCACGAACCTACCGGGAACTTATGCAGAACGTAAGTTAAGCACACGTTGAGTACGTTGAGAAATTTTGAACATGCTCAATAATTTTTCGCGGGCTCGACGTGTTCCAAATTTTCACAACGTATCACAGCGTGCTCTTAACGTATACGACGTATCCCAAACTTACCCCTAACTTGTATCAGCGTACACCAACGTACGCCAACGTACGCCAACGTACGCCAACGTATTTTTCGATATTTCGCATACGTTGTTATACGTTCAGGCGATACGCCATGGTGTGACAGGGCTACCGTACAGCTAGCGCGCATTCGGCGTTTTGGGAACTTATGGAGGGTTTGAGTATATAAATGGGTCCCTTGAGTATCTCATCCTCATTTCTTCATGGTCTGTCTTGGCCTTCTTGCTTTTTCCTCCTCCTCGGCCTTGGCCCCTGGTTGCTTGCTTCTTCTTGGGAGGCATGTTAACTGCTTGATGACATCGGCGGGAATGATGTAATGTGAGATCGGCGCGGTATTTATATGTGCTACAGCGGCATTATAAGCCACGTGTTCGTTGTACGTCGAGGATACGCTGACGATACGTCGAACACGGCAGACATACGCTACGAATTCGTTAAGTATACGTTAAGCATACGTTAGTCATACGCTCGCATACGCTGTGATACGCTGTCATAAGTATGTTATAAGTTAGTGATACGCTATCAATACGTTAGTCATACGCTATGTATACGTTCAATACGCTATGGATACGCTATGGATACGTGAAATGGCCTTACACGATCGCCCGGCATAAGGTGAATACGTGAGAATACGTCGAAACTCGTTGGAAATACGTCAGGCATACGTTAGACATACGGCACATATACGTTATCAACTCGTTATCACTACGTTGGCTGTACGTTTCCCCCAGCCTACGTTCATCAACGTATACCAACTTACGAGTAACGTACCACTAACGTATGTCAGCGTATGTCAACGTATATTTAACGTACCACAAACTTACCGGGAACTTATGCAGAACGTATTTTAATAGCACACGTTGAGTACGTCGAGAAATTTTGAGCATGCTCAATATTTTTTCGTGGTCCAAATTGTCACAGCGTATCACAGCGTGCTCTTAACGTAAACGACGTATCCCCAACGTACCTAACTTATATCAGCGTACGCCAACGTACACCAACGTATTTTTCGATATTTCGCATACGTTGGCATACGTTGAGGCGATACGTTGTGGTGTGACAGGGCCTTTATAGTGTGACAGGGCCTTTAGAAAAAGTTACATTTATCTTTACTTTAAAAAAACCCACCAAATCGGTCTTAATTAAGCTTAATTAATGACCAAACTCGTTGAAAGTATTAAGTAGTACTATGTATCCAAACCATACTTGCAAGGTATCAAATTAAAGGTAAAGATGTGCCCAAAACAATGGTCTGAGCAGATAATTCAATATCCCTTTAGTATTCAAAATATTTTCCTCCAAACATTTGGTATATTTTTTAAAACCACAAATGGTGTTTTGTATTTTTCTTATGAATCAAACATGCACTAAACACTATAAAACAGAGAAAGATGTTTATGGTTAGCCACACAAATCTGTCAAGCCATTCATTTGTTTGCTGTGTAATTAATTTATGCGCGTAATTAATCAATTAATTAGGCGTTAAATGGAATAATTTTGAACCACTGTTTGTATACTCAATTACGTTATGTTACGTTTCGAATGTAATCCTTAAATTATGCTTAATAAAATGGTCAAGCCATATTTCTCAATTTCATTTGTCTTATTCTGTAATATTAATCAAAACTTTAGATACATTAATTTTGAAACTTTTCTTACAATAACAATGTATTTCATACAATTGTACAACTGTGCACAGGCAAAAGTCTATTAATATTTGTCCAGCAATGCACGCAAACAATAGAATCAATCTTCAAGGACCTGCTCACGCTAAGGGACCAATGTTTTGAAATCCGCGCTACAAAAAACTTGAAATTCCATTCAGCAGTGTGCAGTCAAGGGTTTTAAGCATAATGGTGTATGTTACTTTAGGTGACTGTGTGTTGACATGCAAGCCTGTATATATAGGTACCCCCATAAAGGCTTGTAGTAAGTCTAAATAGTCAAGGCCATTAAAGCCAGTAGCCAGTAGCTGGTTGAATTAGCGTGTATGGATAATCAAGTATTTACCAATCCGAAATCAGGTTTAATAAGAAATGTAACAATGCTGATAATCATACAAAGACAACACAGAGAACTTTAAATCAAAGCTATTTTGATTATATATGATACACATACTTAGGATTGAAATGTTCATGATTGTACAACACTCAGGAGGCACTATATTTAGAATTCAATATTTGATAATTTATGCTCTGCTGCACTGTAGCAGCCCTGTTTTAGATAGATTGAAGTGGTTTTCTTTTCAATTGAGTTGAACTATGCCTCAGGTCAACAAATTGTGACATCTCACTTACAAGTTTAAGCCTGTAAATGTGTTTAATTATATGCAAGAGATGAAGACAAAAAGTTTTTTTGCACACATGTGTTTTGATAAATGTTGTCCTACAATCATAGAAAAAAGGTGTTCGAACACTCACCATTGTTTGCACCGTTTAATTACCATATAGTACGCATTTTTAGAGCCATGTGAAAATACCAATTTGCATCTGCTAGCCTGAAAGCCCCCCTTCAATATACCCCTCCCCTCCCCCACCAATCAATGTTGCTAGGCCACGGGCTGATGTTTGGCAAGTTGGGCGACTCAACATTGATCAGGGGGGAAGGGGGATGACTTTACATTAGGCCTACTAAGTGTTCGAACACTTTTTTTCTAACATTGTAGTTACTATAAGACGGAAACCCAAACACACAATGAAAAGCATGTACTTCGTTATCCACTAATCTTGTAATATGAACAAGTAACTCAACTTAAAGTGTTTCTTCTTTCCTTGGATGGGAGATGAATTTAAATGCTATAAAACAATGGCCTAAGATATGTATACAAGTTTATTGTGAGAAAATGTCTACCCAAATGGTGAGTTTGGTAACTTGGATTTGCCATACATGTATGTTGAATTTTGATATGTTGGAAAAGGACAAACTTTATTACACAGACTGAATAAATCACCACCTAACATGCATTTGCTCTCTATTTTGTAGTATACGATGTCAACACATCATGCAAAGTATGAATAAAAAGTGATTTTGAAGTTATTCTTGAGGTGAACATTTGCGTCCGTCCGTGACGCCCAAAATTGTCCGTCCGTGACACAAATTGTCAGCCCTCTCTTGCTAAAAAAATAATCAGCTTTTACCAGCTGTGTATCAGGTAATCAAGTCATATATTTAAGGTACTGTTTAGCCTGAAAAGAATTGTAGAGTAACTAATGTCTTAGATAGAAACAGAAAAAGAGTACATAAAAATAAAGAACCCTATTTCTATCTTGTCCGTCCGTGACGCAAATGTTTTGTTCATTCTATTTTTAGTAACAAACCACACCTACTAAATTGTTATCAATTTCAATAGAGTTGATGATACTCTTCAACATAAAACAAATAACATTTTTGTAAATGTTAATAGTTACTTTTTATAGGCAGTTGTACGTGACAAACCGATCACCCTCAGCTATTAATATATTTTTGGGAAACGAATGTTCGATTGAAATACAATTTTTAGTTCCAGAATCGTCAGACCAAGAGCTAAAACATATTTGATTTGTACCACTTGACCTTGACATATTTGATTTGTAAAATAATGACATACCAATGTCATTATTACACGAATTTAGCATGGACAACAATAAATTTGGCTTTTGTGATAGTCTACTCAGTGTGTGGACCGTTTTGATAGTGGAATTCAATAGATCTTATAAGAGAAAATATCGCAAATCTTGTTTGTTTTACGCAAATGAGCATACAATATGTTTACCACGACCAATTTCAACCAACTGAAACTTTTTAGAAAGCTAATGGGATGACCCGTCTGCTTCAGTAAAAAAATTATGAATTGTTTGCACAGATTTTAAGATATAAAATCACAAAGTTGAGTACACTTTTTTTTGACTCACCCGGTATATATATTTATTGATATGGTAAATCGTTGATTACACATACTTTTGTATGAATCGAAGGTAGATCGTAACGATTTACCATTGGCGATTTACCATTGACCACATTGACCCACGTGTATTTTATGTTTATACATAATTATTTTACGTCATGTGCAATGATTGAAGTTTTATTCCTTTCTTGAGACAAAATGAATTCGTATTATGGTTTTGATATGATGTATTTGATTGAAATAATATTAGCCAAATATAACATGTATTTTAAAATTTGAAACAGGTTAAATACGGTTACATACCTGTTGTCTGTGTCCAAAAATTGAATTTTAATATTTTAATATATTATTGGGTATATCAGTGAGATAAACACAATCATAGACAAAATGTGTTCGAACACTGACCCTATTGCCATGCTGTTTGTACCATAACACGCACGATATTTGAGTCACGTGAAAATCGAAACTTTTTCTGGTAGCCCTTCCTCATACCCCTGCCCCTTTCCCATCGATCAATGTTGCGAGGCCCTGTGCTGATGGTGGGACAATTGTGGGATTAATTGATCAGGGGGAAAAGGGGGAACCCTTAAAATTACAATTTCTAAGTGTTAGAACAATTTGTCCTAACATTGTAGGTGCATTCTCATTTTCCATGTATGGTATCAGAACTCTGCGTTTATAGTATTATATAATAGGGCCTAATCAGTTGTATTACGGTCACAATAAATACGTACATACAGGGTGAGTCAAAATAGTCAGGTCCCGATTTCACAGATTTTTAAAACCAGTTCAAATGCAAAAATGAATATATGTAATGACTTGCCTAGCAAGGTGGCATTACTAGCTATAACCTTAATGTTATTTCATTCAAATTGGTTATTCGAAACGGGAGATATGTGCATATTTCCAAATTCTGTGAAATAAAATCTGTTCCAACTTATAAATGATCCATATGTAAATGTTTAACGCGCGCCTTTTAAATAAGTCAATCAAAGGCGTGTTGGTATTCACAGCACTTACAATAAGAAAATAAGATTCTATTGTCTTTGCGGTTATGTTTTTAATAGTTTTCGTGCTATCAGAGATTTAGCCTATAACAAACATTATTGAGTGTTAACAAAATGTTGACCGAAGTATTTTGAAACTTGTTATTTTAATCAAACTGATATGAGAGAAGTCTGAGAGAAAACAGATCTTATATCTTTAAACAGTTCGTGCTTTGACAACTTACCAGACCAAATGCATAGTCCATTTTTATGAATATGTTTGTGCAATACTGATTTATATTATAATATATATATAAATACTTGCATGCAATATCGTTTCATTTATCAGATATTCAACAAAAAACCGTGTTAATTTGATATAAATTGCAACAGTTATACAGTGTGTTGTGTTGTATAAATAACTACTATTACAGAAGTGTTAACATCCACCACCAAACTTGGAACACTTTGGATTTCGCGTCTTTTCCTAAATATGTTGTAAATCTGGCTTGGAATATGATATTGTTGTGAAATCATCACCAGATATGAAGAAGTTCACTAGCAACTAAAACTATTAGGACACTTGGTTATGGTGTCAACATCATCCCATATATTCAATTTGGAGTGTAATATTTTACTACGAGTAACTAACTATTTTGACTCACCCTGTACAGGCAATTCATATTTGCATAGTCACCTTTCGAAAAGAGGGGCACTGTATGTTGAATTCCTATTATATTAGAGTCTTTGACTCCTATAGAGTCTTTTCAATATATTTACAGAGTATTGGGGCTGTTCGTGCACAGTCAGTGTGTTTTACGCCATTAACTGTTCAATATAGTGAAATCTTGGGCAATTTTAGCCATTACGTTTACTGGTCGGATACAAGCAATCCATGATGATATAGTCTTCTTTAGGGCTGGCTCACATGGTAGCGGTAGATAACCAACGGAGGGCGATGGACGTGAAAATCACAAAATGTTAGCGGCAAAACGATGGCAAAAGGGGAAAAGCTAGATTGTCAGCGAGCGACAACACGACGGAAAGGGACGAATGGCTGCGGCAGGGAACGGAGTCTAGCGACCAAAATCGGACGTTGTCTGAGCGGCGAGTGACGATGTCTCGACGGAGCCCGGCAACAACTGCTACACAAGGAACGAGGTCAGACGGCTGGCAGCGGATTGGCTGGCGGCAAGGAACGGCTAGTGACGGTGGGTTGCGGCGACGATGACGATGTGTGTGGGCGGGTCGTATAAATAGTCGAGTTTGGCGTTCCCACTCTTCACAACGTTCTGGTCATCCACTCAGACATACGCTGTGCTGGGTTGGAGAAGAATCTACTAACTAAAAGTTTAAAATCGTGGACCACCGTTACAAAATCGTAACCCATTACAAAACACCGTTGCAATGCCGCAGGTACTAGCAAACGACCCGCCATCAACAGTCATCACCCGTCACCCTCCGGCCAAAATTCGCAATCCATCGTCGCACTAAGGTCGTTACAATTTCGTTAATTGCCGCAATGTGTCGTCAGGTTCGAGATGTGACGTCACTTGCCGTTGTTTAGCCGTCAATAGTCGTTGACAACGACTACCAACGAAATTGTGACGACCTCAAGACGACTAGATACGGCATCGCACGGCATTGGAAACGTAAAGAAAATGAGGGTTGCGGTCCCCAACGAAATCTGAACGGAATCACAACGATTTTTTTGCCGCCACAACATTTTCAACATGCTGAAAATTTGCCCACTGACTCGACTGATAATTTCGGCCGTCTGCGGTGGCTAGCGGATTCGTCAGCGTCAACTGACGGCAACACACGATGATTGGCGGGAAATTCAAAATTGCAATCCGCAGTTTACCGTAGCTTGCCGTTGACCCCTCTCCGTCATGGTGTGAGCCAGCCTTTAGGTTATGACACGTGATTGTATATAGAAGAGGTGCTCATGTCAGAAGTTATTAGAATCCAAAATGGTCGTTTCTACAACTCAGGCGTTACGCCTGATCATTAATTCGCTTGACTGATTCTACAACTTGATCTAGTTGAAAAGATCAAATAGCGAGGTCAATCGGGAGAAGTACTTATTATTGAGTGGTGCCAATTGCATTCTATTGATTCAAAATTGCCCCTTTTGTTGTGCTCCCTGACACACTTCACACATACAATAGGGTAATCAAGCACTTAAACATGATAGAATATCAGCAGAGATGATGTAAATTTAGTCATACAGTTAAAAATTTAAAGCTAAAATGATGTTTTTTCTTAGTTTGTGAACAAATATTGACCTAGATGTGCAATTAAAGTAATTGGGACTGTTATGACCCTCAATAATCAACCAGGTATGAGCAGGTATGAGTAAAGATATACTTTCAATCGTGATAAAACTATATGAATAAAATAAAAAACATATTTGGCGATCGCCTTTTAAATTCTGTCATATAAAACCGCTGGTTTTTTACACGAAAATGTCCTCATAAGGACAATTTTTTCTTCTATTTTTCTTTTTGTATAGTAAAATAAAGATATTCAGCTTGCCCTCACAGTAAAAACTTTGGTCGACTTCCATTTCCTTCTTTTCAAATTATTTCAATTTCAATTATTAAACATGTCGTGTTAAGAAAGCAAAGTTTGTAGAACTTGAAATCAAACCTTAAAGTTTATTTTTTTAGAATAGCGTATGCACGATTTATATGTCTACATCATCAATAATTTAAATATGTAAAAATAAATGTAAACAAATCATTTAAATCTCAGAAATCGACCTTCCTTTCTCAAATTGTCAAAATTTGAAAACAAAAAATGGCCGAAAATGCCAACTTTCCATCGTCTAAAGCTAATTTAAGGACAATTTTTTCTTCAAATTTTCTTTGCACATTTTGTTTAAAAAGTACCTGAACTTTGATTATTTATAAAACTCTTACCTGACTTCGATCCATAAAAGGCCTAATTAAAGTTTTGAAAATGTGTACATTTTTGAAAAAAATAATTAAAAAAGCCTTAGCTTTGCAAGGCTAAATCTCTGGCATTATAAATCCAAATTCAATCGGACTTTTTGTATTTTCAATGTTTAAACATTGATAAAGAAGTCTGCATGTCAACATACTTTTTAATTACATCCTATGGTATCAAATCCCATAAATACAATTGAACGTTTGACACAGACTTGCCATTCTACACATAGGATTTCGCGCCCACTAGTGCACACACAACATGGCTGCATGGTTGAATTAATGATCCACGCCTCTATGCACTGCAACGCCTGTGACAAAATGGTGTATTGCAATTAAAGACAATTAATTGTTTTGTTATATCAAAGTCTAAATGATACACATTATATAATTATTAGTCAGGCATGTGTGGCGCAGTGGGTAGATCACTGGTCCAGACTTATAATCTAAAGGTTGTGGGTTCGAGTCCCGCTGAGGTCAACATGTTGTGCTCTTGAGTAAGGCACTTTACCGAAATTATTTCTCTCTACCCAGGTGTATTTAAATGGGTACCGGCATTCTTCATTCATTCATTCATTAATCATTTATTACCATAACATTAAAATCACAAATAACATCAAATTACATCAAAAATCAGTAAGAAACAATCAGATAATTTACAACAACAGAAATACGAAACGGTTATGGAGGAGACGGCTAGAAGGCCAAAAAGGCCTGTAAAGAATATTCTCTTATTTTTGGTTAGATTGAAGTTGTTACTATGTCTTGTCGAATAGTTGTGGATGTCAGAACGTTTTTTGAAGTAGTCTTAGAGTGAAGAAGGTAACTAATTTACGGTGTATTTATACATAAATGTACCCAACTCAAGAGTATACATATCAGTGACTGTTAACATATTAAATTTGGCAAAAATTGGTCCAGTGTGACTTCTATAGTGACTACAAGAAGCAGTTCTTATTGCCCATTTTTGAAGTTTAACAATCTTGTCCAGGTAGGATTTACAAGTGTTTCCCCAAATAAGTACACCATAATTTAGATAAGGCAAGATAAGGGTACAGTAAAGAGTATGTAATATACGGGTTGGAACGAAGTGCTTGAGTTTGTTTATGACACCAATATTTCTAGCAATTGTTTTAGACACACAATCAATGTGATGTTTCCATGTAAGACAATCATCGATTAGCACACCTAGGAATTTAGTTTGTTTTACTCTTTTCCAAAACAGTATTGTCTAAAATAATTTCAATATGAGAATCGACATTTGATACCACGTGAGGTGTTCCTAAAATCATATAGTTAGTTTTGCTAGCATTTACTGATAACTTGTTGTCTTTGAACCAATGATGGAAAGGTAACAGACTCGCTGTGGAGAAGGTGTAGCCAGCCCTACACAGCAATATTATTTAAAAAAAAGGAGTGAGTCTGGCCCAATCGCTTTGAAAGATGGGCACTCCGCTCTTGAGATTACAGGATCGACAGCATTTACCTATATATATATCATACATTTGGCATGTATAGCCTACATATATTATACGTATATAACCACAATAGTTGGTTATAAACAGGAAGTTAACAGGTAATTGTTTTATTCCAATATGGCGGCTATTGCAAAATGATGTATTATTAATACAACGATTTTATACATGAAGTTCAAAAATAATAACGTAAGGTATATCTTTTGTTCACAATATATTACTATGTTTATATACAAGATAAGGCTATGCAGTGTAACATTAAGTACACTATTAAAAGATGGCTGTTTAAAATAAATGGCAGTTGCCGCTGCAATAAGTAACACTAAATGCTTTGGTGAAATATGTTTTGAAATTGATTTAGTCAGACTCAGAGTGGCCAAACCAAGTTCTGCGTCAATAGAAACGTATAAGTCTAACCTAAGACACAAGCTTCATCACCTGTTGTTTCCGGTGGTCGATGCATTGTACCAGGAAAGGCCTTTTCTCACTTTTCCTGAGTGTACTATTTTTTTTAATTATCTTTTATTGTTTGTTACTATCATAATTTTCACATTTTCACATTTTCACATACTTTTCAGCATTTTTATATGCTTTTCGGCATGTTTACATTCTTAATTTTCACATTTCATTTCATGTCAAATACACATTTCATAGTTCAAATACATATGCTTTTCACATTTTCATATGCTTTTCAGCATGTTTTACTTGTATATTATGTATAGCACATTTTCCTATGCTTTTCAGCATGTTTACATTCATGTTCACATTTCAATTACATCATTTCGTGTGCTTTTCATGTTTACATTGCGTATCATTTTTTAAAATCTTTTATTGTTTATTGCTATCACTTATATTTATATATGTTCACATAGTTTCATCATGTTGCATTTTCTTTACATGTATGACACATTTTCTTATGCTTTTCAGCATGTTCATCTTGCATATCATTACATGTATAACACATTTTCATATGCTTTTCAGCATTTTTACATTTTCATGTTTACATTCATGTTTACATCTTTTTTCACATTTCACATGTTTACATTACATATCAGCATTTTTACATTTTCACATCATTTTTCACATTTCACATGTTTACATTACATATCAGAATACATGTATAACATCATATCATGTATAATACATTCACATATTATGCTTTTCATCATGTTTACATCATTACATAACTTTTCAGCCTGTTTACATTGCATATCACATTTTATGCTTTTCAGCATGATTACATTTCATGTCATGTATAGCACATTTTCATATGCTTTTCAGCATGTTTGCATATGCTTTTCGGTATGTTTACATTCACATCATTTTCACATTTCTTATCAATTGCATGTATAACACATTTTCATATGCTTTTCAGGTTAACATAACACATATGGGCGATTCCACGGTAACACGCGTTACATTTTAGGGCGCCATTCTTTTTTCTCCCCTCTATAACTGTAAAAGTAGTCTGAATGAAGTTTACATCTTTTGTATTGTAATACCCAAGACTTAAGGCTAAATCCTCATGCTAACACCAATATGAAATATCAGCTCATGTTAATGTAAGACCGCTCTGAATATCGGTAACACGCGTTACGAAAAAAGACGCACTAAAAAAAATCCCAACTTTGTTTTGCTTGTGTATTTAAACTAACCTACCTGCAATCAATTGGGCACTACTGTGAGCAAGTACCTACCCAAGGTTTATAATACTAGAATAATAACAAGAATTTAAGTTCTCACTTTTTTGTAAATTGCAAAATAGTCGGTAACACGTGTTACGGTAACACGCGTTACATTTTGTTCATCCATAATTTACTAGCTTTATATTATTTATTTAATTTCTAAATTAAAATTAAGTTTGACTTTGACAATGGATCTAACATATAAACCATAAATAGTGATAACTAACTCTAAAAAAATTAAGGTTTTAGCACGTTTTACTGAATATGAGTTCGGTAACACGCGTTACGACATTTTGATGGCTTATAGTGGAGTGGTGGTTATGAATTTATCAAATTGTTTACTATTTTTAAATAGGGCCTAACTAGTAGGATTAAAATTATAAGTGGCATCAATTAAAATCAAATCAATTAGGAAATATTTTCAAAAAAGTGTTGCTTCGGTAACACGTGTTACCGTTTTGGAAGTACGAAAAGTTTAAAAAAATCATAGTTCACAACGGTCAATGGTTGCAATATTTTTGTCCTGAACGTTTGCATAGGCTTTGCACAACATGAATGTAAAATTAAATCTTTTGGAGCATTTTTTAGTTTTTTTGCTCCGTCACATTTTCATGGAATCGCCCATATGCTTTTCGGCATTCTTACATTCATGTTCACATCATTTTTACATTTCATGTTTACATTTCATGTTTACATTTTATGTTTACCTTTCATGTTTACATTTCATATCAATTACATGTATAACACATTTTCATATGCTTTTCATCATGTTTACATTTATGCTTTTCAGCATGTTTATTTCAACATTACACGGTATATCATGTTTACATTTGATATCATAATACAGAGCATCATGTTTAGATTGTTGTATATCTTCTTTCATTTTTTAAATCAATTCTTCCAGAGTTGTCTAATTTTAAGTTCTAAATATAAGACACTTAATAAATCAGGATGTTTTCCATATCTGTATTTACTAATAGTTGATTTGGCAACACTAATACACGTATTCATGATATTAATGTTCTTATTATTATCATCATGGTAGCCAAACAATACATCTTTTTGCAATATCTGTATGTCTAGATTATACTGTTGCAAAAGTATTCTTTCAGTCTCTTTCCATATTATTTTGATTTTCTTACAGCTATAAAAGAAATGTTCAATGTAATCTATTTCGTTACAAGTTTCACAGATATCATTTTCTTCCTTCTTTATTTTCTTAAGAAAAACTTTTGTTGGATAAATGTTGCTAATGATTTTCCAGTTCAATGTTTTTAGACGTGGCTCTTTGATGTCTTGAACAAGTGTTTTCCAAATAATGGACCAATCGAAATTCATATTTTCGAGCTTATTTTCCCAGAAATGTTGACACCTTGGTTTCAATGATATCTGTGATTGCATTGCTATTCTGTACAGTTTTGTTGTACATTTAGATAATTTAACAAAGGCTTCTCCATAATTAAAATTTACGTCATAGATATTGTTTAAAGAATCTGTAGATGTTCTCCTCGTATGTGGCATTGCTTGTCTTAAAGCTATGTATTTCAACACAAAACTACCATCATTTTTAAAATGCAATTTCAGCTCCTCCATTGACTTAAACTCCCTATTTTGGTTATACAAATCTGAGACGTACATTATACCCTTCTTTGCCCATTCCTTAAAATATAATGTTTTACCTCTACTAGTTATACATTCATTATTCCAAATAACCTGATTTTCCCACGTTTCTACTTGATCTATGTTCTGGAAACATTTTGTTAAAAACCAAGCCTTAATCAAATTACTATAGAACATGGGGAACTTATATATCTTTGCCTTAAACAATTCGTTCATACTTTTTTTTCAAGTACAGTTGCATTTTAAAATATTGAGACCCAAACATGTTTCGCTTAATAAATGTAGTGGAATCATTTTCCATGTGTTTTTTTCGGGAGACATCAGCTTTTTTAACCAAGAAATCTTTAACGAATATAAAAAATATTTAAAGTTCAGCATTTGCAGCCCGCCATTTCCATAATCATTCGATAGGGTTGCTCTCTTTACTTTTTCTGAGCCTCTCCATACAAATTTGAAAAATAAGCTATTTATTCGGTTTATAAACACTTGAGGTAAGTCTGTTATTGAACCTATGTACGTAAATTTAGATGCCAAAAGACTTTTTACTATTTGTATTTTACCGACCATTGACAGATTTCTCATCGTCCAAGACCTGATTGCCTTTTCTATTGAGTCCATTTTAGCTTCCCAGTTTACACACATCTCTTCTAATTTAATACACGGATTTACTACAACACCCAATATTTTTACATTATTGTTGGGATGAAACTTCCAATTTATACCTCCAACCCCTTTCTTTCTGTGTTTTCTTGACCCAATCCAAAGTGCATCGCTCTTTGTTTTGTTTAGATGTAATCCAGAAATAACTGTAACATTATCAAGTACATTTATGACATTATATATAGACTTTTCATCCTTTACAAAAATACGAGGGGCGGTCAGTAAATAATGAAAGTGATCATGGTATGGGATGCATGAGTGATTCTATTGAGGCGATAATGTGATCAATACAAAGTATGAACCTTTGTCTATCAAACAATACACTTTTGGATTGTTAGATACCTTTGGTTATGTAACGTCATTAAGATAAACACAATAGGTTTCAGACACTGACTGAAATCTGTCAATTATTTGGCTGGATATGTAATATGTTGAATATGGGTTGATTGATACATTTGCGTATATCTCAGCAATGCAAGCATAAAAACAGATAACACTTGGCACATGGTTAGAATACACACTTATCTCTGTTTGACACTCTTTTTTAGATCTGAATGCCTTAATTCGAACAAGAAGGGACCATCTCAAATACGCTTTTATTTAGCAAAATCCGCAATAATATACCTTAGAAAACAACAAAGGATAAAGAACAATGGAGGGATTATAATTTAATAAATTGTTGTGGGATGTAAAGCAATAATAGTGGGGATTTCAAAAGGAGCTGTTCATAAAATGTCCTCAAACCATTGAAATTATATGACGATTACACACACAATACATATCTAGTAGCTCTAAAGATAACAGTAATAAGAGAGGCCGTGGCAGCCGTCTTTGATTGATACATTCCTGTATATCTTCATTTTGACTATCACAATATGTGTACACATTGATTTAAGCATTTTTCATTATTTCTGATTAGAATTTGAAGGCACAGTAAGCTTTTATCTGGTAAATTTCATGATTTTAGCCATTTTGGGTCCGTTTCAAAATTATCTGCCGTCTGCGCATGCGCATTTTTTCTGCAGGTTTCATGCGAATAAGTTCGGATAATTAGTTAACTATCATATGGATTCTTCCAAACTGGTTAATTGCTTGAATTTTTCCTAAATTGTTTGTTTTTCCGCAATATTAGTGATTCACTGACTGGGCATTTTTTAATTAAAATTAGCTATTTGAAATACTGATATTTGTATACCTTTTATTCAATTGCTTCTCCTTACTTTTTCCTCTTATACTACACATTCCAAATTACACAGGGATTAAAGTTATTGTCTTTTGTATCATATTTATGCGAAGAAAAAAAAATCGGGATTTACCTGCTTCTGATGTCATGTTATGCAATCTTCTTACCACATGTTTCATAAAAACAATTCAAATTTCCCGCCAAATAACTGATTTAGCAGTGTCCCAAGTGTACTTACTTTGAGACAATGCTATGACGTCATAGTTCACACTTAAAAATCCAAAACTGTATTGTTTGAAAGACAAAGGTTCATACTTTGTATTGATCACATTATCCCCTCAATAGAATCACTCATGCATCCCATACCATGATCACTTTCATTATTTACTGACCGCCCCTCGTAGTAGTATCATCCGCAAATTGTGTTATCTTTACCTCTTTGATACCATGATCCACATAGGGTAATTCAATTCCTCTAATTTCACTTGATTGTCTTATTTTATTGGCCATGATTTCAGCCGCTATGATAAACAATAATGGTGATAAATTACAACCTTGTCTAAGACCGTCTTCTTGTATAAAGAAATTTGACATGAGTCCATTATGAGATATACAACTTAGAGTATTATAAAACAATGTAGTTATCCATTTTTTCATGGATTCACCAAAGTTAAAACTTTCAATAGCATATAAAATAAAATCTCTTCTGATCGTGTCAAAAGCTTTACGAAAATCAATACAAATCATAGCACCTTCGATATTATTTTCTTCGGTATATCTTAAAAATATATCTGAGTGTACTATTCAACTGCACCTGCAGCCTTGCAAATCTTTGTAAATGTAAATGTGTCCAACAGTGAGAAATGAAGGACAGGAAGCTGTCATTATTCTAGCTCATTGTGTTCAAATGTGCAGGAAATTACTTAGAACTGACCTCTAATAGGATATCTACTA
The DNA here is from genome assembly GCA_035610835.1 of Ophiura sarsii. Classification (NCBI taxonomy): domain Eukaryota; kingdom Metazoa; phylum Echinodermata; class Ophiuroidea; order Amphilepidida; family Ophiuridae; genus Ophiura; species Ophiura sarsii. The sequence continues at coordinate 68,647,768 of CM069447.1, forward strand.
ATATGCGATTTGCTGTAAGGGTACAACACTCGCCAAAACGTGTTGCGTTTTATGTATACACATTGTATGTGATTTTTTGATTTGAATAATCCCAATGATAACGTGCTTAGAAATATATCATATCTAAGAAATTAAATACTAGATTGTAAGTAAACTTACGACATCTAAATTATGACATCTAAATTTCATCAACACAAAATGAATTTTGTGTTGAAGCAACAATATCGACCCCCCCTAAAATTAGATCACGTTTGTTTGCATAACTCACACACAACTGTACGTTTTGATAAATTGAAACGGGGAAACAAGGTTTTCTCTTTTCAATATCATGTTCACTTTTCCCAAAACAATTACATTTGCCCAAAATGATATTTTCAGAAAAAGTGGCACTTTTCAAAATCGTATGTAAGAAAGTTACAAAAATATCTCCAGTGCTTTTTATAGATTCATTTCAATTGTCTTTATTCTCAAATAAAAGTCTTTTCTTTCTTTAGCTGGTCCTTATTTGAAATAAACAAAATAACATGATTGACTAGCCAAAAGTGTCCACCATTCACGTCAATAACTTTCCCTTTGAAAAGTGCCACCTTTCGGAAAACATCATTTTGGGGAAATGTGACTGTTTTGGGTAAAGCAAACAAGGTATTGAAAAGCAGAAACTTTGCGTGGGTAGCCAGGCGTTTTCCCTTTTTGTTAGTGTTTAAATCTTTAAACATGTAACTTAACTGTGTGTGGAGTTGAGCAAACAAACTCGTATAGGCTCTTGAAAAGTTCCATTTATTCTGAAAACATCAACTTGGGGGAAATGTGACTATTTTGGGAAAAGTAATAATGATATTGAAAGGGGAAGCTTTCTATGGGTAGTCAAGTGTTTTTATCTTTCATAAGTGTTTCAATCCCTCAAGTTATGGAAACAAATGTGATCTAATTTTAGGGGGGGGGGGGGACTTACTTTTTATGAACCCTTTATATACCGGTCGATACTGGTACACACGCTATCAATAGTGATTTGTCCAAGTATTGAACGATACTGGTACATAATTGTTGAACATTTGGAACGTCGTCTGCAGCCGCCTGCCGCGTGGAAAGTGTTAACTGTTCTGTTTGAATACTGACTCTGATGACTTCGTTAGTATGATGGATCTAAATAGTATACATTTGAACAACGAAATTTCTCTCGTACATTCCTTGGTTCCAAAATAAAATAAAACAAAACCACAAAACCTCATCTACCAGTCATTATACATGTACAAATGACAATGTCAATCTCTGGAAGAAATTAAAAGATAACGCGAGATGTTACGTGACTTACCTGTTTTGTACGATTCTATAAACCAATGGTTCTAGCCAACCTTTGGTCACTTCACAGTGAGAATCAAGTACCACGAGTATTTCCCCTGTAGCTTCAGCCATTCCGAGATTTCTGGCTTTTATCATACCAATTCGCGTTTCCATATGCAAGAGTTTGATATTGAAGTTCAGTTTCTTGGTATAATCATCTAGCCTCGACGGTAGTAGATCAACTGAAATAAATCATAAATTGTCGTAATCTTATTCATTATCCTTTATTATTAAAACTCATGAAAATGCTACCATCCTGAAACTTCTGGACCTTTCAGCTGCCTTTGATACTATTGATCATGACATTCAAATGTCGTTTATTATAGGTAGCATCGACTTACGACTTGGATACTAGTGCTACTACGCCCTATACTATTATAGATCCCCAAAACTGAAAAACCCACATGTGTTTTTCTTGTGGCACAAATCATTTGTCGGCAAAAATAAGATAAAATTGGGAGAAATAAAATAAAATTACAATAATAACATAAAATTGGCAAAAAATAAATAAAATAAAAGCTGGGAAAAATAAAATATAATTGGGAAAATAAAATAAATATTGGAAAAAATAAAATAAAATTTGCCGTGATTATAGTGGCAAAAAAAGAAATAGTGAAATATAAAATGAAAATGGGATGAATAAAATAAAATTGTGAAAAATGAAATAAAATTGTGGAAAATGAAATTAAATTGGCAACAATAAAATTAAACATTTAAATTGGCACCTGTATTACACCATAGAAACGGCTTAGGCTATTAAGGGGGGGGGGGGGGGGGGGGGCGGTCTATGTTATTTTCACCAATTTTGGAAACAGATTTTCTCAATGTTACCATGGGTTTACCCCTTAGAGTCATATATCAAATTGAAGCTTAGGTAACAGCGTTTTAGAAAATGCGCGTTATTTTGATCTGGTTGCTATGGTAACCAGACAAGGCCTCTGATTGGCTAAACACTGGTACAAAGATAACTAGAAAACTAAATGTTGCATGTTCACCATACTTTGGTAGATGATGTATGGGAACAATGCGCACAAATTAATGAAGCCGGATTTTTATACGGTTGCCATGGTAACCAGGAACCGACCAATCAGGTAATTTGACGTTATAATTCAAATTTGGAAAGATAAATTGAAAATCCGGCTTCATTGGTTCATTCCCCTATTCAAGCTTATTATCCATTCCAAATATCACCCTGATACGAGGTTTAGTTTTCTAGATATCTTTGTACCAATATTTGTACCAATATTGTTTACGTGTTTTATAGTTGAGATATCGTGCAAAACGTATGAAAAATATTAAAATTGGCGAGAAAAAAAAAGTTGACATTTTGGATAAAAATAGTTGTTCAATTATTGAAGAGCATGCATTTAGACACATTTTGAGGCATTTTGGGTGAAAATAGCAATTATATTAGCATTTTTATTGATTTTTAAAGATAAATGGCTTAAAAATAGCCGGGTGAGAAAAATAAAGAAATACATAAGAAATTACGTTGACTTTGAAATTTTGATGATTTATGATGTGCAATTAATTATTTTAATATTTTAATAAATAAATTTGATCAAATGTTAAAATTATTTGATCAAAAAATAATTAAAACTGAAAATGCTTAAAATCGCAGGGTGAGCGTTTTCTACATACAAATGTATACAAAACACCACCGATATTTTGAGACACCCGAAACTCAATCGACCATAACTTCGGAACCGAAAATCCAATTTACCTCAAACAAAAAGCATTTTAAAGCAGAGACTTCTAATATCTCATTTTTGTCAGAAGCACTGAATTTTACTATCTGACTAACATAGACCCCCTTTAAATAGTTGCTTCGTTCGGTTGTCTCTTTTGTTTTCATATTTGTTTATTTGTCGATCTGTCGGTCCGTGAATCGGGGTGTCTGTATGTTGTATTTTGCTTGTTTGTTGGGGTGTCTGTTAGGGTGTTTGTTTGTTTGCATATTTATTAGTAAATTATTATCATTTTCTCATTTAATTTGTATTTGTTTGCAACTCACCCGCAGTGCTAGCATCGTTCACAAGGACAATTTCCTTCAAACACGGCGGTGATCGATTGATGACACTATGAACTGTTCTCCAGAGCATACTCCAAGGCTCGTCATGAAATACTATCACAACTGATGTCTTAGGGAGGATCGTAGGATAGCGAAGTGGTAGACATCTATCAAAGAAGACAGATTAATACTAAACGGTTTTGCTGATCTATACTATCGCTGTGTTATCATGACATGGTATAGATGTGCACTTACTTCTTCGCGGCAATTTCACGTGGGTTAGTGGTCAGAGAGTGGCCAGTGAAGCCACACCCCTTTTTATTTATTAAATGTTACCCTCTGATTGTTTAATTCCCTGGGGGCATTTCAGTGGCTGACCCCCGGAAAGGTACATTGGTACCCAAAAATGCGTAAAAGGTTGTCGATTTTTTTTCTGCAGACTGCTTGAAAAATTGAGAGCAGGGGGGAGGGGGATGGGGGGAGGGGGAGGGGGTAGTTAGGACATATTCTCATCAAAACCGGCCCCCTAAAACCGCTGTACAAAGGGGGTGTTTAAAAAAAAAGGTACATCGTAACATTTTACGGGGGGGGGGGGGGCTGCCCCTTCCGCCCCTACTGTATCCGCTACTGCATTTGAAAATTAATATTTAAAACATGATGTTTTACAAGAAAGATATGAAAGAAAGTAATACTACACATTGTTACGATGAATTTAAAATTACCCTTTTGATCGCGGGTCTGGTAAAGTTCTATTCAGGGAAATTCTGTCACTGAGAAAAAGATTGAATCCGCTGTAATCAAATAGCACTTTTTGCTCGTATTTGTTGTGATCGGTTTCCATATCAATAAGAGCTGGTTTTCCCATGTCACCGAGTCCTATCATCACTTTGGATCGGAGCTGTGAACCTGGAAAAAAACACACACCATAAAACAAAATGTATGCGCGCAAAAAGTAATGCCCTTTTCTGTATTCCTTTTAAAGTGTTTGAAAATATCTTAATTGTCTCCTGTAATTTAATAAAATTGACTATACATTAGTTTGCTCTATTTGCATCAACTGATTATAAGTATTTGTCTCTTTGACGCTGTATGGAATCGACGACTTAACATTTTCTCCGTATGATAAGTACTTTCCTGTCATGAGACTTCCAAATGATCCACGGGAGAGCGTATTAAAACCAGAATTATTTTATTTTATGAAATCAGCTCACAAATAAGAGGATGATTATGATTAAGGCTACGGGTAGAGTCGGGTATTATCGAAGAACTTGATCGAACTTGATCACTGTTCCAGAATTACTTCTCGTGCTAGCGACAACTAAAACTAGTATTACCTTGCAAGGAAGAACACCTGGCATAACATATTTCCCATTACAGTTACTTCGCCCGTCCTCCACGGCTCTTGTAAGACCCTAACATATACAATTAAAAAAAACCCTGTAGCAAACTAATCTCCCGAACACTGTTAACGGAATCACTAACCGCCAGATTGACAACCACCAAATTCGAACACCGCGAAACCCACTAACCGCGAAATTTGAGAACTGCTCTAGTTATCATTATTATAAGCCACAACTCAAACCAGTATCATCATCATCATCATCATCATCATCATCATCATCATCATCATCATCATCATCATCATCATCATCATCATCATCATCATCATCATCATCATCATAATAATTATTTATTTCCATATAACAAACATTTACAAACATCAACAGTATCAACATACACAATTGAAAAACAGCGGTATAAAAATATGGAGGAAAAGGCAGGGAGGCGAATAAAGCCTGTAAGTTGCCTTTCCCCTGGCAAACAAAAAGTTACAACATCAAAATATCCCGGCAAAATAGACTAACGGACAAGACGAAGGACAGTACTTGAAAAGAATCTAATAAATATGAGATATGAAATTTGAGATATTTTAGTTTTGGATATAGTTTTTAAGAACAGTACATAAATCTAATTGTAATTTGATATGAGGTTGTGTTTCAATTATTTACGGAAGTGCTTAATAGATTTGGATTTTCTTAATTTTTCCTCTAAAGAGTTCCAGAAAATGGGCCCCCGTACGGACAGAATGATCAGGAAATGTTTTTCTGTTGTTTGTTACCTTAAGATTGTTTACCTGTTTTGTTTGGTAGTCGTGGATGTCAGAACGCTTAGTAAAATAGCTATTAAATGTATTAGGCAAATAAGTTACAGAATATTTATAAATAAATATACCTAGTTCCAGAGAATACATATCTTCAATATTCAAAATGTTGTACTCCTTGAATAAAGGCCGAGTATGATATCTGTAATGGCTATTGGAAATTGTTCCTATTGCCCATTTTTGAAGTTTGATAAGTTTATCCAAATAAGTTTTACATGCATTTCCCCAGATGAGGATATCATAATTAATTCAAGGCATAAACCAATGTTTCTCGATACAGTTTTTGAAATGCAATCAATGTGACATTTCCAGGCAAGGTTTTCATCTATTAAGATACCTAAACATTTGGTTTGTTTTACTCTGTCCAACAGAGTGCTGTCTAGGATGACATTTGAATCTGGCTTTACTTTGACAGCTGTCATATGAGGCGTACCCAAAATCATATAATTAGTTTTGCTGGCGTTCACTGATAACTTTAAACCAATTGCCTACTTTTTTAAGTTCAGTATTTACAAAACTTATTTGGCTATCAATATCTTTATGTGAGTAAAGAATAGTGGTAACGTCAGCAAATAAAATAAAATCAAGAACATTTGAAGTACTGTTATATCATTTACATAGAGTATAAAAAGTAATGGACCCAGTATCGACCCCTGTGGAACACCACACATTATATCATCAAGTTGTGAATCGGATGAATTATAAGATACATATTGCTTTCTATTACTTAAGTAGTTTTTAAACCATTCTAGTACAATGCCACGAAATCCATAATATTCTAATTTATAAAGCATATATACTATATTCTTAGACTTATCTAAAGCGTTTGAGCGTTCGATACCATAATTTATAAAGCAATATGCTATGATCGATGGTATCAAACGCTTTAGATAAGTCTAAGAATATTCCAATTGTAGTTTCATTTTGTTCCACTGTAGTATTGACTTTATCTACAAGCTATATTATAATATCCATATAGGTAGAGTGATTTGAACGAAATCCAAATTGTTTTATCATTACGGATTTCATTAATATTTATATAAGTCATACATTTATCAAATAAAAGTCTATCTAAAATCTTTGAAAAGCATGGTAGAAGTGACACTGATCGATAATTAGAAAATACCTCAGCGTCTTGTTTTTTGAATATGGGTATAACCTTGGCTATTTTGATATAGATAGATTAAATATACTTGTAAGAGGTTTGATAACCTATTTACAAACTCTTTTATGATAAAATTGCCTACGTTATCATAGCCAGCACTTTTGTTTGGATTGAATTTCGCTATTATTTGTTATATCCATTTCCACAATAGGTTTCATATACATAGTATTTACATTAGGATTATGAAGGTAGTCATAACATTGTTTATCAGTACTTTGATTTTGAATATTAGATGCCAGTTTCTGGCCAACCGTTACAAAAAAAGTCATTGAATTGGTTTGATATATCTTCAGGGTGAGTAAACACATTGCCCTGATCATCTTTACATTATCTCTGTCTAGACTGTTGTTTTCCTCGACCAAGAATATTATTTATAGTGTTCCATGTCTGTTTCATATCATTCTTACACCGTTCAAATTTCAAGAAAAAAGTTTTCCTTTTTGCTTTACGGATAAACGTGTTTAATTTGTTTTGTACGTTTTGAATTTTTGAAGACCAATTTTGCTTGGTGAGTTAACATATTGTTTATACAACTTGTTCTTCATATTGATACTTTTCAACAGGCCTTTTGTTATGGTTCTTTTCTTCCATTACAACTACGTTTCTTTAATGGTACATATTCGTTACAAAGAATCAAATTTATCCATAAACGTATCATAATCATCATCTGCATTGTTGTTATCAAGTATTTCCTGCCACTCAATAGCGGATAATATCTGTTTATATTTTGAAATATTATCCTCAGTATGACTCCTCTTGAAGGTAATCCTATTGGTACTGCCAGGCGGTTTAGTGAGATTATTACGAGTTTCTAACACGGTTGGCAAATGATCAGTTATATCAGTAACCAATATTGAGGATTTAATGATATTGTCATCATTTGATATTATCGATAATTGTTGCAGTAGTCTCAGTAATTCGTGTAGGTTTATATGGTAGGCAATAAAGAATACGAATAGATGAGTTCAAGATAATCATGAGTAGGTCTATGGTTGTCGACCTTTAAAAGATCAATGTTAAAATCTCCCATTATATAAATTGTTTTATTCTCGGTATTCAATTTCTTCAAAATTGAGTCAAAATCCTCTATGAAGTTATTTATACAAGCTCTATATAATCGCCTACTTCTACATTCTTTTCATTATTACATTCAATTTCAATAAAACATGATTTATAATTAGAGTTGGCGTGGCAAACATCTTTTCTCAATTGATTTGGTTGGACATATGCATGCATATTCCACCTTTCTCTCGTCTAACTCTGTTTGTGTATTCTACTTTGAACCCAGAAAGATTATAATAGTCATCTGGTGTTGTTTGAGATGAGTTTCTGATATTCCAATTACGCTAAAGTCCTTCTTTAATAAGTCAATGCATTCTTTAAGTGTTTCGACATTTTTCGATAAACTTCTAATATTAACATTAAGGAAACTATATTTACCCCTACTGCCATTAGACTCTAAATGAAATTGTTCTGGTGTAAGGTATGTGCATTCATGCCAGTGGCGTAACAGCAGGGGGGGGGGGGGGGGCACAGTGCCCCCCTGAAGGTGCTCAGCAGGAAATTCAAACCTACCCACCAGGAAAAATGGGTGGAAGGGAAAAGAGGAAAAGAAGGGGGAAAGGGAAAGAAAAGAGAGAGAGATAGGAAAAAGGGAGGAAAAAGAAAAAGGAAAAGGAGAAAAAAGGGGAAAGAAAGAAAGAAATTTTCGCAGTACAAAAAGCACAACAGTCAACAAATTGTTTTTTTTACTGCGAAATGTTGTGACCTGTGACCGTGCGAAATGTTGTGACCGTGCGAAATTTGTGACCTTGCGTAATTTTGTGACCGTGCGAATTTTTTTGACCCTACCCTACCATCATCAAGGTACATATTTGTTTTAAGCGGGCTTTTATAATTATATTCCTGAAGAAATGCGCGTGTGGTGTGTGAATGTTTGCAATTTGTAATACTAATTTGCCCTCATGGTCGGGCAAGGAGCAAGTTGCGCATCCAAGCACCTCTGAAATGGACCCTAAATGGCGTAAACCAGAACACTATTTTGATACCCTTAAATGGTTTAACACATACAAACCCTACCCTAAACGGCGTTACCAATACTCAATAATGCACCCCTAAATGGCGTAATATAGTAATGCTAAAAATAATCTTAATTCATAATCAATGCATGAAATTGGCAATTAAGTATATCAATTTTGCATGCATTCTAACATCATATACTTTTTCACATTACGGGCTAGTCCTGGCATGCCTGGGGGCTACTGTACCCCATACTGTACATTATTGTAACGCACTTTCCGTGGTGTTCCTATGGATTACGACTTAAGTTAATAAATACTAGTTGTGTGTACAGCAGTAATCATGGTTCATTGATCGTGATTTGTTATCTTCATTATGCCTTATTTATTGTTAATATTGTTGTCATTATAATCATACTCAATCATTTATCAGCATCGTGAAACAATAATCGGCAAACATCAACAACGATATAGCGAGCGTGTCGTATTTGACTTATCGCAGCTCGTCGCCCACACTGTGAAACCTAAGCACTGTCCTCTATGAGGAAAGGTGCAGTACATACAACAATTGGTACCCCTAAACGGGGCCTAAACGGGGCCTAAACGTTGATACCTCGATGCTGTAATGGAAACCCTAAAGTTCGATGCCCCTAAAAAGTACCCCTTTTGCAGAAAGACGTTGACGACGCCGTGTGGTGAATTCTGGACCCTTTTCGACGTGTTTTTTTTGGACGCGGATGCGTACCCGCTTGGTATGTTCACTGACCCTGGGAGGTCTGGGCGCAATTCCACCAATGTCAAAGTGAGAGAGAAGGGGAGGGGGGGGGGGGGGGGGGGGGGGGAGAATCAATTTCCCGGTCCTACAATAACCTTGACGAAAGTCACTGAAGTTACAATGTAGGCCTACTACATGCCCACACAAATCATCTATTGTTTGGAAAGTTAAATCTCTTTCTCTTATCTTAAGCAAGTTTTGTTTCGCTTTTCACTTCTTTCACTTATTATCTTCCCTTCCTTATAAACTAATCTATACATATTTCTTTTCCTTCCTCTATTTCTTTCCTTTTCTTTCCTTCTTTTTTTCTCATCCTCTCTTCCCTTTTCTAGTATACTGTTCAGTGGCTGCACCAGCATCACAATATTGAGGGGGTTAGAAAAAAAGCATTCGTTTGGTTTCAAAACAATTTACTACGGTATGAAGACAAATTAATTAGCTTTAATATGCATTTTATCTGGTTTAGATTGGTTGAGGGAAACTTATTTTACGCTGTTTTGAATGAAAGTGACCAATTTAACGTTTGAACACGCTTCCAGATCTTGACCATTATATTTCATAAGATACGACCAATAAAAAAATTACAATACCGACAGCGAAAGGATCAATTCCGTTGTTATGAAATGATTAAAGTGTGGTAATTGTGTCATAAATAGGCCTTAAAGCTGTCTATTGTCCCTCAGTGCAACCATCCTAAGCACACTCTCAAAGATCAGGAGAAAGACTAAACAAGATGCTGGATTATCAAGTGGGTTTCTATATTCATTAACAGGAATACATTTTACATGTAGGGAGAGAAAGAGAGGGATAGACTATATTACTTACTAATCTTACTGTGGACATTGACAATTTTTGATTGGTTCAAGGATAATGTTTACTTAATCGGACATATTTACGAAAAATAAGTGCAATATTATGTTTATTGATTTTATCAAAATACTATATCGTTTATTATTCACATTATCAGATAGTCACTGGTGACAATTTTTATTCAATATCCTCATCTTGTTTATCATGTTTATGAATATCCCATGCGGACTATTTAATCCTTGCAATTATTATTTATTAACTGACAGTGGTGATACGATTTAATCCATATTTCATGTTTTAATCTATTAGGAGACAATTTTGAACAAGTCTATTGTCTACTTAATTCTTTTAATAAACAAATCTATGTGTAGTGCTTTACATCATAATCCTAGTAAACATTATTAAGCTCGTTAAGCTTGAAATTAAAAACCGTGTTTTGGGTGAAAAAACAGCTCCTGTACAGAAATAGTCATATTTACTTAACGGTATCATCAAATAGCGTGATCTTTTCCAGATGATAGCAAAGAAATGGCGCAATCATTTAAAGTTTTGTTTGCCAGAAATATTTATTTTTTATTTTTTCAATTACATGTAGGGTAAATTTTTTTTGACTCACCCTGTATTGCTATCTTAGCTTACTAGAATACTGCTGATCAGTCAAATTCATTATTACAAGATAGTTACTTGATGAGTTTTCTTTATGTGCAATTTACAGAGTAGTCAATCAGTCAATAGTAGATTATCTCTCGGAGCGGGGGGGGGGGGGGGGGGGGGGTAAACATAAAGGGGAAAAGTGTACTTTACGTCCCAGATACTGGTACACCAGTATCGTGCAATGCTGGAACATAAAAGTTTCCAGTATCGATCGATACTGGTACGAATATACTGTTCCAGTATCGGTCGATACTGGAACTCCAAATTGTGTTCCAGTATCGAGCGATATTGAATTTTCTTATGTTCCAGTATCGGTCGATACTGGTGCACATGCTGCCAGTAGTGATTAGTCCTAGTATTGGACGATACTGGTACATAATGGTGTTCCATTTTATATATGCCAGCATAGTCCGATATTGGAACACAGACTTTGTACCAGTATCGAATGATACTGGGTGTTCCGGTGTCGGACAATACTAGTACAGTCTAGAATCTGGGACCTAAAGTACACTTTTCTGATATCTGATATTTAGAACTGATATAAAGACATCAAAAAAAGTAACTCGGCTGTTGTAAAAGCACCTATAATTTTAAAATTGTTACTCATATTCTAAAAATGAAAATACCAGGAGACGGACAATTTAATTACGGTGATTTTGACACCTTGTTTGTTAAAATCGATAAAGTATTGTTGTCGCGGTATGTGCTTACAGATGAAAAGTGCCATTTCCATTGTTGCATTAACTCCTATTGATCTCTCTGATTCAACGTGAAGATAATAGGGGGAATTTTGATAGTTTGTCCATGGCGATGACCTGTCCTGTCTGTCTTTTCGGACCTTCTGAGCATTTGGAGTTTTAAATTCATCCTTTTTAATTGTAAAGAAGTACGCCTGTCATCCCCATTAAATTTGCCCCGGATTATGCTAATCAAGTTTACAGCACAACAAGAACAGCTAATCAAAATTCTCGCTATTATCTTCACGCTGAATCATAAAGTTCAATAGGAGTTAATGCAACAATGGAAATGGCACTTTTTATCTGTAAGCACATACCGCGACAACAATGCTTTATCGATTTTAACAAACAAGGTGTCAAAATCACCGTAATTAAATTGTCCGTCTCCTGGTGTTCTCATTTTTAGAATATGAGTAACAATTTAAAAATTATAGGTGCTTTTACAACAGCCGAGTTACTTTTTTTGATGTCTTTACTTGACCAATAGGTACATTTTTGTCTCTTAGAATTGGCCAAATGATCAACATTTTTTCATCAGTTACCGTCACACTAAATTGACATTCGGTTTCAGTGTATCTCTAGAAAAGTACAACCAGTACTCAGACTAATTTACTGTGCATTTGTAGCTGAGATTCAAAGCAACAATTGTGGAATATTTCATAGGAATGGCTTATAAGTTATGATATAGGAGTTAGAACTGTTTTAATGGCACTTACATTTTTCCACCAGATAGAAGCTCCCGATATAATCCCCAGGTGGCAAATAATATTTCTTGATTAGGCTTATGTATAAATGTGGAAGTTTAGTTTATAATGGATTTTTTTCTGAGATTCAACAGCTCCAATATGAAAACTGGCAATTGAAGAGTATCCATATTATTCCTGAATATCGCACGAATATAAATGCAACAAATATCCTATATCCAAACAATACTATGATATTCCAGGACGACGAGGGGGCGATCGCCCCCCCCCCCCTAATATTAACTGTCGTGTCGGTTGAGATTTGCACTGTCGGTTCATTTGACAAGAGGAATCATGAAATTATGACGGTCAAAAGTACACAGATGGAAAATAGACAATGAAGGAAGGTGACATGACTGACCATCTGATCCTATATATTCATCTAGACTGGGTCCCCGCGTCCCTCTTTATGGCCGCCATCTTAAAAAATGGCGGACCAAGAGCACCCTCGTAGGGGCCGTGTGGAAAATTGGGAAGACAGGAGGAGCGAGTCTAATATTCACCCCTCTGCGCCAAATAAATAATTTGTCTATCATCATTTACCTTGATTATCTTGATGACTCGACTTTAAATTGTCAGCATTCTTCAGACCATCAGCCAACAATCTTTCACGTGTGTCAATGGATGGGATACCTAGCAGTCCCGTCCTGGATGGAGCTTTTCCTTTGAAAGCATGATACTGGATCAACATTTGTCCAAAAACATAAATACTAAAAAATAATAGTAACACAAATAATAATGTCTTTTTCTTAAATAGCATAGTGATGTTTTATGCGCATGCAGTAGATAACTCCAAAGTGTGATCCTGTATATCAATGACAGATTTACTTAATTAACAGAACAAAATATGTACACTGTCAATGATGTGCTCACATATCACGAAACCACTCTCAATTTATGAAGATATGCTGTATATGTTATCATCATTCAGTGAAGAAGAGAGGGCGCTACGGTATTAAACATACCGGCTACTCAGACGGCGGTGGACATGATTGGCCTTCATGTTTGCATTCGTATTAGACTATAGCGTATTTGCGAAATTTGATTTGATCATCTGTAAAATTTGTCATAACTTTAAAATAATTATTTGCAATACAAATCTATTATAGACCCCGGTGTAAGTGCTTGTTACCGTTAACCGTAGAAAGGTGGGTTTCGATAAAGGTCAACATGAAGGCGGCCACCATCTTGCTCTACGTGGTGGTGTTCGCCGTCAGGTAATTGAAGTTGAACTTGCTAGAAAATGTCCAGCTCCAGCTTTTTTTCAAATTTATTTTCATTCATCATTTATGCATTTTGCATAGCATGATTACATTACATATCACACATTCACAAATTCACAAATTAATCCATGATTGCATCACATTAACCAAATCATAAAGCATAACAAATAGATTTGTTAAGATTGGTTCATTCAAACATCTATAATTGTAATAATGTCCTTACATTCATTTCATTTTTTGTTATAAACTGATTCGTTTGTTAGTTTCTTTTCAAATAATAATATCCAAAAATAATTATTTTTTAATCATTTCTTGTGTTCAATTCTTTAAAACAAATATCAAGATCTGGTGTTTTAGAGCCCCTTGAAGATCACAATTGACAGCGGCAGGTAGCTGTCCGCATTGGTTCAGACGCTTTTATGGGCCCCTCACATGTATCCGTATGATAGAGCTGGGCGGCCCCTTACTGTCTTATAGAAAAATAACAGAGTCCAACACTGTGAACAATCAGCAAAAAATGTCAATGCATTGATTTTTTTTATACAGTTCTATACCGGGTCCTCATCGGCCTGGAACCGGGCTAATATCACCTCCTCACCAGGTCCTACCGGCCGGAACGCCTGTGTACCGGCCGAACCGCCTTGATAACGTCATCAAACGTCCTTTATAAGCTGAGCGCTCAATCTCGCCCCTTCGCATTAATTCTGGGAATCTCTGTATTACTCACATGTATCCGTGTATCCTGGCCGGACCCTTACCGTGTGACAAATTGGTGCAGACGGTGGTAAACGGTGAGGACACACGGTGTGCCGTTTCCTGTCCGTTGAACACGTTGCCCTATACATGGCCGGCCATTCGCGCCCGGCAGGAATTTTAAGCATGCTCAAAACTCCTGCCGGGTGAGTTAAAGCGGCGGCGAACGATGAGAGCCTGGTTTGAGGATGGTATAAAGACGGCGCACACGTTTCGCCTGTTCGCAGGGCGTATGTGGTAGGCGGCCACCTTACCGTCTAATAGAAAAACAACAGAGTCCAAACAATTAGTAAAAAAATGTCAACGGGTGCATTGATTTCTTGTTGTGGTCATCGGGTCCATATCGTTTTATATACGTCATTCATATATTCTTGTTCATTGATTGGTTAAAAGTGGGTCACATGATCAAAAATAAACACGCTATTTTGCACAAAGGACTATTTACGGCTCCCAAAAGTACTATTTACGGCTCTAAAAGTACTATTTACGGCTTCTAAGTTGACTATTTATGGCCAGCAGATATTAACACAGTTTTCATGTCGCAGTGCGTGAAGTATTAAGGTAAATTGAATTACGACGTTGAGAACGAGAATAATACATTCTGCCGACATCCTACGAGTGTTCACTGCAAAATGTAAGGCTTGCAATGTCGGCCCTGTGTTTTGACCCTGTGCAGACGACAGAGGTCCATTTCAACAAAAATCAAAACAACAAAAACTAAAAATTGATACCGGTGAAAATGCAGCGAGCGTTGACCTCCGCCACGGTTTCAGGTCACAAAACAGATCAAGTACAGCGTGTCGGTGCTTGACGGGTTTTGCAAGCAGGCGGGCGTCGATTATGGCGTACTTGACATTGCAGCTCTTGACCGTCTTCTGTCGAAATTTTACGCAGGAGTGAGGAATAAATCAGGAAATATGTACAGGAAGATCCAGTCCATAAGATTTGGCTTACAGTGGCATTTTATGTCCACGAGAGATGAAGATATTAACAAAGGTCGTGAGTTCTCTGTTTCCAGCAAGGCTTTTAAAGCTTTGTTAGTTACCCTGAAAAAGAATTGGAAAGGTGCAGTGAAGAAGCATCCACCAGTCAGCAAGCCCGATATGGAGAGCATTCAAAGTAGTTTGCATTAGATACAGCCAGTGGCTTACAAGATAAAGTGTTCGTTCACGCAATGTTGTACTTCGCCAACCGAGGCATGGAAAACTTACGTATCATGAAACCTGAACACTTCATATTAAACACAGACACTGAAAACGGACGAGAATTCTTTAGTCTGACTGACTTTGGCACAAAGAATCATCCAACGGATGATGCACAGAGTAAAGGAGGTAGAATGTATAGTATTCCTGGCAATCCTCGTTGCCCAGTTGCCACCATGAAGCAGTATCTAGATAGAGTTAATCCCAAATGTGATTGGATGTGGCAACGCCCAAAGAAGAATGTCGCATAAACCGATAATGTGTGGTACGACAATGCACCTCTCGGGCGAGACACGCTTCAAAATATGATGAAGAAGATCAGCACAGCTGCTGGATGCATGAAAGTTTAAACAAATCAGACAATGTCTTCGCGCTACAACGTGTACTCTTCTGGATCATGGGGGCTGTGTCAATCGTGACATCATGACAGTTTCTGGCCACCGTTCAGAGACTTCCATAAAGTACTACGTCAATACTAGTGAGGAGAAGAAGGAAGAAATGTCTGACATAATAAAAATTATCAGCTACGCTAAACAAAGCAGGTCCATCTATAATTTATAAGAGTACCGTCAACAAAGCAGGTTCATCTGCGAGTACTAGTGTATGTCGATCTGTTGGTGAAGCTCAGCCTTCTGGAAATATTGACGTCACTGCCACAAAGCCGCCACTGAGTTTGAGCCAAGTGGAACTCTTGTTGGCGGACCTACAAAAAAAAAAAAAAAAGTCCTGTGCTTCAGGATGTTAGCAACACTGCCAACACAGTTCAATGCAATGTTAGCAACAAGAATCCAGCCTTCCAAATCCAGAACTGTGTTGTTCACATTCATAACAAATAAATCTACCTAAGTTCTGCAGATTGTAAATATGTTGGAGTTATGAAACTGTTTGTTGAAACCATCTTGGAATTTGACTGTTACATTATAATATTGTTAGAATATTGACTGTTGCGCATACGTGTTGAGACTTTTAAAACTTTTAAACTGAGAAATGAAGATTGGAACTTACCGGATGATTTTGGAATAAATTTGAACTTTATGAAACTAGAAATAGTATTAGTAGTACTATAGTATAAATGTGTGACTGTCCAAGCAGGAAATGACAAGACGACAGGAATGGCTACAGCGGGTAAGTTTGAATTCTTTGATTTTTACAGCAAAATATTTTAAGGGTCCATATCCAAACTCTCAGTGCTTTTAAAGCATTTTTCTAGCGATTTAAAAGCGCTTTTCCAACGGTATTTCGTTCTATTGTTAAAAGCATCGGAAAAAGATCGGTGATTAACTAGAAACCTCTCTACTTATCTGGCGTTAACAATATAACTATTGTAGTACTCTCGATGGCTGCATTAGTGAAGCAGACAGATCAAAGGCGCAAGGAAGGTTGTGTTATATTCTTTAAGAAATACTATATTATAGTATTTCTTAAAGAATATAACACCGATCTTTTTCCGATGCTTTTAACAATAGAACGAAATACCGTTGGAAAAGCGCTTTTAAATCGCTAGAAAAATGCTTTAAAAGCACTGAGAGTTTGGATATGGACCCTAACCAATCAATGAACAATAAATATATGAATGACGTATATAAAACAAATATATACTGCCTTTATTCGAGTCTCTGGATTAAAACTGTGGTCCCTTGGTGACTGCAATAGTGCTATTGCAGTCACCTCGGGCCCATAGTTTTAACCAGAGTCTCTCATGGCAGTATATATTTGTATACTATACTGGGTCCTCACCGGCCGAGTACCGGACTCACCGCCCTCATACATTTGTAGCTTACCGTTCTCAACGGGTGCATAACACCTCCTCACCGTGTCATCGGTCGATACCGTTCTACACCGAGTCTGTACCGGGCACATCCCTTACAGATTTGAAATTCGGGACATAATAGCAACTGCCGTCTGTTGTTCTTGTATCGCTAAAATATTCAGCTTTGAGTAGTAGCGTATTCATGCATGACACATAATCTCCGCCCACATAAATATAAACCATAGGTCGCTATTGGTGTTATAAAAATGAGAAAATGACATTAAATTAGAGAATTCACCATTGGTAGAGCTCGGATCATTCACGTATCGAATAGAGAAAATACTGAACCTCAACGCTAAACGTTTACGTGAAGAATGGCTCATCAGAAGAAAAACAGGAGCCGTTTCATTTTCCCCGGTGATTTTTGACAGTCTTTATCAGATTTCTTATACCACGCGTTAAACTTCATCGATTTCTGAACAATTTGGTATATAGATCTTTGAAATCGGCTCACTAAAACGTGTAATATAGTGACATTAGTAATAGCATTTAATCGATTTTAAATAGTCAGATTATAATATTGCGCAGCTCTAGCAGTTGCCTCGATAGCTCAATCGTTAAGAGCGTTGTGTATTAATACAACGTTTGCAGGTTCGAATCCTGTTAGAATCACATGCTTTTTTAAAAAATAAATGAATCGGTATTTAAATGATCCAACCAAAACAAATCAAACGGGGGCGTCTTGGAAATAACTTCTCTCTAAGGCTGGGTTCACATAGAAGTATACGGTATACGGTATACGGTATTCGCTACACGCTATCACGGGCACGGCGAGTCACATAGGGTATACGCGAGCCCTACTCGTAGTAGCCGAATTGCAGCCACATCCAAACAGGACGGTATACGGTGCACGAAAATCGAACACGCACGATTCCCGGTATACTATACTATACTATACTACACTATACGCAGGTTATACGGCCTTTTTGAATGGTGCCGTCTATGTGACCGAATAGCGTATAGCGAATACCGTATACCGTATACCGTATACTCCTATGTGAACCCAGCCTAAGGGATGTGCGGGTTATCACTGGCCTGGTACCGGGCTCACCGGCCTCATACAGTTTTAGCTTACGGTTCTCACCGTGTCTTCACCGTGTGCATACCACCTCTATACCATTGTATACCGGGTCCTCACCGGTCGGAACGCCTGGGTACCTGCCGAACCGCCTTGAAGGGCCTCCTCATGCTTTCTTTTTTTGAAATAGTCCAGACGCTAAACATGTTTTGGTTTTTTTGCTTTTGTTTTTTGCCTTATTCACTTTTAGTGAGAGTCCGTTCTGCGAACGGTTAACCAGGCGGCATGTACCCGTTCGCAGCCCATCGCTGAGATTGTCTACATCAACCTCCGTCCATCACGCGCTGTAAACGGGCGCAAAACGGGTGCGAAACGGGTGCACCGTCCTATACCTGACTCTCATCGTTCGCCGCCGCTTTTACTCACCCGCCAGAAGTTTTGAACATGCTCAAAACTCCGGTGGTCGTCAAAGTCCCATGAACGTGTTCAACGGACGGGAAACGGCCAACCGTGTGTGCCGCCGTTCGCACCCATTTTCACACGGTAAGCATGGTAAGGGGCCGCCCAGCTCACACGGATACATGTGAGGGGCTCATTAGGAAGATCGTTTGTACACGAGAATCTTTCTGGACGGACGTACGGACCTTATCGTGGCAGCCTGTGAGTGATGCAATATCAAGTATAAGGTACCGAGATGAGATACTGGACTCTGGGGTGAGGCCATTTGCCGATTGCTGTAGGCAAATTTACATACTGGTGCAAGTTACACCTCGTCCACACATTGCACGTGTAGCCATGGACATAACCGGCAAAGTGTTCATACCATAACCTTATTGAGAATGCATGGGACATGTTTTTGGCCGACGGATTGCAGGTCAACAGCATGCTCCAGATGCTTTTGGTTAAAGAGCAAAGAAGATTTCTTGATTCACCCCACGATGCTTCACTTTCATCACATGACCACTGATTTCTGTCACCAGTGTATACTGGTTCCCATTGACATTACAGTGCAAGGAAATGCTTATAAAGTTGTTAAACGAGGGTCTTTAAGAAAATACTGTTGCAAGTAATATGATTGATGTTTCTTTAATACAGTTCTCTCTTGATTTTCTTAAAGACCCTATATTTTTAAAAATACAAGTTTTAGTTGGGATTCAACTTCTTTCATATTTGTGGCAAAATTTACCCTATCTGTACATGTATTACTATGGTAGAGGTCAGACGACCTCCAGCTGTTAATTACTTGAACACATGTGTTGCACTATTTGTTTTGGTGATAAGTCCTGCTGGTACTGTAGGGGCGCTAAGCATGATGGGGTACATCAAGAAATCTTCTTTGGATAAAGAGTGGAAGACCATATACCTCAGGAATATCTAAGACAGCTGATTTAAGCCTGCCTCGACGGTGTCAGGAGTGTAGGCTATTCAAGCACGGTCATACCAAGGTCATACCAGTTACTAAGGCGCCCGTTTTTGTGATTCTTTCCTTAACTGAAAGTGTATACAGACACTTAATAATGTGTGACAAAATCAGTGAATATATATTGCGATTTATTCAAACTGACACGGAACGGGTGTATTTTCGGATTGAGGGCGTGCTATTAAGTAACGCCCCGCCGTCAATTTTTTCACGGCGACACATCAAGTGTCCGTCTCACACTGGGATTATGAATAAGTCGATATCTCAAATGAGGGCGAGCTTGGGAACGGGACTGTTTTTTTAAGGGAACGGTCTCACGTCGCAGCAATTTTCAGGATGAAAAAGAAATCATATTTTTTCGATTTTTAACTCAAAGATAAGCCTCTTTTCCGGTCAGATAATGTTAAAATGTAATTAGTTTTTAATACTAATAAGTTTATACTAAGATGAGTTTTTAAAATTATTTCTGAACACCTCCTCATTAAAAGAATTCAAATAACCAGGCAGAAAAATATATTCCTTATGTTTAACGATGGTATTATATTAATCAGTTCTAAATTGTCGAAAATTGTGAGGCTAATATTTATCAGCGGACCCAATACAAACAGACTTTGTGACTTGCAATATTTCTAACCCTAACGTTTAAAAAAGTAAAATAAATCAGGTGACAAAGTTGTCCTAGTGGGAACCGAACCATGGACCTCTGAATTGCAAAGCATGTCTCTCAACCACTAGACTAGCCAGGGGTTAACTGAAGAAGGATATGGTTTTAATCCTTCTTATACATTACGGAATAAAGCAACACTATTACTACTGCTGATCATAATAATTATGATCAGCACACACAATACAATGAATAGTGACTCGACACACACTAAAACTAGGCTATCCAGGGAAATATTATAATACTAAGATATAATATAGAAACACTGAGTCAGCCATCTTAGATAAGCTTTGTACTCTACGTTTCTCGGTAGACAGCGCTTCTCGAAGCACCGGGTCAGGAATTTTCCTGACCAGGGTTAGTTCATGTCCATGACCCATCTCTGCACTTGGATACTGATACGCGTCATATTATAGGCTTGGTTATCTGTTTATTGGTTATCTGGTAACGGTGTTTTCCATTATTTCATGTCCATAACCAAGCACTGATAGGATGCTGTCACGTGTCACGATGTGAAGGTGTTCATTGGTTATCTAGTGACGAAATATCCCATTAAAGCATGTCCACAACCTATTTCTGTAATTAGATACTGAACCCGTGTCATGCTATGAAGATGTTCATTGGTTATCGGGTGACGGTATCTGCCATTGTTTCATTTCCATGACCCATTTCTGTGTATAAAATAATGCATTGTATGCGTTTACATAAACAACATCTTCTAGCGATCCTTTAACAGTCAGTAAGATCGAATTAAAATATGCGAATTTTTAAATTCGTGTCCGACTATGGGGGCCGCCATTTTGTTTTAAAAGTATATTAGTGTCCCGGATGTACACAGTTAAGAATATAGCAATTAAAGTTTTTTGGTTGCGGGGTAATTTTACTAATTCGGGGGTATGTTAAAACTTGTGAATCCGATAGTTAAATGTATTTACTAACTTTTCACCGACGCCAAGGAAAATCTATAGACGGAAAAAGGAGTAAAAAGTGATTTTAAACCAAAAAAATGGAACAAATTCGTTCGTGTAAGAGGTAGTTTTGTCATTAAAAATGACGTCATTTGTTTTTCGGGGTCAATTGAACGCACAGAATATCATCTGGAATCGAGTTTAAGTCAAATTTAGTTATTTAATGATAAACTGGGCACTCCATTCAAGAAAAGGCATTATTAGCAGCAACTATAATGACGTAATTTTAAAAATGGCGGCCTCCATGAATTCGCCGCACGAATTTAAAAATTCGTATTTTTTTATTCGATCTTACTAACTGTTTAAAATCTAGACACTGGTCATTCCGTGAAATGTTCATGACCCATCTCTGTACTTGGATACTGAATTACGCGTCATATTATGGGCTGGTTCATTGGTTTATCTGGTAACGGTATTTTCCATTATTTCATGTCCATAACCAAGCACTGATAGGATGCTGTCACGTGTCACGATGTGAAGGTGTTCATTGGTTATCTAGTGACGAAATATCCCATTATAGCATGTCCACAACCTATTTCTGTAATTAGATACTGAACCCGTGTCATGCTATGAAGATGTTCATTGGTTATCGGGTGACCGTATCTGCCATTGCTTCATGTCCATAACCCATTTCTGTGTATAAGATGATGCGTTGCATGCGTTTACATAAACAACATCTTCTAGCGATCCTTTAAAGTCCAGACACCCGCCATTCCGTGAAATGTGTTGTGTCTGAAAAGAACCAAGAATACAATAGCAGGCTTTATTATTTTTGAACAATTGCAATCATGATCACATCAAACCCGTCTCAATATGTAAGTCGTAACATTTTATTTTATAATTATATATATAACTTAGACCATTTGAAAACAAGCTCAGTTTTTGTTTTGTTGAGGAGTCTATTTTTGTCGCCTTTGATGAGGTACAGCTTTTTCGTGAGGAATAGATCGCACCGTTAGGATCCGTTGACGTAAGCAGTACGCACGCGCTCTGGTGAGGATAGTCTATCTGATGGCGAATGGTTGGTTCTTCTTCTTTAGCTGCCACGTGTGTCTTGGGAGCTCAGTGTTGCGTTTGTGTTTTCCATTTCTTAAGGACTGTATGTGTTTGTAGTATCTCAGCTGGAAGGGAAGTTCCGTGTATTTCTTGGTGACAGTGTTGTCGGGGATGTCATTTCGGCGTGCAGCTGTTCAGAATTCACACCACCAAATGCTTTCCCTATGCGTTTACATGTAAAATGGTAGTTACAAAAGCCCATTTTCTCGCTTATGAAGCGACTGGAATTTTCAATTTGACATTTTCCTTAAATGTCGTGATATATTTGATCATTTAATCAAAACAAATATATATGGTATCCCCGAAAGTTCTGAGAAACAAGACCCCAAAGTTGGACAATTGATGTAGCGCCCTCATTTATCAGAAAAAGTTGAGAAATGTTGCCAGGTCATTTACAATCAAAATACATCCAAAAAACCTACAAAATGCATTGAAAATATGTCTTTTTCCACTGTGGTATTAGGTAGTAGTCCTAAAATCAGAATTAAACTACAACTTTAATCATTTGGGAGCAATAAGTACCATTTCTGATTAATTCTATAATCAATGGGCCACAGGATGAAAGCTAAGAAAAAACTTTTGATTGTCGTCTCTACAAGGACTGAAATTATTTACTGGCGTGGAATCTGTAGATGATGCTGGAATCTAGGTAATTTCCTTGAAGCGCAGGCAGTCGTCTTTCTTGCGGCAAGTGCATGTTTGGGGTGTTGCTGCGTGCGCTGTTAAGTTGCAGTTCGGTAAGACTTTCTTTTAAAAGTAGCTAGACATAAATACCAAATTATGATGAAACGAATTTAACTGTGTCGTAAGCCCAGGTCATATGGGAGTTATGATGAGGTATGTAGACAATTTGGATGGCTTCCATATGCTATGCAGCGCGTCACAGAAAACAGGCAATTTATTTTGAAAGAAATGTCAAAGATGAATACAAAAATCCATTATCTATTTTCAATTGCTATCCAAACTCGCCTAGTAATAAGGCAACAAACAAAATCCATCTTTTTAACAATATGAATATCTGTGCTAGATTAATGTCCAGTAAATAACTTCGGGATTAGTTATGCTTGATTAAATCCATTGGTTAAAGGAAGGGTCCCGCAAGCGCAACATTGAGCATTATGTGTTAGAAAAATAATTATCGAGCAGAAATAACGTGATCATATAGAACAAAACACCACACTAGTCAGAAAAATGGATGAAAACTGCTATCACTCAACATGCAATTTTTAAAATTCGCGGCGATCGAAAGTCCCGGTGTCGATGACGTCATGGGTATCGGTGCTCAAATTTGCGCATGTGCATTGTATAACTATGACATCATCGACACTGGGACTTTCGATCGCCGCGAATTTTAAAAAGTGCATGTTGAGAGATTGCGGTTTTTATTTGATTTTGTCATAAGTGTGGTGTTTTGTTCTATATAATTACAAACGTTGGGCTCAATAGTTATTTTTCTAACATATAATGCACACTTTTATGCTTGCGGGACACCTCCTTTAAAGATGCGAAGGTAATTTTGAAGGTTAGTTGAAACACGGTTTAAGTTAACAGACTACCCACAATGAATGAAATACAGTTGTTGCAGTAAACCTGATTTCATTAATGAGGAGGAATTCAGCAACACATGTGTTCAACTGATAGTGTAATATGAAAGTTGGTCAAAATGTGATATTTTTACACTATAACCAAGTGCCCCATGAATTTTGATTGATAGTGTATACTTATATAATCCCCTATAATCATGTAATACAATACAAGATGTCGTGCTACTTTCGTCATTTCCGTGCAGATTTGTACCAAGGATTAATGGCTAATCCCTGTGCATCTGGTGAGATAGAACAGGTCAATTAGTTATAGCCTGTTGAATTGCCACTAAACAAGGATTCTCTACAGCGGGAGTGGTTACATTTTAAGTATGGTATCATTGGGTAAGGGCAATGCTGGGAAAAGGCCATTATTTACAGCCTTGGCTCCCTGAAAATGTGTTAGTTCAAGGGGTAAGGGGGGGGGGGGGGGGTGATACATCCTGTTAATGTTAGAACCATCGTCGTACCTTGTTATCATACGTCCATTTCTGATACGAATCACCATTATTACACATTTGCAATGTTCGGTACACAGATTTGCTATCTATACACCTATCGTTATGTCTGATCTCGCCTCGTTTGTTAAATAACCAGATCTGTCAAAATAAAATGAAAAAGGTGATTATTGTAAAAAGGCGCCAACATGTAATTTTATAACTGAAATTCAAAGCCACGAGCATGAACAATTTTAAATAGCTTGGGATCTTGGATCGCGGATTTTGGATTATTAATCTACAGTACCAGGGGGTGAAACTCTATTTGCAGATCAGAAGCAACATCCGGGATTTTTAACTTCCTGGTTATCATTTTTTGATGTCTGCTTTAGGTATAGACATACTTGAGAAGATACGGTTCTGTGCGGCAGACGGTGACTAATCATGAAGTGCATGTTAAAAAGGGTTTGTCTCAAGTCTGAATCAGTACACACACGCTTTTAAGTATCGGGTGATCTTCCAGAACATGCTAGGACCATGTGTACAAATGGTTTGAAAAATCCTCGAAAGTTTTGGAAACATTTAACCATATTTGTTAATCGTCACTTAAGAGCTGCATCCAGGAGTTTGGGATCTTGAATCGCGGATTTTGGAGTACCAATCTACAGTACCAGAAACTCTATTTGCAGATCACATCCGGGAACTTTAACTTACTGGTTATCATATTTTGATGGCGCTGTTTATCGTCTGCTTAGGTATAGACATACTTGAGAAGATACGGTTCTGTGCGGCAGACGGTGACTACTCATGAAGTGCACGTTAAAAAGGGTTTGTCTCAAGTCTAAAAACACACGCACCCCTAAATTTAGGTATCGGATGGTCTTCTGGAACCAGCTTGGGCCATTTTTTGGAAACATTTGACCATATTTGTTGGCATAGCTCCACACAAAATTAGACGTTTTGAGAAATTGAAATGTTAATGAAAAGGGATAACACTTGCCTACTCATAGAAAGTTTTTCCTTTTCAATATTATGTTAACTTTTGCCAAAAAGAACATTTCCGCAATATGATGTTTTCAGAAAAAGTGGCACTTTTCTCCTAGAGAATTTGATTAAGATTATAATAAATCTAGATCGACAACATTTGACAAAATACATTTTTAGTTATCTTGACGAAACCTAAAACCGTGTTTTTGTAATTTTCTCTCAAATGGTCAATTCTATGTTCATGGTTATATTCATCGAATCCTTTTCTTCAAGAAAATGCATACTTTTATATAGATTAAATGAATAATGAAGGAGTTACAGCAGTTCTACGGATTCTATGCCTAAAAGCAAAAGCTTAATTAATCAATTAAGTGACTAATTAATAATCAATTGCCCAATAATTGGCCTTTCAATATTTGCCTTTATTCTTTTTTATTCGAACATGACTTTACATCAATGTTATATAATAAAATATCAAAATTAAATACCTTAAGACCATTTTTGACCAATAAGATCATTTTTGACCCTGAAACTAATTAATTTGATTAGAATTTTGATCATTTTAATTCGAACCGTATCGTGTTTGGATCAAGTCATAACATCGTTGAATCGACTGCCTTATCAAAATGACGTCATCGATAATGAGGTCAAAAGTAAAAATGCAACAGTTTCTCTATAACAGTTATCCACAGCCGAAAGTTATCAACTCGTATTGTTTTGGACCACATTTATTGGGACACGCTGTACTTTAGATCTAAAATAACCATCCTCTGTTTATCCCCAATCTCTAACTACCCCAATCCTGTGTGTTGCCGACAGAGTAAACTCTAGGCCTAATGCATGCTCATGATGCAATAACACAGTGGGGTACTAAAACAGTGCAATGATAATACAATGTCTTTGGATAATGTAAGCCATTTCTTAGGCTGGTCAGGAGGAGGTGTATGAACATATCTAGATATACTTCTGTGATACCTGATTGATATTATGCTGTCCACAATGCCAAGTCTTGAGTGCATCGTCTGGTTGGTTATCCAAGCAAAGTCCGCTTTCAATATGTTTAACCTGTTGTAATACAGTAATCAAAGATTCATCAAAGTACAACACATAAGGCCGTATTCTCGTAACCTCGTAGATGAGTTTTCTTACGCAACGTATCAAATTATGTCGAAAAGGTCACAGGTCACTAATAGGTATATCAAATGAGGTGGGATCGTTTCAAAAAACCCTTAAAATCGTGATACGTGTCTCTATTTTAAATAGATGTTGTCAAAAAAACATAACATTTTTGGTATCATATTAAAGACAATTTATCCAGCTGTTTAGCAACAGTGAAGTTATCAATCTAAACGTCGAGTGAGTCAAGGGTGGGACCGGTGGATGAGGAGCCGGTGGATGAGGCGCCCATAGGTTTCTACACAAAATAGTGGAAAACTAGAACTTTTGAAATTGATGCCATTTTAAAATTATACATAGGAAAGTTTTCAAACTTCTCATATGTGTTAATAACATGTGCCTGCTACTATGAATAATAATATTGAATTGTTATCTAGACATTCTCTACTAGAATATGATGTTCAAGTCAAGGAGTGTTTCAATGTAAAAAACACACAGTTTTATTCATTTTATTGATTAAACAATGGCCAAATCGCAGTCTCTTTATTTCATTTGTGTGACTCTTCGGTCCTTTTCTACCCTGGGTAGTAAAACATTTAACTAAAAAAGCCAGAAGTGTTTCTTCACAGAATTGTTCAAATATTTATGAACATTTTGCTATTTAGACCTACCCTGTATTTAAAATAAAAGGAACTTTAACGATATTCGTGTAGTTCATTTTGATAACTATTTTCTTTTAAATTAAATACCGTTAAACTTCATCTATAAGCACCCATTGACTAATAGTTAATAAGCATAGAATAGATAAAAAGGTATGAGCGCCCTCTTTTGATCTAGAGAAATTAGCACGAATTTGTTTAGTGTATTCGATATTCAACACTATAAGTTGTATTACTCTCTAAATAATTTCATGGACAGACGAATTGCTCAATTGTGAAAGCGCCCGGTAAAGCGTCAACTTCAGTATCACGAGGTTGGTAGATCAATTCTCAACTACACCTTTTGCAATTTCTTTTGAAATCCAAGTGATATAGAAATTAATGCAAACTTGAATGTAAAATGATTACTCAATTATACTAGCTTTATTGTTATTTTTCAAAAAACAAGCGCATAATTAATTTGATTGTATAAAGTAATGATCTTAATAGTCCAACCTTTTTATAAGCTAAAACACATTTATACTACAAATTAACCACAGCAAAATGTATTCATTGGCTTATTTTAAATGTTTCACACAGTAATCTTAAACGTTTCCTTCATCATGATTTAAGGGCAAATTATGATGATGCATATTAGGTTGGTAGATCAAGTTAAGCAACAAAATGAAAGTAACTATGCAAACCACTATAATCCTGGTCTCACAATGAATGAATAGGTGAATGAATGGATGGCTATTAAATCAATTTATTTCCAATAAGATAGAGGGCCGTCCATTTATACCGACCCATCAATCATACATGTAGTTATAAAACAGTATCTGACACAGCAGTCTCGTTTAGATCAATTGGTTAAGCCGGCAGTTGGGGCAATTGTGATCGCAGGTTTCAGATGACAATTCCTGGTTCGAATCTCACTTCAAGACTTCTTCTTTTGGAAAGTTTATAAATATTTACGGTGTATATCAAATTCTTAACTTTGTTTTTACCATGAATAAATAGTGAATCTATCTTTGTCTTTAATGTGGGTTTTCCCTTTTTTCCCCTCTCTTTCTACTATTTTTAATTTTAATTTTAATGTTATCACAATCGTTTATAAATAGTACAAACATTTAAATCAACCTCAACGACTTAGTATTTTTGTGAAGACATGCATGGATGGAGTACAATGAGACAATACGTTGATTACAATTCACTGCTTTTCAGTTCTGCTACTTATGGTTTTGGCCATTGTTGGTTCTAGATGACAATTCCTGATTGAGTTTATAGAGACACATACATGTACATGTATATGGTTCACAGTTGATCGATACAAGCATGTAGCATGTCTATCGAATTTGGGGCAGAGGACTTCTTTAGTGATATAGACACAGTTTCGTAATTCTAAAAGTAATCCGTTATAAATCCATAACACGTGGCCACTATACTACCATTTACATGAATGTAATGCATGACTTTCAATACCACGTGAGCTGCTCAAACTATGACATGTTCATTAGGCGTGCAATTTAAAGGCAATCCGTCAAACGTGTGTATTATAGTTCCGAAAAACTTAAACAGACTTAAAAAGATGGATGGTGCCGTAAATAAGTCCTTCGCGTGATTTCTTTTATTATTTCCACTCAGTTTTGTTTTATTTGTTTTGTGCTTTGTGTTTCTCCAAGAATAGATATGGCACCAACGTGTAATATCGCGTTTCGAATCAATGAGGACAACAGGCAAACAGTCAAAACGTTATTGACTGGCCATGGCTTGCGTGTCCAGTTTGATTAAATTTTGTTTCATTTAAAAAATATATATATAAAAAAACCAACGAAAAAGATAGATTCCTTGTTCATTCATGATAAAAATAAAACACTGTCAAGAATTTGAAAATTATGACCTTTCCAAAAGAAGAAGTCTTGAAGTGAGATTCGAACCAGGAATTGTCATCT
This sequence comes from Ophiura sarsii, assembly GCA_035610835.1. Classification (NCBI taxonomy): domain Eukaryota; kingdom Metazoa; phylum Echinodermata; class Ophiuroidea; order Amphilepidida; family Ophiuridae; genus Ophiura; species Ophiura sarsii. The sequence continues at coordinate 68,677,010 of CM069447.1, forward strand.
GGAAATATTTTGTGAGGAGCAAAAACGATCAACTTTTTTATGTTCCACCCTATACAAATTTTACACACCCTGTATAATTTGATTCTTTTTTGCAAAAATTAAAAACCTTGAATCATAAGCTTTCCAACGATATATAGTTTGTGGTTCATTAAGTATGTAAAACTTAAGTTTTGTCCCGTTTAATCAGATTTGGTGCATTCCTCAACATTATTAGAAGTGAAACATTTTTTTGGACCAGTTTGTGACTTCTGACCAAAAAGGAAACACGGTGGCTTAACAGTTTTTTGAAACACTATTTCATATTTTAGCTAAAACTTTAGAATGTTTAGCATATTTTTATCATCTGGTAGTTTTGGGCACTGTGTTTATACTTTACTGCTCTGACTATCACACTCACCATCCCATATAATGAGGAATCCTTATTTGGCAAGCTGCTCCAAGGAAAAACATTCTCAAAAAATATGGCTTAACAGTTTTTTGAATCACTATTTCATGTTTTAGCTATAACTTCGGAATGTTTAGCATATTTATAATATTGTACTGTTGGGCCCTGTGTTTATACTTTGCTGCTCTTACTCACCATCCCATATAATGCGGAATCCTTATTTGGCAAGCTGCTCCAATGGAAAACATTCTCTATATACCATCCAAAAGATTTACAGTTCAATCGTTTTCGTAGAGCTAATCTTTCACTGATATCACCTGCATCGGCTTTTTTGATTTCCGGATTGTAAAAGTAGAAGAATTCCTTGTATTGGTCATCAATCCATACCTCTGCTAAACGTTTTTGGTTATCAGCAAAATATGAATATGCTGCACGGGCGCGAGAGAGATGACCAACGCGTGAACAGGGCAATATCTCCATTGAACCGCCGCACATCCACGCCTAAGAATGCAAAAGGTGATGGGCAATACAATGATTTATACTATGCAAATCCGGGGATTTGGTTTGGTCGGGGTTGTGCCGCTGGAGATTCAAAACCCATACCCATTTTTAGGGGTGATTTTGGAAAAATCGGTACCCATTTTTAGTGGTTTTGCTTCATTTTAGACCAAATGTTCGCAAAATATCGGGAAAATAGACCTAATTTTTGCAAATTTTCGCGAAAATAGACACAACTTTCGCGAAAATAGACCCATTTGTAAAAAGTGACCCCATTATTAGGGATTTCCAGCACAAAATCATACCACATGTTTAGGGATTTTGTGCCCAAAAAGCTACCCATTAGAGCGGCACACCCCCATATACCGTCTTGGGTGGGTACCCCCGGGATGCAAATAATGTGTAATAATTTTGTGTACTGATAGCGAATGACAGTGTATATAACATGTTATAGCAGTGTTCAACAACTTTGGCAGCAGTACCGTTGTGTTATAAGCTGCAAGTTCAGGGGCGGTTTTTAAATCAGCAATACTACTTCCATCTTTAAAACTTATTACCAAATAGGTTAGCTTTGATAAGAATCTGATATTGGATGTTCAATTTACTGATCCAATGTAAATGTAATCACATGTACCTCTCGCATACGGTTACCTCTCATGAAAACAGTGCAAAATGAACTTATTGATGTCTTTGGTCCAATACCGTTTTATACAATGTTTTCTTGCTTGAAATACTTATTTTCTGGATAGATCTCGATGTTTTCTATTTGGACATACTTTGCTATAATTCTGATCGTGTTTTCACTACAAATTTTGCTCTCATATACCCAAAATTAGCGAAATTTCCATTTCCGCGGCATAGAAGTAAATGTTGCCTTTATTAATTACAATACGAAAAGTACAACACTTTCTACAACACGTGTCCTAGTTTGTAGGGAACATATAGCGATATTTCATAATTCGAAAAAAATGCACATTTTTTACGATGTTAACCTGTTTCAATTTAATATATTCTGTCCGAGATATTGATTTTTATTACGTTACCTGCGATATATAGAATATCAAAGTTGTTTAATTTAAATGTACATATTCTGAATCTAAAAGAACATTGGTGTTGGAAAATAATATTTTCAATTTTTTTTAGCAGCATGTCTGACCTTGAGAAAAAAAATCAAAATGCTGCAAAGCATGACACCTTGTTAAGGATGTTTAGTACGTTATTCAGATTTCTCCTGAACTATGTATCAAAACACACTTTTTTTTGGTTAAAAACCTTTTTGATACATATACATAGACTCTTTGGTTACTTGGAGCACTCGCTAGCTCTTTCCAGATCGTCTACATGGTCCTATGTGTACGAAAAACGTTTACTACGTTATCGTTTATTACGTTATCGAATAAATCGATAAAGAAACAGCCACACTCTACGACTGTATTAAGCAAAGACATGTGGCAGGCCCTTTTCGCAGGCATACATGGGAAATACTCGTTGAAAGTACAGTGCGAAAACAAACACTACGAATGGTAAGAATTCCTTATTTTTATCTTGTAAGTAATATGAATATTAAGCTGAATGAAAGATGAAGTCAAATAGATCTCTTATGAACATTGAAAATGGACCTATGATATCGAAATGGGGTTTATAATGTGAAGAAATGCAGTAGGTAACGCTAACGTCTACATTGTCGCCATACATTGAAGCCCAAGCTAGCATTAGGCACAGTTGATGTCGCCAATAACGTAATAAACAGGATAACGTAACCAACCTCATTGCCTATTCTCATGTCAATTTTGGCGTCAATTCAGTAACTTTCATGATTGATGTACTTGAGTATCATACACTGTATCCAATGTTATAATTTTAATATGTGGACTATTCTATGTCAGGACTGAAACCACCTTATAATGGATAACGTAATAGAGTATTCATCATTTGATAAATATAATTGCACCCTGTTGACAGTGATTCAACATTTATTATGTGTTTATGAATGTTAATTTAGAGTACATACATATTGTCTCACATACTGACACAATCACATTTATTTGCATGCTTCAATGATGCATAGTTATATGGCTATTGGATAACGTAATAAACCAATTCGTATAATTGTGTGAATAAATGCGATATACCTAGCTTAAACAGCTGCAATATTTGTCATCAACTTTGTTTAGTTTTTGTTAGCATTATTATACAGGAATATGGGCGACACAGTGCAAAACATCAATGGCGATACCGGCAGAACCAAATGCAATAGTGGAGACAAAAAAGGTCATCAGAGTACAGTCTTATTACAAATCTACTACCATCATTTAAAATAAAACGTTATTTACCATATTTACCCTACATCAAAAGAGCAAGTCGACAAGATAATATAGAACTGTCTTTCGGTGGACTTTGGGCAACTTAACTTACTAAAATACTATTTACTAGGTAGTACTTAATTCGCTTAATACATAGAAATTTATATTTCATTTGATAGTACTTAGTTCTGTATATCATCGTTGTGGATGTTTAGAATTTGAGGTATATAATATGTGCTTGTGTCATTTAAAACAAGTTAAGTGTGATTATATAATTATTTGGTAAGCATTATTACCTTTTGTTTGTTTTTCCATTGGTAAAAGAAGATTGAGTATAAACTAAATGTGTTGTGATGTAAAACTATATAAGCGTTTGAAAATTATGCACTAAACAGTTTTGCGACTATGTTTATTACGTTATCCATCCTCGTCGTTGAAATTGCATTCTGGTGTAATTTACAAGTGTGTATACTGCTTTTTACTGCTTTATATTTTCAAATGGGCTTCAATGTATGGCGACAAGATGTGTTTGTGTACAAAATAAACTGCCTTGGTCGATGTTGAATATATTTGTTGTTTGTATATGTTTATTACGTTACCCTCCCCATAAAGTCAGAGTACCAATGCCAGCGTTATTAGTAAAGCATAATATTACTGTTTCTGAGCTAACTTTTAAAAACACATTATAACGATTGTAAAAAGATACGATTAAAGATATATTTTATACTTTGCACAAAGATATTCATTTTGGAAAACCGTTCATTTTTTAGATTTAAAGCTGAGGTTCATACAGTAAAATGAAGACCAAAAACGATTCATAATACTTGCAATTTACAAAATTACATTGCATTTTGTTCGCTGTAATTGTTCGCTGTAATTGATAGAAGTATGCTTTCGTAACTACAATTTTGTGTTTTTGGCATCACAGTTTGTAAACTCGTTTTTGATTTAGAGCTGATAGGCAGTAGATAACGTAATAAACATGGAACAAAATCTGCAAAAAAGTGATATTATAATTTGAACTCAGCGTTATATTGTACAAAAATGCAATGAGTGTTGTTCACAATTTTTTAAATCTAGTACATGTCTATTATTAAAAAACAGCGTAATAAATAAAATTGGAGACAATTTTGTTCTTCTTCAACTTCTGAAATCTCATTTGCACTATTTTCATGAGAGTTGACCATATGTCTGTATCCTCTGTCAACACTATAAGGCAATATTGATACACTAACTGATTGTCAGAAAGGAGGATGCCCAGTAAGGCTTTTGGTCTACAGGAAACCAATTACTCACACTTACCAGTATCTAAACTACCATTCTCACCATCGTTATTTTTACATCATCTTTGTCATACTGTACTTTTTCATTAGAATTTTAGATCATGAATATAGAATTAATCAAACTCAAGATACACTCCATTATGTAAAACATGGTGATTTTACCTTTTTGGCAAAGTGCTAAAAAAAGTGTGTGCTATTACAGCTTGTTTGAAAGAAACGTGTGTATTCTCATAATCTCTTGTCTACTCAAAAATAATCTTGTGTGTCTTTCTGTTGTAACTGTTATTAGTTATGGGTGTTCAAATCATTAATAATTCTTCTCCTTAATTCAATTTAACGGGTAAAAGAAGTTTGTCACACTTGAGTGACCCCATGCATTGTTTTATTTGACAAGTGCTTAGGGACTTCTAAATGAAGTGGTATTTGGTGACTCACCATTAGCTTAGATTTCAATTTCACATTGGAGAATGGATTTCGTGAGTTTAAACACTAAGGGACTATATCATTTGTACCAAGTTTGAAGGAAATTGCATCCCCAATATGAAAAAAAAAGAAGTCTAAACCACTGGTAATTACCCATGATAACGCCTTTACCTGTCTAAATGTCCCTCAAGTTTAGCCTGAGGTCGCTCATGCGTGACGATCCATTTACCCTTCAAATTAGGCACATTTTGATACCAAACATAACACCTAACAACAAAGTTAAACCATGATTAGCACCATTTATAGAAAATAAGTAACTTTTCAAAAGTCACATTTACAATACACTACGCGGAAGAAAACACCAATTGTTAACAAGCACACAATGCCCTTTATGTTCGGAATCAAATATCCCGCTCACTAAAGTGTACGCTCAACGCACCCCAGTGTGCACGGCTGCACTGTGTGATCGATTGCCCGCCGGTCAATCCTCGTTAATAACAGTGTCACACATGGGGTGAACCTCACACACACCCATTTTCCTCCCGCGGAGTGCATGTATAGAAAATGTGACTTTTAAAAAGTGACTAATTTTCTTTAAAAGGCGCTAATCATGGTTTATCTTTGTTGCTAGGTGTGTTTGGTATCAAAAACGCGCCTAAAAGATTCATCCACATATCTATCTAGCCTCTTTGGTAACAAAAAATAATCGAAAGTTACTATAATTGACCTAAACAAAGTGTGCGACTTTCTTTTGTTGTGAACTTTATCTTGAAACCGGGAGACAATTCTGCACCAGACTGAGCATAAGAAAGATGCAGATAATACAACAATCACAAGAGCAGGGAGAAAGGCATCTCTACTACTGTCAACAAATCAGCAATAACGGACCATGTTGTGGACTCAATCCATGTCTTTGGCACTGAGCAGGATCAGAGAGGATATTGAAATCAGAAAGAGAGGGACCTCCACGATGATCTGAGACGAGGGGCAATACAACACACCCACGTCGTCGGCGATCTTTTTTATTATTTGGACAAAAATCCCAAGATAAAAAATCAACTGGCATCTCCAATACTGCAACAATGTCCCTCAAAGAACTCTTTGTTCTGCTCATGACATAATCCTTTTGAATGTTCCTAAAGCAAACAGAGTCTTGGGTCAGAAATCAGTCAGTGTCGCTTGTCCGCAGTCATGGAACTATTGCTCTCGTTCTATAAGAGCGTGTTTCTGCTGGGCACTGCAAAAAATAAACGCTAATAAACGATAAGTTTCAATCGGTCAGTTTTTAACCTCTGTTTCTGCTCGCGAAAAGTTACCGCTAAGTTTATCGATCCTAGTCGATGGGCCACAATATTTAACCTTTTGTAAAACCATACAATGCCACCGCACCTGAAAAAGATTGCTTCACAATAATATGTATAACCCAGCGTGACACGGTTCACGGCGCAACCCGCTAAGAATCACTTTTCTGTTTCTACTGGGATTATTGCCGATTATTGCTGGTTCCAAACCTGCTTTGTGAAGGTTTTTGGGATTACCAAAAATACCGATTATTGCCCGGTTCTGCCTGTTTCTACTGGGCAAACTTAGCGTTTATTAGCGGTAACTTGCCCAGCAGAAACACGCTCTAAGAGCGTATCCAGAGTCACTCTCCGATGGGAGTACCCCGCGGGTTGGAACAGCTTGGTAAGAGTCGGGATATGCCACTAATTAGAACAGCTTTGGTTGGGCCATTTGTATTGTGCTTGGTTGATAATACTACGTGTTGGCTGGAGGGGAACAGCGAGGGCGTATATTACGTCTAGGTTATGGTGTCAAAATAATTCCAGATAATAAATTTGGAGTAGGCCTATAATATTTTAACTATGAATTTGTTCAAAATATGTTGATGAATTTTCTTCTCATTAATACATTTATGTTTCCTTCAACATCTGCCCATTCCAATACATGAAATTGAAAAAAATATTGGCCTTCATCAAATCCCCATATTGAATTTCCATTGGAAATAACTCACGAATAATAAATAAAGACGATTATAACCAATGCAGTCCCATGGTAGACAGCGGTCTGTCAATTTTAACTACCTTTCAAGAAAACCTTTGCAATTGTTTGTCACTGAATTCTCTCAAGTAAAACTAATCAAAATATTGTCACTATATTGTGATTTGATCGCTTTTTCATCTATAAAATAAAACATTTTGGGAGGTATTTTATGTTGTATTTTGACACCGTGACTTTCATATTATAAATGGAAACCAAATTCCATATAATTGTAATCCTCGTCCCCCTGGGACGTTTCTGTTTTACTGGTACCAAAACAAGTACAAACATCGTTTACCTTGAATGATAATTCCAAGTTGTCTCCTCCCCAAATCTTGAATCCGTCATCAAATCCTCCCAACTTATTCCAAAATGCCTTATCAATAGCAAAAAGCCCGCCACCAATCGTTGGTGTTCTGAAAGAAAATCAAGATAATGGAAGTACGGCGCGTGTATGATTATCCTCCTAACCACATTTAAACACGCGGGCGCACGCACAATCATTCAGCTCACTTTTCATGCACTCGTTGTAAGGTCGCGCTTATACGTGACGCTCATCATACGGATGTCCGTTGGACAATTTTAAGAGGTTGAACTCGCCTCGCGTGATCTTGTAGGCTGCTGTGTAATATACTGTGCCACTCTTAAAAACAATGAACAGAAATTGTCTTGAAGTGAAGTCTTTGTTAACATGTTAACCCTAACTCCCCGGGCGTATTTTTATGAATTAAACTATCAGGGGAGAAAAACGGGTCAAATTTGAGAGGAAAATCAATCTCCGCATGTGCCACGGATCGAACCCGGGACGCTTGCGTGCAAGTCTGATGTTTTACCGACTGACTGAGCTACATGTACACGGGTGAGGTTCAAACAACATAAGTTTTACAAGTTGAACTCCGCGCTGATCGTGGTACGAGATTGATGGGGCCGCTGCGCGGTACAAGATTGTAACACTGTCGAGTTTTGTAGGTGGCTCCAGGAAGATTAGTTACAGAGCTGCTGAACCACCGTTTGGTGGGGCTCACTCCGCTCTGATACAAGCCTCATGCGTCTCGTGAGTATTGGCTTACTCGCATGGTCAGATGGTAGGGTAGGGGGTCGATTCTATGACCAACATCAACTTTGCCGAATTATCTCTACTACATCTGTAATTTTCGCAAAACCATCACCCATTTCAAAAATACATTTTAATACCCCTGGTAATCACACAAATTAATCTAAAGCAAACTACCTAGAAATCGAAAGATAATTCGAGTCAAATATCTTGAATATTAACCGAATTGAAACACTACAATATTAACAAATTCTACATAGAGGCGTGGGAAGTGTCCCTCACGATCCCCTCTGCTTCCCCTAAGAGTTGCCATGCAGTGGCGTACCCAGATTTTGGAAACAGGAGGGGCCCGACCATAGTTGTACCGACAAAAGGCATGATTTACCGACAATTTTTTTTACAGACTCCCCAAAAAATCGTAAAACATGCCAATTCCCCCCCCCCCGTCAGCAGCTGAAATCTTGATAAGTGTGTGTGTGTGTGGGGGGGGGGGGGGGGGGGGGGGGGGGGGGGTAGAGATAGATTGTCCACAAAACCGAAAAACGCATGGTCAAATACACAAATCTACCGACGGAGGCTCGAATTTTCGAATTTACCGACGGGCTTATTCCCCCTGGCCCCCCTCTGGGTACGCCACTGTTGCCGTGCGTCCCATAAAACACGAGTATTAGAGTAACATTCTTAAACTATCACTGAATTCCGATGCTTCCGCAGCAACTAATTCTACATTCTTAACACTTTCGACGCGGCTATTGTTTTACCAAAACAGATTTTTCAGAATATTTTTCAAGGATTACTGAACCAATACTAGACTAAATTATTTGTACTTACTTAGGGAAGACATCTAAACTCGACCGCCCGTTGACCGCCGGTTACCTTCGGTTCCGCCCGGTTCTTTCAGGTCAACTGTTTTACTGGTATATGAATATTCACGCATGCAACACTGAACAACCGCCGGTTGACTTAATGCCGTAACCGGACCAATTTGCACTATCAATCTGTTACTTCGCGGTCATAATAGCGCACCCTTGGACTTTCGGTATTGATTTAAAAAAGTTAATTGAGCTATAAACAGATTGAAAAAGCCAACCCCAGTGAAAATCAATAGCTGTATTGTACTGGTTATCAACTGAGACTTGAGAGCCTTGAGAGGCACTATCAACCGGTCGTGTTCACCTGAGTGTAACTATTTGACCTCAGTATGTGTGTATATTATAACAGACGTCACGTTTTGTGAGAACCGGGCGGAACCGGCCGTAACCGGCGGTTGCCTGGCGGTCGAGTTTTGACGTGATCCCTTAATGCATTTCTCATGGTGATACCAAATAATATGGTTATAACATTTTATAATTGTGACATTTTTTAAATGTTTTTCTGAATTTTTTGGAACTGTCGTCTGCTGACAACTGCAGCGTGGAAAGTGTTACCTTTTTGGCAGAGTTTCGTTTCTTTCCAATTCTTGTATGTCCCGTCTTTGCATTAATTGCCACATGTAGTCCAATCCCCATTGAATGCCGCCAACAAAACGGAGATCGCTCCATATATACTCAAATGAATCGGGGTCAATAGTATCCACAATTGGCGTCACGATGCGAGTTCTGAGAGAAAAATAATGGTCCCTGGGTGTTACACTATCGGCATGCGTCACCAGAAACACGTGTAAAAAGAGTGTTTTTCTCGATTGCGTTACGCGCGTAATGCGTTAAATGGTATAAAATCGACGATTTAAATGTACAATAAAAATGGTACTTTTCAAAATCCTGTCGATATTCATGCGTTTAGGTCAACTTTATGGGAGACTGAATAATTTCTAGGAACATTCAGACGGGTTATATCATGAGCAGAACGAAGAGTTCTTTGAGGGACAATGTTGCAGTATTTGAGATACCAGTTGATTTGTCATCTTGGGATTTTTTTCCAGCTGATAAAAGATCGTCGAAGGGGGGGGGGGGGGGGGGGGGGGGGGGGGGGGGGGGGGGGGAGGGGAACGATTAAAATCCTCATTTTATTACGTTTATCGCGACATTTGGTTTCAGATGCAATACCAGTTTAGGGAGTGTTTGGAAAATCATTGTTCACACATGCTTACTATTATACGTTATATCCATTATTTAATCTATATCTCATTCCATTTTTTATTGCCAGACGTCCAAAACCGATCAGATCGAAAAAGAAGAAAAAACCCCTTTTTTATTAGCGATAGGACTACATAGATAAGTTCTTCATTGGCGATAAACATGCGCGCCTATGTGCAATATTTGACTGAAAACTGAATTTGAACTTCAAGGAATATTTTGTTGTTGTTTTGTTTAAAATCAGCACAACTTTCAATGTTCCCCATGATCGAATTTACTTTATAATGTGCTAAATGCATTTTCAACATGCTTTTATTTAATTAAGTGACAGTTTGTATGCATATAATATTTTTAATAATAGGCCTTCATTATCGTAATCATGTAATTGACGCAATGTAAATAAATCAGTAAATTACCGACAAATCACAAATAACCTCGTATTTATCATTCGATTTGACCTGGTATGCAAAACATCATTCTTAGGATATTTTATATGAAATTAACTTGAATATGATTTAAAATTGATCATATCATGGGAAAAGTTTTTTGATACAATGCGAGAAATTAGATCATTTACAATGTTATAGGAACAATAAAACTCAACATTGGCTCAGATGCGCTTTGAAAATTCTGATTTTCAAATGTATTTGTTATTTTTTTTAATTTTTGTTTTTTATCCAACTTATTGAGATTTCGAGCATTAAAAATTGCCCTCCTTCAGTATTTTACATTTAAACATTATTGCTATCATATTAATTATAGCTGCGATATACACGGACAGTCTTAACGCTATATCCAATTTGTACATATTAATGGTTTGATCCACTTCTTTTCCCCCGCGAGAGTTGTTTTTCTCGTTCCAAGGATGCAAAGTTATGGTGAGTGGATGGAACACGTGACTCGGAGAATAAATGCCTACGTCGCGGTTGATTATGATAGGCCCTTCATCGTATCTAAATTGCTTCTCGTATCCATCTTTTCTGTTTGTCAGTGTCATTTTCGAGGATTTGTGCCCCTTTCAAGGCGATATTTTGTTTCTACCTGTGCGATGTGGTCTGTCACTGCTGATTTGTGTTGCTCAGTCTTTTCTGTTGTATCGTGTGCTTTTTTTTTGTAACACGATTTCTGCTGGCGTCCTTTTTGTTTTCATTCAGCCTAGTGGCACCGCGACGAGGGCATTCATTTTCTGAATCACGTGTTTGATCCGCTCATCACAACTTTGCATCCTGGGAACGAGAAAATCAACTCTCGAATGCTCAAGGCCATTACGGAAGTCGGCCAACCAGGTTAACGGAACCGTCTAACTGTTTTCTTATCTATCTTTTCTTCTAGACTTCCACTTATAGGCTAAAATGTAGCGGTAGGCCTAGGCAGGCCTAGGCAGGCCTAGGCAGGCCTATCTATTGTAAATTTACTACTAATAACACTTATTTTATTTACCTTTCTGGATCCTGAGAAGTAATTCAGGCAGGGTTTTTTTGTCGCCTAAAAGCGCGCTCATACTACCAGCGTAATGGGCATCGGCCGACGTCCGCGAGTTGAAGCAATGTCAACTTGTGTTAGCTGACGTCGGCAGAATGCTCAACGACGGGGGTATAATCGAGCATTTTCCATAAATAATGTAAAACATTGTACTTTTAGACCTCGGAATTTCCCTCGGAGGTCGTGTTCGTGTAATTCCATGTATTGGTTCCAAAATGAAGGGGAAAAATGCATTGATTGTTCACTAAACAAATCTGTCACAAGAACAAATTCCATCTCTGAAAGAAATTAAAAGATATCGCGAGATGTTACGTGACTAACCTGTTTTGTACGACTCTATAAACCAATGGTTCAAGCCAACCTTTGGTCACTTCACAGTGAGAGTCAAGTATCACGAGTACTTCCCCCGTAGCTTCCGCCATTCCGAGATTTCTGGCTTTCACTGAACCAATTCGGGTTTCCATATGCAAGAGTTTGATATTGAAATTCAGGTTCTTGGTATAATCATCTAGCCTCGACGGTAGTAGATCAACTGAAATAAATCATAACTTATCGTAATCTTATTCATTATCGTCAGTATTAAAGTTCATGAATATGCATGCCGAAATCGCTCCATACAGTCAGATGCTACCAAAACATGAGGTCAGGTTATCGAAAAACAATTACAATACATGCACTAGGACGCGCTAAATGTTTAACATCACACGCATCATTGTCTTCAGCGTCTACGTATGAACCACGCCAAGGCATTCATTGTTACCTACATTATTACTCTTATCGCGCCTTTACCGACCGCTCTATTGAAGGTTGTTTGCTTGGAGGATTGATAGTTAACACTTTCCACGCGACTATTAGTTTTACTATTATACAAAACAGATGTTTTAATAGCCGTTCCCAACTTTTAAAGTCTTATCTCAAGAATTACTGAACCTATACTAAGCATGTTTGTACTTATTTCAATGCATATCTAATGGTGATTCTAAATATGGTAATGAAATTAAATAATTTTAACATTTTTGAAACATTTTGTGAAATTTTGGAATGTCGTCAGCAGACGCCGGCCGCGTTAATTCTAGTCCAACCAGGCTATTGTTGTTACCCAACTTACAAAGGGTGACATTCTCTTATGAGCTTATTTTGTATTGTACGCCGTTAGCACTAGTCATAAGTCTTGTGCTATCCGGGAACCAGAACTTAGCAGGACTAATGGCTTCAAGGGGACAATGGCTCCAAACACCAGGTCCAATATTTAAGGTTATCCAATATTTAAGGTTATCATTGTATTGGTTTGACGTTTGACAATGACTCCTTTCACATAATGTCCCCATCCACGTGGTTCAATATGGTATACAGGGTGAGTCAAAATGAATAACCTGAAGGATTTTGAAAAAGAAATATGAGCATTCGTCGTCCAAATTATTGTAATGGTAAACATTAATTAGCTTTAATAAGAATTTTATTTGGTTAGAATTGGTTATGAGAAACCCATTTTACGCGTATTTGAATAAAAGTGGCCATTTTTAGATCCGAACAAGGTACCATCTTCGAAGGCTCAAATTCAATATCATCAGGTATTATAAGCAAAACAATTACAGTCCTGACAAAAGGTTCAAATCTTTTGTTTTGAAAGTGCGGACATGTTATTCAAATAGTGGTGATTGTCAGTGGCATCAATAGGCTGCAAGCTGTCCATCAGAGCAACAAGCCAAGGCACACTCTTAAAGATACCAACAAAGACCAAACAAGGTGCGAGATGAGCACAATTAAGTTTTCCTATTTATTAACAGTGCAGAGTCTTGCCTTAGATCAACATACAATCCTTCAAGTTGAGTAAACTTTCTTTTACTCACCCTGTATAATAAAATTTATAATAAAGCAATAGTGTTGTGAAATTGGTAGCATCGAGTTACACCTTATATAGCTCATACATCAAAATGCTAGTACGCCTTATACCATACATTGATCTTTTCTTTCTACTGACATCTAACAAAGTACCGACTTTTCCTATATGACGTCATTATGACGTTAAAATGACTGAGCACACGTGGTTAAAGATACATACCAACACCCGATTCTTACCACGTTCTATTGGCTAAATAATACTTAAAACATTATTACGAAAAACATATCAGGTCTGAATTGGATAGCACTCACAATAAATGTGCGGAGGTTCGAACTCTCCCCCTTGCAACTTGACAAGATTGCATAAATTACAACCCCCACCTCTGGATAGACGAGGATTAGTTCACAGGGAAAATTGTGTAAATGGTGAAAACGCGTAGGCTATTATTTTAAGTCGTTTTTAATTGGTTGCTTTTTCCGGTTGTCTCTTTTGCTTGTATATTTGTATGTGTGTTTATTTGTTTATTTGTAGGTAATCGGTCTGTCAGTCTGTCTGTCTGTCTGTCTTAGTGTAGGGGTGTCTGTCTGTGTGTCTGTTATTGGGGGTGTTTGCTGTTGTACTTTGCTTGTTTGTTGGGTGTTTGTCTTGTTTGTTTTCTTGCATATTCATTTTTCAATTATTATCATGTTCTCATTTAATTTGTATTTGTTTGCAACCCACCTATAGTGCTAGCATCGTTCACAAGGACAATCTCCTGCATACACGGCGGTGATCGATTGATGACACTATGAACTGTTCTCCAAAGCATACTCCAAGGCTCGTCATGAAATATAATCACTACCGATGTCTTAGGCAGGATCTTGGGATATTGAAGTGCTACACATCTATCAAAGAAGACAGATTATTACAGAACAGTTTTTAGGTATATATCCTTGGTGTAAGACATTATATATAAAGGGTTCAACAAAAGAAAGTATACCACTTTATTTATGTCATTTTGAGTAACATTCCCTTTTGTTTTGACCAAACAGGTTAGATAGGCATTTAGATGAATATTTCAGGCATCATTTGATACCAAATTTGCCCCCTAACAAACAGATATACCATGATTAGCACCATTTAAAGAAAATTAGTCACTTTTCAAAAGTCACATTTTCAACGCACGCAAGCCGCGAGAAAATGCTGTGCGTGGCACTTGAATGGCCGGGGATGAAATGGATATCGATCACACAGTTCAACTGCGTTGGGTCGTGCCTGAGCGAGCGGGCTATTTGATTATGAACAGGTAACATGTTGTCTTTTCTTCCCGCGTAGTGTATTGAAATGTGACTAATTTTCATTGAATAGTGCTAATCATGGTTTATCTTTGTTGTTAGGTTGCAAATTTGCTTTGTGGACAGAGAGTGGCCAGGAGAGCCACGCCCGTCTTTATTTGGTCCATGTTACCCTCTAATTGTTAAATATCCACCACCAACTCAAAAGCATTTGAAAATTAACATTTAAAACAAGGTGTTTTACGAGAAATATATGGAAAGGAAGTAATACTTCACATATTTTCCGATGAACTTAAAATTACCCTTTTGATCGCACATCTGGCAACGTTCTATTCAGGGATATTCTGTCGCTGAGAAAAAGATTAAATCCGCTGTAATCAAACAGCAATTTTTTCTCGTATTTGTTGTGATTAATTTCCATATCAATAAGAGCTGGTTTTCCCATGTCACCGAGTCCCGTCAACACTTGGGTTCGGAGCTGTGAAACTGAAAAACACATACCATAAAACATCAGGCCTAAAAAAAAAGTGTTTGATTGGCCTAACATGACAAGAACAAATAGGGTAGGCCGGTCGGTATTTTTTTCATTTTTAAATCACCTGCTTTGGGGACTTAAAATAGCCGAAAACGAAAGCAAACAGTCAGAAACTTTTTAAAGAATAAAAATTGAAAAACATATTAAAATACTTTGTTCAATTGTTATTGTTATTTTTTACTTTTTAAAAAGATATTTATTGTTATTTTTATTTTTTCCTCCCTCAAAATAATAAAAAAATATTCAGGGTCGGCGATTTATTTAGGGTCGGTCGGGTTAGGCCAATCAAACCTCTCTTTTTTAGGCCTCATTCATGGGCAAACAAATAGTAATTAATTCAAATTGTTCTCCTTTATTTTAATAAACTTGACTTTTGTTTTGGCTATGTTTGCTTATAATTATGTGTCTGTTTGACGCTGACAGAAATCGACGACTTACAATTTCCTCCGTATGACAAGTACTTCCAAATGATCCATGGGGAGGGCGGATTAAAACCAGAATTAATTAAGTTTATGATATCAGCTCACTTATATGACGTTGATTATGATTAAGACTACGGGTGGATTCAGGTTTCAACGAAGAACTTGATCACAATACTGTTCCAGAATTACGCCTCGTGCAGTGGTGTAACTAGACTTATTCATTTGGGGGCAAGAAGGGGCAGTGACTTGAAATGGGGGGGGGGGGGGGGCTCCTAATGAGTGGGTTCCACGTAGCGCGCGAAATGTTTTGACTTTACCCCTACTTGCGGTGGGCAAGGGTTCCAAGTGGGGGGGGGGGGGGGGGGGGGCTCCAGCCTCCCTGCCCCGCCCCCCCCCCCCCCGCGCTGGTTACGCCACTGGGCCCTCGTGCTAGCCACAACTCAAACCTGTGTTACCTTGTTTGATTTAAAATGTTAAACATTTAGACTCATACACAAACCTATATAGCTTGACTAACATTTTAACGTTTACAATAGGAAATAAAAGAAAGTGATCCTAGTGGGAATATAACCACGAACCTCTGCATTTCAAAGCATGTCTCTCAACCATCAGACCAACAATTATTATTGTATATCTTGCATTTTTAATGTATTTTTGTGTATCTTGTAATTTGTAATATTGTGCCAATTCAGCCGGATGGCTGCGATAACAATAAACTATACCATGAATAATAATAATAATAATAATAATAATGTACCGACGACCTTCATAAGTTAACAGGATTTGTCCACACAAATATTAGTTCATACTTGAAAACTGCACGTATGCCAAACGTTTGCATATAAAGATGGCTACTGTGGCTATTGTTGCGATACACTCTCATCATCATGGTCATAAAAGGCTTTTTTGCAGCAAAAACACTTGCTTCAAGAATAAATAAAATATTACCCTCTATAATAAATTCAGATCAAAACGGTTTTCTATGTAAAGCGCGGAGCAGCATTAAGTATTCGACTGACAGAAGATGTCTTAAGATATACCGATGAAAATAATATCGAAGGTGCTATGATTTGTATTGATTTTCGTAAAGCTTTTGACACGATAAGAAGAGATTTTATTTTATATGCTATTGAAAGTTTTAACTTTGGTGAATCCATGAAAAAATGGATAACTACTTTGTTTTATAATACACTAAGTTGTATATCTCTTATGGACACATGTCAAACTTCTTTATACAAGAAGACGGTCTTAGACAAGGTTGTAATTTATCACCATTATTGTTTATCATAGCGGCTGAAATCATGGTCAATAAAATAAGACAATCAAGTGAAATTAGAGGAATTGAATTACCCTATGTGGATCAGGGTATCAAAGAGGTAAAGATAACACAATTTGCGGATGATACTATTATTTTTGTAAAGGATGAAAAGTCTATATATAATGTCATAAATGTACTTGATAATTTTACAGTTATTTCTGGATTACAGCTAAACAAAACAAAGAGCGATGCACTTTGGATGGGGTCAAGAAAACATAGAAAGCAAGGGGTTGGAGGTATAAATTGGAAGTTTCATCCCAACAATAATGTAAAAATATTGGGTGTTGTAGTAAATCCGTGTATTAAATTAGAAGAGATGTGTGTAAACTGGGAAGCTAAAATGGACTCAATAGAAAAGGCAATTAGGTCTTGGACGATGAGAAATCTGTCAATGGTAGGTAAAATACAAATAGTAAAAAGTATTTTGGCATCTAAATTTACGTATATAGGTTCAATATCAGACTTACCTAAAGTGTTTATAAACCGGATAAATAGCTTATTTTTCAAATTTGTATGGGGAGGCTCAGAAAAAGTAAAGAGAGCGACCTTATCCAATGACTATGGAAATGGTGGGCTACAAATGCCGAACTTTAAATATTTTTTAGATTCGTTAAAGATTTCTTGGTTAAAAAAGCTGATGTCTCCCGAAACAGACACATGGAAAATGATTCCACTACATTTATTAAGCGAAACATATTTGGGTCTCAATATTTTAAAATGCAACTGCACTTTAGAAAGTATGAACGAATTGTTTAAGTCAAAGATGTATAAGTTACCCATTTTCTATAGTAATTTGATTAAGGCTTGGTTTTTAACAAAATGTTCCCAGAACATAGATCAAGTAGAATCGTGGGAAAATCAGGTTTTTTGGAATAATGAATGTATAACTAGTAGAGGTAAAACATTATATTTTAAGGAATGGGCAAAGAAGGGTATAATGTACGTCTCAGATCTGTATAACAAAAATAGGGAATTTAAGTCAATGGAGGAGCTGAAATTGCATTTTAAAAATGATGGTAGTTTTGTGTTGAAATACATAGCTTTAAGACAAGCAATGCCACATACGTGGAAAACATCTACAGATTCTTTAAAACAATATCTATGACGTAAATTTTAATTATGGAGAAGCCTTTGTTAAATTATCTAAATGTACAACAAAACTGTACAGAATAGCAATGCAATCACAGATATCATTGAAACCAAGATGTCAACATTTCTGGGAAAATAAGATCGATAATATGAATTTCGATTGGTCTATTATTTGGAAAACACTTGTTCAAGACATCAAAGAGCCACGACTAAAAACATTGAACTGGAAAATCATTAGAAACATTTATCCAACAAAAGTATTTCTTAAGAAAATAAAGAAGGAAGAAAATGATATCTGTGAAACTTGTAATGAAATAGATTACATTGAACATTTCTTTTATAGTTGTAAGAAAATCAAAATAATATGGAAAGAGACTGAAAAATACTTTTGCAACAGTATAATCTAGACATAAAGATATTGCAAAAAGATGTATTGTTTGGCGACCATGATGATAATAACAAGAACACTAATATCGTCAATACGTGTATTAGTGTTGCCAAATCAACTATTAGTAAGTACAGATATGGAAAACATCCTGATTTACTAAGTGTCTTATATTTAGAACTTTAAATGTAATAAATATAAGAGGACCTGACGTTTCGATTCTAACAGAATCTTTATCGAAGGTAAAATGAAAGAATACAACATACACTAACATATATATAGACATGGGAACAAAGGGCAGGAAGTCACATGGGATAATGTAACAAAGAGGGGGTCAAAGTGACAAATGGATGAATAGGGGAAGGTATAACAAACTTGACAGATGATTGATGAAGTGGATAATGTAACAAAAGGATGACATAGACAAAGGGGAGATTAAAAAGTGAAAGGCAAATGGGATATAAAAAATGGAGAGTAAAATCTATAATGGTGATTGATGACTATATAAATGAATAATAAAAATAGATGTAAATGTAAATGGTAACAAAAATAGAAATGCACTGGAACGAGTAATGAAAATTACTGTGCATAGGAGACAATGTGGAAAATGAAAACATGGTGTCACACATAACAAGAAGTTAAAAAAAAGGGGGAAATAAAAAATAAAGTGAAGAAAAAGTGGGGAAAAAAAACAAATGGGTGAAAAATACATGTGGTAGGTTGCAGAGATACAGATGGAGGAGGTGGGGGGGGGGGGGGGGGGGGTTAAGTCTAATCGTTCCCTTCCTGAATGTTTAGGCCATGGGCTGAATGGTGAGAAGACGCTTCATCCATAGTTTCTCTCTACTGAGACGTACCACTTCTGAACGGCTACCTAAAGATTCAATGCCCTGTAAGATCATATTAGACATAGTGTGGTTGGGAAGATTAAAGTGGTGTCCGACAGGTGGCTTGTTGGTGTTGACCGTCGATCTGTGTCCATAGAAGCGCTTCTTCAGTGAGTTGTTGGTCTCACCAACATACTGGACTCCACACACTCTACATGATAAGAGGTAAACGACATATTTATATGTGGTACAAGTGATGTGACCCTTCGTCTTGTAGGTGGCATGGGTGGTGTGACTGGTGAAGGAACTTAAAATTAGAAAACTCTGGAAGAATTGATCTAAAAAATGAAAGAAGATTTACAACAATCTAAACATGATGCTATGTATTGTAAACATGATATACCGTGTAATGTTGAAATGAACATGCTGAAAAGCCAAAAATGTAAACATGATGAAAAGCATATGAAAATGTGTTATACATGTAATTAATATGAAATGTAAACATGAAATGTAAAAATTATGTGAACATGAATGTAAACATGCCGAAATGCATATGTGTTATGTAATGATATGCAATGTAAACCTGAAAAGCATATGAAAATGTGTTATACATGTGATTGAAACTATGAACATTATGTGAATGAAAAGCATATACAAACATGCTGAAAAGCATATGAAAATGTGCTATACATGACAGGCAATGTAATCATGCTGAAAAGCATATGACAGGCAAGTAATGTAAACATGTGAAATGTGAAAGATGATGTGAACATGAATGTAAACACGAATGTAAACATGAACATGTAAACATGCTGATATGTAATGTAAACATGTGAAATGGTGATGTGAACATGAATGTAAACATGTAAACATGAAAATGTAAAAAGGCTGAAAAGCATAATGAAAATGTGTTAACATGTAATGATATGCAATGTAAACATGCTTGAAAAGCATATGAAATTGTGCTATACATGATATGCAAGGAAAACATGCTGAAAAGCATATGAAAATGTGAAAAGCATATGTATTTGTAGGCATGAACAATGAAATGGGAAAAGTATGTATTTGACATGAAATGTGAAAATTACGAATGTAAACATGCCGAAAAGCATATAAAAATGCTGGAAAGTAAATTGATATACAATGTAAACATGCTGAAAAGCATATGAAAATGTGGTATACATGTATCGATATTATGAAATGTAAACATGATGAAACCATGTAAAATGATAGTAACAAACAATAAAAGATAAAAAAAAAGAAGTTTATTTACTTTGGGAGATAAAAGTATACGAGAACTATTAAATAAGATGTACCTCCTCCCTCATAAACCCGCTTAGCAGCAAGAAATTTGCCCTGATTATTATAGCTCTGACTCATAGCTGCACTTTTATATGGTACATAATAATTGATATAATTATCTTTCACCTTTGTTGTGATACGGTTCGTGCTATAAAGAGATTTTGGAAACGGAAACTGAACATACCCTCAAAATGTATACATGTTTCCCCCGTGTTTGGTTATTATCATAATGTATAAATAAGATTGTAAGCAATATTAAATCTTGTAGTCATGCATTTAGTATAATATCAACTCGAAAATATTGTTGTCTTTAGCTTACTGGAATACTACAAGTCAGTCAAATTCGTTATTACAAGTTAGTCACTGTATGAGTTTTCTTTATGCGCAACCAAATAGTCAATAGTGGGAAATCATCTCTTGGAGAGATATGGAATTCCTCCATTTATTCCTGCGTATTGAAGATTTCTCAGATCTAACGAATAGCAAATAAAGACCGTGTTACATTGTTCCAGAGGGAAGAGTTACACTTAATGATTGTCCTATCGTTTATAGTATGCGATTCTTTAATAGATATCTAAAACATTTGAACGGATATACTTGGCTAATTTGTGGTTTTGTCTTTTAGAATTGGCCAAATGGTCAGCACTTTTTCGTCAATTTCCGTCACACTAATGGACATTCGGTTATTCACTGCATCTGCAGACAAGTACAACAATTACTCACATACCAATTTACTATAATCAACACTTAGTAGATATTTTTCTGTTTTCATCCGTTTCTGTCACACTCAATTAACGTTCCGTGTTCATCTACAAAATACCAATACTCAAAAACCTAGTTGAGATTCAGAGCTAAATTGTGGAATATTTCATGACTGGCTAATAAAGCAAAGTTATGAAGTAGTAGGTAGAACCTTTTTTATGACCCTCGTATATCTAATGGCTTTTAAAGCACTTACATGTTTCCACCAGGTGGATGCTATGCATATAATCCCCAGCTAACTTCAGTTGTTGAGATGTTGGCAAATCTATATTATAATACGCTACTCTCTGTCTGTCTGTCTGTCAGTCAGGCTGTCTGGTTGTCTGTGCGCGCTTTTTCGTCGCATTTCCGGGGTCGGGCGGCGTTCAAACTCGGTGGGTGGGTGCAGCTCGGTCCCCGCAAGAGCAAGTTTGCATTCGCTAGAGCGTACGAGGTCAAAGATCATCTAGGGGTCAACTTTTTGAAGTTGGTCGGATCGTGCTTAAACTCGGTGATCGCGATGCTCGATGCGAGGCGAGCGTGGCAAAAATAAAACGGGTTAGCGTTTGTCGGGTCTTTCGGGGTCAAAGGTCGTCTAGGGGTTGAATTTTCAAAGTTTGTCCAATCGGGCTCAAACTCGGTGACGAGAAGCCCGGATACGAGTCGAGCATGGACAAAATAAAACGGCTTTGTTTTTCTTGGGTCGTCCGGGGTCAAAGGTCGTCCAAGGGTCGAATTGTCAAAGTTTGTCCGATCGGGCTTAAACTCGGGGACGGGAAGCCGGAATGCGAGTCGAGCGAAAAATAGAGCATACGAGGTCAAAGGTCATCTAGGGGTCAAATTTTTGAAGTTGGTCGGATCCTGCTTAAACTCGGTGATCACAATGCTCGATGCGAGGCGAGCGTGGCAACAATAAAACGGGTTAGCGTTTGTCGGGTCTTCCGGGGTCAAAGGTCGTCTAGGGGTCGAATTTTCAAAGTTTGTCCGATGGGCTTAAACTCGGTGACGGGAAGCCCGAATACGAGTCGAGCGTGGAAAAAATAAAAACGGCTTTGCTTTTCTTGGGTCGTCCGGGGTCAAAGGTCGTCTAAGGGTCGAATTTTCAAAGTTTGTCCGATTGGGCTTAAACTCCGGGACGGAAAGCCGGAATGCGAGTCGAGCGTGGAAACAATAAAACGCCTTTGCTTTTCTTGGGTCGTCCAGGGTCAAAGGTCATCTAGGGGTCGAATTTTTAAGTTCTGTCGATTGTAAGTGTGGTGGAACAGCAAAAGTGCAGTAATTAATCATCCACAATCCCCATCCATCCAGGGAAGTAGCTACAAACCCGAGAACCGCCAAACCTGGGTGACCGCCTAGTATTACTATATTAGGCCTATTTTGAATAAATGTGGGTGTTTGGCTTCAAATTGAATTATTTTCTGAGATTCAACATGCAAACTGGCAATTGAATACTATACATATCATTCCTGAATATTACACGAATTTAAATGCAATAAATATCCGGTATCCACACGATACTATGATATTCCTAGGCTAAAATGACCTAAAACAAGATAGGCTCGTTACCATGGCAACAGAGGGTTGCTGAATTGTTTAATACCATTTGTTTACATAACTACAAAATGTCTTTCACCTCCCAAACTGTAGGCAAAATCTAAAAAATTCACTCTTAAGATCAATGATATTCGAAAACCCAAACCCCATAATGTTTATCAATGATCTGGCCCTCAATATTAAACACAAGTGTTAAACCTCCCAAAAAATGACATTGCGAAATTGTATGTTGGACATTATTTTTTTACAGCACACGTTGCAAATACATAAACCTAGCCAAATCGCATGAAAACATATTTGACTATAGATATAGTGTTATTGAATACAATTCTTAGAATAACACGTCCTTTCATCGAGCATTACACAATACCGGTTTTGTAAAGCCATCTAATTCTTCGTCAAGTCAAGCTTCGTGTTCAGAAAAGATCTACTGTTTCTGAAAATACCTTTAAAGGTCATTCTTTTCTCACCCTATATCTCATTATCCTTAAACATATCGGTGGTCTATATCTTGCTCATATCATGTCATTACATATGTACCCATTTATCCAGTCTGCCTTTTAAAGGTATTTTCAGAAATCAGTAGATCTTTTCTGAACACGAAGCTTGACTTGACGAAGAATTAGATGGCTTTACAAAACCGGTATTGTGTAATGCTCGAAGAAAGGACGTGTTCGCTCGCTATCACTGTCTGTATCTGATGCTAGATAAACTACTCGGTTGTCGCAACTCTCCTCATCACATCAGTACATCAGTACTTTCTTTTTTACATGAACACATCCTGGTCATACATCCTGTCTTGCACCTACATTTTCCAAACGTTAGCACGACTTCTGGTGCGGGTTTTAACAGCATCATTTGTGGAACGAGATGTGCGATGTGGTCTAACATCCATCCGTTGTTATAGGAGATATGTCCATATACTGCGTGGTTGCATGCATCCAGATAAATGACTAATAGTTTGCCCGTTTTAGGTGTTGCTGGAATGAATCTGATGTAGGTGGCAGTTTCTAATTTGCACTGTTATTCTTAGCAAACATTTTGTATCGCATGGCGTTGAGTGATGGAAGAATCTTGCCTGAATACATGAGCATCACAAGGGAAACATAAGCTGCTGTTGTTGTCGGATCTATTTGTGAAGCATCTGATCTTAGTCCATTCAGGCCATCGGCTAGTTCAGGGTGAGCAACAGCAGTCTCAGCCATCGAGTCTTTCCCTTCCCAAAAAATGACGATGTTGAGTCACATCCACTAAATACATGAAGGATTGGTAACATCGTGCACATGTCTGATTGAATGTTGGCTGCCACTTTGTGCATGGGAATAAATCTCTTCTTCTGTTTTGTACTGGTCTTGAAAAAGAATTCTTGCAATCCTAGGACTTTGCAGTAAAACGGGCACATTGCAGCTACGTCAGAATCGATACTCCACACAACAACTCGATATACGCTGTTGCTTCCTTTCCATAGGCAACATTCAGAAACATACGTGAATCAGCTTCCTCGTGATTGCTTCCGAGCTGTGGTAAATCGGTATGTTGACCTGGCATTACTTTCACAGCTCGGTTGATGTCATGGAAGCCGCCTGAAAAGTACATCTCATATCCTGGTAATCCAATTGTTTAGCAGAAAATCGGCTATGTTCTGATGTTGGCTTTGTTTTTCGGGTTTTAAAGCATCTTGGTACGTTGAATTTGAAGCGGTGTTACAGATGTAATCTTCCTAATCTCAGTTATCTGTACTGCTCCTCCCCGTGCCCTTTCGCCAACCTTAATCGATTCGGCATTGGTATAATTGTCACCAACAACAATCGTATAGCGGTAATGTAATCCAATACTTGTTGGAGCAGCTTGTCTGCCAGTTCTCCAAATGTCTTGCATTCCGTTGTGTCTGCGCACATCATCCGTAATGAGAACCACAACTCCTAGGGCTGTCTCACTTGATGGTGGAAGGTTGCGTACTGCGAGATCTTTCTCCAGCCATGTAAGGGTGTCTCCTCTCTCACACGGAGAATCATTCGGAACATAATGAAAAAGTACAATTTTCAGTTATGTCGGGTAAAATTTAGAAATTATCTGCCTTATTACAGTTAGTAAGATCGAATAAAAAAATACGAATTTTTAAATTCGTGCGGCGAAATCATGGAGGCCGCCATTTTAAAAATTACGTCATTATAGTTGCTGCTAATAATGCCTTCTCTTGAATGGAGTGCCCAGTTTATCATTAAATAAACTAAATTTGACTTAAACTCGATTTCAGATGATATTCTGTGCGTTCAATTGACCCCGAATAACAAATGACGTCATTTTTAATGACAAAACCACCTCTTACACGAACGAATTTGTTCCATTTTTTTGGTTTAAAATCACTTTTTACTCCTTTTTCCGTCTATAGATTTTCCTTGGCGTCGGTGAGAAGTTAGTTAATACATTTAACTATCGGATTCACAAGTTTTAACATACCCCCGAATTAGTAAAATTACCCCGCAACCAAAATACTTTAATTGCTATATTCTTAACTGTGTACATCCGGGACACTAATATAATTTTAAAACAAAATGGCGGCCCCCATAGTCGGACACGAATTTAAAAATTTGCATATTTAATTCGATCTTACTGACTGTATTACATCACAATGTTGCATATAGCGGCTTATCGACTATTTACAATGTCATTTGAACAATAACAATCAACTTTGACTGGGATGTGTGGCGAAAATACAGATTTGTCAAATTTGGACCAATTTATTGACATTTCGAGCATTGTTTTTATAAAAATGCTCTCCTTCAGTAGTTAGCACTTACTTATCGTTTTATGATTTATGCCGTTATGGGTATGATATTATATGGGCAGTTTTTAAGCTATTTTCAATTTGTCTAACTTTTAAAATTTTCAAATCAAGCATATAGACCATTTCAAATTGAGATCGGAAATCTCCGTCGGAAAAACAGGTCACATGGAGTAGGTGCGTTGCGCGTTCTTCGCAACAGTTGATCGCATTCACAGCATTGCCCTAGTTGATTGTCGCCTATGTTTACATACACGCGTGCACACATGAGAAGTAAAACGTGGAACGAGACTATTTTGTTTTTTATCAACAAAGGCGCTGACGGACAAATTCCAAATGTATCGAGCAGACGGTAAAAAGTGAAAATATTACCCCAAATCTCTTTCATCTCACTCGTTTTTGTAACTGAAATGCCGCAACATCAACTTTGTGAGGGATACAATCTATCACCAACACCAGCGCAATCTACCACACGGGCAGACGGGTGAAAAACACGTTGTTTTTCTCCGGCACATGGCCATGACCTGTCAGGAGCTGACAGGTCATGGAAACGAGTGTCAAACACTCGGCTAATCGGAAACATTCGGAACCGATCGTATATTTTCGGATTTGAAATGGTCTATAAATGTAAAAAATATTTTACGATTTTCTCATAATTTGCTAATTTGTAAGCAATTCTGGTCATTTTACAGGTCAAAGGTAATTTTGTTGGAAAATGTTGATCAATATAACCATAACCTATATTATGAAGTTCAGTGTCAGTCAAAAATAACAACCTTCGTATTTTTTTAATTTACAATATAGCAATTTTTATGAAAACTAGCAAAAATAGGCATTTTTTAACCATTTTCGCCATTATTTAAAAAGTACACCACTTTCAATTTTCACATCCAACCTAGCGATGACCCCTAAGCATAAACCTATCACATAAAAGTGAAAGTTTTCTTCTAGCCTTCCACATACCCCTGCACCTTAACTTAACAGGCTTTTCGAAGTTGACCGGTGAGCTAACGTATGCGTCAACAATTAATAGAACATCCCTTCTCTACAATGGAGCACAAATTGTAGATTATAGTCTATCCATCTGAGACCGATCTTCCAATTACGTGACCCAGCCGTTCCATTGACTGGGAGAGGAGGCTATTTTCTGATGAAAATATCGATGGAATCAGTAGAGTGAAAAACGGCCATAATAAAAAAAATGATTATGTTACCCACCTACTGTTATCATCAAGCGTATTTGTTTCTTTCTATACTTAACAAGGAAATATGATTAATTCGGACATGCAGACAGAACATAGGGATACGGAGTTACATATCATTCTACAACCATTTTATCTTACTATAGGCCCGCCAACCTGAAAATAAACATTATTTACATTTGGAAACATTACAATATAGCAAATAAAAATTAAACGTGGCCACCTACATTATGCTAAATGTTAAAAGTCCATCACTTTCGATCTTTTTCAGCTTTGTGATTCTATTCATATGCCGAAATCACAGGTGACGATTATGGTAAATGTTCAAAGTCCATCACTTTCGATCTTTTTCAGCTTTGTGATTGTATTCATAAGCCGAAATCACAGGTGACGATGTCAAAGCCTTTTGATTTAAGATAATGCGCAAATGGTTCGATATTTGTCTCTCTTTGAATAGTACACTAGACGTAGCTGCTATGTGCATGCGTGTGATGTGAATAATATGCATTGGAACAGTGTTGTGTGTTTTTGCATAATGCAGCTTAATTGCTTCAATTCACATTATAAATGAGGTTCGACCAGAGGTTGGAATAAAATGGGATCCTTCGACAACTAGCAAATATACGCCCGAAGACAGCACATCTTTTTTTTGCTCAACTCCCCTACCCATTCAAGCACCAAAGATCGCTCTTCGATGAATTCACTATAGTTGAGCTGATGAGTGGTTTTTTTAATTTGTCTTTTTTTAATGTGACGCTTCAAAAGAGTAGGCTACTTCAGAAAATCTTATATATGTATAAACAACAAATTATGAGCAACCTTTCCCACTGTGATTATGTTAACAGATCTTTATGTTCCCTTGTACACCACATATTGTAATCATGTATACGCATTGTGGAAGCTCGAAAATATCTTACTTTTTACATAGTATAGAGCGGCGGCCCCATATACACTGTGGTTAATAATCGTGCACCCCGGGCACCTCACCTCTTCTTGCTCACGAGTCACGACGTGAAACAAATCAAAATAAGTTAGATCTTATAAATAATTGTGATGCGGTCTGTGAGAACCCGCCCCCGGGGGGGTCACTCACATATAAAAGTGCTACCCATGCTTGTTAATCAACCCTCAAAACTGACCCATATTGGCGTAACTGGTGGAAGTTAATTTGATACCCTTATTGGCGTCAAGTGTTATCATTTCATACCCATAATGGCGTAATGGCGTCAAGTGTTAAAAACTCATAGTACATTTCAATGCACAATTATTCATGATATCCATGATATCCCTTCCATTTTATACTTTTATGAGTAAGCAAAACTGTGTGTACTTACCACCCGACTTACCGACGTTTTACTTTGGAATATTTTCCGTGTAGAATTTATATTTATTCCATGCCCGATTCCATGTGACTTGCAGCTTCGTTCATCGGCCGGTATACGCGAAATATTGAGAGTGGGAACCAGCCCGGGAACCAGCGATGGCCAATAGTCTCATACGCACGTTTCACGTGTCCAATATGCCAATATCAGACAGACGCCACATATACATTTCCGTGAGGCATTTGCTTTCGCGTTGTTGTGTGAGGATGATATTAGTTCCCGTATTAGTTCAGAGGGGTTGCACGAAAACAGACGTCTTTTTACCGGCCGATTTATACCCAGAAAATTTGACCCATTATGGCGAAAACTATGGTTTGAAAATGAACCCCTAAACGTCGAAAGAGCCAAAAAATGACCCCTTATTTTAAAAAACGTCGACGACGCTATATACTCAAAATCCGACCCATTTTCGACGTTTTTATTAACGCGGATGCGACGCACTGTTATATGTGAGTGACCCCCCCGGGAACCCGCCACATGGTAGGAGTTTTCATACTGGAGATATTTATATCATAAGAAAGCTAAAACTGTGTTGATTGAATCCACACCAGTAAACAAAAATAAATACATTCAACAGTCCACGAAATGCCTGTGGAATTGGGTAGGATAACACTCCTATAAATGAAATAAGGGGCGAGGTGGCGCAGTCGGTTAGAGCGTCGCAACACCGCTGCGCATCGTAGTTCTGTTGGTGGATCGTTTGAGCGTGAGTTCAATTCGATACACCAACACAGCCTCGTCCCCATGCCTCCTTCAGACCGTGCAGACTGAAGTAGGCATGTTCATGGCGCATCGTGCTTCGGAAGGCACGTAGAAATGTTGGTCCCGTGTATCGGAAGAGCTATCCCCGAGCACGTTAAAAAGGTCACAGACTCCTTCGTAAAGAATAGGGGATCATCCCGGTCTGTGTCTGTACACCATTCCTAGGTTTCAGGAAATAATATAGTTTCCGTTATAGGGAACGGTTGGTCAAGTACAGTTTATCTGCGCATACCGACTTAACCGAAACAGAAACAGAAACAGAAACAGAAATATATGGAAATGCTGCAAAAGTAGTGTTGTTGGCTAACATTTTGATGGATTGTTTTTAAATGAAGATTATCAAACAATATTTTCTTATTTTGACCAATTTTGTATGATTTTATAGTCATTTTAGAGTCTTCAATAATTGATTAGGATCGCTTAGACCTAGGCTTCTATGCCTAGGCGCAGGGGTGCAATAAGTTATTTCTTCCTCAGGAGTGTGGTTCTAAGGTTCAATATTTCCTCAAACAAACCGTAACTTAAAATATAGCTTCTGCAGCCCTTCAAAGGTGAGAATATTGTTGAGCAAGGACTGTGCTATAGCCACATTTTCTTTGTATGGATTGTTGCTAGCGGCACACCTTTCCTATGCAATAACGATTTGCTTCAGCTCCAAAACAAATGCCTAACAATTCGTTAAGAGCAGGTTGCAAACGTGTTGTGTTTTTTCCTATTAAAGCAAAAATATGATTTCCTCAAATCTCATTTTAAACATTTATTTGTAAGCGCACCCCCACACAAACAGGTGGTGTGTCCAACAAGTCATAATTATGCACAGTCAAAACAAAGGACAGTGAAAATACAGGATTACGCCGCAGGGCTGTCAACTCTCCCGCATTAGGCGCGCCTAGACACTTTTCTCCCGCACTCCCGCCTAGCATATATAAACTCCCGCCTCAAAAATAAATGAAATAAAGAAAAGGGAAAGAAAAGAAAAGGGAAAGAAAAGAAAGGGGAAAGAAAAGAAAAGGGAAAGAAAAGAAAAGGGAAAGAAAACTAGAGATAATTGTGATCATAGATCACGGATATTAGTCGAGGACTTTGACCTTTGACCTTCGTATATGGCTGTATGTTGTCAAATGCAATAACTTTATAATATCTTTAATTGTACTATATTTGATAAATGTTTTCATACATTTCAGCAGAATAAGTAGTGAAAAAAACCACATTTTGACCCCTAATGACCCTTTCTTGACCTTTGACCCAAAACTTATGATTGACTTTTTTTCTTGGCTTATCAATGCGCACAAGAAAAAAAGTAGTCGGGTCAAAATCAGAGCATGTCTTCAGTTGTACACCTGTATAGTTCAATGACCCCTAGTGACCCCGTTTGACATTTCACTTTTAGTGGAGAAGCACCCTATATGAACATGGATGGGAGAAATCTTTTGACTAATTCTGACAATCATCAGTCATTTCCTGGTTATTACCGTATGTAACAGTCACACATATGCAAATACATATGCTAATACTACCGCCATTTTGTTTATGAATATATTATAATAATAATAAAAAAGGGATACGCAGTAGTTTTGAAGAATAATTTTGTTATACAAATTACTTCAGATTTTAAAATGCACATTAATAATGGTTACTTTGTTGTTGCCACTCCTGAAATCACAGATCCAGCCTTTATGCCCCGCATATTTATATTGTGACTGTTTACAGAGCCACGAGTCGCGTCGTGTCGTGTCGTGTCGTGTAATGTCATGTATTGTTTTTGTCTTGTCTTGTACTTGTTTATTTTCTCTGGTTAAATGTACATTGTCTATTGTGTTAATATAAATTTGTAATATAACATTACAGGTATCATTTACTATAGTTTAACATGTATTTTGGTATTATGATGCAAACTAAGTAAAAGAAAAAAGGAAAAAAGGGATACGCAGTAGTGTTGAAGAATAATTTTGTTATACAAATTACTTCAGATTTTAAAATGCACATTAATAATGGTACCTTTTGTTGTTGCCACTCCTGAAATCACAAAACCAGCCTTTATGCCCCGCATATTTATATATTTATATTGTGACTGTGTATAGAGCCACGTGTCGTGTCGTTTCGTGTGGTGTGGTGTCGTTTCGTGTGGTGTGGTGTCGTTTCGTGTGGTGTGGTGTCGTTTCGTGTGGTGTGGTGTCGTGTGGTGTCGTGTCGTGTCGTGTCGTGTCGTGTCGTGTGGTGTGGTGTGGTGTGGTGTCGTGTCGTGCAATGTAATGGATTGTCTTGTCTTGTCTTGTACTTGTTTTATTTTCTCTGGTTATGTACACTGTCTATTGTGTTAATATAACATTGTAATATAACATTACAGGTATCATTTACGTTATGTATTTTGATGTATTATGTTGCAAACCAAGTAAAAAATGGAAAAAGGGATACGCAGTATTTTTGAAGAATAATTTTGTTATACGGTCGTGTGCCTCGAATTGGAACCCCGTATTTTGAGGTGTGACATTTTTACACTGTTAATGATGTTTATATTATCACCGTTTCTATATTTCTTGTCATAAAATAACCAATTTGGTGTCATTACAAAGCACAATAAATATTCTTTCCATACCATCTGCAAAATAATGTCTTAATTATTTCAGTTTTAACTGGGAGCAAATATTTGATCAACGGGTGCTTGGGGAGGAGGGGGAGGAGCCGGAGGAGGATAATTGAGGAGCCAGCAGTCCCATACACACACACAACGCCAATCTCTAGACAAGCTATGAAATACTTCATTCACTTCACTTATTGATTATCAATACATGCTAGGTGGATTGTCAGAGCGATCAGGCTCAGTCAATAGTTAGGTCACCCAAGCCCTATATGAAAGCTATGAAGATTGTTAAACGGGGTCAGTCGTCATAAACATGCACAAACACAATAGTCAAACGACCTTGCTATTGTCATGCTATTGTCAACAGTCCCTACACAGAGGTCTGCAGTGCAAATCTGTACGATTTCCGCCATGTAATCTCTATGGCGGATTTCATTCCGTTGTATGAAGCTATGATGTTTGCGTGGTCTTCGCTATCTCCAAGCAGATAGAGCAATACGTACATGGACTTTTTTGTAGACGAGGGTTCATTTCATGATTTGGTGAGGTTTAGAATGAGTTAGGATTCCTGTAATTTTGAAGACCACGGATTGTCAAAACGTGAATTTCCCGACATTGTACGACATAAATTTGGTCACTAAACGTGTTTAAAACTATTCATTTTATCGTTCTGCAGATGTTATTGACCCTCCTCTAAAATTCTACATGATTTTTAACACGTTTCTTAGTATTTGAGATGCCCAAATAGACCATTTTCCGAAGCTATTTCTAGCAAATATTGCAGTCACTAAGATTCCATTGTTTTCTTGCGTATAACAAAATATGACATGCAGCGTGACCTCCCTACTGGCTGGGCTGTGATCTGAGGAGTAAACAGGAGTGTTGGGGAGGAGGAGGAATCGCTGAATATGAGAAGCTAATCTCACAGACACGCAATGAAATACTTCATTCACATTATTCATTGACGATACATGCTAGATATAATTACATGTATGTCAGAGAGACTGGCTGTTGTGTACCGATTAGTAGTATACCGATTGATTTATTTATACTGATAACAATTCATACACTTGTGCATAATTATCTTAAAATAAATTAACCACCTCATGGAGTGAAACATTATAATAAACAAGTCCCTTTTACATTCTGTACGTGTGGTATGTTTACTTTGATATAACCAGACAAATAACAGCTTACAAATTACAAGGTATGCACACTCTACTGCATGCATGCCGATTGAGTTCAAAAAGCCCGCATGTACATCTCGTCAGGGATACTATTAACTTTGGGATAGGAAAGTCGTATACTAACGTACGTAGCGAAAACGGACCCTTTTGCATATTTGAATAAATTATGGTTATCGTCCGGAATGTGTCGGTGACCGGCGTTTAACGCGTTTAACAATGTTTAACCAGGTTTAACGGCAGGTTAAACGGCATGTTAGTCAGCATAGGTTTGGGGGCGCTGTAGATTTAAACAGACGACGGTGGCCACGCGAAACCTAAATTTTGAATTCGTAGTGAATAACACGTAATCGCGAATTTTAAACTATCATTTTGACAAATACATCATAATTAAAAGGATTTTTATCGTTAACCGGGCGATGACTGTTAAAAATAATTCAAAATGGTGCACTCCCGTTGCCAAATTGGGTCGTCTGAGAGACGCGTGGCCAGCGTTGCGTCGTCTGCTACAATCATCACGCCTGATCGGTATAGCGCCCCCAATTCTATGCTGACTAAGTTCAATTTAAAAGTGGACCCGATCGGCAAGCTCAGTGACATACCCCTGATCTCGTGCTTACACGTCCCAATCGATACTATACGGTGTGCATATTGCATGCGCGGAATCTTGAAATTTGTCCAAAATTTGTGACATCTTTATCAATTTTGACAGATTTACGGCGCGTAGCGAGATGTGGGAAGGGGTGGGGGCTTCAGTCCATCGGTGTCATTGTTTCTAGTCTGTTGATCATTGTCGGACAAAAGTACTTACATTGCATCTTGCACAATTACAGAATACTATTTGATTTTACCCATGCTCAAACATTTTTATAGCAGTAAACTGAAGAAAATAGATTGTTTTCAAAAATAAGCGCTCCGTTAGATCACATGTGCTTTATTTTGTAACACCCTGTATATGATGTTATTGGCCATATTAAATTTAGTATGTATATCCAGGCAACATTTCTAATTGTAACATGATCATTTCATGTGTGTTTCATTTTATCTCATTATCATTGCTTTCATAAAAATAGAATCAAAAAGTGAAGAAACGCGTGGATTGAGGACTCGATCATACATGTGCATTTCGCTTGTTACACCCTGTATAATATGGTAATTATTGGTCATATGTTTGTGTTTGGTGCAATATTATTACAAAACGTAAATCTAAAATTGATCATGACACTAAATTATGATAACGGTTAACTTTATTTCAGAAATACGTTTTCACAGACTTATATTGTTACAAATTTTGACCACCATGTATAAGGTATCCTTTATAACTAAAGACAAAGGTGGTCACATTTTTCTTTGTAATACTAGTGTATACGTTTGAATTATGCAGCTTAATAAATTATAATTCTATCTTCAAGGTATATAAGGTCATGTTTTTTATACTGGGTACAATTTGTGTTACATGTCCCTTTTTCCATAAATTAGGTTCCTTTTTCAGTTAATACATTATATCTGAAAAAGTTTAAATTTAAAGTTGATAAAAGTATACATATTCTGAAAGCATATACTGTAACAAATGCAAATAGCATACAATCAAGTTAATTATACAGGGTGGCCCGAAATTGTACAGGGTGTAACAAGCAAAATCTTCTAAAAAAGAAGGGTTTCAATAATTACTTTCACTATGTATATGAAGTGATGAGAGAAAAGTTCAGTATAGATTTAAAGTAGTTTAATAAAATACCCATCCAGACATATGCAAATTAAATTTCATTATGAATCTGAAATCCGACATACAGGGTGTCTAAATATTTGTTTATTTAGTTCCGGAAAAATGCTTCTATTACTACATACATACAAAGACTAGTATTTTAACAAAATTCAAGTAGATTTCAAATAAAAATGCATCAATTACATGTACATGAACATTGATTGATTTTGAAAGTCACCCTTTTCTTATGTAAAGTTGTTAATTTTAAACATATAGGGTGTTTAAAACATTAATTTAGGTAAACATGATTATCCACAAATCATTAAATTTAATGAATTTAAATTTGCATCTGAAACATGATTTTACATTCCAATTTGAAGTAGCAAATGCTTAAAGTGGTATGAGTTTCAAATAATGTTCAATAAAAAGGGTCCCTTTAACTACAGGGTGACTCAAATTTTCCCAATGGCACATGTTTAGTGGCATACAATTAATTGCGTTCATCCTTTTTGCACCTTCATGATGTGCAAAGCACATTCAAATGAACAAATTAGGTTAGTTTCCATAATGTTTGAACCCAGTATTCAAATTTCAAGAGTCTGATTTAAGATTGAATTATAAAATGTTTTCGTTTTAAGTTGTATTCAACATATAAGGTGATCCACTGTTGATTGGCAAACTGCTTATGCTGGTCATCCTATACTAGGTCAGGTCAGTTGCATTCCTAAGAATTTAATAATTCTCCTGAGTTTACAAGCTTGATGAAAACCAGCAGTTTTTTTACTTATTTGGTAACACAGTTAAAAACAAGTAATAACACCACACAAACGCATTTAACAAAATGTGCTAATTAACATCCAGACAATACAGAGGTTAATTACATATCTTCTTTTAATTTTTAATCAAATAGTTAAATTTATTTATTCAAAAGGGCACCTCAACCTTTCTATACTTTTAAAATGGACAGTTCGGTGCAGGCAAATGTTTGCATACATTCGCAAACTGCGACCAACTTACGTTTCTTAACAATATTTTGAGCTTCTTATTTAATGCTAATTAATGATTCCTTAATTAAGTAATTATATTTTTAATTCAAATATGCTTCAATAATGTTATGTTTTCAATATAGAATTGTACCAAGAGTGAAACCAGTGCATTTTATGTTTGCCCAATGTATATTGCACCATACTTGTTCAACTATGCACTCCTCCTCCTCCGCATACTCCTCCTCCACATACTCCTCCACCCCTGACTAATTAGGTTTAACGGAACTATTGTAATTAACAGAACCATGGTAGTTTATATTTTTCTTTTTAAAATAAAGGCCAAATACTTTCTCATCAAAATAAAACCAAATTTGAGTATGTGTGATAAAGAATAGCCCAAATATATGCATGTAAAGCAATAATATGTAGTGCAAATGTAACAGATCCACCTTTTTTGGGTACCCAGTATAAAAAACATGACCATAAATGACCAGTGAAAATTTTGTATTTTTAGTGAATTTCTTGATGCTTGCACCCTATATATTATCTACCCACCCTGTATAATGACCTTAATATTGATATTGTGAGATTTGGAAATTTGTATGCTTTCAGGAAATGTATACTTTCCTTATACTCCTATGTATAGTTTTAATGCTAAAAATGTTTTAAGCAAAATCCATGTGATTTTTCCATTTTTAGCATATGTCACACAAAGGGGTCCCAACTCAAGACACACGACCATACAAATTACTTCAGATTATAAAATGCACATTAATAATGGTCACTTTTGTTGTTGCCACTCCTGAAATCACAAAAGCAGCCTTTATGCCTCCCATATTGTGACTATTTATAGAGATTCATAGCTAGGAAGCACACATGATTTTTTTGTTTAGCGTTTTATTCCTTCATGTATTTTATAAATGCTTATCAATCAATTTTGACAACACGACGAGACACCGTTGTCGGTGTTTTGGGTGGTTATGGGTGTGATTTAAAAACTCGATAACTCAACAGACGTTTAGTATACAAATCAATCTCAGTATCAAAACATTTATTTATTCACTAAGTACAATTTAACACTACAATTGTTAAATCTATAGTAGGGCATTCATACCGCATTGATATTTTTGCAAACGCTAATGAAGCGTAATACATTCTGAATAATGACCAGGCAGTAGAATTGGAGTGTGTTTTATCGGTTATATTTATTTATCATCACTTTAATCATCATTATTATTTAACGTGGTATTATAAAATAACACTTGTTGTGATGAAAATAAAGAAATAAAATATCATCTTCACTGTTACATTGTACACACAGTTAATATTTTAAAATAAAGCACATAACACAATTTCTGTGCTTCATTTAAAGCTTTCCATTGAAATGTTATAATATAATTGAATTGGGGTGTTATAATAATTAAGGATAATAATCAAGGTGACGAAAAAAAGAAAAGAAGTTCAACGTTGGTTGGAAGATTGTTCGGGACAGCGTTTTGTCTTTAGACATTGCGTGATTTGACAAAACAATTTCAAAAACATTAAAACACAGCTGCACATGTGTAATGCTTATGTCCCTTATAAAAGTTTGGCCGAGCGATATTGAATTTTCTTATGTTCCAGTATCGCAGTGATTTGTCCTAGTATTGGACGATACTGGTACATAATGGTGTTCCATTTTATATATGCCAGTATAGTCCGATACTGGAACACAGACTTTGATACTGGGTGTTCCGGTGTCGGACAATACTAGTACAGTCTAGAATCTGGGACCTAAAGTACACTTTTCTGATATCTGATATTTAGAACTGATACAGGGTGACCCAGAAAATGTTGAACCCAAAAATCACAAAATTCAATATATTTTTTTACCATTAAAATAACAAAATATTGCATAACTCGTTCACCAGCTATGTGCACCATATATTTAACTTTCTGAAACATTTTAGATCATAAAAATAGGCCACACGAAACTTAAAATACGTGTAATTTTGTAAGAAGTGTTGTTTTGTAGTGTAAGTGAAGTGCAAAAAAATGATTTCATGCTACATGAGCAGAACAAGTGCCTGTTTGAAACCATTTCTTTCCGATTTGTTTTTACTTTTATCGGGATCTTGTAGTGACTGTAATGTAAATCAATATTATTATTATATAAGAGACTTTGCAAACAAAAACTGAAGTCCCCTTCACTTCATTTGAAAATGTTAATTTGATAAATACAGATCAAAAGAAAAGATTACTTAACTCACCGTACTTATATAGAACAGAATTAAGTTTCATATCTGAACCAAGTTACAATTTTTTTCACTTTTACAAAAAGGATAAAAACACCCCCTGTCACACAATCAAGTGTATCTTTAGTTTGGTATCTTTAGTTACATGATCTAAAGTTCTCCAGAAAGCTGAATTAATTGTTTACATAACTGTTGAAAACAGAATGCCATATTTATTTATTTTCATTATTAATTCTTTTTTTTAAGTTTGTGATTTTTGGGTTCAACATTTTCTGGGTCACCCTGTATACTTGACCAATAGGTACATTTTTGTCCCTTAGAATTGGCCAAATGATCAACATTCTTTCATCAGTTACCGTCACACTAAATTGACATTCGGTTTCACTGTATCTCTAGAAAAGTACAACCAGTACTCAGACCAATTTACTGTGCATTTGTAGCTGAGATTCAAAGCAACAATTGTGGAATATTTCATAGGACTGGCTTATAAGTTATGATATAGGAGTTAGAACTGTTTTAATGGCACTTACATTTTTCCACCAGATAGAAGCTCCGGATACAATCCCCAGGGGGCAACGTACATTTTTCCACCAGATAGAAGCTCCGGATATAATCCCCAGGTGGCAAGTGCTATTTCTTGATTAGGCTTATGTATAAATGTGGAAGTTTGGTTTATAATTGACTTTTTTTCTGAGATTCAACAGCTCCAATAACTGGCAATTGAAGATTATCCATATTATTCCTGAATATCGCACGAATATAAATGCAATAAATATCCTATATCCAAACAATACTATGATATTCCCAGTTGCCCCCCCCCCCCCCCTAATATTAACTG
Source organism: Ophiura sarsii (assembly GCA_035610835.1). Lineage (NCBI taxonomy): Eukaryota > Metazoa > Echinodermata > Ophiuroidea > Amphilepidida > Ophiuridae > Ophiura > Ophiura sarsii. Next base: position 68,715,502 of record CM069447.1, read on the forward strand.
TCGTGTCGGTTGAGATTGGCACTGTCGGTTCATTTTGACAAGAGGAATCATGGAATTATGACGGTCAAAAGTACACAGATGGAAAATAGACAATGAGGGAAGGTAAAATGACTGACCATATGTTCACCCATCTGCGCCAAATAAATAATTTGTCCATCATCATTTACCTTGATTATCTTGGTGACTCGACTCTAAATTGTCAGCATTCTTCAGACCATCAGCCAACAATCTTTCACGCGTGTCAATGGATGGGATACCTAGCAGTCCCGTCCTGGATGGAGTTTTTCCTTTGAAAGCATGATGGATCAACATTTGTCCAAAAACATAAATACTAAAAAATAATAGTAACACAAATAATGTCTTTTTCTTAAATAGCATAGTGATGTTTTCCAAAGTGTGATCCTGTATATCAGATTTACTTAATTGACAGAACAAAATATTATACACTGTCAATGATGTGCTCAACTATCACAAAACCACTCTCAATATATGAGGATATGCTGTATATGTTATCATCATTCAGTGAACAAGAGAGGGCGCTACGGTATTAAACATACCGGCTACTCAGACGGAGGTGGACATGATTTGCCTTAATGTTTGCATTCGTATTAGACTATAGCGTATTCGCGAAATTTGATTTGATCATGTGTAAAATTTGTCATAGCTTTAAAGTAATTATTTGCAATACAAATCTATAGACCCCGGTGTAAGTGCTTGTTACTGTTAACAGTAGAAAGGTGGGTTTCAATAAAGGGCAACATGAAGGCGGCCACCATTAAAACAAGAAACCGGGAATCAGTAAAGGAACAGGTATGTGTCATGACATATATTAGGCAACAGTATTTTAAAGGTTATTAGAATTAAGCGAAATTCATTACAGGTGTAGTCAATTGTTTACCCAAACAATATTGAGTAGTGCAAGGTAAAATCGTGCGTGTCTTTTAACAACTGGACATAGACATGACGTGTTCATATTATGCACTTGTCATCGCAAGCTTTCAGCAGTTATTGCAAAAATATGCTGCTTTTTGCATTGGTTCAGACGCTTTTAGGAAGATCGTCTGTACACGAGAATCTTTCTGGACGGACGTACGGACCTTATCGTGGTAGCCTGTGAGTGATGCAATATCAAGTGTGAGGTACCGAGATGAGATACTGGATACTGTGGTGAGGCCATTTGCCGATTCTGTAGGGAAATTTACATACTGGTGCCAGATAACACCCGTCCACACATTGCACGTGTAGCCATGGACATAGCCGGCAAGTTTTCAGACCATAACCCTATAGAGCATGCATGGGACATGCTTGGCAGACGGATTGCAGGTCAACAGCATGCTTCAGATACTGTACAGGCCGATGCTTTTGGTTAAAGAGTGGAAGACCATACCTCAGGAATATCTATGCCAGCTGATTTAAGCCTGCCTCGACCAACGGAAAGTGTAAACAGACACTTAACAATGTCTGACAAAATCAGTGAATATAGATTACGATTTATTCCGTAAACAGTCTGACACGGAACGGGTGTATTTCGGATTGAGGGCGTGCTATTTAATAACGCCCCGCCGTCATTTTTTTCACGGCGACACATCAAGTGACGGGAGTCTGTCTTACACTGGGATTATGAATAAGTCGATATCTCAATTGAGGGCGAGCTTGGGAACGGGACTGCTTTTGTAAGGGAACGGTCTCACGTCGCAGCAATTTTCAAGATGAAAAAAATAATCATAGTTTTCGATTTTTAACTCAAAGATAAGCCTCTTTTCCAGTCAGATAATGTTAAAATGTAATTAGTTTTTAATACTAATCAATTAACATCAGACATTCTCAAATTAGGAGGAGAAGAAACTGTAACAATCCTAACCAAACTGTTCAACAAGATCATGCAACTTGAGAAAGTGCCTACCCAGTGGAACGAATCAAAGGTTATTATATTGTTCAAGAAAGGGGATATGAAGGACATAAAAAACTATAGACCTATCAGCCTGCTGCCTCACATGTACAAAGTCTTTACAAGAATTATTCTTGCCAGAGTTGAGAAACAGCTTGATGAAAACCAGCCCAGAGAACAAGCAGGTTTTAGAGCAGGATTCAGGACATCAGACCATCTTCAAACATTGAGCCAGGTTATAGAGAAGTCGAAAGCATATCGCTTCAATTTATGTCTCGGTTTTGTGGACTATGAGAAGGCATTTGACAGTCTAGACCACCAGTCTCTATTAAATGCGCTGGAAAAGCAGGTCAGTGATGAAAAGTACATCCGCCTAATCAAGGTAATCTATAAGGATCCAAGTGCTAGAATCCACCTGGAGAGCACCACAACCGAAGCCTTCAAAATTCTGAAAGGTGTGAGACAAGGTGATCCAATATCCCCAAAGCTATTCACTGCAGCCATGGAGGATGTTTTCAGAAACCTGGATTGCCAAGGTATGGGAGTTATAGTCGATGATGAACACCTTACCCATCTCAGATTTGCAGATGACATCCTACTTCTCAGCCATGAGCCCCAGAAATTGCAGAAGATTATCCGAGAACTGAGTGAAGAGAGCAACAAGGCTGGACTTAACATGAACATCAAGAAGACAAAAGTGATGATGTGCAACAAGCTGAAAGATTATGCTATAACAGTTCAAGGAAAAACCATAGAAAGAGTGGACAGTTATATATACCTGGGCAAGAAGATTTCTCTGGAAAATGAAACAGCAGGGGAAGTGAACAGAAGGATACAGCTAGCATGGGTGAAGTTTGGTAAGCTCAGCTTTATCTTTCGTGATGAAGAGCTACCATTGTCACTAAAGCGACCAATTTTCAACCAGTGTATCATCCCAGTGCTATCGTATGGCTCAGAAACATGGACAACAACTAAGAGATTGGAGAAGAAGCTAAAAGTCACTGAGAGGGCAATGGAAAGGATATTGATTGGCGTTACAAGAAGGGACAGGGTGACCAACACAGATTTAAGGAAGAAAACAAAAGTGAGGGATATCATACTGGAAATAAAATGTAAAAAAAATGGAGATGGGCTGGCCATCTAGCCAGGAGGAAAGACAACAGATGGACTCATAAATTAACAGACTGGATCCCCAGAGCATTCACCAGAGGAAGAGGCAGGCCAAACAGACGGTGGATAGACGACATCATAGAGTATGGCAACCTTACTTGGAAGAGGACAGCTCAGGACAGAGTGAAATGGAAAATTGATGAAGAAGCCTTCCTTCTGCAGTGGAGTGAAATAGGCTAGATAGATAGATAGATAGACTATTAAGCTTATACTAAGATGATTTATTTTTGTATTTCTGAACACCTCATTAAAAGAATTCAAATAACCAGGCAGAAAAATATATTCCTTATGTTTAACGATGGAATTATATTAATCAGTTCCAAATTGTCGAAAATTGTGAGGCTAATATTTATCAGCGGACCCAATACCAACAGACTTTGTGACTTACAATAATTTCTAATCCTAACGTTTAAAAAAGTAAAATAAATCAGGTGACAAAGTTGTCCTAGTGGGAACCGAACCATGGACCTCTGAAATGCAAAGCATGTCTCTCAATCACTAGACTAGCCAGAGGTTAACTGAAGAAGGATATGGTTTTAATCCCTCTTATACATTACGGAATAAAGCAACACTACTACTATTATGATCAACACACACACAATACTATGAATAGTGACTCGACACACACTAAAACCAGTCTTTCCAGGGAAATATTATAATACTAAGATATAATATAGAAACACTGAGTCAGCCATCCTAGATAAGCTTTGTACTCTACGTTTCTCGGTTGATAGCGCTTCTCGAAGCACCGAGTCAGGAATTTTCCTGACCAGGGTTAGTTCATGTCCATAACCCATCTCTGCACTTGGATACTGAGTTACGCGTCATATTATGGGCTTGGTTATCTGTTTATTGGTTATCTGGTAACGGTATTTTCCATTATTTTATGTCCATAACCAAGCACTGATACGATGCTGTCACGTGTCACGGTGTGAAGGTGTTCATTGGTTTTCTAGTGACGAAATATCCCATTCAACCTATTTCTGTAATTAGATACTGAACCCGTGTCATGCTATGAAGATGTTCATTGGTTATCGGGTGACGGTATCTGCCATTGTTTCATGTCCATGACCCATTTCTGTGTATCAGATAATGCATTGTATGCGTTTACATAAACAAAATATTCTAGCGATCTTTTAAAATCAAGACACCCGTCATTCCGTGAAATGTTCATGACCCATCTCTGCAGCTGCAGCACTTGGATACTGAGTTACGCGTCATATTATGGGTTGGTTCATTGGTTATCTGGTAACGGTATTTTCCATTATTTCATGTCCATAACCAAGCACTGATACGATGCTGTCACGTGTCATGATGTGAAGGTGTTCATTGGTTATCTAGTGACGACATATCCCATTATAGCATGTCCACAACCTATTTCTGTAATTAGATACTGAACCCGTGTCATGCTATGAAGATGTTCATTGGTTATCGGGTGACGGTATCTGCCATTGTTTCATGTCCATGACCCATTTCTGTGTATCAGATAATGCATTGTATGCGTTTACATAAACAAAATATTCTAGCGATCTTTTAAAATCAAGACACCCGTCATTCCGTGAAATGTTCATGACCCATCTCTGCAGCTGCAGCACTTGGATACTGAGTTACGCGTCATATTATGGGTTGGTTCATTGGTTATCTGGTAACGGTATTTTCCATTATTTCATGTCCATAACCAAGCACTGATAGGATGCTGTCACGTGTCACGATGTGAAGGTGTTCATTGGTTAACTAGTGACGACATATCCCATTATAGCATGTCCACAACCTATTTCTGTAATTAGATACTGAACCCGTGTCATGCTATGAAGTTGTTCATTGGTTATCGGGTGACGGTATCTGCCATTGTTTCATTTCCATGGCCCATTGCTGTGTATAAGATGATGCATTGCATGCGTTTACATAAACAACATCTTCTAGCGATCCTTTAAAATCCAGACACTGGCCATTCCGTGAAATGTGTTGTGTCTGAAAAGAACCAAGAATACAATAGCAGGCTTTATTATTTTTGAACATTTGCAATCATGATCACATCAAACCCGTCTCATTATGTAAGTCGTAACATTTTATTTTATAATTATATAACTTAGACCATTTGAAAACAAGCTCAGTTTTTTTGTTGAGGAGTCTACTTTTGTCGCCTTTGATGAGGTACAGCTTTTTCGTGAGGAATATGTCGCACCGTTAGGATCCGTTGACGTAAGCAGTACGCACGCGCTCTGGTGAGGATAGTCTATTTGATGGTGAATGGTTGGTTCTTCTCCTTTAGCTGCCACGTGTGTCTTGAGAGCTCAGTGATGCGTTTGTGTTTTCCATTTCTTAAGGACTGTATGTGTTTGTAGTATCTCAGCTGGAAGGGAAGTTCCGTGTATTTCTTGGTGACAGTGTTGTCGGGGATGTCATTTCGGCGCTGTAGATGATGCTGGAATCTAGGTAATTTCCTTGAAGCGCAGGCAGTCGTCTTTCTTGCGGCAAGTGCATGTTTGGGGTGTTGCTGCGTGCGCTGTTAAGTTGCAGTTCGGTAAGACTTTCTTTTAAAAGTAGCTAGACATAAATACCAAATTATGATGAAACGAATTTAACTGTGTCGTAAGCCCAGGTCATATGGGTGTTATGATGAGGTATATAGACAATTTGGATGGCTTCCATATGCTATGCAGCGCGTCACAGAAAACAGGCAATTTATTTTGAAAGAAATGTCAAAGATGAATACAAAAATCCATTATCTATTTTCAATTGCTATCCAAACTCGCCTAGTAATAAGGCAACAAACAAAATCCATCTTTTTAACAATATGAATATCTGTGCTAGATTAATGTCCAGTAAATAACTTCGGGATTAGTTATGCTTGATTAAATCCATTGGTTAAAGATGCGAAGGTAATTTTGAAGGTTAGTTGAAACATGGTTTAAGTTAACAGACTACCCACAACTAGGATTTCATGGACTATAATGAACGTTATTAATTATTCTTAAGCAGCTATTTCCAATGGAATTTTGCATTTCATTATTTTGTTCTACAATTTCATGGAATGAAATACAGTTGTTGCAGTAAACATGGTTTCATTAATGAGGAGGAATTCAGCAACACATGTGTTCAACTGATAGTGTAATATGAAAGTTGGTCAAAATGTGATATTTTTACACCATAACCAAGTGCCCCATGAATTTTGATTGATAGTGTATACTCATATAATCCCCTATAATCATGTAATACAATACAAGATGTCGTGCTACTTTCGTCTTTCCGTGCAGATTTGTACCAAGGATAAATGGCTAAACCCAGTGCATCTGGTGAGATAGAACAGGTCAATTAGTTATAGCCTGTTGAATTGCCACTAAACAAGGATTCTCTACAGCGGGAGTGGTTACATTTTAAAGTATGGTATCATTGGGTAAGGGCAATGCTGGAAAAAGGCCATTGTTTACAGCCTTGGCTCCCTGAAAATGTGTGAGTTCAAGGAGTAAGGGGGGGGGGGGGGGGGGGGGGGGGATACATCCTATTAATGTTAGAACCAATCATCGTACCTTGTTATCATACGTCCACTTCTGATACGAATCACCATTATTACACATCCGGTGAGATAGAATGGGTCAATAAGTTGTAGCCTGCTAAATTGCCCCTAAACAAGGATTCTCTACAGCAGGAGTGGTTACCTTTTCAATTATATGGTATCATTGGGTAAGGGCAATGCTGGGAAAAGGCTATTGTTTAAAGCCTTGGCTCCCTGAAAATTTGTGAGTTCAAGGTGTAAGGGGGGGGGGGGGTGATACGTCATATTAATGTTAGAACCATCATCGTACCTTGTTATCATACGTCCACTTCTGATACAAATCACCATTATTACACATTTGCAATGTTCGGTACACAGATTTGCTATCTATACACTTATCGTTATGTCTTATCTCGCCTCGTTTGTTGAATAACCAGATCTGTCAAAATAAAATGAAAAAAGGTAGTTATTGTAAATAGGCGCCAACATGTCATTTTATAACTGAAATGCAAAGCCACGAGCATGAACACTCATAAATAGCCTTGGATCTTGGATCTTGTATATTGGATTATCAATCTACTGTACCAGGGGGTGAAACTCTGGTTGAATATCAGAAGCCGCAACCGGGACTTTAACTTCCTGGTTATCATATTAGGATGGCGAATTGCGGAGAGGGTGTCCAGTATATGAAGAGCTTTGTTGCAAAAGGGCTATGGTGCATTTTTTCAAAAAATGAGTTTGATATAGAAATGTATAGGGAAAAATCATATGTTTCAAGGAAACAAAGTCATTGTTTTCAAAAAGACCTACATCTCATTGTAAACAGCCATTGAAATTGTTGTTTTGTTGCAAAAGGGCCTGTATCCAGAATTAAATCGGGATACAGGCCCTTTTGCAACAAAACATCAACTTCAATGGCTGTTTACAATGAGATGTAGGTATTTTTGAAAAAGATGACTTTATTTCCTTGAAACATATGATTGTGACCTATTCATTTCAATATCAAACTTATTTATTTTAAATGATTAAAATAAATGATTTTTTGTGTGTGGTATTTTTTCTTTATGTACAAACAGATGGAGTTTTGTTGCAAAAGGGCCTACATCCAAATTTTCAAAAAATGTAAACATGATTTAAAAAAAAATTAAAACTAGCACGTTTAAAATTTATTTCAATTTCAATTAGTATGTAGTGTACCTCTTTCATAATCCATTCAGTTTTTCAATTGCTCAACTTGAATATTTAGAAACAGTTTTTTTACTTTTTCTCAATAAGAGCCAAAGTGGATGTAGGCCCTTTTGCAAAATACCTCTTCATATATTAAAATATAATGATCAGTAAGGGCAAATTGCCAAAAACGGCAACCTGTGAAATGGTTTCGAATCTGGAGACATATTGCCGAATTAGGCAATATTGGTGGTTTTTTGCCATTTGTTATTCTTGTAAATTGAAAAACTACTTCTGCATGTTGAGTAAGATGGTTACTTAATTTAATCAAGTCAAAATCATTACCACTTAAGCATAAATTACAAAATCTATGGCATTTATTTTCGCGACTTTAAATAGATAGCAAATTTAAGTAGTGGTTTGCCTCTGGTGTCTTTAGGGAATCAAGTTTTGTGATAAATCATGCTCAGAAAATAATGTCTAAGTTTTGACCAAGTCTCATACATTTTGACATTGAGGTTTGATATGTTTTAAAGCAAAAGGCTTTATTAATTAATTAAGTGACTATTTATTCTTTTTTCTTCGAACATGACTTTACATCAATGTTATATAATAAAATATCAATTTTTTTAGCCCTAACTCTACCCCCCACTTTTTCAGATTTTTTTTCTTCAACGTGTAAAATCGACCAAAATATTCAACCGACCTCCCCCCCCATTTTTTCATCCCAAAACTTCCACGTCGGGTGGTACCAACGTGCCCAGTTGTGGTATATCGTGGTATATGGTAGGGTTAGGGTTATGACCATTTTTGACCAATAAGATAATTTTGATTAGAATTTTGATCATTTTAATTCGAACCATATCGTGATCGGATCAAGCATAACATCGTTGAATCGACTGCCTTATCAAAATGAAGTCATCGATAATGAGGTCAAAAGTGAAAATGCAACAGTTTTTCTATAACAGTTATCCACAACCGAAAGTTATCAACTCATTTTGTTTTCACGCCAGTTTGTCCGAGTCTATCTATATATATATAGTTTATTCCTTTTTGTTTTGGATCAAATTTATTTGGACACGTGTACTTCTGTGAGTGATACCTGATTAACATTAAGCTGTCCACAAGGCCAAGTCTTGAGTGCATCGTCTGGTTGTCTGGTTTTATTCACAGCCAAGTGGTTATCCAAGCAAAGTCCGCTTTCAAGGTGTTTGACCTGTCGTAATACAGTAATCAAAGATTCATGAAAGTAAAACACATAGGGCCGTATTCTCGTAACCTTAAATTATGTCGAAAGAGGAAGCATGATGGCTGAACAGTTTTTTGAATCCCTATTTCATGTTTTAGCTATAACTTTAGAATGTTACAATATTTATCATCTGGTAGGTTTGGGCACTGTGTTTACTGCTCTAACTATCACACTCACCATCCCATATAATGCGGAATCCTTATTTGGCAAGCTGCTCCAAGGAAAAACATTCTCTATATACCATCCAAAAGATTTACAGTTCAATCGTTTTCGTAGAGCTAATCTTTCACTGATATCACCTGCATCACCTCTTTTGATTTCCGGATTGTAAAAGTAGAAGAATTCCTTGTATTGGTCATCAATCCATACCTCTGCTAAACGTTTTTGGTTATCAGCAAAATATGGATATGCTGCACGGGCGCGAGAGAGATGACCAACCCGTGAACAGGGCAATATCTCCATTGAACCGCCGCACATCCACGCCTAAGAATGCAACAGGTAATGGGGAATACAATGATTTATACTATGCAACTAATGTGTTATAATTTTGTGTACTGATAGCGAATGACAGTTTACATAACATGTTATAGCAGTGTTCAACAACTTTGGCAGCAGTGCCGTTGTGTTATAAGCTGCAAGTTGAGGGGAGGTATTTAAATCAGCAATTATAATACTACTTCCATCTTTAAAACTTATTACCAAATAGGTTAGCTTTGATAAGAATCTGATATTGGATGTTCAATTTACTGATCCAATGTAAATGTACTCACATGTATCTCTCGCATATGTCTGTATCCTCTGTCAACACTCTAAGGCAATATTAATACACTAACTGATTATCAGAAAGGAGGATGCCCAGTAAGGCTTTTGGTCTACAGGAAATCAATTACTCACACTTACCAGTATCTAAACTACCATTCTCACCATCCCCTTCCCCAGAAGCTTGGAGTAATGAGAACTCTAGCGTATACAGGCTGTCCCAAAATGATTAGTACCCATCGATGCCCAAAGTTCAATAATTTGTGTCATCATCAAAATCGATGGGATTAGATCCGTTGTTTTTACATCATCTTTGTCATACTGTACTATTTCATTAGAATTTTAGATCATGAATATCGTATTAATCAAACACAAGATACACTCCATTATGTAAAACATGGTGATTTTACCTTTTTGGCAAAGTGCTAAAAAATGTGTGTGCTATTACAGCTTGTTTGAAAGAAACTTGTGTATTCTCATAATCTCTTGTCTACTCAATATAATCTTGTGTCTTTCTGTTGTAACTGTTATTAGTTATGGGTGTTCAAATTATTAATAATTCCACTCCTTAATTCAATTTCACGGGTAAAAGAAGTTTATCACACTTGAGTGACCCCATGCATTGTTTTATTTGACAAGTGTTTAGGGACTTCTACATGAAGTGGTATTTGGTGAATCACCAGTAGCTTAGATTTCATTTTCACATTGGAGAATGGATTTCGTGAGTTTAAACACTAAGGGACTATATAATTTTTACCAAGTTTGAAGGAAATTGCATCCCCAATATGAAAAAGAAGTCTAAACCACTGCTTACCCATGACTACGTCTGTACCTGTTTAAATGTTCCTCAAGTTTAGCCTCAAAACTAGCTCATTATAGAAATGAAGCTTGAGGTCGCTAATGCGTAACGATCCATTTTTACCCTTCAAATTGAATCAAAATGATGAAGTATTTATGGTTTGAACAACAATTTGATCCAACAGCAGTTTAAAATAGAAAGGAACCAAAGATATTAGCAGACAAGAGATTAAGAGAATGTATTAGTTTCTTTCAAACAAGCTGTTTAAAAACACATTTTTTTTGCACTTTGCCAAAAAAGGTGAAATCACCATGTCTTACACAATGGAGTGTAACTTCATTAAAATAAGTCCGATATTCATGATCTAAAATGCTAATGAAAGTGTACAGTATAGCAAATATGATAGAATAACAACGGATCTAATCTCATTGATTTTGATGATGACAAAATGTATTGAACTTTGGGCATCGATGGGTACTAATCATTTTAGGACAGCCTGTATGACCGACAGGATCGGATGGTCATCGAAGAAGAGGACACGAAAGAGGAGGAGAAAAAAGTACAAGTTGCTCTACAAGTATGCGGTTATCCAACATGGTTTTTTGATAAAGTAAAATACAGATGTCTACTCCAAAACCTAAGAAAAAGACAAACACCAATACAGATGATGACAACAGGAGCCGTGGTTTTGTTGTCCTGCCTTTTGTAAAAGGTGTCTCTGAACGCATAGCCAGAACCGAATTTCTAAGGCTATGAATACTCACTGCACAATTCGCAATCTGTTCTACATCGTAAAGATAAACGCAATCCTTACAACATTTCGGACACAGTGTATGATATCCCATAACAGAATTGTGACAAAAGTCATAAAGTGCTCAACAAAAGAAAGTCGTACACTCTGTTTAGGTCATTTAAAGTAACTTGCTATTATCAAACAGGCTAGATGGTCAGAAGTCACAAACTGGTCCAAAAAATATTTCACTTCTGATAATGTTGAGAAATGCACCAATTCTGATTAAACGGGACCAAACTTAAGTTTTACATACTTAATGACCCACAAACTATATATTTTTGGAAAGCTTATGATTCAAGGTTTTTCATTTTTGCAAAAAAGAATCAAATTATAGAGGGTGTGAAATTTTTATAGGGTGGAACATAAAAAAGTTGATCGTTTTTGCTCCTCACAAAATATTTTGATAGTTTGTACAATTAGGGTTTAGCTGAAGATAGTCACCAAAATCAGAATAACCGCAGAAGGTGCTACCAAATTTGCTAAGAATCACTTGCCCAAAATGTACACAGGAAAAGTACAGGGTGTCTAAAATTATGATGAAATAATGCATAAAATTAAGGTTTGTATATAATATTCTATGAAATTAAAGAAAATGGTTATCAAAATGAACTACATGAATATCGGTAAAGTTCCTTTTATTTTAAATACAGGGTGGTCCAAAATAGGTCTAAATAGCAAATTGTTCATGAATCTATGAATGAAGAAACACGTCTGGCTTTTTTAGTTAAATGCATTACTACCCAGGGTAGAAAAGGACCGAAGAGTCACACAAATAAAATAGAGAGACTGCGATCCTTTCCTATGTATACTTTTAAAATGGCATAAATTTCAAGTTTTTCAAGTTCTAGTTTTCCGCTATTTTGTGTAGAAACCTATGGGCTTCACAACCACCGGCGCCACATCCACCGGCTTCACATCCACCGGCGCCACATCCACCGGTCTTACCCTTGACTCACTCGACGTTTAGATTGATAACTTCATTGTTGCTAAACATGTGGCTTTAATCTTTTTTTTTATTCGGTAGCTGGATAAATTGTCTTTAATACGATAAAATGTTATGTTTTTTTGACAACTTCTATTTAAAATAGAGACACGTATCACGATTTTAAGGATTTTTGAAACGGCCCACCTTATTTGATATACCTATTAGTGACCTGTGACCAGTTAGACATTTGGATGAATCTTTTAGGCACATTTTGATACCAAAAATAACACCTAAAAACAAAGTTAAAGGTAGATGTTCCGATTTTCAACTTGAAGTTTTCTATTCTATATGAAAGGTCATCCTTAAAAACGTCGTGTCCCAAAATTTGAGATGCATAGCTATTATGGTTCTTATTTTAGACGCACAAGATGCTGTGAACTGTACCCATTGAGTAGTACACACACTATATCGGTGGTAACCACCATTCGCGGTATTTCAACGATATTTCGTCGATTTCTCTGTCATTATACCGAATTAGGCCGTCAAATTTCAGTATGATGATGAGAAAAATACGAGCTTTCATATGATATGAAATTCTCCGTATGTTTAAAATAATTCTGTGTTACGAAAATGTGATCGGGTCATCTACCTTTAAACCATGATTAGCACCAATTATAGAAAATAAATAACTTTTCAAAAGTCACATTTACAATACACTACGCGGAAGAAAACACCAATTGTTAACAAGCACACAATACCCTTTGTGTTCGGAATCAAATATCCCGCTCACTACTAAGTGTACGCCAAACGCACCCCATTGTGCACGGCTGCACTGTGTGATCGATTGCCCGCCGGTCAATCCTTGTTAATAACAGTGTCACACATGGGGTGAACCTAACACACACCCAGTTTCCTCACGCGTAGTGTATTGAAAATGTGACTTTTGAAAAGTGACTAATTTTCTTTAAATGGCGCTAACTATGGTTTATCTTTGTTGCTAGGTGTGTTTGGTATCAAAAACGTGCCTAAAAGATTCATCCAAATATCTATCTAGCCTCTTTGATAACAAAAAATAATCGAAAGTTACTATAATTAACCTAAACAAAGTGTGCGACTTTCTTTTGTTGAGCGCTTTATCTTGAAACCGGGAGACAATTCTGCACCAGACTGAGCATAAGAAAGATTCAGATAATACAACAATCACAAGAGCAGGGAGAAAGGCATTTCTTACTACTGTCAACAAATCAGCAATACCAGACTCAAACCATGTCAGCGGATGGAACGAGGCAAAGGTCTTTGGCACTGAGCAGGACAGATATAAGAGAAGGATCTGAGAGGATATTGAAATCAGAAAGAGAGGGACCTCCACGATGATCTGAGACGAGGGGCAATACAACATCACCCACGTCGTCGGCGATCTTTTATCACTTGGACAAAAATCCCTAGATGAAAAATCAACTGGCATCTCTGACCAATACTGCAACAATGTCCTCAAAGAACTCTTCGTTCTGCTTATGACATGACCCGTCTGAATGTTCCAAGAGCAAACAGAATCTTGGGTCAGACATCATTCAGTGTCGCTGGTCCGCAGCCATGGAACTATCGCTCTCGTGCTATAAGAGAAACTGACAACATCTCTCGGTTTGGTTGTAATTTTAAGACCTTTTCAAATGCTAATTTGAGTTCTGTGTCGCATGCTAGATGGAATAGCGGCTTATACATATTAATTGTTATGTTATGTTATGTTATGTTAAACGCATCGTGAGTCCACAAGATCGTCACTACTAAAAGTGTTGACAAAGGATACGATGGTATACGAAACGTACACGTGAGTACCTTTACACTATTCCAGTAAAATGATCATCCCATATCGGATCTTTAAAACGTGTTTGTATTTCTAGCCGCGTATTACATAGCACGTTGTTGAACTAATTCCGTGTAAGATATTTTTAAGTTAAACTACTGTAAAGACCCACCAAGCCCTTGACAAGAAGTATGCAGGTCGCCATACATGCTTTTTCTGCTATGTGGAAATATTTGTTTCCATCAATAGTTAGTCAAGTCCTTTATTAACACTTTCCAAGAGACGTAATTTACTACACATGGCGTCGCTTTCATTATGATTAGTGACGTCACATCGATATGTCTCCCTCTTTAGCCTGAAATCGTCAATAACGAATAACGTCTATTAGTTTTTGCCATACAAAACAGATTTTTCAGAAACCTTTCCTAACTTTCAAAGTCCGGAAGAATAAGAAAATACTGAACAATACAATTCTAGGCATGTTTGTACTTATTTTAATGCATTTCAAATGTGGTGATTAAACCCAATAATTTTGAAATTTTTGAAGCATTTTGTGAACTTTTGAAACTGTCATTTCTAGACGATTGCCGCGTGGAGGTATTGGTTGTGGTGTTAAAATATATCCAGATAATAAATTTGGAGTATAATATTTTAACTATGAATTAAACAAATATGTTGATGAATTTCTTCTCATTAATACATTCATGTTTCCTTCAACATCTGATCATTGAAATACATGAAATTGAAAAAAATACAGGCCTTCATCAAAATCCCGATACGGATTTTCCATTGGAAATAACTCACGAATAATAAATAAAGCCGACTATAGCCACTGCAGTCCCATGGTAGACAGCGGTCTGTCAATTTTAACTTCCTTTCAAGAAAACCTTTGCAATTGTTTGTCACTGAATTGTCTCAAGTAAAACTAATTAAAATATTGTCACTATATTGTGATTTGATCGCTTTTTCATCTATAAAATAAAGTTTTTGGGAGGTATTTTATGTTGTATTTTGACACCGTGACTTTCATATTACAAATGGAAACCAAATTCCATATAATTATAACCCTCGTCCTCCTGAGACGTTTTTGTTTCACTGGTACCAAAACAAGTATAAACATCGTTTACCTTGAATGATAATTCCAAGTTGTCTCCTCCCCAAATCTTGAATCCGTCATCAAAGCCTCCCAACTTATTCCAAAATGCCTTATCAATAGCAAAAAGCCCGCCACCAATAGTTGGTGTTCTGAAAGAAAATCAAGACTAGATCTTGCTCCGGTCTAAGACCAGGCTACCTTGATTTTTTGTATGAGAAAATGATCCCTAGTGACCCCTTCTTGACCTTTGACCTGATTAAAATGTTTGACTTATTTTCTTGGCTCATCAAACCAAATCTGGTGATTATAGCATGTAAACTGTAGGAGGAGAAGCATTTTAAGTAATAGAAGTGAAAATTAACATTTTGACCCCTAGTGACCCCTTTTTGACCTTTGACCTGGTCAATATGATTGACTTATTTTCTTGGCTCATCAAATCAAACAAGATGCAACAAACCCGGTCCAAATCGGAGCATGTCTTAACTTTTACCTCTGTAAAGTTCAATGACCCCTAGTGACCCCTTCTTGACCTTTGACCTGGTCAATATGATTGACTTATTTTCTTGGCTCATCAATCCAAACAAGATGCAACAAACCCGGTTCAAATCGGAGCATGTCTTAACTGTTACCCTTGTAAAGTTCAATGACCCCTAGTGACCCCTTCTTGACCTTTGACCTGGTCAATATGATTAACTTTTTTTCTTGGCTCATCCATCCAAACAAGATGCAACAAACCCGGTCCAAATCGGAGCATGTCTTAACATTTACCTTTGTAAAGTTCAATGACCCCTAGTGACCCCATATGACATGTCATTTTTTATCGCTTAAGACCCTATATGAGCATGGACCTAAGGAATCTTTTGACCAATTATGAAGGTCATGAGTCATTTCCTCTGAGACAAGAAGCATTTTAAGTGATCGAATTGAAAATTTACATTTTGACCCCTAGTGACCCCAAATGATTTTTAATTTTAAAAACCGAACTATTATACATGCGTACGGTCATAAGGAATATGTGGACCAATTTTGATGATCCTAGGTTATTTCACTAAATTGGAAATGCGTTTTAAGTGAAAAACACATTTTGACCCCTAGTGACCCCTGTGTGACCTTTGACCCCAAACTGTGAAGACCCTATATGTAGGTCAGGTAGGGGGTCCTACTGACCAAATCTGGTGATTGTAGCATGTAAACTGTAGGAGAAGAAGCATTTTGTAGAAATATTGCCAGAAGAAGAAGCAGAAGCAGAAGAAGCAGATGAAAGAAACGGCAGAGATAGAGTACCTCGATTTTTGGAAAAATCAAGGTAATAATGGAAGTACGGCGCTTGTAGGATTATCCTCCTAACTACATTTAGACACGCGGGCACACGCACATTCATTCAGCTCACTTTTCATGCTCGAACCAAGAGCCGTAGGCGAACTTGTATTGTTACTGTAATTTGAGTTTAATAAATATCATACATCAGAATTGTTTATTGTCTGTGTATTTATTAGTTAACAACAAAATATATTGTATGCAAGTATTTTAAGGGGAATATCTTGTCTTTGTGTCAATACCAACAAAAAACATTTATTATTTACGCTAATAAACGGTACAACAACATCCTATACCCACTGAAACGATGCACAACGGTCCTATTAAATAGCGCCATCTATAATAGCTTTGTTAAATTTTGGAGGCGGGACTTGTGATCAAATATGCATATTCATTACGAAAGGTGATGAATAATGTAAATCGTAAGGCGGACTTTTAACCAATGAGGTGACATCAACTTTCTTGTCTCTGGGGTAATTAATTAGGTGGTTTTATCTAATTACTTAAAGATGAAATTAGTTATGCGATTTAAAAACAACAACATACATTATTCATTTCTTGATTATGAATATGGATAGCAGGGCGGAGTTTTAGGGCGTTGGGCGCAAATTCATTTTATGGACCACAATTCTGTTCAGGTATAAGCGGACTCTAATTCATATAGGAGGAATAGTACACGTCGAGAATTAATCGGGTTTTCGACATTTGTTTTTATGGATAATAATTTGTTGAAAACAATAACATGATAAATCAACAAATAACGTATTTTATTGAAAAATTACATACAATGCAACTGAAAATGTATTTTAAGTACTAAAAAAGGTAACAAATAAAGAAGTAATAATCAGAGACAACACAAGTTCGCCTACGGCTCTTGCTCGAACACTCGTTGTAAGGTCGCGCTTATGCGTGACGCTCATCATACGGATGTCCGTTGGACAATTTTAAGAGGTTGAACTCTCGCGTGATCTTGTAGGCTGCTGTGTAATGTACTGTGCCACTCTTAAAACGATGAAAAGAAATTGACTTGAAGTGAAGTCTTTGTTAACCCTAACTCCCCGGGCGTATTTTTATGAATTAAACTCTCAGGGGAGAAAAACGGGTCAAACTTGAGAGGAAAATCAATCTCCGCATGCGCCACGGATCGAACCCGGGACGCTTGCGTACAAGTCTGATGCTTTACCGACTGACTGAGCTACATGTACACGGGTGAGGTTCAAACAACATAAAAGAGTTTTTACAAGTTGAACTCCGCGCTGATCGTGGTACGAGATTGATGGGGCCGCCGCGCGGTACAAGATTGTAACACTGTCGAGTTTTGTAGGTGGTTCCAGGAAGATTAGTTACAGAGCTGCTGAACCACCGTTTGGTGGGGCTCACTCCGCTCTGAACAAGCCTCATGCGTCTCGTGTGTATTGGCTTACTCGCATGGTCAGATGGTCGGGCAGGGGGTCGATTCTATGACCAACATCAACTTTGCCGAATTATCTCTACCGTACATCTGTAATTTTCGCAAAACCATCACGCATTTCAAAAATACATTTTAATACCCCTGGTAATCACACAAATTAATCTAAAGCAAACCACCTAGAAATCGAAAGATAATTGGAGTCAAATATCTTGAATATTAACCGAATTGAAACACTACAATATTAACGAATTCGACATAGAGGCGTGGGAAGTGTCCCTCACGATCCCCTCTGCTTCCCCTAAGATTTGCCATGCGTCCCATAAAACACGTCGAGTATTAGAGTAACATTCTTAAACTATCCCTGAATTCCGATGCTTCCGCAGCCACTAATTCTACATTCTTAACACTTTCGACGCGGCTATAGTTTTACCAAAACAGATTTTTCAGAAACCTTTCCAAAAGGTCAAAGTCTTGTTCAAGGATTACTGAACCAATAGTATAATACTAGACACAATTATTTGTACTTACTTAATGCATTTCTCATGGTGATACCAAATAATATGGTTATAACATTTAATAATTGTGACATTTTTTAAATGTTTTCTGAATTTTTGGAACTGTCGTCTGCAGACAACTGCAGCGTGGAAAGTGTTACCTTTTTGGCAGAGTTTCGTTTCTTTCCAATTCTTGTATGTCCCGTCTTTGCATTAATTGCCACATGTAGTCCAATCCCCATTGAATACCGCCAACAAAACGGAGATCGCTCCATATATACTCAAATGAATCGGGGTCAATAGTATCCACAATTGGCGTCACGATCCGAGTTCTGAGAGAAAAAGAAAGGTCCCTGGGTGTTACACTATCGGCATGCGTCACCAGAAACACGTGTAAAATGAGTGTTTTTCTCGAGTGCGCTACGCGCGTAATGCATAAAATGGTATAAAATTGACGATTTAAATGTACAAGAAAAATGGTACTTTTCAAAATCCTGTCGATATTCATGCGTTTAGGTCAACTTTATGGGAGACTGACTAATTTCTAGAAACATTCAGACGGGTATGTCATGAGCAGAACGAAGCTAGAGTTCTTTGAGGGACATTGTTGCAATATTGGAGATGCCAGTTGATTTGTCATCTTGGGATTTTTTTCCAGGTGATAAAAGATCGTCGAAATTGGGGGAGAAAAACGAATGAAATCCTCATTTTATTACGTTTATCACGACATTTGGTTTCAGATGCATACCAGTTTAGGGAGTGTTTGGAAAATCATTGTTCACACATGCTTACTATTATACGTTATATCCATTATTTAATCTATATCTCGTTCAATTTTTTATTGCCAGACGTCCAAAACCGATCAGATCGAATTTATTTTTATTTTTATTAGCGATAGGACTACATATAGTTTAATAAGTTCTACATTGGCGATAAATATGCGCGCGAAAAATAA
This sequence comes from Ophiura sarsii, assembly GCA_035610835.1. Taxonomy (NCBI): domain Eukaryota; kingdom Metazoa; phylum Echinodermata; class Ophiuroidea; order Amphilepidida; family Ophiuridae; genus Ophiura; species Ophiura sarsii. Next base: position 68,734,825 of record CM069447.1, read on the forward strand.
TCCAAGTGTAGGCCTATGTGCAATATTTGACTGAAAACTGAATTTTAACTTCAAGGAATAATTATTTTTTTGGTTTAAAATCATAAAAACGTGAAATGTCCACTAATCGTTGATTATATTTTAAATCAGCACAACTTTCAATGTTCACCATTCATTGATGGAATTTACTTTATAATGTCTTAAATGCATTTTCAACATGCTTTTATTTAATTTGGTGACAGTTTGTATGCATATTATAATATTTGTAATAATAGGCCTTCATTGTCGGAATCATGAAATTGACGCAATGTAAATAAATCAGTAAATTACTGACAAATCACAAATAACTTGTACTTATTTAACATTCGACTTGTCCTGGTATGCAAAACATCATTCTTAGCACTTTCCACGCGGCTATTATTTTTACCATACACAAAACAGATTTTTCAGAAACCTTTCATAATTTTCAAGTTCTATCTCAAAGATTACTGAACCAATACAAGGCATGTTTGTACTTAATGCAATGCATTTCTCATGGTGATTCCAAATATGGTAATGAAATTCAATAATGTTGACATTTTTGAAACATTTTGTGAAATGTTGGAATGTCGTCTGCAGCCGCCTGCCGCGTGGAAAGCGTTAGGATATTTTATATGAATTTAACTTGAATATGATTTCAAATTGAACATATCATGGGGAAAATGTTGCATCATTTTTGGATACAATGCTAGAACAGGGTTGCACAAAGTGAGGGCGCAGGGAGCACCGCTCCCTGGAAATAATGACCAGATTTGGGAAAAAAATGCCAATTGGAAAAAAAAGTATTGGGGAATAAGGTGAAAAAAGATTATGAGCTGTGGTTGCACAGGTATACTAAAGTGTTGATTGTGTCATTGCAGTGGCAGCGCTACAGGGGGGGGGGGGGGGGGGGGGAAGGGGTCATTCAAAATATGTTTGTGCTCCATACCCCACTATTGCCCCCCCCCCCCCCAAAAAAAAAAGAAAAAAAAAAAAGAGTTAAAATGAGAAGAAAAAAACCCGATAATTTTTTTTCGCGCTTCTTGCACATTTTCTTTCTATAATTATTCGGTTAAATTTGACAATTTTAGCGTAAAATGCCACAACAAAATGTGCGCGCTTCGCACACATCATTTTTGTTCATGCCCCCTAAAAACACAAATTCCCAAATGTAAATTATTACTATGGTACTGGTACATCTAAACAACACATAGCTAATATTTTGATCTGATTTTTATCAAACCTGTAAGTGTAGGTCGGGAAATGTTAAGCTCAAAACCTTGCTCCTCGGGGGAAGAAAAAACTTTGTACAACCCTGTACAGCTAGAAATTAGATCATATACAATGTTATAGGAACAATGAAACTCAACATTGGCTCGGATGCGCGACGAAAATACTGATTTTCAAATGTATTTGTTATTTATTTATTTAATTTATTTTTTCCAATTTATTGAAATTTCGAGCATTAAAAATTGCCCTCCTTCAGATATTTAGCATTTAAACATTATTGCTATTATAGCTGCGATATATACGGACAGTCTTAACGCTATATCCAACTTTATTAACATTTTCGGATGTCTTCCTTAGTAATGGCTTGATCCACTTCTTTTTCCCAGCGAGAGTTGTTTTTCTCGTTTCAAGGATGCAAAGTTATTGTGAGTGGATCGATTACGTGACTCGGAGAATAAATGCCTACGTCGCGGTTGATTATGTTAGGCCACTCGTCGTATCTAAATTACTTTTCGTATCAACCTTTTCTGTTTGTCAGTGTCATTTTCGAGGATTTTTGCCCCTTTCCAGTTTATATTTTGTTTTTCCTGTGCGATGTGGTCGATCTGTCACTACTGATTTGTGTTGCTCAGTCTTTTCTTTGCATCGTGTGCAATTTTTGTCAGACAATCTTTGCTGGCGTCCTTTTTGTGTTCATTCAGCCTAGTGGTACCGCGACGAGGGCATTCATTTTCTGAATCACGTGTTTGATCCGCTCATCACAACTTTGCATCCTGGGAACGAGAAAATGAACTCTTGAATGCTCAAAGCCATTACGGAAGTCGGCCGACAGGTTGACGGAACCGTCTAACTGTTTTCTTATCTATTTTTTCTTCTACCCTTCCACATATTAGGCTAAAATGTAGCGGTATGCCTAGACAGGCCTATTTATTGTAAATTTACTACTAATAACACCTCTTTTATTTACCTTTCTGGATCCTGAGAAGTACTTCAGGCAGGTTTTTTTTGTCGCCTAAAAGCGCCCTCATACTCCCAGCGTAATGGGCATCGGCCGACGTCCGCGAGTTGAAGCAATGTCAACTTGTGTTAGCTGACGTCGGCAGAATGCTCGTGGGTATAATCGAGCATTTTCCATAAATAATGTAAACCATTGTACTTTTAGACCTCGGAATTTCCCTCTGAGTTCGTTTTCGTGTAATTCCTGGTAGTGGTTCCAAAATGAAGGGGAAAAATGCATTGATTGTTCACTAAACAAATCTGTCATTATACATGACAAGAACAAATTCAATCTCTGAAAGAAATTAAAAGATAACGCGAGATGTTACGTGACTTACCTGTTTTGTACGACTCTATAAACCAATGGTTCAAGCCAACCTTTGGTCACTTCACAGTGAGAGTCAAGTATCACGAGTACTTCCCCGTAGCTTCCGCCATTCCGAGATTTCTGGCTTTCACTGAACCAATTCGGGTTTCCATATGCAAGAGTTTGATATTGAAATTCAGTTTCTCGGTATAATCATCTAGCCTCGACGGTAGTAGATCAACTGAAAAAATCATAACTTATCGTAATCTTATTCATTATCCTCATTATTAAAGTTCATGAATATGCATGCCGAAATCGATCCATACAGTCAGATGCTACCAAAACATGAGCTCGGGTTTGACAATGACTCCTTTCACATAATGTCCCCATCCACGTGGTTCAATATATATGGTATACAGGGTGAGTCAAAATAAAGTGTACTCAACTTGAAGGATTTTTAAAAAGAAATATGAGCATTTGTCGTCCAAATTATTGTAATGGTAAACAAGACCTATCAATTAGCTTTAATAAGAATTGTATTGGTTAGAATTGGTTAAGAGAAACTCATTTTACGAGTATTTGAATAAATGTGGCAATTTTTAGATCCGAACAAGGTACCATCTTCGAAGGCTCAAATTCAATATCATCAGGTATTATAAGCAAAACAAATTACAGTCCTGATAAAAGGTTCTAACCTTTTGTTTTGACAGTGTGGACATTCAAATAGTGGTGATTGTCAGCATCAATAGGCTGCAAGCTGTTTTGTCCATCAGAGCAACAAGCCTAGGCACACTCTTAAAGATCCCAACAAAGACCAAACAAGGTGCGAGATGAGCACACTTAAGTTTTCCTATTCATTAACTCACCCTGTATAATTAAATTTAAATTGCCGTTTATAATAAAGCAATAGCGCTGTGAAATTGGTAGCATCGAGTTACGACTTATATAGCTCATGCATCATAATGCTAGTGCTAGTACGCCTTATACCATACATTGATCTTTTCTTTCTACTGACATCTAAATAAGTACCGACTTTTCCCATATGACGTCATTAACGTCATTCTGACGTTAAAATGACTGAGCACACGTGGTTAAAAATACATACCAACACCCGATTCTTACCACGTATCATATCAAGTCTGAATTGGATAGCACTCACAATAAATGTGCGGAGGTTCGAACACTCTTGCAACTTGATAAGATTGCATAAATTACAACCCCCACCTCTGGATAGACGAGGATTAGTTCACAGGGAAAAGTGTGTAAATGGTGAAAAGGCGAGGGCTATTATTTTTAGTCGTTTTTAAATTGTTGCTTTTTCCGGTTGTCTCTTTTGCTTGTATATTTGTATGTGTGTTTATTTGTTTATTTGTAGTTAATCGGTCTGTCAGTCTGTCTGTCTGTCTGTCTTAGTGTCTGTCTGTCTGTCTTAGTGTCTGTCTGTCTGTCTGTCTGTCTGTCTGTCTGTCTGTCTGTCTGTCTGTCTGTCTGTCTGTCTGTCTGTCTGTCTGTCTGTCTGTCTGTCTGTCTGTCTGTCTGTCTGTCTGTCTGTCCGTCTGTCTGTCTGTCTGTCTGTCTGTCTGTCTGTCTGTCTGTGTTGGGGTGTCTGCTGTTGTACTTTGCTTGTTTGTTGGGTGTTTGTTTTGTTTGTTTTCTTGCATATATATTAATTTTTCAATTATTATCATGTTCTCATTTAATTTGTATTTGTTTGCAACCCACCTATAGTGCTAGCATCGTTCACAAGGACAATCTCCTGCAAACACGGCGGAGATCGATTGATGACACTATGAACTGTTCGCCAAAGCATACTCCAAGGCTCGTCATGAAATATAATCACTACCGATGTCTTAGGCAGGATCGTGGGATAGTGAAGTGATACACATCTACCAAAGAAGACAGATTAATACAGAACAGTTTTCAGATATATCCTTGGTGTAAGACTTTTATAAGTTAAACTGGTGTCAATACCCCATTACGGAATAAAACTGCATAATCCTTTAATCCGCCAATAATGGATTTTGTGCTAGGTTAATGCCGTGCTGTCTTTACACCAAGGATAAACCGGTTTTCATTAACCCACTCAACAGCATAACAAACCCCTAAAGCAGATCGTTGTGCAACCATGTCAGGCTATGGATGCGCACGAAAAACTTACGTCTTCGCGGCAATTTCACGTCGCTTAGTGGTCAGAGAGTGGCCAGGAGAGCCACGCCCCTCTTTATTTGGTCCATGCTACCCTCTAATTGTTAAATATCCACCACCAACCCAAAAGCATTTGAAAATTAACATTTAAAACAAGGTGTTTTACGAGAAAGATATGGAAAGGAAGTTATACTTCACATCTTTCCCGATGAACTTAAAATTACCCTTTTGATCGCACATCTGGTAACGTTCTATTCAGGGATATTCTGTCGCTGAGAAAAAGATTAAATCCGCTGTAATCAAATAGCAATTGTTTCTCGTATTTGTTGTGATCGGTTTCCATATCAATAAGAGCTGGTTTTCCCATGTCACCAAGTCCTGTCACCACTTGTGTTCGGAGCTCTGAAACTGAAAAGCACACACCATAAAACATCATTCATGCGCACACAAATAGTAAAAAATGCCCTTTTCTGTGTTCCTTTTAAAGTGTCTGGAAATATCAAATTGTTCTCCTTTATTTAATAAACTTGACTTTTGTTTTGGCTATGTTTGCATTAACTGCTTATAACTATGTGTCTCTTTGACGCTGCCAGAAATCGACGACTTACAATTTCCTCCGTATGACAAGTACTTCCAAATGATCCATGGGGAGGGCGGATTAAAACCAGAATTATGTAAGCTTGTGATACCAGCTCACTTATAAGACGTTGATTATGATTCATACACTCTTGGTAGTGTCGAACCAATCAGAAAGCAAGAAACTAAAATACGCGGAGTGCATTGAAAGTGTCTAACGGCACTCCGCGTGCGCGCCGAACAATTCACGCACCATGCGCTTTGTTTTGATTCGTTGTTCTCGCAGCAAGGGTTCGTCGATTTTCACTGCGGGTGTTAGCAAACTTGTTAACATGTTTTTACTTGTCAATAAATAGATCAAAAGTATGCTTAAAATTGTAAATTTTGATTTGTATAGTGTCGTGTATGAATCAGGTCAATACATGCGTATGTTTTGTTTCTCGAGAAATGAGAAAAATCAATGCACTTGCGCTGGTGTTGATTTGCTCACAATGCCACTCCCCCTGCGGGGTCGTGGCATTATTCGCATCAACACCAGCGCGCGTGCATTGATTTTTCTCATTTCTCTCAAAACAAGACATACGCATTTATTGACCTATAATTAAGGCTACAAGACCTATAATTAAGGGTGGAGTCAGGTATCATCGAAAAACTTGATCACAATACTGTTCCAGAATTACGACTCGTGCTAGCGACAACTCAAACCGCTATACCTTGACTAACATTTTAAAAAGAAAGTGTTTTCTAGTGCGAATAGAACCACGAACCTCTGCATTTCAAAGCATGTCTCGCAACCATCAGACCAGCGAGGGGGTTACTAGCCAGTCCCTCATAATATGGGCAGCGATTACCGCCAAAAGGGTCTCAAATTAGAGAAAGGTCTCAAAATCACGGAAAGGTCTCAAAAGCATTACAAAGGTGTGAAATAACAGAAAGGTCAAATAAGTTGTGTGTCGAATAAGATCAAAAAGCAAAGTAAGATCAAATGCGGGCGTGCGTCTCATACGGTCATGTTGGTGTGTGTCGAATAAGATCAAAAAGCAAAGTAAGATCAATGCGGGCGTGCGTCTCATACGGTCATACTGGTGTGTGTCGAATAAGATCAAAATGTTGAGAAAGGTGTCATGAGTGAGTGTATACCGTAAAGGTCAAATGTGTGTATACCGTAAGATCAAATACGCGTGTCGTTATTGTCGCTGGTGTGTGTTGATCAGAATTTTGGGAGAAAGATCAAATACGCGTGTCGTTATCAGAATTTTGGGAGAAAGGTCTCAGCCCTCGTTACGGGTTTGTATCTCTCATGTTGTACGTAAAGGGACGATAGGGCCGATAGAACGCTACGAGCCCATTTGGTATAAATCCGCCACTGTAACTCCCCATCCCCCATTTGGAATCAGTTTGTACCATTGCTTAGATATTTAGACTCTCTGTTAACATTAACCAAAAAATCAATGGATTGATTGATTGATTGATTGATTGATTGATTGATTGATTGATTGATTGATTGATTGATTGATTGATTGATTGATTGATTGATTGATTGATTGATTGATTGATTGATTGATTGATTGATTGATTGATTGATTGATTGATTGATTTGATTGATTGATTGATTGATTGATTGATTGATTGATTGATTGATTGATTGATTGATTGATTGATTGATTGATTGATTGATTGATTGATTGATTGATTGTCAATCAATCGTAAGTACCATACCAAAGGAAAGGGGTTTGTAATTATTTTGATTTTTTTGTTAGATATTTAGACTCGCTTGCTTGCTTGCTTGCTTGCGTGCGCATAGTAGCCTGCGCCTAAATACCATCATATTCGATCGACCCTTTGAACGTGCAGCATGAGGCTAAAACTTCGTAACGAGAGCTCAGACCTTACTTTGCGTTTTGACCTTACTTTGCTTTTTGATCTTACTCGACACACACGCCAGAGATGCACGCACCCCCCCCCCCCCCAACATGACCGTATGTGACGCACGCCCGCATTTGATCTTATACTTTGCTTTTTGTCTTATTCGACATGCGACACACACTGACCGTATGAGACGCCCGCATTTGATCTTACTTTACTTTTTGATCTTATTCGACACACACCAGCATGACCGTATGAGACGGACGCCCACATTTGATCTTACTTTGCTTTTTGATCTTATTCGACACACACATTAGTGACCTTTCTGTTATTTCAGACCTTTTTAATGCTTTTGAGACCTTTCCGTGACTTTGAGACCTTTCTCTGATTTGAGACCCTTTTGGCGGTAATCGCTGCCCATACTCATAAGCATTAGCGGAGTAAATCAAAATAATAATATGATTAGCCCACACAATATTACGAATAGCGCTGCTATGCAGAACAGTCAACATGAACAGTCAACATATTCTATATTGCTTCGAGGGAAAATGGGGGTGTGGCATGATCTCGATATCTATGGTTGGGTGCCATATCACATTCGGCCTCATGTGAAATGGCATACTACCATAGGTATATTCCTGTATTGAGTTAGGGGATGACTAATAGTATTACATCAGATTTACTAAAATTGCAGCAAATATTATATTATTATCGCATTTTCATTTTAATGAAAATGTAGCTTTTCTACAACATTTCTTTAAATCTGGCATCATCTTCCCTATAGAAATATATTTTACTCAAGCTGTTCTCATAAGATATGTTAAGGGCAAGGTATGTTCTACAAACAATATTAAATGACATAATCCTAGGTGAGCGCGAAAAATCTGGCATCATCTTCCCTATAGAAATACGTTTTCTTCAAGCTGTTCTCATAAGATATGAAGGTATGTTCTACAAACAACTATATTAAATGACAAAATCCCAGGTGAGCGCGAAAAATTATTTTTTTGTACCGCCAAAATAACAAAAAAAGGCAAGCATCACTATCTAAATATAACCCGAATATTTAAATATCTGAATAGCTTAATAGCTGAACTGCGGTTTTGGGTAATTACTTAATAGGATTGGCCATGGTTAAAACAAAGTTCATGCTAAGGTGAAAGGCCTTTGGTTGAATGTTTCAAAAATGCATTTTAAAAATAACCAAACATGACTATATCGGCCAAATTTGTGTTTTTTGCACTTTTCACCTATTTTGAAGATTTTAAAAAGTAAAAATTACCCTTAAAACAAAACATCATTGCCTTAAAATACTATTTTGTATTTAAAATCGATTATTTCATAAACATGCCATACCCTCGATCTACCTTCTAACTCAGTAGTTTTTGCAAACAACAAATTATCGATTTTGGACTGGGCAACACTGCAAGCTTTTCAGATTTGAAAAATGTGATTTTTTATTTTATTTAACTGATTTTGGCGGTACAAAAAAAAAAATCGCGCTCACCTGGGATTTTGTCATTTAATATAGTTGTTTGTAGAACATACCTTGCCCTTAACATATCTTATGAGAACAGCTTGAGTAAAATATATTTCTAAAGGGCAGATGATGCCAGATTTACAGAAATGTTGTAAAAAAGCTACATTTTCATTAAAATGAAAATGGGATAATAATATAATATGATGTTATACTATTAGTCATCCCCTATTTGATAACACAATACAGGAATATACCTATGGTAGTATGCCATATCACATCAGTGGCGTACCGACCTGGTGGGCAGGGGGGGGGGGGGGCAATTCCCCCCCCCCCCCCCCCCCCCCTGGCTCCAATTACCGGGACGTTAAATTCCCAAAACCGGGACGCTAAATTTGCATAAGGAAAAAAAATAACCTTAAACACTGAGGACTTGGCATTATTTGTTGACTGTTGTGCTTTTTGGACTGCGAAATTTTGTTACCGTGCGAAAATTTGTGACCGTGCGAAAATTTGTGACCGTGCGAAAATTTGTGACTGTGCGAAATGTTGTGACCGTCCAATTTTTTTTGATCCTACGCGCGTGCTATATGTAGTATATATTGAATGAGACGTGCGCTATTCGGCAGTAGATGATTGATAAAGAAATGCAATGGCACTTACTGGCACACCTTTATTGACTCCCTAGTTAAAAAACTAAATTCCAGAATGTACTGTCTCAAAAAAATTGAATTTTTTTAAAGTTGATGTTAGGATCCTTGCTTTTTTTTACGATTCCGTAGTTGAAAGTGTTTGGAGGTACTGCTTATTATGTTGGGAAGTAATATTTCAAATGGTGATAAAGACAGAGTTAGTAGAGTTGTGAAGGAAGCGGGAAGGATAATAGGTCTGTCACGGCAGGACTTCTAGACCCTGTACACCGATCTCCCGGGCAAGAAGCTGACCGATGAGATGGATGATGTCAACCATCCTCTTTACGAGCGGTTATCAAGTCATCTGATCGCTCGATCGGGCCGTATGCGCATGCTCTCTGCCATGACAAACTGCTATCTTTCCTCTTTTGTTCCACAAGCAATTGCTTTTCATAATTCTCATAAACGGGGGGATATTTAAGTTTGGGGTCTTGTTTATATATTATTGTGTGTATTGTGTTTATGTATAAGCACTCTCATGAGTTATTGTCATCGCAGCCATCCGTCTGAATTGGCACAATATTACAAACTACAAGATACACAAAAATACATTAAAATGCAAGATATACAATAATGGTAGACTTTAAAAACAATGATAGCATAAAAGCAAACCCCACCCCTACATATAACACACATTCCACCCAAAATACCAGTTGTGTCATTCGACAAGGAGAATTTGTTCGCGCCGTTTTGGGGAACACCAAGTCTGTACGCAGAGTTATCTTTGCCATCACCTCGTATATGTTGAGACAATTTGGTTGTCAAATGTATACATGCCCCTCAATCTACTATCTAGAAATACCCTAATATAAATAGTGAGTGGAGATTCGAACCGCCCACAAAAAGCTTGCTATGCCTCTGAGAATAATTCATAAATACAACATGGTATATAAAGGGAAGTAGTATGAATCAGCTCAGCAGTCATTCGCTAGGTCACTCATAATGTGGGTTTTACCTCGGATTTCGTTTACGCGTGCCACTGGCAGAAAATGTCCACCATAAAACTTGGGTAAATTTCGATAAATGTCCGTAATCATCGGATTCTAAACTTTCAAGTGCAAGTACGTGAATGGCGTTAATGACACAAATTTGGTGTTGATATAATCGTGTAGGTGTAACGCAATAGCTATATGTTGATACAAACTCTCCCTATTCTGATGCTATTTAGAGCTTTTACGAGATTATTTGTAAAAATATGTATACAATTTGACACACCATTTACTCTCCATTTACTTAGGGAACAGTTCCATTTGTACGCGATAAAAATTGCGAGAATGTTCCGGGCCCCGATGAGTTTTTTATCAGGCCCCGATGAGATTTTTATCGCGAACAGTTGCGAGTAGCAAAGGATTATTTATCGCGTAGCGTATTACCGCTTGTTTAAATATAACGAAAGATAAGTGGTCGGTATGTAAATAGAGCTTCCGGTTATTTATTCTAGTTGTAAGGTACAAATTCAGCATTTCATGTTTGTAGAGATAATGTTATTGATTATGGATGTTTAACGTAAATTGTATTATCCTCGTGTATTTGCTAAACAATGTCCCGCTCTATTTGCTAAACATACCCCATGGTATGGCAGAGGCCTCATATCGGGCCCCGATGTCTATTTTATCGGGGCCTGATGACTATTTTATCGCGAATCAAATTGAAAAACATCGGGTCCAAAACATATCAGGCCCCGATACAGTCGCGATAAATTTATCGCGTATAAATGGAACTGCTCCCTTACTCCACGATATTAGCGGTTTGCGACGTTGTTTGGTTTAGCAGGAATGGTCTGCACTTTCAAATAAAGGTCATTATTGCCTTGATTTTTATCTCAAAAATCGAGGTATTGTATCTTTCGTGTTTCTATGCCTAGGCGCATGGGTGAAACAAGTTATTCCTTCCTCAGGAGCATGGTTTTAAGGTTCAATATTTCCTCAATCAAACCGTAACTTAAAATATAGCTTCTGCAGCCCTTCAAAAGTGAGAATATTGTTGAGCAAGCCTGTGCTTAGCCACATCTTCTTTGTATTGATTGCTGTTAGCGGTACAACTTTCCTATGCAATACCGATTGGCTTCAGCTCCAAAACAAATACCTAACAATTCGTTAAGAGCAGGTGGCAAACGTGTTGTGCAAAAATATGATTTCCTCAAATCTCATTTTTAACATTTTATTTGTAGGCGCATCCCCCACACAAACAGGTGGTGTGTCCAACAAGTCATAATAATGCACAGCCAAAACAAAGGACAGTGAAAATACAGGATTACGGTCTAAAACTAGGAAACATTAGGGCACACAAGGTCAATAATAAAAAATATCCATTGCGAATATTTATTATAATTGTAATTATGAGAAATAATACGATAGCACTTTCCCGTTTGTCGTTGTAACAAAACCAACACAGATGGAACAATTATAGGCCTACTGAATCTGATATGTTACATTGTTACAGGATAATTATAATCTTTATGGTTTAATCATGGTGATCCAAATCGATACGGCATATAACGCGACATGCGGCTATTGAAGCGATTAAAACAATCATCGTATGGTGATTTTTACATTTCATTTTATCACTCAAGCATAATTACTTTTGACTAAATAATGATGTATTGTTAAAACTATATGAGGGGGTCTACCATGGTCATCGCTGAAATGTAATTTGTTAGAGATTAAAGGGGAAACCACTCTTAAATTAGCCTATTCTATAGAAGAACAAATCCTTTTATATCATATCCATTAGTGTTCCTGTCTTTTCCTCTTGGTGTTGATGATTCCATTTCCTCAAAACTATATTACCTGCCAACTTGTTGGTGCTTGTGGTTCTTCTTTGCATCTCCTCGGTCCAATATTTCCTCTTCAAGGTGTTACAGGTCGTCCTCAAAAGCGTAACTTTCAATATTTTAGTGCGGCATTGATAAACTGAATTCCTTTTATGGCTCGGAATCCTCACTGTATAAATGTGCTCCGTTATTTCCACCTTCACGGCTCGGCTTGTTTTTCGCTATTTTTCATTGAATGCCTGCCCTGATGATGAATTGGAAATGTCCTCAAATATGAGTTGTATTGTACCTCTTTCCATGTTCAACTGGTACATTAATAATGTAAGTTCCACCAAAGGTATTGAGATTTCCTTGTTGGTATGCATTTCACGTTTTTCCAGTCTGTGGTTTCACTGCCTCACTTCCAACTTAAATATAGCTTTTGTGCTGCCATCTTTTCCTCTCTTTTAATAATTTTTTTTCTTTCCTCTTTCTTTTTTCTCTCCTCTTTTTTTCCTCTTCTTTTTCCTCTTCTTTTTAATCTTCCCTTCTTTTTCCCCTCATTTAATTTTTCTTCCCGAAGGCATTATTTCCTCAATTTTAACTGTCTCTTCCTAGGAGCGGTGCTTCCCGCTCCCGCACTTTATGCATGCCTGCCTAGGCGTTCTATACACAATCGTATCCTCGACGGCGCATCTCTCGAAAATGTTGCCTTGACCTTATTTATTGTTGTTGTTTACAAGAAAGCCAAGACCATGATCTTCCTCAAAAATATAAAGTTGAAGCAACCAGTTGTTTTATAAGCGAGAAAATGGGGTTTAATTATGGCCTATTTGACACAAAAGGCATAGGGGATCTATCTATAGTGGTGTGGATCGTATTACAGAACTGTTTCGATCATTTTTCTACGATCACTACGAAAATGAACACAGGTCAAAAAAGATACAGAGTTCAATAGAATAACAAGTGACTTAAGTAAGCTTTGAGGGAGAAATTTCCTTAAAGATGATGACACACATTGGAAATGATTTTTAAACAAAATTACCCATAATCCCTAGTTCACATCTGGCGACATCCGACGGGTTTTCACAGATCACATCACAATTAGTATTAAGAACCACTGGGTTGTGAGATTTGTTGTGATGTCATATTTTAAGAGAAATAAGTAATCTCAACCCGTGATAAGTATTTAAAATAATGTCGCTGAATATAGTACATTTCTACAATATGTCATCGATAAACGGAAAATTCAATGTATTTCACGGTGGCGTTACCATAATCGATTCTACGTCACTAAACATAGCTGTACACAAAAAATTTATTTTATATAGGCGTATGTTTACTGCAGTAAAAGATCACAACATGGGTAAAACTATATCTTATACAAGCCACCGTATACAATATACGTCAATACTATAATAATTGGCTTCCTCTGGACAGTGACGTAGCTTTAACAGGCGCAGCTTGTACGCACGCGTATGTATCTTCCGTCTTTCAACACGCGAGCGCCTAGAGTAGGCGCGCGCGTTATGTGCTGCAATTTGTAGAATACGCTGTTACGTCACTGTCTCGTGATGGCCAAATAGACTATAGACACTTTATTTGACACAATAACTATATTTTGAAGCCCTGATGATAGAATATTATATTGTAGTATTGTCATACATTAATAACTCTCCCTCCTAATCTGTGGATCATGCAGGTATTAATCAAAGGGAAAATCTACAGATAATAAGATTACTATTAGTAACTACTGTATCTGAATAATACATGAACCAGCTGTTATTATATATATATATTTATTACAGACATAAAATAGGTAAATATTGAAGCGGTCTGTAAAATTAAGTCAGATATCGCAGGTCAACTTTATAGCCTTTATAGCCTATATAAAATAAGCTCTGATGCAGATCATGGCCAAATATTTATAAAATAAGATCACGACTGCATTATAGGGGTATGTTTTTATTGTGACAAATCCATGTTGATTTTTTTAAAATCACAATTCGTTAATATCGCGGGATATGTTCATTAAGTTTGATATATCCATGTAAAGCTGATGTGTTCATCTTTATAATGATACCAAATTTGACTCCAGTGCTCAGCTACTTGCTTGAGAACATGGGGAAGTCACAATCTGAATGTGCCAAAATCGACCACTACAGTGTAGTGTGATGATCTATTGATTTTTAAGCACAAAATAATGTTGATTTTGGCACTTTCAGATTGCGACCTCTCCATGTTCTCAAGCACGTGGCTGAGCACTGGAACAAGGGATTGCTTCAAATTGGAAATCATTGTAAAGATGAACACATCAGCTTTTACATGATATATTACACTATCCCAATATATTTGAAGAAATCGTAATTGAAAAAAAAATTCCAAACTTTTTTTGAGCAGTTTATTAATATTATAATCGGATGCCATTCCTTATAGAAATATGGTGACTCACACCATCTCATTTATCTGTGCAATATAAAATATTTATAATATTATATCGTTTATACAATTTTCTTTTTTTGAATATGTCAGCAATTAATTTGGCTGCCTTGTATCATTATATTGAGTAGGCTTATTCATTTTGAATTATATCACTTAAAAGAATATGATGACGAACATTTTACGCGTGCACTCCTGGCGTGCACTGATTAAATTGATATAAAGGATATAATTTTTTTTAGAAAATTAGGTTTTTTCGGTAGTTCCATGTTGATTGCTGAATGGATTTTATCTAAAACTGAGATTAGTACCATGTACTATTATACATATAATTATAGCAATATACTATATTCAGTGAAATTATTTTACAAAATCTCAGTTTTAAAATATGACGTTACAACAACTCTCACACCCCTAGTAATTCTTGCCACGCTAAAGAACAATGTTTATGGGGGCCGCCGCTCTACTACTATGAATTAAAAGCCAAGATTATCACACATGGTCAAGGATAGGTATATCAGAAAGCAACTCGGAAAAAGTGTACTTTAGGTCCCAGATTCTGGAACAAAATTATGTACCAGTATCGTTCAATACAGGGATAAATTACAGTGGTAGCATGTGTACCAGTATCGCTCAATACTGGAACACAATTTAGTGTTCCAGTATCGACCGATACTGGAACAGCAACTTTTATGTTCCAGTATTGTACGATACTGGTATACCAGTATCTGGGACCTAAAGTACATTTGTTTTCCACCAACTAAACTGATTTCACGTAAATCAACAGTTTTGCATCCCGGTTAACCTGGGAAAAGTGATAATATTTGTTTTAACTAAACGCAATTCTCGAAAATATGTTTACTTAAACACGCGTCTAACACACTGAAAAGTGTTTAACTTTAAACACGGGTATGAAGGTAATTTAACCGCGTGTTTAACTAAACCCGTTAAAACACAAATTGTACGCCTTGCTGACGTTTAGATCGTGTAGTCATTAAACATAAAATGCACGTGCATTTGAGGAATTCGGTCGATATCTATTGTAACCCATTTAGGAATAAGGTCATGCTTTACTGAGCCAAATGCATCGGCAAGCTCAAAATAAGTAACAGTCAGCCAGGAGGTCACGCTCTATGCACTGCAAGGTTATTTTTCTCTATTCACGGGATGTTGCTGGTTCATGCAAGCTCCGAATAATTCCGAAATTGTCCGAATAGAAAAGCTTACTTAAATCGCTTTCTCATAAACCAGCGTATGAAGGATGATTTTTTCATTCACAGATGTATGATTTATTATTTTCTGCAACCCCTCATATCTTACTTAATAACTATATAAATTGTATAATTCTTGATTTAAAAAATGTGGTGAAATGTTCATAATTGGGTGATATGCGACTAAAAACGCTGGACTTGACCGTTTACAACATTTGAATAATTGTTTACCAACATAGACTTCAATATAAAGCATTACTCGTTCATACAGTAAAAAAATAGAAGTGTTAAGCATGATTATCTGCTTCAAATATTCACATCAAATATACCGTTTATGTGGAAAGATCGGAATTCTTCTGTAGTTCCACATGCTCTCTGTACAGAGCTACACATGTTAGGGATATCCATTTAAAAAATATGTGTTCCCGGCGACACTACACGCACGGCTGGTTTACTTTACCAATAGGTGCATCGATCGGTAACGCGGATTTCTACACAGAGAATGACAGAACATGTGATATTTTGCGAATCTCAAATTATCAATTCATCTTATTTTGCTGGTCCTGACCGTTTAGAGCAATAACACTTGCGAATTCTTATATTTTATGGCAACGAAGACTCCACTCTATTTGCTGATAAAATTATCAGAAGGGTTGCAACCATATTTAACGAGATATGGCAATTTTATGGAGACACCTTTCAATATAAAGAATACATAAAAATGGCGATATAGTTTTCAATATTTTAGTTCCTTTACATCTTTGAAAATGATCAAATCACCTAGATATTTATATAATATTGGATGGCTTTGAGGGTGATACAAGAAAATATTGCACGAGCTATAAAAAATATTGCACGAGTCGGAGACGAGTGCAATATTTTTTATAGCGAGTGCAATATTTTCTTGTATCACCCGAAAATAAGACATTCAATATTATTATTATTATTTATATAACAGACTGTTTTGATAGCACTTCAGAACTGCTTAAACTGGGGTACAACCAAGTTAAAAACTAAATAAGTTAGCCCGAACTGACCTTCCCTGCGTATGTACTCACGCGCACATCTTCTGCGCCGCGCCAAAAATATTGGACGGCAATATTTTTTGAATATTGGACGCACATCCGGGAACTTGGTGGACAATATTCAATACGCACTTTTATTGTATCGTTTGGAAGGCCCATATAAATAATAATAATTAATATTGGGTTCTATAATATTGAGTTCATAGTGGAGTTTTTGCCTGAAATTCTTTTCATTTTCCAACTTGTACAAACGTCCGTTTGGTAAGCAAGGTCACTCGCGCTGGCTGAAAAGAATATAGCGACCATTTACATGTCATGCTTCTTGTAGCTGACTGGCAATATGGAGAGTTTTCTTATTTGTGTCAGTCAGCCGTCAGGTCACGCATAGCGGCTGTGTTCGCACACGCGATTTGCACCCATCCACATTTTCTAGCGTGACCCCGCTAAATGGAAATCATCAATATCTCGCATCTTGTTATCATTTATAACATAAAATTACTTGATAATCCACCAAATATGTAAGTACAATATTTCCATTATCTTAGTTTTGGATGAATTTAAGGCCGAGAAAAAAGTGATATGTTTGTGTTTATTTTTAGGTAAAATACCTTCTAAATACAAAACGTAACACATTCATATAACTTGTCATAGTGTTTGGTAATAATGTCTCTTGCAATAGATTGGTCTCAAATATATTAAGACATGTTCGAGATAGCGAAGACCACGAAAAATCTGCAACTACTTGACTTTACTTACGACGATAAAACTCCCATACTTCATATAGGTACTTCATATAGAAAGCTTATAATAGGTCTTTACTGGAGCAATGATTGTTTTTTCTGACCATGAATAATAATATAATATCTATTATATATCTTAATGATCTATTCAACACTTAAATTTGGAAATAATAGTGTTTCTGTAATGTTTAAATATGATTGAAATTCATGGTGAAAAGGTGAAGCTAGAGCTCTGTCAAAATATGTTGCAGGTTTACTGGGGCAAGCTGTACAGTTGCAAATAAATATACAATAAACGAAGGGGAAATGACCGTCTGATTCTATAGTTTCCATCCCTCTGCGCCAAATAAATAATTCGTTCATCATTACCATTTACCTTGATTATTTTGATGACTAGACTCTAAATTGTCAGCATTCTTCAGATCATCAGCCAATCTTTCACGTGTGTCAGTGGATGAGATACCTGCCAGTCCTGTCGAGGCTGCTGCACTGGGCCGATTGCTTCCTTTGTAAACATGATAATTGATAACAAATTGTCCTAAAACACAAATACTAACGAATAGTAACGCAAGGAGCAATTTCTTTTTCTTAAATAGCATAGTGATGTGTTAAATTCATGTATTAGACAATTCCTAAGTGTGATCCTGTATATATCTGTAGCTAATAGCAGATTTGCTTAATTGACATCCCAGAATAATGATGTGGTCAAATATCACAAAACCACATCACTTTATGCCTATATGCTGCGTATTTTATCACCATTCAGTGAACAATCTGCTTGTATCGCTTGTTGTGAGAGTATTATTCGAGAGGGCGCTACAGTATGGGACACGATTTGCTTACATCGGACTACGTATTCTCGATTTGATTTGATGATCTGTAAAATTCTTCATAGCAATACAAATCTATAGACACCGGTAAGTGCTTGTTACGGTTAACTGTAGAGAGGTAGGTTTCGACAGAGGTTACAATTTAAAAAAAAACACCCGGGAATCATAACATTTCAGTCATATCGGTGGTGTCGCAGTATTAAACATTTTAAAGCAATTCGTTGTCCATAATTATCAGACCGTTGGGTGTAGCCCACCAAAGGGTATGATTATAATACCATTTAGGGAGGATATTTTGCGGGGATCACGTCAAAAGAGGGCCAACTGAACATGCTAAGAACAATTAGTGCTCCGAAAACGATGCTAGTTTTGTACCCGAGCCGAGAGTGATGTAGTTTTTCAATGTAGTGAACTTTGCACTAATCATACCAATTCTTCATACTTCTGAGCTGTTCAATATTTGACCTTATTACATTCGTGAAATACACTTTACCTAACGTAACGTATCTATTCCACTAGTTTGAAATGAAATGTTTGCTGGTAACCGACACTATCTAGGAAATTGTAGAAGTTCACAGTTCATTTTATTGCAGTAAAAGTACGAGATTGTATGTTTATCGGCAGACGACGCTGGACACGGGCGTATTTACGAATATTCAGGCAAAAATATGCGAACGAGGTTACGTGATCAAGTGAATGGGACGAACGCTTAACAACGGTTTAAATTCAAAAAATGATACTGACAATGGGGATGGTTAGCCATCCTCAGTGGTTTTAGGATGAAATAATTTAGTTCCAACGTGTGATGAATTTTATTGGGTCATATAATCAAAATTCACTGTTACATTGAAACCAACGGAAATTCAAAATTAACGGCCGTTCGTATCCACCGTCGTCTGTTTATCGGCGTGATATCGAGTATGTCTCCCTCTTTAGCCTGAAATCGCCAGTGAGCAATGTCTTTGCAATTATTGTTTTTGGCACATTTTGAAGTAGGTCATGTGTTATAAGCTCGCCTCCTTTTGGCTTTTGCGACATGAATTTAACTTAAAGACATAACCACGTTAACTCTCTGCTGAAAATATCAGCCACGGAGGTTGAGCCATACATTCATGTAATAATGAGCTAGATGACACAATAGCCATTACTAAAATAAGGGGATTAGCCTGAGTGACAGGCCCTGTTACTTAGAACAAATTCAACCTTGACTTTCCTTGTCCTAATAGCCTTGATTGTTTTACCATGTGTGGTTCGCTAGTGGGGAACTAAGAGAATGTGGTTACAACTTTAACACATTTATATTTGCTTGTATACCTCCCCGAGGTAGTAAAAGTATACATTTTCTGAAGGGAAATTGCATGAGGAAACCAAATATGTCATTGGAATTATAGTACGACTAAGGACGAAAATGGTAAGAGGCACAATGTTAGGAGAATATCAGAAACTTTAATTTTTAATTTGAGATCTATATATTTTCTTTACCTACCCCTATAATTGTTTACTTTACATATTTGATTCCTCATGAAATTACCCATCAGATGATATATAATTGTCAAAGGTTACTAGGTCGGTAAGGTAATTATACCGGCTAGTGAATATCTCCAATTTTTATCTTAGGGCCTATATATTTTTAGAATTGTCAGAAATATTTTTTAAGGCTGTACCCATCCCTGATCTAAACTGCATTTCTGAATTCCTCTAGCTACAAGCTTTCCAAAAATGTATACTTTTGCTATCATCAGAGGCCCCTTAATAATTAAAACATTCGCTGAAAGGTTTGGCAGAAAATGTACTTTATGTCCCATATTCTGGACATTTCTAAGTATCGTCGAATACTGGAACACCCCGTATCGTTCGATAGTTATACAACGTTAGTGTTCCAGTATTGGTCGATACTGGGACTCATATAATGCACCATTATCGGGCGATACTGGAACATAAATATATACCACTATCGTTCTATGCTGGGATAAATCACTACTGGTAGCATGTGAACCAGTATCGCCCGATACTGGAACGTTTATCGCTCACAATTTGGATACTGGAATCGCTCACAGCAATACAGTATCGCTCACAATTTGGATACTGGAACAATGACATTGTACCAGTATCGAGTGATACTGGAACAATGACATTGTACCAGTATC
The DNA here is from genome assembly GCA_035610835.1 of Ophiura sarsii. Lineage (NCBI taxonomy): Eukaryota > Metazoa > Echinodermata > Ophiuroidea > Amphilepidida > Ophiuridae > Ophiura > Ophiura sarsii. Next base: position 68,755,255 of record CM069447.1, read on the forward strand.
GAGTGATACTGGAACAATGACATTGTACCAGTATCGAGTGATACTGGAACAATGACATTGTACCAGTATCGAGTGATACTGGAACAATGACATTGTACCAGTATCGAGTGATACTGGAACAATGACATTGTACCAGTATCGAGTGATACTGGCAGATTTCATGTGCCAGTACCTGAAGTACACTATTTCCGTTTGCGCATTCTGCACATTTCATTTATACGGATATTTTTCAAAACGGCTTTCACTTAAAACATTTTGTGCAAAATATTAAGGGTTATTTCAATCCGACAAGAATAACGGTGAATAACCTTTTTTTCTCTTCACTACCGCTTTCCCTCTCTAACGCTACCAACGCTATCAAATAACTGTATGTATTATCTGCTTGTGAGACAGAGAAAATGAAATAACCGCTCGTAAAAAGGTCGGGTAACACTTTCTACGCGGCAGGTGTCTGCAGACGACTTTTCAATATTTCCGAAAATGTTTCCAAAAATGTCAAGATAATTGAATTTCATTACCATATTTGGACTCACCATGAGAAATGCATTAAAATAAGTACAAACATACCTAGTATTGATTCAATCATTATTGAGATAGATCCTGACAGTGGGAAAAGGTTATTGACAAATATGTTTTGTATAATGGTCGATTATAGCGTCATGATATAAGAGTTCGCGTTCATCCAAAGGTTGAACAAGGCGCGATTGTATATATTTCCGTGCGGAACCTTATCAGCCCTCTGGCAGTCATCAGTGATTTAATGGTATTTGTGTTTCTTCTCTAAAATAGACGTATTGACTCTTGGTCAGATTCTTCTTCGCAAAGTGCATGGTTTCCTACCTCGTATTAGCCTATACCACACATAAAACTAACTTTCCACACTCCATCCGCGTGTGGCACAACCTACTCTTCTAAGCGCTATTCCTCTCATCAGAAGGATCACCGTATAGACAGCCATCCGATTTTTAATAGATCTCCTAAAAGTTATTTTCCTTCAAAGATTGGTGATCTCGAGTGAAGGGTGGTTAGCCAAACGGGTCCAAGTACCGCGATTTAGGCCTTTACGGTCTGCGCGATTAACAATTATACAGTAAATTCGAAAACATGACGTGGTTTGTCAAACCAATCACGCTCCAGCAATCGCGGGCATAGCTCCTAAATAGGGCGTATTTTATGTACACTATGGCAACACGTAAAGTCACGTAAAGTAACAACACCCAGGGGTGTACCTTTTTTTCTTTTCCAACCAGCCATCCGGGCTGGTACCACTGTAAAAGTTACCAGCCCGACTGTAAACTTACCAGCCAAACAAGTAATATTCATTTACCAACAGCAAATTTCTTACTGGCCAGTCGGGCGTGTATATTTGAAAAAGTTACCCGCCCGACGCAAAAGTTACCCGCCACGGGCGTACGGGCGGGTACTAAGTACAGCCCTGACAACACCCCAACAACACTATTAAAGTATACTGGTCACGCGTTATGAACTCGCCTCCCAATAGGGTGGTGCTGTTACACTTTTTAGTTTCATGCTGTCATATTCCTTAAATATATTTAAAACCACAAAGCTATCTCAACAAATTTGATATCATTTTAAAGCCCTAATAAAAAGCTATATGCCTGCAAAATGGCATTGGTATAGCTAATACAATGGGAGATACAGCTGTTTGAAGTTTGGAGACCAGGGGTGATGCCGGAAGGGGTGCCGCCGAAAGGGGTGCTGCCTGTACAAACTCAATAGGGATAATCCTATGCTTTGTTCTTTTTACAATAACTAGTCATACCTTAATGTTACAAACACCATTTTGGTCCCATTTTAAAGGATATTTAGTAGTCTTTAAGTAGGGGAGGATGGGGCAACTGGTCCGGTTAAGCATATTTCATGATATAAAAGCTTAAAGCTCGTGTAAATATTTATGGAATTGCTATAAAAATATCACCCATGTAACTGTTTACATATAACATATAATCAATGTTAAAAAAGATCCAAACAAAAGGCCAATTACCACTAACTAAAAACTTTACTTGGCACGGACAAGTTACCCCATCATTGGGGCAACTGGTCCTATATGTTCCAACGGTTAGAATACACAGAAATCATTGATTGACAACACGGTAACTAGGCAGTATTTTCTTTACATACCCATTTCCATATTATTTAACGTGTAAACAGGATACAGGTTTCATGAAACGCATGTTTTATACAGTTTTCGTGGTAAACGTGTAAAAAGCAGTAATACTAATGGTGTACAAAGCAAGCGCAATTTTCGACTGCACGTTTTTTAGATAAAACGGTTTGAACCTAATTAAATGGTTACATGGTTGTGATATTCAGACGCCCCATACATTTGTCTATATACCCCTTTCTTTAATGATTTTATTTACTTCATATAATCATCATTTAGTACTTGTAATAAACCATCTTGATATTTAGCCAGCTTTTCATGTTACAGGGGAAGTTAGTCAATATGACAATGATGACCCAACGGTTAATATACACAAAAAGCAGTGGATAAAATACATAAATCATGATATTTCGTCAAAACAAATACCTTTACAGACACAATTTAAAATATAATAAAGATGTAATTCATAATACCGAGGTTTTAAACCATTCTAAAGAAATTTCATGTCATATTGTAATCCTTCAATATCAGAAATAGTGGTATTAGACCCGAAATGCCCCAAAATGTCTAAGAACTAGAAATAATTTGAATTATTTCATATTCTATTCACATTTCAATACAGAGTCATATTTTATTGACACTAACAACTAATTTTCAAAATTTCCGAGCCCGAATTCCGTTACAGAATAGTGTTATGCGCACATGAACGCAACACATGCTAAGTATTTTACGCGTGACGAATGTCATGAATGCATGAGACTAAAATCGAGTGCGTATAGACAAAATCGAGTGCTTATATATAGATAACATCGAGTGCGTAAAGACAAAGTCGAGCGTGTATAGACAAAATCGAGTGCGTATGCTAGGATTAATTTCGCGCGGCGAATTATACAAACAGTGCATCTCGCCAATTTGAAACTGATTTCTTGTTCCGTAATAATTCCGTGATTGGTATCCTCCCGCTCCTTGTTGCATTTCAAATCACATTGGCTCATTACTTTGGTATGAGGCGCTTACATTCAAATGACATGTGACGCCGCATGTCAAAACCAGGCACAATAATTGGCAGGAGTTCAAAATTGAGTTATTGAGGTATGCGATTTGTAATTTGTTGTTGTTGTTGCTAATCCAAGCTTACAGAAGAAAAAAATGTTAAAAAAACCCGAGAAAAAACGAGAAAAACCACCCCAAAACAACCAACACCTTTTTTAGACCTCAGCGCGTAGACCTACGCGCCGTAGCTCATTTCACCAATGCGGGCGGGCTTCTGAGAAAAATCTTCTTCTTTGTTTGGCCTTATACTTGTATTTATTTATTTTACCAACATCACATAATATTATACAAGTCAAAAGCAACGGCGGGAAAACCAAAAAGAGCAGAGCTCGATAAATATGGTCACCCAATAGTTTTGTTACAGGAATACATAAATATAATCATACCTTAAGTTTACTATCAACATGACGGGCACAAACAAAAGACAGGACAGGATTTGTGCACAACCAATGAAAACTTACACAGCGATATACCTCAATATCTGGGAATATTAGCGGTTCAAAAACAAATTGACGATAAAGTATGTTCTATATATTAATGCTTATGAAGAAATGTCTGTTTAAACATGAACAGGATATGTAATACGTCAATAAATGTCTATATTAATGACAGTGACACTAATATGAAAATGAAATATTTGTGGTACCAAATTGTGGTATCAAATTTGAGCTAACAACATCGTGTACAATCGAAGTTAGAGCCTCGTTAATAATTCCCTTTATTAAAGGGGTACTAAGATATGCGTTGAAGGCTAGTCCGTCAATAAGGGCCAAAACCGGGATTTCTCCATTTTTCCCGTGTAGACGTAGACGTATAGAGGGCGCTGCATAACTTCTTTTCCCATAATTTGATCACGCGACGATTACACGTGAACGAGATAAAGATAACAGGGCCTTGAAGAGAATTGAGAACGATGAATATATACCATAAGTCTGGTAAGCCCATATAAGGAATGATGAAACCGAAGATCCACGTTAAGCCAATTGAGCAAGAAAGCTGCATTAAATGATGAAAATGATTAGGCGTATACGTAGTAATAGATAATAGGCTATGTATTGAGTATTAGGCATCAATGTTCTATAGTTCAGTCAGGTCCAAATTGGCAAACCTGTTTACTGGAGCGAATTAATTCAGATGGGTGCGCGAAACGATGGCATGGTGCAACAAATCGCGGTGTCATTGTATTGTATACATGACGCTTGCGTTTGCTAATCCAATGTTGAACTGATTACATTATAGCCATAGCTGAATTAAAGGCATATTATGTGATCTTTTCCAGAGAGCGCCCTCTATTCATGATTTTTTTTAGAAAGTAGATTTTCTTGCAGATTTGCATTTCCGATCATAAATCATACATACATTCCAAGTTACAGAGCGATACGATTCCTAATTACCTCAAAATCATGGTTTTAGAGTGAATTTAGAGTGAAAAATATAAACTGTCGGAATTCCGACAGTTTATTTTCACTCTAAAACCATGATTTTGAAGTAATTAAGAATCGTATCGCCCTGTAACTTGGAATGTATGCATGATTTATGATCAGAAATGTAAATCTGCAAGAAAATCTGCTTTCTATTTTTTTTTCGATGTTGAGGGCGTTCCCTGGAAAGATCACATAATATACCTTTAATGAATACTTTATAGTAGTTATTTTTGGTCCAGTTGTAGTACTGATTTGTAATCTAAAATTTGCCAGAAAAAAAATTAGGAAATCACACCGGTAAACAGATCCTATGTTAACATACCGGAGAATTAGATAAAATATGAATATATCCATACACTCTTGGTGGTGATGAATCAATCAGAGAGCAGGAAAGTAGAATACGCAGAGTGCATTGGAAGTGCCTAAAATTGAACGCCGCGCGCGCGTCGTATGCGCAGATCACGCGCTTTGTTTTGATTCGTTGATCATTTTTAATGCTGATGATATAAAACGTGTTAATACGTTTTTACTCGTCATTAAATAGATTAAAAATGTGCATTTTTCCAATTTATCTCGAAACAACACATATGCAGGTATTGACCTAGATAAATGTACACCCCTACTTACCAGAGTGTATAACCGGAGTTCCTTTCCGATATCTTGCATATCGGCAACCTTGTCGTTCTCTTTCTTCAATATCTTTGTCTCCTTCATCGTCGATCTGAATCCAATGACGGTATGTGTAAAGAATCCTGCATTCAATACAAGAACTATTGCCACAGGAATACCAAATGCCACAAGCAACGGATAGCCACTACGTATCCAGCACGACGTTTTCAGGTTGTATACATTTGCCATTAATCCATCTATAGATACATAGAAATGAACTACAACCGTTACTGCAACCGCTATTAAAGGGACTCCCCAACCATAGAGAGAATAGTGTAGAAATATCGAAGAACCGCTGTCCTTGCTCTTCATCTTTGAATTTTTTCCAAATGTGCGACCAAGATCATAGGCTAGAATATTTGCCCAAGAAAACACGGCAAGCCAGAAAAAGTGCATAATGAGAGTGATGCTCAAACACGCAACGTATATCTTAGTTTGACCAGCACCAAATATAAGTAAACCTTGGGCAAGAAACAGCGATAGTGAGAGATTCATGATAGTCTTTCCAGGAATGTTTCTCAGTTCGGCAAAAGACAAGTATGTGATGATAACTATCCCTAGAAGAGTGAGAGAAACAGCACAACCGATGATCGTTGCAATATTCTGTCCATTCTGGTTATCATGTAGGGGTGGGTCTACGTGGGGCTCAGAGATCATCAAGCATACTTGTATCTGACCGTCTTGTGAAACCACTATTTCATCAGGTGGTATAATGCGTCCAGTAGGTAGAACTTCGAGAGATGCGTTACCATAATCAAATCTCCACTTGTATTCCTCTTCAAGTAGAGCAACAAGGGGACACAAAGGCATACTCTCACAGATAACTACTTGATCGGAACGGCTCCAGTTCCCCTTTCTACCTAGCCACGCATCGTAGTACAAAGATCCACCAGTGAATACTGACTCTTGTGCTAGGCTACTAGACTCGTATGACGATTGATTATCGAAGCGGTCAAAATATAGTTGAATGTAATTTGTGTAATTAATCTGACGTCGGATAAAACTGCGCATTCCGTAAGACACTGGTCGAAGTCCTGCGGATGCATTGCAAAGATTGTTATCGCTAGGAAAGTTTGCCGTCTTTACTTTGCTGATTAAAACATCTTGATCTGATGACCTGGATTTTAATCTCGGTTGACAACTTGGCATTGTTTCTAACATCCCATACGTCATGCTATCTAACCAGTTTTCGATATGATTATATTGAGTTTGGTTTGAATCAAGACCTTCTAGAGTTACAGAATAACCGATGGAATAGTTTTGTAAACATTCTTCCTCGGTTTCCATACCAACTTGTTTGACCCACAATCCTCTCTCCCGAACGACATGGTCATTATGCTCATCCCACGACCGATTATATTTCTCAATATTATAGTAGTAAACTACGTCCATCTTGTTCCAAAATTTAGATACAAGTTCCAAGATTACTCCGTCGGTAAAGTTGTCATTCTGAACAGCCAAATCTATAACTATTGTACGATATCGCGGATCTATATCACCTAAAGATCTCTCCGCAAAGTAATCTTGTTTTTCAAATGCACATTCACCCCAAGTTGTTAAGATGCCCCCTGGTGGACACGTTACACGCTGGCAATAACCGTCATTGCCATTATACACATGGCCAGATGGACAATCAGCATGCTTTCCCCCGTAATGTTTCGCTTGCTGCAATGAGTCGCTGTTTGGTGAAAAGTCAAATAAGACAGTTAAGGGAGTTTGACCGATACCTGGGACTTCTAAATCTGGACGCCCCGGTTTGCAATCCAACGAATCCATGGCGAGATTCGTACTAACATTATGACATCTAGCGCAATGGATGTTTTTAAATATTTTATGCTCAGGATACCGCGCTGTGCCGACGTCGATTTCTATAATAGCCATGTAGATCCTGCAAGCTTGCCATAACTGCGGATTATCAATAGGACAATCGTACACTACATCTGGATTACATTGGCGCGGAGCAGGGTTGACGTCGTGGTGGAATGCCGAAGCCCAACAGCTCCTGTCCAGCATGCAATCGGTAAGATCAAACACATCCGGGTTTGAGAAACGACAAGTCCACGAGCAGTTTAGGCCGAAAAAAGGTTCCAAACGGTAACGGTATCCGGTGTGGTCGTAAACGTTGATTCCCGCGCACTTTGCGCAGAAGACATTCTTGTAGTGTTTGCCGTCTGGACCATACCATGGCAATCCGTGCAAGGAGTCCGTAGCATCACTGCTGCAATGATCTTTGAGTTCAGCGGGTGAATTTGCAGGACACCTACAATAGGAATAACAAAGATTTCACTAAATGTTCTAACAAAACCCTGACAAGATGCTGTTACGTCTCATTTATTCAAAAACAATTTGAAAAAGTAAACGAAATATGGACACATCTGGTTGTCATTATTTTCAATTAATAAATACTGTTTGCATCTTGAAGTGATGAAATTAGAGCAGAAAAGGCATTTATGGGACTGTTTACTATACGCAAATCATTGTGTGTGACTCCATGAATGATATCTCAGTAATATTTTTAAAACAAATTTAGCACACAATATTTCCTTCAATTCTCGAAGGTGGAATTTGTTTAAATGTGTATGCATGCTATGCACAATTGCCGGTGATAAATTATGCGAAAAGGGATTCATCTGAATTCACTGATTGTGTATTAATTTCAATACAGTTTGATTCAGGTTATCACATTTGGTAGTATGGCTCTAAAAATTGATCCGTGTACCATTATTCTTATTTGACAAATATTTTTTTTCTTTTTTTCTTTTTTTTAAATTTTTTAATTTTAATTCCTTCTTGACAGCTGACATAAACATAGTACTGTCACTTACTCAGTGACCTTAAGCTACATACACCTTTTTACATGGGTAACATATTGACAAATATATTTAAATGAAACTTATCCGTTAATCAGTGCAGAGACTTTTCCATTTATGCCATTTTTCCAGAAAAGTATTCAAGTCTGAATTACATGTGGCTTGGTATTTTAGAATATTGTAATAATACTTAATTTCGTGTTTGAAAGTGTCTAAATCTGGCTGTTTTTCTGTCGTCTTTGCTCTATAAATATGGAATTTCGCCATTGTCATTATCAATGTTAGGGTGAAATCCAAATTTGATCCAAAAAGTATTGTTACTGGATTCATATTCAAGTCCACATTTGTTTGACCTTTAACCCACCTTTTAAAGATATTCCAGAATGATTTTGAGATTTGACAAGTTATGAAAAGATGCGTAATTGTTTCAAAGGTTTTTTTACAAAAAGTGCATAAGTCATCTCCTCTAATATTACATTTTAGCAAAAGACTATTCGTTCCTAAAATACTTTGATTGATTCTATATTGGAACCATCTATACTTTGTGTCATCGGAAAACTTAAAATTTAAAAGACATATTTTTTTCCACTCCCTATTTTCTATACCAAAGTCTAATTGCCACTTATTAATGGATTGTTTCATTTTCTTTGATTTTATAAAGACTTTGTAGAATAAAGTACAACCTTTTCGCTGTTTGAACAGTAGTTCCACGTTACTAGGTCTAAAAGGTGATACTAGTTTCGACCCATTTAATTGACTGATATTGAAGTTTGACTTAATTGCTCTTATAATACCATTATACTCTAGGAAATTGGTTTTCACTTGATAAATTTCTTCGAACTCGTCTTTTGACATAAAAGTCCCATTATCTTTCAGTAAATCATTGATAAAAATGACACCCTTTTCCTTCCAATGAGCATAGTTTATCGATTTACCTCCAATTTTTATTTTATCATTCCACCACAAATATTGTTTTGCAATGCGATTGAAGTCTAAAACACCGTTGTTAACAATGCATATCAAAGATGACCAAGAGAATAGAGTATCATACCAGAACTTGTTGTCTATCTTATTTTTTGTTGCATTAAAATGGGAAAAACCTGTACAACAAATATCGTCTTTTTTGGCATTTTAACATAATCTATACAATTTTATCCAACTTTTTTCACCTTGCAAAACCCTTCGAATCCAATTTATTTTCAATGCATTTATATGAGATTCCACATCTGGCATTTTTACACCTCCGTTCTCATAATTTTGCACAAACTGAGATCTTTTTATTCTGTCTGGCTTGCCACCCCATACATATTTAAAAATCATATCATTAACCGTTTTTATGAAATCTTTGTTCGGGTTTGGAAGCATTTGAGCAATATAACTTAACTTAGGTAGGACCAAAGATTTTACCACTACAACTCGACCCAAAACAGTTAGATTCCTTTTTTTCCAACTTAAAATCATTTTTTTCATCAATTTAAGTGACTTATCATAGTTCTGTTCAACCATTTGTGTCAAATCAGTATTAAAATAAATTCCTAAAAAATCAAAATTTCCATCAAAATTCCAGGATATCTTGACATTTTCACACATTTTCACAATTCTGTTTTTATATGACCCAATCCATACTGCTACTGTTTTATCTATATTGATTTTTAAACCCGACATCTCACGGAAAATTTTCAAAGTATCAAACGTGCTTTTTAGTGACCTTTCTGTACCATCTAATATTAAAGTTGTATCATCTGCGTATTGTGTTATCTTAAAATTCATGTCATTTATCTTGATCCCTTTTATGTTTTGATTTCCTCTAATCATTGAGGCCAGAATTTCCGCGCATAAAACAAAGACATAAGGCGAAAGAGGGTCGCCCTGCCTACAACTACGTTGAATTTGAAACGGTTTTGAAATATTCCCATTTATTAACACTGACGAAAAAGCATTTTTATATAGAGTTTGAAACCATTTACATATATCCGTACCAAAATTGAAGGTTTTCAAAGTTTTATATATAAAATCATGTGATACGGTATCGAAAGCTTTTTCAAAGTCTATAAGTAATAGCATACCAGGTATTTTTTTGATTTCCGTATAATTTAACAAGTCATAAAGAAGGCGAATATTTTCTCCAATAAATCTGTTTGGAACAAAGCCAGTTTGGTCCTCTGAAATTAGATCTGGTAAAACTGATTTTATTCTGTTAGCAATACAAGCAGATGCTAATTTATATGAAACATTTAAAAGTGATATTGGTCTCCAATTCTTCAAAAAATGGCGAGGTTTGTCACCCTTTGGTAGGAGAGTAACATGGCCAGCTTTTTGTTCTTTTGTGAGAGAGCCTTTCCTGAACCCTTCATTTAATGAACGAAGAAGAAAAAAGGAAATGTCGTCCCAAAACATTTTATAAAATTCTGCTGTAAAGCCATCCGGGCCTGGAGTCTTATTATTTTTCATGTTTTTCAAAGCAAAAGAAAGCTCAGCCAAATCAATTTCTCCCTCTAAATTAGCTGACTCTAATTTGGTTAATTTGTTAATATGTACAACATGATCATTAATGTTAATATTACTCTCTTCATATTTATACAAGTTTTCATAAAATAATATTATTTCTTTTTCAATATCCTCCTGAGAGATTGCCTCTGTGTTATCTTTTCTAACAATTTTACATATTTGTTTATTTACAAAGTTTCTTTTTTCAAGATTCAGAAAATATTTTGATGGTTTCTCCCCTTCTTCTATCCATTTAGCTTTTGACCGAACAAAACATCCTTTAATTCGTTTAGCACGTAAGTCTTCAAGCTCATGTTTAGCATTATCAAGTTCCTTCATTACCGATTCGAAATTGTGGTCTTTATTCAAAGCTTCTTCACATGATTTCTCCAAATTATTGATCAAATTATCAAGTGTTTCTTCAGTTTTATCAATTTCTTTCTTTCTGTTAGATGAAAATGCCATGGTAACACCTCTAATTTCCAGCAATAATACTTCAAAAAATAGCTGATCGTCGATAGTCAACATTAATTCAGATGGGCTAATATCATTTATACATTCTCTATCATATGGAGAGGCCGCATATATTTTTTTTACCTTTGTAATTGAATCTTTAACCATATCTACATATTTTTCTTCTATAAGCAAATCATTGTTTAATTTCCAAGATCCCCGACCTTTTTTATATTTTCACTCTTATTTAGACCAATGATCACCAACGAGTGGTCAGTTCTGTAACCAGGAGTTATATCAGAAAAATCCGTCAAATTAAGCAATTCTGAAGAAATCAAGAAAAAATCTAGCCTAGCTTGTTTAATTGGATTATTTTTTCGCCAGGTAAAACGTTTAATTTCTGGATTCAAAACTCTCCATGGATCACATAATTCCAAATATTCTTTTATTTTTAGAACCATTTCTTTTGATTTAGGATTATTTATATTTATATAGTTGAAAGTATCCAGTTTTTGATCCTGAACTAAATTAAAATCACCGCATATAATATAGTGAGGATTACCAACATTTTCTACAACTTCTTTCAGATGATTATAGAAATCCGGTTGATCATCATTTGGCCCATACAAACAACATAAAGTGATGTCCATTGATAACAATGTAATATCAAGAACTATCCAATTACCAACCTTATCACGGTGTATTTTTCGTACCTTAAAATCAAAATTATTGTTCATCAGAACTGCTATACCCCTAGAGTTTGTATTATGACCTGCCATATAGATCTCATAACCCCATTCCGATCTGACCATATTTTCAAATTGTTGATCCCAATGTACATCTTGAAGACAGTATATCGAAAATTTCTTTTTCCTTAGATAATTCAGAACGTCACGTCTCTTTACTTTATTATTCAGGCCCCTGCAGTTTATAGAACATATTTTTATTGAGCTATCCATACCTTAAACCTTCATTTAATTTTGATAAATCATGTAGTACCCGAAACTGTTTACAATACATCAAAGCTGTCAAAAGCAAGAAGCAAAAAAGATAGATAGAGCTATGCAGCTCTGAAGAAGAAAAAAAAAATAACAACTATCAAGTGCTGAAAAAAAAAAAAAAAAACCAACTGGTAAGGGATCTATAACCGTCTATTTGAGCAATTAACAAAAGTTGTCGACAGGCGACATTATCAAAAACATTTTACTCACAAAATTCTCAATTTTTCTTTTAAAATAAAATGTACCAATAAAGAATTACATTTTGAATATAAACTGTACAATTGTTACATTATTGAATATTTCAATTTTAGTACTTTTTTTTTTTTGGCCTAAAAATAGGACTCGGAAAGCAAAATTGAAGGCTTTTCGAATCAATTTTATCAAAATTGTTTTGTGTTTACGTATGCTTTTCCAAAATGGCATTAAATTGCCTTATGTATTGAAACTTACAAAATAAAAATAACATCCAAAAGTCATCGAATCAGATCACAATGTCATGCAAAACAAAATTTTGTTTTTGAAAGCGTTTTTCATAGTCACATGAGTTCACAAAATTCTCAATTTTTCTTTTAAAATAAAATGTACCAATAAAGAATCCCATTTTGAATATAAACTGTACAATTGTTACATTATTGAATATTTCAATTTTAGTACTTTTTTTGGCCTAAAAATAGGACTCGGAAAGCAAAATTGAAGGCTTTTCGAATCAATTTTATCAAAATTGTTTTGTGTTTACGTATACTTTTCCAAAAACCAAAATGGCATTAAAATGCCTTATGTATTGAAACTTACAAAATAAAAATAACATCCAAAAGTCATCGAATCAGATCACAATGTAAAGCAAAACAACATTTTGTTTTTGAAAGCGTTTTTCATAGTCACATGAGTTTCAGTTGCTCTCTCGAGTAAGAAGCTTTCAAAATCAAATGAGATTAAATGGTCCAAAACTGAGTTCTGAATTCCTTATTATTCAGTTGTTAGGATTGAGTCTCTTCCAGTCTCCTCTTCTATTTGCTTTGTCCTTGAACTCCAAGATCACGTCCAACCCAATGGTCCGGATACGTGTCATCTTCCCTTCTCGACGTAAAGCCTTAGCATGTTGAACCAGCTTTCCTCGTTCCTGTTTCATACTTACAGGGAGATCAGTATATGCCATTACCGGTTTTCTGTCTTTGAAAAATGGCCGAATTCTCTGCTGTTGTAGTATGCCATCTCTATCAAACAAGGATCCAAAACGGATAATTACAGGATCTGGTATATGTGGTTGACGACGTTGATCTTCACCACAATGTTCCCGTTCCTCTCGCCTATCTTTCCTTGGTAGCCGATGCACAGCAACGAAATAAATGTTTTCAATTTGATCTTCGGAGAGTCCAAAATCCGTTTGAAAAATGCCACTCATTTTGTCTCGAAGCTCCTCCGTTGTCTCTCCGCCATTTTGTGGCACACCGTAAAACAACAAGTTCTGTTTCCTATCATGCAACTCCCTCAACTTGTTAGCCTTTTCAATCTTTGTGACAAGCTCATTTTGTGCTGTGTTTATCTGTGGTACAACATTTTTCACAATGTCTTGTATTTTTTCCGCGTTATTTTCCACTGTTTTTTTTAGCTCGGTAATATCCTCCATGTTTTCTTCTACTTTCTTGTTCGTGTCCTTTATTTCTTTTTGTAGGCAATCCATACGCTTTGTCAATGTTGTTTCCATGCGTAACATAATTTCTTTCAACTCTGAGTTGGACACGTCGACCTGTTCATTGTTTGTATTGCCCGCCATAGTGCCGTGTGTTATCTCGTTGTTTACTATCGTATTACGTATAGGTTCAGTACTCACTGTGTTGGATGCGAAGTGCTGTACAATTGTTCCTTGGTTTTGCGTATTTCTGCTTCGTGTATTCATCCTAAAATGATGTATACGTATCCTCCACAGTTAACTTCATTTAGTCCAACTAGTTAATTTCAATATTATTAACAGTTTCATGTAAAATAATATTAATTCCTGCTCGAAATAGACGGAGACCAAAAATTCTCAACCGTTCATAATGGATTCCGGGTTGCCAGCCTTGACAAATAATGGTCGAGTAAACATGTGCTACTTTTTGAAATTTAACAATAAATCGACACTTATTGAATCATTCTTTCTTTATAAAATATTTCATTTTAAAACTGATTTTTTTTCTAAATAGTATAATTTATTCGGAAGAAGATAAAGAAATATGATGGTCATACGTTAGTATATACACTCTAAATTTCAGGGATTTAAAATTTAAATCTCAATCAGGCAGGATTTAAAAAAAGTTCTAACAAGATTTAATTTTAATCTGAAAAGATTAATTATCGAATATTTAATCACAGACTTGATTTAAGTTTAAATTTTGGAAGGATTTAAATTTTAAACCGATCAGATTATCATGATGAGTGCACGTGATCCATCCGATTCTTTTCGCTACGTTGTCACGACGCCATCTTTTTTGCGATTTTTTGTGCGGTGGTGTACGTAGAAGGCTGTGGGGAAACATCGGGAGAAATTCTTGACCGAAAATGGCTTCAATGCCATCATTACTGACACACCAGGCATCAGCCCAGTGCACATCCGAGAGTATTTTGAACAGTTTTCACGGTGATAAGATGTAGACTTTACTAAAATGTGTGTTTTTCTGTTCTGACTCGCCTGTGGATGGAGTAAAAGTCAGGAATGCCTATAGGCCTACATGCGTTGTTCACTCATCGGCTCTCCCGTATTATTATCATTATTTACTCAAAATGCTCTCGGATGCACACCAAACTGAAACACATCGATACTGGCATCAAAGCCAAACAAGAACAAACAGCCTCCACATACGCCGTACACTGACAAATAATTTGGTGTCATTTTGACACTAAAACAAGCGTCAAAAAATGGGTCCTCAGTTGGCCACCTAAAGGTGTCAAATTGACACCATTATGGGTGTAAAATATGACACCTTTGGGTGTCATATTCATTTTGACACCTTTGGGTGGTTACCTGAGGACCCATTTTTGAAAAATGGGGTGTAATATTGACTCTCTTAAGTGTCATATTGAGTTTGACACCCTAAAGGTGTTATGGGTGTCAAATTGACACCATTATGGGTGTCAAATTGACACCATTATGGGTGTCAAATTGACACCATTGTGTGTCATATTCATTTTGACACCTTTGGGTGGTTACCTGAGGACCCATTTTCGAAAAATGTCATTACACCAAATGGGGTGTAATATTGACTCTCTTAAGAGTCATATTGAGATAGCACATGTTTAGGAGCCGGTAAGATTGGTAAGTACCGATCTGCTCCATTTCCAGACATTTTTAATAATAATTATGATACAATTAGCGTAATGTAAGACGTCCGTATGAAAAAGACGACCACTGAGCCAGATAAATCGTGCTACATGTATGTAATGTTGCACATATCATCGTATGCATGCATGACGAACACACATACAAGTACTAGTAGGTCCATGCACTGACACACAGTCCAACAAAATGCTAGTCTCTGACTATGAAATTGTAATTCATTAAACAACATGAACAAGGCTTACATTACGCTAATTGTATCATAATTATTATCAAAAATGTCTGGAAATGGAGCAGATCGGTACTTACCAGTCTTACCGGCTCGTAACATGCAAACAAAATGGCGACGAGAAAACGCATGCGTTGATATGTTGATAGACGCCCAATTTGGTGTCAGAATTACACCAAATGGTGTCAGAATTACACCAATTGGTGTCAGAATTACACCAACTGGTGTCATGCTGCTTCGACACCTCTAAAAACCGTGAGCTTTCCCGCCAACTATTGACGCCCTTGGAGTTATTTCAATTAATCTGACACCAGTTTTGGTGTAAATCACTAAATGATCACTGAAAGGTGTCCGTCGGACACTTAACGGTGTCACCGTAAATTATGTGCAAACCCATATCATTGACGATTACACCAATTTTGGAGTCAAAATAACGCCTTTGTAAATGTAATTTACAGTTGACTCCAAGAAGGCGTCGCTGTGACACCAATTCATTTTTCAGTGACACATAAAATAGATTTGAAAAATCAAGTCCAAACAGATTGCTTTTAAATCTTTCTGAGAGTAGAATTTAATCCAAAAAGATTTGATATTTAAATCCATTGGGACTTATTTTGTTAATCACTTTGGATTAAAACTCATTTTGTCAATTGCTTTTAAATCTTTCTGAGGGTAGATTTTAATCCAAAAAGATTTAAAATTTAAATCCATTGAGACTTATTTTGTTAATCCCTTTGGATTAAAACTTTGAAATCCTTGAAAAGATTTATTTTAAATCCACATTGATTGGTCCCTCCCTACAATCCCTGAAGGATTTAAATTTAAATTCCTTGGGATTAAATTTAAAACCTTGTAATTTAGAGTGTATAGGTATCTGTGGCAACAAAGTCGAGGAACTTAAAAATATGCAAATTATATGTTCAAACCATGTGGTGTCCACATTACTTACTTACCTAGACATCAAATAGTAAGACTTTGAGGGCATTAAGCTAGGAGTGATGCAATCATACCCGGGTTCAAATCCCGTGGTCATGTTACGGTTATATACCAGGTTCATTTGTTCGGATGATGTAACGATGTCTAAGGTTTCTATTAAATTGATGTAATTTGACCAAGAAATGTTTTGAAAACTCTCGTTGATGAAACTACTTCGAGGTTGTATAGTTGTTTCCTGGGAATTGCAGGTTGAGAACATTTCGTAGTCATAGCAACAGTCTCCATAAATAACGCAGTTGACATCGCATCTGCATTTTTTATTGTGTTTGAATGTCTTTTCTTCGCATCGATCCTGGCAGGAGTGCTTGGCTTCCTTCGTGCCGCTGATGCATAGCGTAATGTTATCGACGCCTCCGAATTCGGAGAGGATCACGGCGTCAACTGAAGGGTTGTCTGAATTAAGAAAAAACAGGATACTATCAGTGTTTGATCATGACATTCCATGGTAGTGGAGTCGCTACGGGAAGCAATAGTACTAGTTTAAAAGACGACGGCAGAAGGCAATGTGAATGTCGGCCAATAGAAAAACAGTCATTAAAGGGGCGTCTGGATCTCAAATGTTTGCCCTGGGCAAAAGTCACATGACACGATACGCACCCGAGTCAACGAATGGCCATAACATAACATGACACGATACGCACCCGAGTCAACGAATGGCCATAACATAACATAACATAACATAACATAACATAACATAACATAACATAACATAACAATGAGCATTTATATAGCGCTCTTACACATTATATAATGGTACCACAGCGCTTAACAAAATTAAAATTAAAAATAACAGTGTTAAACATCACTCGCACTATGACGGTGAAATAAGTGAGTTTTTAACATCTTCTTAAATTGAGTCAGTGAGGAGGCATGCCTGATGTGACGCGGTAAATTACCCTACAAAAATGGGCCGGAGGCATAAAATCCTTTTTTGGAGATAGTGAGACGAGTTTTAGGTACAGTGAGAATCCGAGTGTCAGAGGCAGAACGAAGACCACTTCTTTTAGGTACATAAGTACTAGTAAGGTCCTTAAGATAACAAGGCGCGCCATCATTGAAACATTTATATACAATAGTCAGGATCTTGAACTCAATGCGCGTTTTAACAGGCAGCCAATGTAACTTGTGGAGAAGAGGAGTTGCATGATCACGTCTTTTAGCATTATAAATGAGTTTGGCTGCTCGATTTTGGAGACGCTGTAGCCGTTTAATATCTTTCGCAGAAGATCCCTGTAAGAGAGAGTTGGAATAGTCGAGCCGCGATGTAACAAGTGCGCGTATGGCGTGATGACATGTTGTTTCATCAAAAACATCCGAATACGAGAAAGATTCCTAAGGTGAAAATTCAAACTGCGACAAATGTTAGTAACATGATGAGACATGTTTAAATGGCAGTCAAATTCAACACCAAGATTGCGTACATGGGGGGACGGTCTGATCTCAATATCACCAACACGAAGTGAGATGTTGCATAGTGACTTTAAGGCTCTTGGGTTGGCTGCAATGAAAAATTCTGTTTTATCACTATTCAAGCAAAGCATATTTTGCGACATCCAATATCTGATATCCTCAATGCACGCAGATAACATAACAAGAGCATGGTCAGCATCCCCTGACTTATTTGGGTCAAATGAGATGTACAGTTGTGTATCATCAGCGTAAAAATGGAACTTTATGTGTTTGTAACGTTTGATTATATCAGCAATCGGATGTGTGTAGAAAGAGAACATTTGTGGGCCAACACAAGATCCTTGAGGCAAACCGAAGTTGAGAACATGTGAGTCAGAAAACTCATTGGCAATTTTAACCTTGCATGTGCGTCGATAGATCAATAAACCATCCAATAAACCCCACAGTGCAATGACAAATCACATGACAGAATATTGGCTGTAACGTGTCTTTTAAATTGACAAACCTTGGGAGCAGTCAGCCGGCAGGTCACGCGTAGCGGCTTTAAATTGTCGTCCACGCGATTGCACACGCGATTGCATTCCACATTTTCAAGCGTGAACCCGCTAAATGGACTGTGAAAGTCTTCAATATTTTGCATCTTGTCATCGCTTATAACATTAAATAATTTGATAACCCACTACCTATGTATGTGAAAGTTACCTATTTAAAGGAGGTGTCCAGCAAGCACACCGTTGTATATTACACGTTACAAATATAATACTGCGCCAATAAAGTATCTAAACACTTACACACTTACAAATGGTCAGATTTATCGGAACCTGAAATAGTATGCAAACAAATAATTAATCAATTCGATTTACAGCTATTTTGACACCTCTTTTGTTGCGCTACGATGTTGTTTGGCGGATTTATGAGCACTTGAGTGACTTAAGGTCGAATTCAAAAGTTGCAGCGAGAAGATTTGGTTAATCTGTCCATGTTCTACCCATCCATAACATTCCTTTACATTCAAATCCTTCACCCATGTATCAGTTTACATTTGAATTAGCCCGCGCACTGAGTGATATGCGCGGTGATCAGTACGGATAAATACGGCATATGTGTGTGTTAACAACTGGCCCTTTCTTCTCGTGCTGTGTATTGGAAATGCGACTTTTGAAAATGGGATATTTTCCTTTAAATGGTGCTAATCATGGTTTATCTTTGTTGTTAGGGGGCAAATGTGGTATCAAATTATGCCTAAAAGATTCATCTAAATGCCTATCTAGCCTGTTTGGACAAAAACAAATTGAAAGTTACTCAAAATGATATAAACAAAGTGGTATACTTTCTTTTGTTGAATTTTGAACCCTTTATTACCAGTCGAAATCCCAAAATGACACAATTACGTACTAGGTCACACGTACGCACCCACATATGCAGTATTCCGACGGAATTCTGCATGTGGGTGCGTGCGTATTATTTTCAATATTCAAACCTACCGTCATCTGGTTGATAAGGAGGCTTTGTATGTCCGTCATAGTAAAATGGTTCTGTATCGTCTTCCTGTTCATGCCCTGGAAATCCTCCCGGAACTCCTCCCGGAACTCCTCCCGGAACTCCTCCCGGAACTCCTCCCGGAAATCCTCCAGGAACTTCTCCCGGAAATCCTCCCGGAAATCCTGGAAACTGAGAGTTGATCGCTGGCAACAAGAATAATCCTAAGATGGGAATACACTTGTAAATAATATTACAGGGAGTCATACTTGTTTTGTAAAGTATGACCAGTGGTCTTTTTGAAGACATGTGGCATAGATATATCTAATACCGCAGAATATCAAGTGGCAAAATGGTGCGTTATGGCTAGAGAATTATTGAATTCAAGGTTCTCACGTGATCAAGCGTTAATCAAGTAAAACGATGGTGCGTGGTAGCTCACTACCTGCCGCCTGATAGATAATTGCTTTAACGATGACAACAGAGCGTCTTTTTACATCAGACATTGTCCGACCATGAACTTCATTATCTGATGGTATACCGTATTAGAAAAAATGAGTATCTACAATCATTTGACATGGTGACATTTTCTGTGCACGATTTTAAACGGCCATTTGACCTTGATGCGTGCATTGAACCATAAAAGTATTGTTGTCTGTATAAAGCATTGTTAATCGAGTATATCCTCCCCAAAAATGAAAGTAATCGACTGAACAATAAGCAAACTGTGACACGTTTTGTAAACTGTCCGAATTTGTCGCCATTCCAATGGGATTTACACAGTTAAGACATGAATATTACTGCAGCGTGATGATATGGAGTGAGAGTCTACAAGCAAACATTGTTGTGCCTTTAATCTGTTACAGGTTCCTGGTATATTAAATGAGCCAGAGGTGATTAACATTGTAGAAATAAATAATATCACAAACAAAAAATATTGCCCAAATAAAATGTTCTGAAGACCCTTTGTTTCTTGATAATTGCACTGAAAAGTCATTCACATTTGCCTTTAGGTTCACAAATAATACGGTATGAGTTACGGTCTTCTGCTAATGGTGTTTTTAAAGACATACGATGTAAATGTTAGCTTCCTTGCTAATTTGAAATAGAAACTTTTTAGTTGTTTGCTGATATTAAGGTTTTGTTTAATGAAGCCTTCCTTCGACATGGCCACCATTTTGCCGAAGACATGTACGTGTGTGCCCTGTCCCACATGTTGCGAACAGCTCGTCTAACCATTCCCCTGTTGCGGTGTAGCCTGTCACTTCGGCTCTGACACGTGCCTCCACTTCTTGAAGACTTCTTGCTTTCTTGGTCTGTAACAGGTGATGCTTGTGATGCTTGTATTCATATTTGCCTTTTCATTTGACAACTCGGTATCAGACTATTAATTACTTATCCCAGAGTGAAAGAATGATTATTCAGGAACATTTTGACAATTAATGTGATACAAATTATCATTTTAAGCAAAACCAATTTTACTGTGGGTAAATCCCATTGGAATGACGAAAAACTCGTTTATTTACAAAACTTGCCACCGTTTGTTTCTTTTTCAGTCGATTTCTTTCATTTTTGGGAGGATAAACTAGATTAACAACGCTTTATACAAACAACAAACATTTTATGGTTCGATGAACGCATCAAGTTCAAATGTGCACAATTTGTTTTGATTCACCCTGTATTATATTCACTGTTATGAAGTATATCTTAAGATTATCAAGCATGATAAAAGATCAAACTAAATGCTCACTATGCTCACTTTCCAAATGATGTACAATGCTATTAAAACAAGTAACTAATCAGGCAATGTGTATACATAACTAAAAACAACCAATAGCGCCTACGTCGAAATATCAACTCAGATATTGAAAAGATTTTTAATTTGAAAGATGTGTAAGCAACCAAACCAAATTTCGTTTAATTTTAGCATCTTCTCCTCGAAAGGCTTCGCGCGCGGCGTAGCAGACTGTTGATTATCTGGTAGATAAACTCACACGTCCGACATTTCTGTCACACCAATTTGCCAACTTTTCTGGAAAGAAAATTTCCAAAAAATATAATTTTGTATGGGAGACTATTTGAAGAAACGTACCGTCCCACGCCAATGAAGCAAGGCTAATAACTTTAAACGGGAAAATCTTAAATAACCTATATCCTACAAATATTCCTTTAGAAAAAATGGGAAAAGCAAGGAGCAATATGTTTGAAAAATGCAACGAGAAAGATTACTTTAGAACACGTCTTTTTTAACTGCAAAAATAATTAGAAATAATATGTTCAGAAATAAACAATATGATTACTGGGGAAACATGAAAAACCATAAATATATCTTTTACTGATGCTATGTTTGGTGCTATCTTTTTCATTTCATTTTCATTTTGTAAATGAAATGAAAAGGAAAACAAGTATATTATATAACTAGACTAATTGTAATTGCAAAGCTTTGCACAAGTAAATGCAATGATGGGAAACATCCTAATTTGATATTTTTATTTGAAAAAGAATTGAATATAAGAAAATGGTTAAAGTTATTATAAAGGCTTACAATATTGAAGATAGTGAATTATATTGAGGTGACCATATACTTTAAAATATGTGTTGAATTGTTATAACTAGCGCGTACCCTCGCTACGCCCGGGTCCCCGCTAGATGGTTAGCCTATGCCACATTACCTACCTCTGAACCCACATAAACCCCTTACAACCCCCCCAACCAGGTTGATTTATAACCATATCCCTCCCAAAGGCATTATAAACCCCCTACAACCCCACCCCTAAATTAGGTTGATTTATAGCCATATTATCCCTCCTAAACCATTTACCGTGGCTACCTCTGAAACCGCATAAAGTTACCCCTCGGTACTTTTAAAGCCACATAAACACTCTACAACCGCCACCCCACACTGCAACTACACCAACCAGGTGGATTTATAATCATAACCCTCCTAACCATTTCCCGTGGCTACTTCATTCATTAACTCTTAACCCTAGGCCTATCCTAAAACATTTCCCGTGGTTTTACCCCCCGCCCCAACCCCCATACACACACCCAAACCAGGTTGATTTACAATCACATCCCTCGTTAAACCATTTCCTGTGGCTGTAAGGTTGGTGACTTTCAGTGGCGTGCGCAAAGGGGGGGGCCGGGGGGGCCGCGCCCCCCCCCCCACTATTGAGTCAGTTGGGGGAAACTTAGGCCAGTCGGGGAATTGAGAAGGAGGCTAGGTCAGTGGCATCATGGAATTATGATAGTCAAAAACACAGATGACAATTTTTCGCGCGCTACGCGCGCATATGTTTTCCCAAAATGCAATATTCTTTGGTACGAGCTTGTTTAGAGCCAAAATGTAGCTCAATCGTGCAAAAAAAGGTGTAAATTCGAAATTTTTCGCACGCTACGCGCGCAGTTCTTTACTCAAATAGTCGGGGGAATTTCATTTATGGCCAGGTGGCCCCCCACTCACAATATCCTGCGCACGCCACTGGTGACTTTGTACGGACTATTCTAAGGTTCTTGTTTGAAATCGCTGACTTTGTTTTGGTACCAAAACAAAGTCAGCGATTTCAAACAAGAACCTTAGAATAGTCCGTACAAAGTCACCAATCTTATTCATAACTGTCATTTAATGTTGATTAGTATCCAAATTGTAATAATAAGTTATTCTAAAGGTTTATATTTTGACTTTGAAGTTCGTATTTTTGTATCATTTCCTCCTGAGGTAAATAAACACCACCCCATTGAATAATGGAGCAATCTAGGGGGTTCCTCACCGTACTCATTGTTTTTCTCCGGATTGACCAATAGCAGAGAAGCTCTTATAAAGAACTATTATATGCATGTTCGGGGGCCACAAATTAACCTAGTTTTTGATTTGACAAGCAATCACAGAAAATAAATAAACAAACAACAGAAGTTTCAAGTTCATTCCCGATCCTGTAAAGAATTCAGAAGCAGGAAACATCAATTTTGCCGATTAGATATAATATTATATGAAATATGACTTCATACCCTGGACGAATATTTCGTCTCAGATCTACCGGACGAATAAGTTTTTGAAGCTATTTTTTTGTAAGCTTATTTCATCATTGAAAAAGTCAACGAAAATTATGTCTCATCATGATCATGGATCCATGGATCATCACTTCAACAACCTTCTTATGTTTGTGGTCAATTGATGGGGAAATATAATCAAAATCGCAGCTAAATATTGTACGTGTCCATTCTTTGTATTACCTGCTTGTTTAGAGACGACGTTATTCGGCATGTTCGGTGAGTAATGATTGATGGCCTAGAGACCTACATTTATGTTAATTAGGATCGTGAATCTTTTTGACAAACAAAGTATGTTGTCTTGCACTAGTATTAGTTGCAGTGTTACTGTTTGTCAAGTGTTGACAAAAATTAAATGGATTGTCATGTGGCGTAGCCGTAGACGGGATGGCTATTATAGGCCTAGCTAGGAGTAGGCCTTTTAGTCTAACATTTTTAAATCTTGTCAGTTTCAGTTTTACAACAAAAATGGATGACGCCTGATTTCGATTTTGAATACGTTTCTTGAATTGAAACATTTATAAAGTCACCTTTGATGAGAAATATTCCTGCCCTGTTTATCAGGGTTTTTTTGCGTGCCAGTCAAATACTTATTATAGTTTGTTAGCCATGTACTGTAGCTGTAATCAGATTTATTACACTGTTTGATACGGCCGTGTTTGCTGTGAGACTGAGACACACACAACGTTAGAGCGTGGTTTAGCTTACAATTGCTTGACACATGACATACATTGTACGTCCTCGTCACTTGTGGTGTCATGGGGGTCCATGATGAAGAATGATGAACATGGTGCAGCTTACTGTACACAATTTCACCGAGTCTGCCGAGGAACGTCCAGTTACCAGTAATATGTAGGGCAGGCTAGCCGCTGCGATGGCGGTACAAACACACGCCAGTTATTCAAACCATGCAGACCAAATTTGCCGATCATCATTGACATTTTTCAACGATATAAAAATGTTGTTGTGTTTTCATGTAGTATTTATTGTTGAAAGCAAGGACGCTATCCTGGGTTTAACATTCGCGGTACCGCCTCGAGCAGTCGTGTCACGTGTATCCATGTTCAGGGCCCACTCAAGCAAACATCTGCCTCTTGTTACCATGCGACGTCACTCAAAACGCCCCGCCCCCAGGTCATTGATGTGCGTATACATCAATTTTGGAGGTACTGGCAATATATCAATAACCTGCGCTGTGCGTGCGCGTTTCCATATAACGATCAATTTGAGTGGAAGCGCAGTGGTACGCACATATTTAAAAGTTATGAATATACTTCATTAACCCTCGGTCCCTTATATTGTTTGGGATGCCAACTTAAAGTAAAGAAATCAGGTTGCTTCATTTACCCCCGCAAAACGCTACTTGTACCATTATAACCCTAGGCCTATCCTAAACCATTTCCCGTGGTTTTACACCCCCGTGCTATCCATGCACGTATTTTGAAGTAATTAAAGGTAGATGTTGCGATTGCTGGCCCGATTTTCAACTTAATTTTTTATATTTTACATGAAAGGTCATCCTTAAGTTATCACATTCCAAAGTTTGAGTTGTATAACTCCAATGGTTCTATATAATTTTAGAAGCACATAGTCACAAGCATTTTGCCCATTGAGTAGCACACACACTGGCGGGTGGTTAACTACCTTTGGCAGTAATTCACCACATTTTGGCCTATCATTTCTAAATAGAACATTTCTGGCCCCTAAGATTTTACAGATATAATAAGAAAAATATGGGGATTCCTCTGATATCAAAATATCTTGATCTGAAAAAAAAAATCATGCCACAAAAAAGTGACCGGAATACACACCTTTAATAGTATTTATTGTGTAAGAAAACAAGCACAAACGTCAATTCTTGAGTTTTTTAAATTTAATTTTAAACATCCCGTAGCTATGTATTTAAAAGAGAGGTGGTTTACATAAAGAAATGATTAAAGTGATATTTAATAATTTTGAAGCAAATTAATTATGCATAATATGCCATAACAGGATATTTGTTTGAAGAAAAAAAAAGAATTGTGTTAGATATAGTTTGTTTTAATATGTTTCCATGGTAAATGTAAACACGCGCTATCATAATGAAGACACCACCTATATGTAAACCCGTAGATGATGTGGAATGTGATTGTTTGATTTAATTATTTATTTACTCAAACTTAGTTAGTCCTACCTTTAGGACTACTCTATCTATAATCCTAGAAAAATTGCTCCCCATCCGAGAACCGACCAACCCGAGAACCGAACTCGGCTAGGATGGCTGACTCAGTGTTTCTATATTCTATCTTAGTATAGTATATCCCTGGGTAGTGATAGTGGCCCTACGAGGAGGGCTAAACTTAGTTTAAAACGCAAAACTTACATGAGCTCGGATGATTTAATCATATAATTTGAAAATACAAAAGAAATATAACAATTATTTGACTATTTTGAAATACTTTTAGTGTTCTTTTCTTTTTGGACAAGATTTGAAATATCATTGTTTGATAGGAATATTTATATAGAAAAGCAAAGACTAGAATGGCTAGTTTTAGAATACTTTAGTTTTAAATAAAATAATTATGTTTAATAAGTATATGATGTTGATGAATATAGACATGTACAATCATATAGTACCAAAGTAAGTATTCTTGATGAGATATGTGATTGTTTGATTACGAACAAATTAGAAAACATACACTGCAAAAAGGTTGCTTAAATATTTACTCAACATTTTACACAACGTTGTTGAAGTATGCAACCGCTTAACAGTTGCGTAAAATTTACCCAACACCGTTGGATAACATGTTTTCACCAACAGTTGAACAATTCCAGTTACTCAGCAGTTGCACAATTTTAATTACACAACAGTTGGGTATTATTAATTAACCATTTGTTGGGCATTTTGTGACTGTTGCTTAATTTGTGAATTGTTTTCATTATATATTGAGCATTTTTGTATAGCAACTGTTGCTTACTTTATCAAATATAGCCATATGTTGGGTGTTTTATTTGTGTCAAGTTTTTATTATATATTGAGCATTTTTGTATAGCAACACGCCGGCAAAATAATGTGAATTCTGGGCGATGCATCAGAGCTACATACATCACTTCCTCCCGGTAGTGAACCGGTAACTTGTAATGGGAATTCTAGGCGATGCAGCAGAGCTACATACACTATTCCCGTTCGGTAGTGAATCTGTAATTGATTTTAACATGTTATTAAACTATAGGCTTATACATGATATCTGACATCTCTTATCAATGGTGTTATTACTCACGGTGAACGTTTGCCAAACGTATTCTTGCTATCTGGGTATGAAGGTATAAATAGTCCATATATAATACATAAACATATTTATGTGATTCTTTTGGTGCAAAATAGATCACATGACATGAACTATTCAGTATATGTCCATGTCGTGTATTTTTTGGCTATAAAAATCGACTATTCAATATTCATCGCTTATGACGTCGCTATAACACCGTTGAAATGATATTCATAAAAAAATATATGTCAAACAAGGATGGCAATTTAAACTATTTGTCAGTGTATTCCGTTTTGGATGCCAAGACAGAATAAATCTAATTGTGGTCCTGCACTGCAAAAAGGTTGCTTAAATATTTACTCAACATTTTACACAACGTTGTTCAAGTATGCAACCGCTCAACTGTTAAGTAAAATATGCCCAACACCGTTGGATAACACGTTTTCAACAACAGTTGGACAATTCTAGTTACTCAAAAGTTAGGCAATTATAGTCACTCAACAGTTGTTCAAGTATGCAACAGCTCACGAAATTGGCTTTTTGGACAACAGTTGCCTAAAATTCACGTGCGTAACTTGCATCAACTGTTGCGTGATTGTCCTCAATGCTCATACAACAGTTGCCAAAGTGGAATATTTGTACGCAACATATTTTAGCAACAGAAACAGTTTCCACCAACATTTTAAGGACATTGTTTTCGACGAATTGCTCAACGCTGGGGATTTCTTACTTTTATACAACGCCTAACTTTCTATATATATTGAATGAATTTTAATCAACACGTCAACCAACGGATGATAAAAGTACTTTTAGCAACGTATTTTAAGCAACCTTTTTGCAGTGTAGAAAAACACATTGAGCTTCGATACATTTATTAAAAAAAAATTGAAGTGCTGAAACATTAGATTTTGATATATTTATTTAAAAAGAGTTTAAAACTATCAAATGATTCAGTTTATGGAATGTATTTACAAAATAAGAGATGATTACAATTGCAGATGTTTTAAATGTACCAATCTTTAATTTTTTTTATACTGTATGATTGGTCATGTGATGAAAACATGGATTCATTTCTGAACTAGTGAATATGTAATGTGATCATGCTAGGCAAAAAAAAGGAGAAAAAAAAGATTCAGTGTATTTTACAAAATATAAGAGATTGAATTATAGATATTACCTGTTTTGATTATTACAATCATAGATGTTTTGAACGTACCAATCTTTAAACAAATGTATTTGTTATACTGTATGATTTGGTCATGTGATGCAAACATGGATTCATTTTTGAATTTGTAAATATATGTATTGTGATCATGCTAATGCAAAAAGTTGTGAATAATGAATTTAGATAAATTCGAAAAAAAACACCAAAAAACAACTCACACGTCGATAGTAAAATTAGAATCGGGGATGTTTCAGTTGATCAATGCCAAAACCCAAGTGCGAAAATGAAAATGGGACTTTGTTTCTTTATTTTCTGTATAGCGTTTTCAATTGTTAACCAATCTTTGCAACCATATCTCAAATTGAAGGGGAGCAATTGTTCCATCCTTTTTAAAGATATTGATAACCTGGCAAGTTACCTTTGTTAAGAACGCTTTCCACGCGGCAGGCGGCTGCAGACGACATTCCAAAATTTCACAAAATGTTTCAAAAATGTCAAAATTATTGAATTATATTACTATATTTGGAATCACCATGAGAAATGCATTGAATTAAGTACAAACATGCCTATTATTGGTTCAGTAATCCTTTAAATATACTCTGAAAATTACGAAAAGGTTTCGGAAAATTCTGTTTTGTAATGGTAAAATTAATAGCCGCGTGGAAAGTGTTAACACTGTAAACTGAATTTCGTAGCCAAGAAAAAGAAAACTTGCTTTAATAATTTACTCAGTAAATGGCATAAATTAACTACGTGCACGACACAACCTCATAATGATCATGTTCTATAATATTATATCATACATATTGTTTGTTTAATGCAAGCATTTGTGTGGTACCATCACTCTCAATATCATTAGTATAAAGTATTGAAGGTATAGTAATGTAATTTTATTTCTATTTTGTTACCCGTTACATTTACACGTCTTGAAAGGGGCAAAATGAATTAACTACAATCTAACTTGCAATTTTGTTTCATATACATGTATATATACAATTATACGTGCTATAAACTAAACTTCCTAAATAAATTGAAAATAAACTTCTTTTAATTGTACACGTATAGTGATGCCATTAAGTGTGAGTGTTGTGAAGTTTGTATTCTCTATTTGTTTACATTTGTTAGGTTTCCGTTACCTTCTATAACGCGTTACAATTATTTCAGTGTATTTTTATGATTTATTAAAGGATGTTCGTGTGTTTAATCTTTAAACTTTAAACGTCATAAAATATTTATTTCATCCGTCCTGGCAAAATTAACGCGGCATTAAAGGGGCATTGAGAGATGTATCGATATACTAAATGAGCAAATAGCGTAAAGATAATCATCAACATCCAAAATCCAAAA
This sequence comes from Ophiura sarsii, assembly GCA_035610835.1. Taxonomy (NCBI): domain Eukaryota; kingdom Metazoa; phylum Echinodermata; class Ophiuroidea; order Amphilepidida; family Ophiuridae; genus Ophiura; species Ophiura sarsii. The sequence continues at coordinate 68,784,514 of CM069447.1, forward strand.
TATCATACAATTCCGACATCGCCTTCATGCCAAACTAAGCAAATAACGGAACTTCCGGGTTGAGATTTGCAGCGAAAGTCCGTGAGTAAAACTTAGCATAACTTCCGAATTCAGCACTTTTTTTAATTATTTTTTTTGGTTTGCAACATATTACATCAAAATACATTATTAAGCTAACTTAAAAGATATCTATAAATTTATTTAAACACTAAAGACGATGTACATTTAACCATTGAAAACATAGCAAGACAAAACAAGACAATACATGACATGACCCGACACGACACAACACGACATGGCATGGCACGGCATGGCACTACGTGACATGACACGACATGACACGACATGCAACATCATGACCTGACATGACATGACACGGCACAACACGACACGACATGCCACGACATGACACGACATGACACGCCACGGCATGACATGCCACGACATGACCCGCCACAACATGACCTACAACGACACGACACGACAATACAATACAATACAATACAATACAAGACAAGACAAGACAAAACAAGACAATACAATACAAGACAATACAAGACAATACAAGACAATACAATACAATACAAGACAAGACAAGACACGACACGACACGACAAGACAAGACAATACAAGACAAGACAAGACAGACAGACAAGAAAAATGGGGCAGAGATAGTTTCTTACATCACTTGTTTAGTATGATACATGTATACACTTTAACATGAGTACTTTCAATGTTCAATCATATTATCTTATATATTAATATAATAAGTACAATTTCATCATTAAATAAATCCTTTCCATTTGTTTTCAAAATTGCTCACTTGATTTGTTTTGTAGAAATAGCTTTTTTCATCTTTGATCTTTGAGTCAATGATACTTTTTAATATCTCAATATCAGGTTCACTTTTGATAGACCTATTTTGAAACACATGATACTTAGTACAGTATGACACATAATTAATCACTACATATTTTGAGTGGTTCGAAAAACCTAAAAAGACATCCTTACAATCAACTTGTATGTTGATTTTCAGTGTATCATTTATCCATAATGCAACATTTTTCCAAAAGCTATTTATTATAGGGCATAGCCAAAACATATGTTCAATAGTTTCTTTCTCTAGGCATAGATGGCAATTCTCATCATCGATCATTTTTACAGTCTTTAGAAAAGAGTTACTCGGAATAATACGATGTAGCAGCTTGAACTGGAAATATCTCATTTTTTCCTCAATCGTTACTTTGAAAGGAAGAGACCGAATACTACTCCAATTGATCTCAAGTGGGAGTTTTAGTAGACGCTCGTAATATATCTGACTTGATGGTATTGTCGTTTGTTTCATATTAAAGATGTTTCGTATAACACGGGTTGTTAACTTACTAATATTTGGTTTTGTAATAATATCTTTACCATTAATATTATTTATATCATATTTAGATGCTTTGTTTAATATAATCTTTCATTTATATGGAAAGCTTTTTATGATACCATAATACGATACAAAGTCAATACAGTTTCCATACATACAGCATACTTTTGAATAAGATAAGAAAGAACCTTTCTCGTCTAATATGTGTTTAACTCTTTCGATACCAGCTTTAAATGCTGTTGTATGAAATACATTATTTACTGGATTAGTTAACAATGCATTATTCCAAAGTGGCATGTTATAGATCTCATCAAGCTGTAGATCTTTTGATCGCAATCTTTTATCTTCTGCCAACCTAGAATAATATCTTTATAGAACTTAGGAAAATATTTCGGAAATGAATCTTCCTTCATATTTGTTTGCAATATGTTCAAGACCTCCCAACTTAACAAAATAATAATTTGGTATATCTTTCCACGGTGCATTTTTTTCGCTGAGGAAACGCTTTAACCACATTACTTTTAAAGCTATATCTGTTTTATAAACATCTATCATATCAACTCCACCTTTATCTTTTGATGCAATCATGACAGAACGTTTGATTTTATCTGGTTTACCACTCCATATAAAGTTATATAGAATTTTGTTTAAAGCAGATAAGGTTTCATTTTCAACAGAAAGCATTGACATTACATACGTCATTTGAGAAATGCCAAGGCTTTTAACAAGTAATACTTTTCCCCTGAGTGCTAAATCCCGACTACGCCATATGTCCAATTTATCTTTGAGTCTTGACATTCTTGGATGTACATTACAATTATAACATTCGTTCTGATCATGACCAATAAATATTCCTAGGATTTTAACTGGTCCTCTGGCTGGTCTAATATTTGCAATAGGAATGTTGTCATTTTTGTTTTTACACATATTCAAAAGCTCAGTTTTTTCCATATTTACATTTAGTCCGGACAGCCTACCAAAATGTTTCATAAGCTCAATTAGGTGACCTACAGATTTGCCATCGGCCAGAAAAAAGTAGCATCATCTGCAAAAAAGGAACATTTTAATTCTTTACCACTTGGCAAGGTAATACCTTTAATTTCTTTACTTTTTCGTGTTGCTTAGGCTAAAACCTCTATTACACAAACAAATAATACTGTTGATAAAGGACAACCCTGACGTACACCTCGTGTTAAATTAAACCAACCAGAGGAAATCCCTCAGCACCTTAGTTTCGATGTGATCATATCGAAACTAAGAAAATAAACTGTTTCAGATGGTAGTCAGTATTATGCCTAAGTATTACTTCGATGTCAAAAAACTGATTTCCATGATAATTGAGGGCGCACTCCCATACGTATCTATCAATGCCCCTTTAACGTATTTCACGACGACAATAAAGAAGAGCCATTATACGTTATACACGTAGTGCGCCATGGCTTGGTATCCACGCGGATGTGCAAAACGTCACAACGTAGGCATTCGAACCAGGGTTTAAAAGTACACGAAATTTAAGCTATTTGGTTTAAGATATAATAATATGACACTTGGCGTTAAAATTAAAATTTGTGGAAACAGTAGGAAGGTTACTTTAAACAATAATTTCCGATGAATTTGATATATTTATGTCAATTTGGAAAAAGATTGATACATATTACTGCCCTCTACACGTGTGTTTGTACCGCCAATCTCGACTTAGTGTCAATCTAGAAATGAGATTGAATTCAACACATGTGCAGTTAGGTAGGTCATATTGGTTTTGTAACACATTGGATTGTATATTATACATTTCAACAAATGATTCGGTCTGCAACATAAACGATTTCAAAATTAAATGGCAAGTAAGAACATTAATTCACAAAAAAACTGTACACTAGAATATTTTTTTAAAAAGCCCAATGATATTGTTCTTCCAATCACCAGTCATTTATTCGTATGTACGAAAATAACAATCTGTAGGATGGAAAATATCAATCTTTTACTACAGATTGAAGAATTTTCAATCGAAAAACGATTGAAATTTTCAATCCGATAGATTGAATAGTTCAATCTAAATTCTGGATTGGAAAATTGTCAATATTAATTAGATTGGATTGATATTTTCAATCTGATTTAGATTGAAACTTTTCAATCCAAAACAAGATTGAATGTCAATCTTAAAAGTGTGTTCCCTCACGGTAATCTATGAAAGATTGAAAAGTCAATCTTTTAGATTGAATTTTCAATATTTGGAATTAAGAGAGTAGTCGGGCTAATGTAGCGGGGACGTACACACAAAAAAACTAACGGATCTTTTATCCGGGGTCTTTTGGAATCATCCCCGTTTTGTCAAAATCCCTCGGGGTCATTTTGCCGATGCCGATACCGTGGCGTATTGATACCTATAAGTATTGACTATTCGTCTCAAACATAAGCTATGGAAATCTAAATTCAAGATTGAGCATTAACATAAAAAAAAGTGTTTACATTATTATGAAATAAAGATAATAATGAGACCAACTGCAACTCTAATTTTTCAACTTTATAATGACTTCCCAGACAACATACATATATTGGCACAATATTGGCTCAACATTGGCAATATTGGCATTGGCATTATCTTGTTGACCAATATTGGGTTCCCATTGGCAGTATTGGCATTGGCACTCTCTTGGTCATTCTGACCCCAAAATGGGGTTATATTTTGACCATTGTCAAAGGGGTCATTTCATTTGACCCAAAATGGGGTTATCTTTTGACCACAACGGGGTTACTTTTTGACCAAGTACGGGATCAATAGAATAGCCCCGACCAATTGGGTCATTTTGACCCCGTCCGGGGTAGTGTTCATAGTTGATACCGGAAACGGGGTCAAGACCCAAGCCCCCCCCCCCCCCCGGGCCGGGCCAACAATTGATACGTGCATTAGTCTCTCGTGGCTTATAATAAGAAACCACATTACTTCTTTATTGTTGCCCACCCGTGTAGGGGTGCGTATAGAGCCGTGTCGGCGCGCTAATACGCGACGTGCTACCATCGTGTTACCCGGAAAGAAAATTCTAGTGATATTTTAAAGCCAAAATTGACCCTTTTTATTTTTTTTATTTCTTTCGGTAAACATGCATTAAGCAATTTGCATAAACAACAACGAGAGAGCGTTTTCTTCATACACATATACACAGTCCCTATACACCCCTATGTGAATTATAGATGGGGTGACAGGTGACGTCACACCAGCATTTATTCAGCAGTTGCCATTGTTCTTTGCCCTGCGGTTTGCGTGCGCATCCTGTTTTGTTAGGACCAGTGCTTTTAATGCTTGCGCCAAAGCATTATAAAGGGCAATAAGGCATAGCGAACAGTGTTGTGTTCATCTGCTATTCCCTCAAGCATGTATCGACAGTCCAGTCCCTTCGATAGTTGCGTTTGTTGATACATTGCAGAGACCCCCATCTATATAAAATATTATTTGTCAAAACCGCTGAAGACAAGCGCTGAAGATCGGAAGGTGTTTGCTCATATCATCATTGCCTCACAGCTCAATTAACGCACGTCCACCAAGAACACGAAGCAATTAGTAGCATCACGTATTTGTATTGATGACAACGTGTGCCCATACGAATTGTCATTCACGATATCGCCGATACCGTGTCACATCTGTAGTCAGTAAGATTTTCGCCGAAATTAATTTACAAATCAATCAAAATGTTCGAAAATGTCCTTGATTTGCTACGTATAATTTGTGTTTTCTGATTATATCATACATATTGTTTGATATCAATGCAAGATTTTGAATGGGTCCCGATTCACAATATTTTCAGTATATATTACTGAACGTTAATGTCTTTTCAGTCAGGAAAAAAAAACCACTTTGCAATTTGTTTGATATAATATACAATCATATTTTGTATAAACCAAAATAAAATGAAAATATAATTCGTTAAATTGCACACACCAACAGCCGTCGCCATTAGGCGTGTGGTTTAAAAAAAAATTGTTCTCTCTTTGTTGCCTAGTTTCAAATGATATCTGTAACCGTAGACCATGCTAGACACAATACGTAGAATCTATACGAGTACAAGTTAACGCTTTAGTGCAGAATGTATGAAAGTCAGGGCGCATGTGTTTAAATCTGCTGTATCTCATTAGGGGAAAGACATCTTTGAACAAAATAACCAGTTAAAGTTTCACATTATGTTTGCTCAAATCAGTGTTATATGTTTGAATTGCAACGAGGACCTCTAGTTTGAGAAGTCTCTGCATCTATCCGGGAACTGTCGCCTGTTTATACACCTATCAGTTGTAAGACGCACTATACGACCCCCGGGAGTGGTGCGTCACTTTACCGAGGTGCGTCAATTTCTCATGTACCATGACGCACCCTGTGTCAAAAAAATGACGGACCATTGCCGTGCTGGAGAAGTTTATTTTAGATACATTTCAGATCATAACATCAAGCTGGATACTATCTTATTATATTATTCAGGGTATCAATACGATATATAACTAAATGGCCGATTGTATGATGTATGATCATTTTCGATTTTTCATTTGCACACATTTTGAAAAACAAAATTCTATTGATACCAATACAATGAGAGTCGTAATTGCTGCAATTTGAAATGCGTACTATCAGGAATTATAACTGCACCTTGCATCAAGTAAATTTCTAATCATACATGTATACAAAATTACGTGGTAACCATCGCAACTCTTGTTGTAATATATCAATTAGTCTTGATTTAATTAATTAATTAATTAAATAATCAATAGTGATTATTAATAAGAATACAATATAATTGTTGCCTTCAATTATAGTAAGTTCAGAAACAACATTTATTCTGATAACCGATGTGGAATATTACTTAAATACGTTTTAACACACAGAAACCTGTTAAATGTACCTTCAAAACTGAAGTAATTAGCACTTTATTAAGTACATGTAATAAGGTGAACCCACCAAATTGTTTTGAGTGCAATAAGGCAGATGATAGTCTACATTCAGTTATAGTCTGCCCTTTGTCAAATAGCTTTTGGATACGTTTTAACACTTTTATTATATCTAACATACCATGTCCAGAAATATCGTTAAAATCATTGTACTCGGTTATAAACCAGACAATCAAAATACATTGAATGTAGTGCTAAATAGAATGATTAGTCTGGCTTCGTTTACTTTGTATAGATCCAAACTTATCAAGATCACTGATAATAAAATGTTGATGCATATAAATGGTTTCTACATGAGTTAAGATGGAGAATTAATATTTTGAAACGTAGTGAAAATATGTGGCATAATATTGCCCAAAGCCTACATAGTACAGAGTAAACAGTATACATTTTAGTATATTTTCTTGTAAATACATGTAGGCCCATTGTTTTATTTGTTAACTCGACTGCGAGCGTCATGTGTCATTGATGATCATGAGCCATTTATCTAAAGACTGTTGATATTTGGTGCTACATGGTGCTCGCTGATGAGTCATGTTGTTATTTTTGTTTGTTTGGGGTTTCTTTCTCTTATTTGTAACTTTATGATTTTTGATATATTAAAAAAAAAATGAAGGGAGATAAAAAAAAGAAGCTAACAATAATAGTATGATGTTTGATTTGATTTTTATGTAATTTCGTTGTTGAAGATTGATATAAATGATATGTTACTATGTAACTATGTAAAAACGTTAAATAAAATATTAAAGCACGAGTGCTCCATGCACTGTGGAAAAATAAAGCGGAATCTTGGTGTGTTTTTTGTATTTGTCAATTTTGACCTCCACGCTTGTGTGTATGATGGAGTTGAATTCAGCAGGCAGGCATTGAGCATTCAACACAGCTCGATTTTGTGAAGAAACCACCCCTTTTCGGTTTCTTCATCAAACACATTCTAATTTAGCACGCAAACGGTAGCGCTGTTTTCCAATCGCTGGAAGAAGGTTCTACTTCATGAAACCGTCAAAAAAAAAATTATATTGTTTTATTTGTGAATTAATCTCAATAGACGGCTAAGGTAACACAAATCATAACAACAATACATGAATCGATAAAACAGAATCCATCTACAATTTTATTTACTAAATATTCCAATTCATGAAGTATACGGTTTACTCCGAAACATCCTTCCAGTGGTAGAAAACACTGTTTCAATACTCAATATTCCAACGATACACGAGACCGATGCGATCTGTGAAAACCCGTCGGATGTCGCAACATGTGAACTAGGGATTATGGGTAAGGACAAATCGTTAACACACACAATGTCGTCTGACCCAATGCATTTGCACTGTGCGATCGATAGCCCCGTCAATCCTGGCTTTACACACACTTAGTTGGTCACCAACCAGATTTAGGCTTCTTTCGATCCTCGCATTCCTGGTGATAAGGAAAACACTCTCACCAAAGTCACTGAGTGTATAACCGAGATCAGGAATTGGCTTTTAGACATTTACCTTAAACTTAATGACTCTAAATCTGAATTGTTCATCACTGGATCTTACCACAATCTGAAGCTCCTTAATTTGGCTGACATTGAACTTGCAATCGGTGGCTCTTCTAATCAAGCTCTCACCATTTATCAGAAACCTTGGCTGTTTTCTAGACTAAAATATGTCCCTCACACCTCACGTAAACAACATGCGCAAAATTAAAAGAGGACAATAAGTGTTTTTTTTAATTATTTATAAGTAATCAAAACCGGACTTACCTATCCTGTCAATCAGGAATTTGCATATGTCCCCCCGGGACGATTACCCCCTAATATTCAAACTTGAACGTATTTTAGGCCTAGCGGGTGTAGCACCCCTTAAAATCCTATCCTTGGGCTACATAGTAGCGTACTCAGGAACACCTGTAACTGGCAACCTGGGCGCCAAATCCTGACAAAACCTCCTCTTTCTCTTTAGGCCTATACGAGCAGAGAAAAGGAATTCATAGAAGTTAGATCTAGAGGCGGTGGTTGGATATTGACAGGATAGGTAAGTCCGGTTTTAATTACTTATAAATAAAAGGACACTTATTGTCCTCTTTTAATTTATTACATAATATAACCGGACTTACCTATCCTGTCAATCACGAATTTGCATACAGACTAGCACCGAAGCTAGGTGGAGTAAAAATATATCACTTCCACTTATTCTGATCGTATAGCAAAAATCATGAACAGGATAGATAGGTTCGTGTATAAAGCACGCTAGGCCTAATATGATCTTGGAACTTACAGTTCCCTAGTTACGGTACTTAGAATAGAGATCTAAATCCTTACCCGCTTAATTCTGCCTAGGAGTTGTGGTCATGTAGTACGAGTAAATTTAGACGTCGTTAACACTGCCTGTGTCCAATAGAGCAGTGGCGTAACGACCTCTCTCTGTCCTAAGTTGTACATCTTTAAGGTTCACCTTGGTAAATGTCGAATCGGACTTCCAAGAGACCGTATTAAGTATTTCTGATACAGATAAACCCTGTGCATGTGCTCATGAAGCCGAGTAAGCTCTGACAGAGTGAGCTCTGGGCCTCTCTGCTGAGTCTGATGCTTTAGCTATTTGAATAGCTTCAACCAACCACCCCGCCATCGTGGATTTCGCGACTGCGCGATATGGTTTCTTTGAAGTAATAACAATTTGTTGGATCGGACCACGAACCAAACTTGTTCTCTCAATATACCACTTTAAAGCCCTGACGGGACAACTGAGTCTCTGAGCCCTGTTTTCCGATTTTTTTCAGCAAAGAGTGCAAATAAACTGTCGCTCTAACAGGATAGTATATTTTTATTCTAAAGTCACTCTAAAACCATGATTTTGAAGTAAATTAGGAATCGTATCACCCACCCTGTAACTCGGATTGCATTTTATGAGTTATGATCAGAAATGTAAGTCTGCAAGAAAATCAGCTTTCAAAAATAAATCAAGGTTAGAGGCATCCTCGGAAAAGATCGCGTAATATGCTTTTAATATTATGCATAAGCAACAGGACGCTAAACTGAAGATCGTCGTCTGCAAGGACTGGAATCATTTACAAATTCTATAAGACTGAATATTCTGTATCAATCTATTTGATTGATCAAAAGTGAACTGGAAATGTTTAAATTGTTTGTAACACTGTTGTCCTAGTTTGTTATCGTCTGGAGATAGTATAGAATTATTGGATGAAGAATGCTCAACAGTCAAATAGTACGTTTTAGCATTTGTACCTTGTTTATTTATATACACCGTGATTACAGCTACAGTTATATAATAATAATAATAATAATAATATTAATAATAATAATAATACTAATAAACAAGCACTTATTATAGCGCCCAATACCCGAAGACTTTTAGGCGCTTTACAAAAAACAGTACTCCGCCAATGATCAATCTATTTGATTGATCAAAAGTGAACTGGAAATGTTTAAATTGTTTGTAACACTGTTGCCCTAGTCTGTTATCGGCTGATGATAGTATTGAATTATTGGATAAAAAATGCTCAACAGTCAAATAGTACGTTTTAGCATTTGTACCTTGTTCTTTTATATACACCGTGATTAGAGCTAGAAGTATATGATAATAAGAAGAAGAAAAAGAAGAAGAAGAAACAAGCACTTATTATAGCGCCCAATACCCGAAGACTTTTAGGCGCTTTACAAAAAAACATTACTTACAACAAAACAAGTCAATGACATCAACTACAACTATGAAACATGATTAACAAGTGACCCAGTTATAAAAAGGTAAAACTACAATGCACGTGCCCCCCCCCCCCCCCCCCCCCCACCCCACCTCCCCCTCCCCAACCTGGTTCCGCCAATGATCAATCTATTTGATTGATCAAAAGTGAACTGGAAATGTTTAAATTGTTTGTAACACTGTTATCTTCTGAAGATAGTATTGAATTATTGGATGAAGAATGCTCAACAGTCAAATAGTACGTTTCAGCATGTGTACCGTGTATATTTATATACACCGTGATTACAGCTAGAATTATATAATAATAATATTAATACTAATACTAACACTAATAATAATAATAATAATAATAATAAACAAGCACTTATTATAGCGCCCAATACCCGAAGACTTCTAGAAGCTTTACAATAAAAGATTACTTACAACAACAAAAAAGTCAATGACATCAACTACAACTATAAAACATTATCAACAAGTGACCCAGTTACGAAGTGGTAAAAACTACATTATAATAACAAAAAGGGGATAAAAAGATAAAATTAGCACACGATAAACATCATGTAAAGCACAAATTTTAAATACACAGATAAAATAGATATGAAAAACCGTAGAACCATAGAAGTTTAAAATTGCATCATTCAAACGATGATATGGAAGTTTTATCGTATTATATATAGAAGTATTATCTTATTAAATTGATTGAAACTATTGAATGTTTGATTACTCTTGTCTCTCTTTGCTACTGAGTTAGGGGTGGGGAGCAGAAAATCTTCATATTTAGAAGTTATAGGCTTCTTTAATACAAGCTTCATGAATAGATTGAATTGAATCTATTGCATTTTTGTTTGTTAACTTGATTCAATATCGTTATGAAATAAGGGTTCAGATTTTCAGCACTTGGTAAGGGGGGGGGGGGGGGGGGGGTTGCCGCTCAGTTTAAAATGGCCGGCACTATAAATGGGGTCCAAAATATAAATGAATGCTCAATTAACTAAAAGTTGTCCATGTTTAACAGAACATCGGATATAGCCAAAATCTCATCAACTATATCTTCTTGTCTATCCATGTTTTCTCCTGGTGCCACACTAATCCTCTGGACAACAAACCCTCTGAGAGATTATCCTGAAAGATAGAAAAGAAGATGGAATTGTGGTTATTTGATGAACATCCCCCAGGTCAAAAGAGGTTACAGAGCAGCCATGGTAAATATGTCTTTAACAATAAGACTCATGAACACTATAGCTATGCTGCAATTGGCCCAGTGGCCCTCAAATGCAGTTTACTTCTATGAACACAAGTGTCGCTGCTTCATCATGCATGCAACAGCAACTCAACATAGTGAGAACTGTTGCTCTAGTCAAAGACGAAGCCACCTTGACTCGTTCCTGACATTTGGCCCCAAGTTCATGGTTAATTTTTCTTCTTGTCTTATCAAAAGATATCCCATGCGTCACGACCGATCAAAATCGGAGCATGTCATAAATTGTACCTGTGTATAGAGCAATGACAATTATGAACTCAAATGACATGTCACTTTTGATCGCTGAACACCCTATATATGCATGGATCAAAGGAATCTTTTGACCAATTCTGACAATCACCAGTTATTTCTGAGACAAGAAGCTTTTGAGTAAATAGATTGAAGATTTATAATTTGACCACTAGTGACCCCTTCTTGACCTTTGACCTGGTTATGATTATTCACATTTTTCTTATCATGTCAAATCAAACAAGATGAAACAAGTCTGGTCCAAATTACATGTACCCAAGGAATCTGTTGACCGATAATGACGGTCAACAGTCATTTCTTTTGAGACAAGAAGCATGTTGAGTGAACGGATTGAAAATTTACATTTTAACCCCTAGTGACCCCAACTAATTTTGCATTGTTAAAACAGAACTATTATATATGCGTACGGCCATAAGGAATATGTTTACCTATTCTGACGATCCTAGGTCATTTCACCAAATCACAAGGGAGTTTCGAATGACAAATCACATGTTTACCCCTAGCGACTCCTGTGTGACCTTTGAACACAAGGTCATCAGTTACTTTTTTTCTTGAATTATCAAATGACATAACATGCATTAAGTCTGATCAAAATCTGGGCACGTCTTTAATTTTACTTGTATAGGTCAATGACGTCCCCTAGGGGCCCCACATGAAACGTCACTTTAATTCGCTGAAAACCCTATGATGTGCATGGACCCAAGGAATATTTTGACTGTTTCTGACGGTCATCAGTCATTTTCACTGCAATAAGATGCATGTTAATTGAGTGAAATTTCACATGTTGACCCCTAGTGAGTGACCCCTTGTTGACCTTTGATCTGGTCATGATAATTAACTGTTTTTCTTGTTTCACCAAATTAAACAGGATGAACGAGGTCCGGTCCAATCGGAGCATGTTTTCAATTTTAACCCTGTAAAGTTCAATGGTCCCTATTGACCCCATATGACATTTTACTTTTAATCGCGGAAGAACCCTTACGTGCAACGAACCAAGAAATCAACTAAAACACCAATAGCATCATTTATTAAGATTCATTGAGATTTTGATTTCCGATTTTATTTCCTGATTTAATTCCCCTGTTTTGACATTTAAAACTCACCAGTTATATTACATGGGCTTTGGATTTCGACTTTTAAAATAAACTAGCACTGCGTATTTTTGCCTCTTCGAAAAAATCGATGTCTCGTATTGCGAATACCGAGAATTGTATTTTGCACTTTAACAAAACTATACTACAAAACAGTGCCCCCACCCCCATCTCCCGGAACACTTACCCCATAAATCAAAGACACTGTTCCTCCAAGCACCTCCACATATCTGCGAGGAATCCCCAGCGCATTCCATATAGCATTCATTACCCGGAGCTTCGCCGTGTTTATCATACAACACTTTGTCCGCACCACACCAACACGCTTTTGAATTTTGCATTGCTACGTAGCGTTTGCCATTATCTCGGCAATAGGTGAAACAATAGCCGTGTGTCATAGAAGAACTACTAATACGGTCATCAGGGACAGCTCTATCTGTATCGCTGTCGATAAAACATCCGAGGTACTGAGGTGGGTATCCTACAATAATGAAGAAAAATGAATATGGATTGTATGATATATGTCGTGGTATTTCGTTCTATAAGTTCATCCTCAACACAATATTGTACGTAGAACAGGCAATATTTTCATTGTGGACAAAATAAAGTTGATTTCTTTTTCGCCTATCACATTTTGATGACTAGTGACTGTAAAAACGGGAAAAACACAGCACAAATAATTGACACCGGACTGGGCGTGTTGTTAGTCTTTGTGCTGCGATGGGTTCGAAGTTAGGAACGTGTATGGGATGGTCGAGGTGGTGTCGGCGGGGAAGGTGGTTGTTTTCGAATCGAGGCGGGTGTGATGTAACGTGAAATTCAATTAAATTCCATTCAATTTTACAATGATCAAATTAGGATTAATTGGAGGATTATTATTATATATATTTTGTTTCTTTCTTTTTTTCTTTTCTTTTTTTAAAGAAAATAATCCTATATTCCCTGCCCAAAAAAGATAACTGTCTGTTATAGCAAGATCCTAAAACATTGGCGCTTCTCGGAGACGTGCGATAGACATATATGATTGCTTTAAACGATTTAAAGTTTAACATTGTATATTAATTCATCGAAATCGAAAAAATGAGGGTTTAAATTTCGCTAGTAGAAACAAAATTCGGCGTATGTTATTTTAAAAATAACACCAAATATGATTGTAAACGATTTAAGGTTTAATTCAAGTTCTTCATCTTTCCGCCCCTTCCACTAGCCCACCCGCTCGCCCAACCGCCCACCAACGTTTATATAACCCTAGAAATGAGTTGCAAATACCAGTTCTAAATACTTCCGCGCCCCCTCCGATCGCCGTCGATAGCCATAAACTCACATTGCAAATATATATATAACAGGTTCAACGCCCCCACTATATTCGCCGCCGCCGCGTGGAGTTGACAGAAATGTTTTCAAAAGATTTTGAATTCAAGTTAGGCATACTTACGATTACTCCATAAATCAAAGACACTGTTTCTTAATGTTGCTCCACATATCTGCGAGGAATCCCCGGGGCATTCCATATGGCATTGATCATCCGGAGCTTCGCCGTATTTATCATACAACTCTTTGTCCGCACCACAAAAACACGCGTATGAATATTGTAGTGCTGCGTAGCGTCTGCCATTTTTTCGACAATAGCCGAAACAAAAGTCGTGTGTCATAAAAGCAAGATCCATGGCCACCAAGTCATCAGGAACAGCTCTATCTGTATTTGTGTCGATATAACATCCGAGGTATCGAGGCTGGTATCCTACAACTATGAAGAAAATCGAATATGGATTGTATTATGTCGTGGTATTTCGTCCTATAGGTTCATCCTAAACCCTTTTTGGTCGGCGAGTTCAAAACACATGGCCATACACCACTCCAATGCATAATCGATATTCGATTTATACGGTTTGATGAATGCATTTATCCCAACTCTAACATGCCTGTGCATCGTTAGATAATTCATTTAGTGGTGACTGTTGGGTGTGTGTGGAAGGGTTTGGGTTACATTTCCAACAATTAATCTTGTCAGCTAATCGAGAACTATATTTTAAAATCTGCTTTAAATGTGATGGTGATCAAATACCTATATTTAAAACAAGTCTCTTTCCTTAAAGTGCTGCTGTTAAAAAAAGAGGACATACACAGATTTAATACAGAAACAACTAGTCATACATTTACTAACCTGGTTGTTGTAAAGGGCGGTACTCAGGTTGACAGATAAATTGTTTGGTAGGACTAACACCATAGATAGCTAGAGTCAACATTGTTGTTCAGTGATGTCAGAGCATAATGTGAAAATAAGACACAGAGGTATCAAAGCTAATGCTTCGATACCAATGTCCTCGTAAGTTCAGTTTGGTATAGCGCCTGTATGAAGTTCAGTAATTCCAGATTCAAATCCCGGTCGAGGAATGAAATTATAATTTCTCGACCATCACTAGGGAAAGATTAATTATTATCATCCACCTCGTTAAATAGCTTTGATTTCATTATTGATTCGACAGAAGTAATATTATTTTTCCATCATGCTTGTCGCTAGATGGAAGGCGGGAGAAATATGGGAGGTTGAACCTAAGGTCCGTATGCACATAACCATTAATCCTGAAAGGGTATTATTATGCATTTTAGGGTTATATTAGCTAAATTGGGCGACTCAGATTTTACTTTTGAAGTTTATTGGGTATTCTTAAACAGCTAAGAAAGTTTAAGAAATCTCATTGGTTCTCAGAGAAATCGGAGACATCTAGATGAGACAACTTAACACGGGGAGGTGGGGCCTACGTTTTAACACTGCGCCCGACCTTCACAATGCGTGGTTTGCTCCATAACGCGCACTTCTGCAGTGCGTCTTTAGCGCTTTTCCTGCGTTTATGCCGGCGCCGCGCCGCTTACGCATGGTTTACTCATCGCATGTGATTGGATGGAATGTTTGTGGGTTATTCGATCCTAGCAGGGGTTAAAGTTGTCAAATGTGGACAATAAAATGTACTTATTTCTTTGATAATTGTCTAAAGTATGATTGTTTAAGAATGAGAATAACGGTATTGTTTTAGACCGTACCCGTGTTATATTGGCTGACATAAATGCGTTCGATAGTATTATTTTTTGCGTAGAACAACTCCGCCTGCGGCGTCGTTGTTCTACTTAAAATAATACTATCGTCCGCATTTATGTCAGACAATATAACACGGTACGGTCTAAAAACAATACCTTTATTCTCTACGTATAAAAGGGAAATAAAGGAATGAAATGGTCCTCCAAGAAGGACTGATCTTCACCTAAAAGTTAGATCTAGTTTATTGTTTTGTATAGTAGGAAGGCCTGTTAGCCGAATAACCGTTACAATTTCAATTATTACCGAAACGAACTTCGCAATTTTGAACCGCTCACTTTCGGTACTAAAACCGAGTTAAAGGCCCGCGGAATCTGAACTATCAATTTAAAGAATGATCTTGAAGTCAAATTTAAGTCTTTTCTGAAATATTCCTAATAATAGAATCTGTCTTACTAACTGATTAAAACCAGTCTCTGACATTAACAAGCAGAGTATTTCACATGGGAAGTTTGCAATTTCGACGATATCGAAGGTGAAATGTTGCAAAAGTAGAGAGTGTTACATTGATCTGACAAACAGCTGTCTTAAACAGCGAAATTATAGAGGGAGTAACATTTGGAACCATTGGCATTTTGTCCATTGTCCATTCATATGCGATCGCATTATATTTTCATTTTTGTGCGAACTACAGGCTATGTGCATTGGTGGAACATCTTTCGAGGGAAATATTGGATTCAATGAACACTTATGAACACTTATGAATATTTTTATAGATATTAAATGAATAATGAAGGAGCTACAGCAGTTTTACGGAGACTATGCTGAGGGTCCACACCCCCCTTAAGGAATGATTTTTTTTCTTTCCTCGACCACCATGCGGGAAGGGTTAATTTTAATACTATAAAGACAAAGAGGGAATCAAACAAATTGTCAGATTTCAAAATATACCCTTTCCCAAAGAAATTAGTACTCAACGGTACAATGTATAGGTTTTGTCACTATAAAACCAATTAAAACAGATTCATTGTTTTAAACATTTATTTGGTCATAAAGTTAAGTTCCATAAATACTGTGTATCCTGAAATTAAGAGTTATCTAATTAGAGAGAAGCAAAAGTCAGTAACTACTGACGCTTGGTCAAGTGTATTAGGTATGTCCCCAGCCATCAGACCCGATTACCATTTCATTGTGTTCATTGTACTTGTTATACCAAGAAATTCATTTCCCATTAATATTCATGATTTAGAAGCATTACAATAAATGATTTTATCGAGCAAGTCAGAATTCCAATTGCCGTAGTAAATCACCTCATGAATATCGATTAGCTCATTATCGTTAGTGTAACGCTATTGGAATTTTTAACTGAGATCACCTGGTGTTGGAAAACGCCATGTGCAGAAATATATACATGATAATTGGCATGCGCAGTTTACTGGAATACCTTCAGAAGGAACCATTCCAACTAAAAAAAGTTGTTTTTGTGACGACGGATTATGTTTTTGGCAGATATTCATCTTTATTTAAAGTACATCTAAAATTATTTTCAATAAAATCGGGCTGAAATACCATGGAGAACCAGCAACATTACGAAGTGTGCACGCAGTAACATACCAAGACATAATACAATATCCTTTTTCTACTATGCCACCGTCTCTTCTCTATCCCAAACAATAGGGAGCTAGACTATCCTATGCAAATCAGATGAATATGATACTTATCGTGTCCATCCTCTAATAGTAACTTTTTACAATCAATGGATCCCCGGTGTTTTTTTAACTTGCCGAATTTGCGTTATTACGGCCGATATGATTTGGTTTAAAAAAGATGAATTTCTGCCAAACACATATTACGACTTCGACGAATGGTTCCTTCTGAAGGTATTCCATTAAACTGCGCATGCAAATTATCATTTATACAGTTCTGAACATGGAGTTTTCCAACACCAGTTAATAATTCCCATAGCGTTACACTGCCGATAATGAGCCAATTGATATTCATGAGGTGATTTACTACGGCGATTTTACATTGGAATTTTGACTTGCCTTCCCTTGGGGGATTGAACTCATGCCATTTACGAATTCAAGACATGGTTTGATATCAATTATAAATATTAATATTGTTCTTGTCTACAAGAAATACTGGTTGGAATTAAAACAGGAGGAGAGTGTAGTGCACTCATCAAATTATGCTTAATACTTGTCAAGAAATGTATCCATGACAGCGTGTTGCCATCTGCAGGTTAGGTGAGCACATGGGCTGACATTATCATAGGTTCAAGTATACACTGCCGCGCAAAAGGTATTTCCCCCTAGAATCTTGCAAGTTATCACTGTGTTGTCAACAAAGTATTAAACCATCGCACCAAATAACCATTTCATTGTGTTCATTGTACATTTTATACCAATAAATGCATGTTTCCTATTCAGATTCATGATTTAAAAGCATTGCAATTAATGATTTTATCGAGTACTGCATACACTACATTTCACATTATCGACAGTTTTCATCCTAAATATTCTACTATTAGTCATTAAGCAATTCAAATACAAGAGTATTGGGAAATCCTCGTCCTAACGTCATAACATGCCATGCACAGCATAAGGTATATACTACTCCATTCATCGTCAAAACATTAAGCTAATTTTTGTATTTCGCCTAGGAAGTAGGACTAGAATACGACAGATTAATTTGAGTGTCATATTGTCATTATTAGAATCCTTATTCTCATGCATCAAGATTTTTTTACAAAGGTCCCGTATTAAGCCATGTTTAAAATCTTGTTCTCAACCAACAAAATGACGATTATTTTTTGGGTTTTTTGATATCATACCGCCAACCACACAGTGATACTATTCAACCGAGGTATAATGGTGTATTACAAGCGAGGACCAAATTTGGATAGCGTTTTTACACTGTTTGCAGCATTTTGGACATATCAGGAAACTGAGGTCCGTCCACGGTTACAGGTGTGTCCACGGTTGGATGGTGTGTATTCAAACTAATGTCTGCGATTGACGGTGATTACCGGCGCACTCCTAAAGTCAAGCTGCATCCACACGCACCCATACTGCGTGCGTAGTATGGTACTTCATCATCATCATCATTGGTCGTCCGTGGACGAAACGGAGGAAGCAATCGCAACGTACTGGGCCCAGACTTTCCTGTCATTCATGAGTTGGCGGATCTCTAGAGGATCTATACCCATATCATTCTTGACGGTATCAGGATACTGAAGGTGTCTTCTGCCTCTGTTAGCTTTCCCACCAGGAGGAGTCCAGAAAATTAGACGGGAGATAGGCTGGTTGGTTGTTCGCATGCAGTGGCCAGCGAAACATAAACGGCGCTGCCTGATTATTGATGTTATAAGGGGGATATCGCCATATACCACGCTGTTTGGGATGTGATCCCTCCAACTGATGTCAAATATTCTTCCTAACAGTTGAGTATAACATCCATTGATTCTGTCTTCAATTTTCCTGCTGATAGTCCATGTTTCGGAGCCGTACAACAAAATGTGATGCGATCTGTGAAAACCCGCCACATGGTGGCATTTTTCATATTGAAGATATTTATATTATAAGAAAGCTAAAACTGTGCTGATTACAGAACTGTTTCGATCATTTTTCTATGATCACTACAAAAAAAGTTATGAGTGAATGATGATTGTGATGTCATCAAAAGCTACAAAACATGAAATCATGAAAACAGGCCAAAAAAGATACATAATTCAATATAATAACATTATAAGGTTAATAATAAAAGTGACTTAAGTAAGTTTTTGAAGGTGAAATGTTATGAAAGATGATGATACAAAGTATTGGAAACTAATTTTCTTTAAAAAAATCTTAAAAAAAAGAAAAAGTGTTTTTATTTTTTATTTTTTTATTTTTTTTTAAATTACCCATAATCCCTAGTTCACATTTTGCGACATCCGACGGGTTTTCACAGATCACATCACAAATGCTTTCTACGCAGGCTTTGAAGAATCTGATTGTTGTCGTTCTTTCGAGATCAGATGTATGGTACTTAAGGAAAAGGAATGTTGGCTTTTACTTGAAGTATTGAATATAACATAATTGAGTATACGTCAACATTAGTGTTAACAAAAATGTTCTACAATAATCACTGGCATGAAAGGTATTGTAAATATTAGCTTTTTGATCAATCGTCTAAATCTTCACAACACTTGGGTGCTATTAAATGGATAGAATTTCTCAACAACAACTCATAAAAACGATTGCCTTAAATACGATGCATTTATATATGTAAAAAAAAATTACCTTCTAAATCCTACCAAAACACCTGGGTGATATTAAATGGGCAGGATTTCACAAAAACAAGTAGATAAAACGAATTTTATTGTAAATGTCGTTAACAAGGTGAATATAAATATGTAAAAAAACCTTAAATTTTAAATTTTACACAACACCTGGGTGATATTAAATTGGCAGGATTTCACAAAAACAAGTCGATAAAACGAATGTTATTGGGCCATATCCAAAATATGTCATCATTGCGAGAGACGGATTGATGTTTTCGATTATCCAGTCTTTTCAGTCAGAAATCTAGACACCAAAAGCATATCACATGAATAACAACCCAGTGTACTCCGCAAAAAAAAAAAAAAAAAAGCATAGCAACGATCACGCGTGTTGTCATAGCAACACATTTTATTGCGCGAGGGACGGAAAATAGCGCGAGGGACGGAAAAATCATTTTCCATTATCCTGCCTTTCCAGCTGTGTAACTGTTCACTTTGAGTATACGGCGTAACAAAGCAACCAATATACTTCAATATCAATGGGAAAAAATAAAGCCACAATAAAGCATATTGCTATGGCAACGCAATTTCAAAACGCAAGGGACGGAATTGTCAAAAAAGGGACGGAATGGTTTAAATTGCATCGCCATAGCGGAACACTCAACAGTAGCATTCTGTTTTTGCCTGTCATAAAAGCACATAGGTAGATCATTCCAAAAACCCACTCAAGGTGTCAAATCTACCAACAGGAAATTTAGGACAACTAAAAATGTTTCTCAAATTCCGTCCCTCGCAAAACGGAGGTTTTGGATTTGGCCCTATTGTAAATGTCGTAGCCCTGTCACACCATAACGTATCGCCTAAACGTATGCCAACGTATGCGAAATATCGACAAATACGTTGGTGTATGTTGGTGTACGCTGATATAAGTTAGGGGTACGTTGGAGATACGTCGTTTACGTTAAGAGCACGCTGTGATACGCTGTGACAATTTGGAACACGTCGAGCCCGCGAAAAATACTGAGCATGCTCAAAATTTCTCGACGTACTCAACGTGTGCTTAATACGTTCTGCATAAGTTCCCGGTAAGTTTGTGGTACGTTAAATATACGTTGACATACGCTGACATACGTTAGTGCTACGTTACTCGTACGTTACTCGTAAGTTGGTATACGTTGATGAACGTAGGCTGACGGGGAAACGTACAGCCAACGTAGTGATAACGAGTTGATAACGTATATGTGCCGTATGTCTAACGTATGCCTGACGTATTGCCAACGAGTTTCGACGTATTCTCACGTATTCACCTTATGCCGGGCGATCGTGTAAGGCCCTGTCACGTATCCATAGCGTATCCATAGCGTGTTGAACGTATACATAGCGTATGACTAACGTATTGATAGCGTATCACTAACTTATAACATACTTATGACAGCGTATCACAGCGTATGCGAGCGTATGACTAACGTATGCTTAACGTATACTTAACGTAGCGTAGCGTATTCGTAGCGTATGATGATGGGTTGATGTGTTCAGCACGACAGACCATGAAGAAGTGAGGATGAGATACTCAAGGGACCCATTTATACTCAAACCCTCCATAAGTTCCCAAAACGCCGAATGCTCCGGTACATACGCTAGCTGTACGGTAGCCCTGTCACACATGGCGTATCGTCTGAACGTATGACAACGTATGCGAAATATCGAAAAATACGTTGGCGTACGTTGGTGTACGCTAATACAAGTTAGGGGTAAGTTGGGGATACGTCGTTTACGTTAAGAGCACGCTGTGATACGTTGTGAACATTTGGAACACGTCGAGCCCGCGAAAAATTATTGAGCATGTTCAAAATTTCTCGACGTACTCAACGTGTGCTTGACTTACGTTCTGCATAAGTTCCCGATAGGTTCGTGGTACGTACGTTAGACATACGTTTACAAACGCTGACATACGTTAGACATACGCTGACATACGTTAGAGGTACGTTACTCGTCGTAAGTTATAAGTTGGACCTATATATTTACCCTTCTAGATATTTTAATAGTTATCATCTAGGCCGCGTTTACTTGAACTGGCAACACTTGTCCCGCCGTGTACGAAACTCAATTTCTGCAGCGGCATAAGTCACGTGTTCGTTGCACGCCGAGGATACGCTGAGGATACGTCGAACACGGCAGACATACGCTTTGAATACGTTAAGCATACGTTGGTATACGCTCGCCGATCGCATACGCTGTGATACGCTGTCATAAGTTTGCTATAAGTTAGTGATACGCTATCAATACGTTAGTCATACGATATGTATACGTTTAATACGCTATGGATACGCTATGGATACGTCCATTCCATCACCGATGTCGACTTTTCCTACGCAATTCGTTGGGAAGTTGGACGTTCTTGGACGTTCTTGGACTCTGACAATTTTCGAGCTATTTTTTGAATACGTCGGCATTCGTTCAGGCCACGTTCAGGCCATACGCTATGGTGTGACATGGCCTTAAAATCCAACACCAATTCATAGATGGAATAGTATTCAGATCTGAAGTCATATTTTGATTTTATTATGCCTGCCAATATTGGTCATCTTCAACAATGTGTATGGAATAACCAAAATATTTGTATCAATCAAAAGCCTTTCCTCGAGACTTAAAGGTATGTTTTGGGAGATTGTACAGATGCCATTAACATCTGGGAGGAATTGAAGGAATGGTTTGATATCAATTTTAATATTAATATTGTTCTTGACTACAAGAAAATAATGGTTGGCATTGGGACAGGAGGAGAGTGTAGTGCACTTATGCTTAATACTTGTCAAGAAATGTATCTATCCATTATAACAGATTTCAAAATCGAATACCTTCATTTTATGCATTTAGATTTAATTACATTTTATTATCAACTTGAAAAAGAGATCTCTAGCAGCAACAACACAATGTATAAATTCATTAATAAATGGACAAAATTAGAACAGTTTTGTGAAGAATAATAATTGTATAACTTTATACTTAATGATGTGCTTTATTCATGTTACCCTGGTGGTGTCCTGAATGTTTAAGTGTTATTGTAACTTTTTTGCGATTTGTGAATATGTTGTGAGCCAAATAAAAAGAGAAAAGAGAAGAAAAAAGGCTGGTAACTCTTTTAAATGTCGTAAATACGATGAATTTAAATGTGTAAAACTATTACGTACCTCAAATTATTGTATAAGTTCATCAGGTTTGTTGAGGTAAATAATTGGATTAAACATTATGTTTATCAAAACCAGTAATTGAGGTGAATAAATATAAATATTTACTCACCAGCTAACGTTTCTTCTGACTAGTTCAGTCAGATTTCATCAGAGTTGTGATCCACTGTTGGAACCGCGGGAACTGGTGTTGCCAGATACGCGGGAATCAGAGTTGCCTGACTCTTTCTTCATATAAAACGGTGGATCAAGGAAGCGATTTGGATCAAGAAGAGGGGCAAGCACAACTTGATGAACCGGGACGAGGGGACCTACATGTTGAGCAATCTCTACAATCCGCTGTTGAAGAAAGAGTCAGGCAACTCTGATTCCCGCGTATCTGGCAACACCAGTTCCCGCGGTTCCAACAGTGGATCACAACTCTGATGAAATCTGACTGAACTAGTCAGAAGAAACGTTAGCTGGTGAGTTAATATTTATATTTATTCACCTCAATTACTGGTTTTGATCAACATAATGTTTAATCCAATTATATTACGTACCTTATCCAATTTCCACTTACATTTTATTGTGGACGTTTCGGCAAACACTGTTGCCTTTATCAACACATGATAGGTAGTGAGTGATTAACTACTGCTATCGACGCTAGTTGGTTGCTTAGCGACGACCCTGGAGTTTCTAGATGTTTCTTCCTCCAGATAGCAATAGTTCATGAACCTGTAAAAAGTAAGTGGAAATTGAAAAAGATACAATGAACTTTTCTCTCATGTTAATCACCAATCCTGATGAATCTTTTTAACAATATTACGTACCTTGTTAACAAAACCGTTTGAAATTTAATTCCTAAAAGAAAAAAAAGAAAAAAAAGTTTAAAAATTGAAGGAAACATCTCTCAACATATCACAACAGACCACTACCAAAGGAACATCGTATCACGCTGTCCGCAACCCGCAACCCAAAAGCACGCTTACTTACAATAATGTTTAGACTGTCTAGTAAGTTTTCTCTATTTTGATTACTTCCAACAGATTCCATTTCAGTCAGAATCAATCAGTTCTATTCATATAGGCCTATACACGTGACAACTAGATAGAGAGTTGTATTCTACCATAAGTCCATGATTCTACCTTTAGTATCCTTTCCGTCAGTATGGTGCTCGTTCCCGAAATGGAACAAATGCATGAACAAAAATCAAATCAAGTGATGTCAAAAAGTCCAGTCATCTAACCACAATGCTACACCCTTAGAAGGTCAGGATCAAATATGAGACGAAAAGGATCAATTTTGATCCAGAAGCGGTATCACATATGAGCTTACCCTTTCCGGATCAAAGTGATCCGACAAGCAGGATCAAAAAGTTTGATCCGAAATGGGATCAAATATTTCTGTCAAATGATACTGAAACGGATCAAAATAATGATCCTTAATCGGATGTACCTGTAGCTTATGATCCTACTCCAGGATCAAACTGAATCAAAGAAAAAGTGAAAACATAGGGGGTCATCGGGTGACAGATTGTAAAAACAAGCATGCATGCAAGGGTCTTTCGGTGACACCGGGCCAAAAAAAGGGGGGTATTTTTTATGGAGCCTGGTGTGAAACCTAATATTGATTGAGTGCCCCCACCCCCGGGTGCACACTGCAGACTATATATCGAGTGCAGTAAGCTTACTACATCGTGTAGGCCTAGTACATCGCAGTGATCGTGACATTTTGTGAGGAGCATTTTGACCGAAAATCGTACTGATGGCACTGGTCAGGTACAAGAAATTTGTTCACAAGAATAGAGCATGTTCAAACATAAAAAATAAAACTACTTTACCGACAAAATCATGTAACATTTTACAGATTAGACTGGATAACTTACCGCGGTATTTCACCCTTGTTTCAACTGTGGCGACCGAATTCAAAAGATCGTCTACTTGTCGTCTATCGGTTTGCGAAAGAGTGACGTCAGTCACTCATTGACCAATGAACTGTTTCATCGAATTGATCCGAAAATCAGATCAAAGTTGATCAAGGTGAATTTGATCCGTTTGTTGATATCTATCTGGAAACGGATCAAAACGATCCGAAAACGGATCAAAACGATCCGAAAATGATCCTTAAAGGATCAAAACAAAGTGAGCCGGAAATCTACTCATGTATTTGATCCTGACCATCTAAGAGTGTAGATTAGCGATTTGTCCTTAGTGTAAGACGGCACGAAATTTTGCCCCAGGTGACCCCATATTTTGCCTGTTTGTTCCTTCATCTATAAAGCATTTCATGTTTTATGAAAATATATATAAATTGTTCACTCGTTACTTTTCCTGATTCCATGTGGCGCCCGTAATGACACCCGATACAACCCCTGTTCCTCTGTGGCGACGGTGATTACACACAATTTTCCCTGTTCCGCTGTCGCGCCAGTAAGCCATGTTTTGTTACTGCTATAAAGCATTTTATATTTAACATTATATTTACCTGTTTGACTATGTCATTTCCCTGTTCCGCTGTGGCGGTCCCGATGACACCCATTTCCCCCTGTTTCGCTGTGGCGCCGGTACGCAATGTTTTCCTTCAGCTACGAAGCATTTTATATACAACATTATATTTACCTTTTTGACTATGCAATTTCCCTGTTCCGCTGTGGCGGTCCCGGTGACACCCATTTTCCCCCTGTTCCGCTGTGGCGGTCCCGATGAAACCCATTTTTCCCTGTTCCGCTGTGGCGCCGGTACGCCATGTTTTCCTACAGCTACGAAGCATTTTATATTCAACATTTTATTTACCTGTTTGACTATGCAATATTCCTGTTCCGCTGTGGCGGTCCCGGTGACACCCATTTTCCCCCTGTTCCGCTGTGGCGCCGGTACGCCATGTTTTCCTACAGCTATGAAGCATTTTATAATCAACATTTTATTTACCTTTTTGACTATGCAATATTCCTGTTCCACTGTGGCGGTCCCGGTGACACCCATTTCCCCCCTGTTCCGCTGTGGCGCCGGTACGCCATGTTTTCCTACAGCCACGAATCATTTTATATTAAACATTATATTTACCTTTTTGACTATGCAATTTCCCTGTTCCGCTGTGGCGGTCCCGGTGACACTCATTTTCCCCCTGTTCCGCTGTGGCGCCGGTACGCCATGTTTTCCTACAGCTACGAAGCATTTTATAGTCAACATTATATTTACCTTTTTGACTATGTAATTTACCTGTTCCACTGGGGCACTGTGGCGGGCCTGATGACACCCATTTTCCACCTGTTCCGCTGTGGCGGTCCCGAAGACACCCTTTGTTCCCTGTTCCGCTGTGGCGCTGGTCAGCCATGTTTTCCTTCTGCTATAAAGCAGTTTATATTCCATTTGTATTTACTTTTTCACTTTCTAATTTACCTGTTCCGCTGTGGCGCTGTGGCGGCCCCGAAAAAAAATCATAGCCAAGAAAAGTGATCAGAACATACACCTTTAAGATATATTTTGTCAAATGTTGTCGTTCTACTACTTATACCCGTGAGATTCAAACGATTCATCAATTCTGTTTTTAGATCCACATGATGCATAAATATCATTTATTCTGTTAAATAAAAAAGGAAATCACAGTTATTAAGCTCATAAGTTGAACAATATTTCCCTCGAAAGATGTCGCACTAATGCACATAGCCTGCAGTTTTCAAAAAAATGAAAATGTGATGCGATCGCATTTGAATGGACAATGGACAAAATGCCAATGGTTCCTAATTTTACTCACTCTATAATTTCGCTGTTTAAGACAGCTGTTTTTCAGATCAATCTAACACTACTTTTGCAACATTTCACTCTATCGACGAAATTGCAACCTTCCTATGTGAAATACTCTGCTTGTAAATGTCAGAGACTGGTTTTAATCAGTTAGTAAGACAGATCCTTTTATTAGGAATATTTCAGAAAATACTTAAATTTGACTTCAAGATCACTCTTGAAAATGATAGTTCAAATTTCGCAGGCGTTTAACTCGGTTTTAGTACCGAAAGTGAGGGGTTCAAAATTTGGAATGATATTAATTCTCTCGAATCAATAATGAAATCAAAGCTATTTAAAGAAGTGGATGATAATAATAAATCTTTCACTCGTGGTGGTCGAGAAATTATAATTCCATTCCTCGACCGGGATTTGAATCTGGAATTATTGAACTTCATACAGGTGCTATACCAAACTGAGCTACCGAAGACATTGGTATCGAAGCATTTCAACAGTCTCTGCCTCTAAGACGCTAGAGTGTACCATTTTCGGGGGTGTTGTGATTCATGGGCCCTCAGATCAACTGTTAAAAAAAACCGCTTTTATATATTTTTTTTTACCAAACCATTATACTATAGCAAACTTTTAAAATTCCTAACATTTTTGGTTCGGTCGTAACAAATCACCGAAATTGCAAGCCCTTATAATTTGATGTGCTAACAAGATCCCATTCAATAAACAAGTTCATATGAAAGAACTCAAAGCCGTTAACAAATTTAAAATGAAACATTGTTGGGATCTCGTTGGCGCGCGGAGGTCAAAGGTCAAATATTACCATTTTGAGCCATTTTCGCACCTCCGTAAATCCGTGCGCCATCTTTAAAACACCTTGGAAATGATATCTAGTTGCAAAGATGGAGATACTAGCATATAGGGTCTTTAAGAACTTTTTTTTATTTTCCAACAAGATCCCATCAATGTTGTGGTTTGTTTGCTTACTTTTGACTGCCATTTAATACCGATGGGAAACATTTTGGGATTTCGATGGCGCTTAATTTAACATGAGCGCCAATTTGAGGCGTCATAAACTAATATTCTCAAGCCTTTTTGAGCCATTTAAGACTAAGTCCCAGGATATCAGATTACTTTGGTGAATTCTGAAATATCATATAGACTTTGTTTTCTATGCATTTTAGTCTATTCTGAACAAATATATGTTAGTCTGTAATGTCGATTTCAAAATATGTAAGTCATGTCTTCCGAATTCAACAACCCTGTCGAATTCGGGAGACATAATATGGACATCATTATCATCCAATCAGCAATCGCAATTTTCCCGTAAAAATCTCTCGTTAAACAATATAAAACATAAGACAAAGAATAATTGCGGGAAGGCTTTGTATTATACTATTTCGACAGAGGGCGCTCACACTTATTTAGAAACACAAAGCCTAGATGAATGGCAAGTACATCATAAGCTCATTTTAAATAATAAACACGCACTATATGCACAGCATGATATCATGTGAACATAAGCACCTTGAATTTACTGTAGAGCATAAGCGCATTTCAATTTAGGCACGCATTCAATGCACATCATGATTGTACAACATAAGATTTAAATGAATGTTCCAGCATTTTCAGATTAAATAAAGATCAAACCTTTTTTTAAAAAAGAGTCTGTATCTATTTGTAATTCAGGATAATTGTGACATTGCATACTAATAAATATATCTGTATTACTATTTATGCTTGATTCGTCCCTTTAAGAAGAAGTTAATCCCATATAAAATAATGAATTCTAAGTATATTCATTTTGGTTGCAATTCTTATACAAATGAATATCTTACTTATATACTTATGCCCGTAGTATTGAATGCGTGTATGCTTAAATGTAACGATATACAGTCAGCCTATCACGGACGCAAGGGCGTCCCCAGAGGGGGGTGTAGGGGGTGTCACCCCCCCCCCCCCCCCATTCATCAAATCTGTCGGCAAAATTATAGTGCTGTGGGCAAATCAAAGGAAGGAGGAAGAAAAGGGAAAGAAAGAAGGGGAGAAAGAAAGAAAGAAAGAAAGAGAAAGGAAAAGGGAAAGGAAAGGGGAGAAGGGGAGAAAGAAAGAAAAAAGAAAGAAAGAAAGAGAAAGGAAAGTGGAAAGAAAGAAAGGAAAAGAAGAAGAAAGAAAGAAATCCCTATAACAATTATCGTATGCGCAAATGATAATGTTGTGTCGGCATATATGTTATGTTAACACAAATCAATCAAAAATGAACAAAGGCAATGTAGGCATATGAATTTGTAGGCACTCTGAACGAGCCCATTTTAATGAGATTTTGTGTCGGCGCACATGATTCACAGCCTAGGCCCAAGTCTTTGTTTTGCTCATTATCAAGACACGCAAACAAATTGTGTCGGAATAGTATAGGCCTAACGGGCAATGTGTGGGACCTGTATTGCTCTTTAATTATACTAACTAGGCCTTTTTCATTGTCGTTGTCAATGCAAACCCAAGTCAATAATGTCGCCAATGTCGCCAATGGTAACGAAATATTAAATAATTCGCCTATAATTATGTAAGTTGATGTAGGCCAATTGCTCTCATCGTACTGATTGTAGACTCTGCAACAAGCCCACTATCAGTCTATCGCAAAGTAAGTCCAACTTCAACGTTTAGGTGTCAATGCAAAGTAAGAACTTATAAGTAGACTCTGTCCTAGCTTCGACTTCAACAATGCAAATTATCATTATAATTAAGACAATAAGCACAACTGTCGTTATTTGCGTGAGACCAGGATTTGTGTGTGCACCAGGGGCACAATCGATATCTCACGTAATGGTATAGGTCTATGTCGATGTCGGACATACAGGTTTTAGCCCTGTCATGCCTATACTGAACATTTGACCATGTTTTGTTAGCATTATTCAACAAAAACAAGATGGCTTCAGGAAAGTGTTTCATGACCATTTTAATTTCAAAACTGAAAATCTTTGTGCGCTTCGCGCGCATTCTTTCTACAGGTTCCAACATTATAATTGATCTCGAACCAAACCAAATATTAGGCCTACATGTATATGGGGGACGTTAACAACGTCATACTGGACCCTTTAAGTTTTAGAAATGCCAAATGTTGCGCGCTTCGCGCGTATTAGTTTCAATGTTTCAGTATTCAAGCTGAACAAGATGGCTTCAGGAAAGTTTTCCATGACCATTTTAGCTTAAAAACTGAAAATCTGTTTGCGCTTTGCGCGCATTCTTTCTACAGGTATCAACATTATAATGGTTGAACCAAACCAAATATTATATGGGTGACGTTAAAAACGTTATACTGGACCCTTTAAATGTTAGAAATGCAAAATTGTGCGCGCTTCGCGCGTATTAGTTTCAATGTTTCATTATTTAAGCTTAATTTATAGTATCAGAAGGCTTCCAAC
This sequence comes from Ophiura sarsii, assembly GCA_035610835.1. Lineage (NCBI taxonomy): Eukaryota > Metazoa > Echinodermata > Ophiuroidea > Amphilepidida > Ophiuridae > Ophiura > Ophiura sarsii. The sequence goes on from CM069447.1 coordinate 68,814,747, forward strand.
CAGTTTTCAATGACCATTTTTTCTACAGGTTTTAACATTATAATGGCCCTCAAACCATACAATTTGGATCAGGACTTGATATGTGTAACTATGCAATATCAAACCGCCAAAAACGTCATACTTGACTATTTAAGTGTTAGAAATGCCAATTTTTGCGCGCTTCAAGAAAGCTTCAGATTCAATCAGCGCGTGCGCTGCTTTATCATTATCAAATTTGTGTCCCCCCCATGTCTGAAAACTGATTGACGCCCCTGACCATACAGTCCATACTAAAATATGCGTGTATGAATTCCGGCGAGCGAAGCGAGCCGACATTTTTTGTCGGCACAACCGGCTCTGTCGGCAATTGATGACCTACACCGCCCCCCCCCCCCCCCCCCCCCCCCCAAATGAAAAGGGTCTGGGGACGCCCTTGCACGGACGCCGTTGCATACATGTGATTTTATGGCCACAACATCATCACCACGTGTAAATAGTAATGTAAACATAACGCACAGTCATCGGGATGAAGTAAAGACGTCATAAGAAAAAACTCGCTCACAAGTACAAGACATTTCATATAATTTATAAACACAAAGTGAAGAGTACGGTCCAGTATCATCTAATATTGACATTTAATATGTAATCATCTATCGATGAAAAAACACTGACATTATACTTGTTATATATTATTTATAGGTAAATGAACCCGGTATTATCTCATTATGGATCGAAGAATTCTATTGGTTGCCGTCGCCTTGGCTCTCATTTCCATGACAACCGCTGCACCCCAAGGTAACATACATTTATAGACATGTTTAGAGGAAAATAATGAATCTTAAATATATACATGTAGTGCATGACCGTTCAATTATGTGTGTTTGAATTTTAGTTGGAAAATTTCAAATACTATAGGACACCTACTAATTTTCCAAAAGGGTTTCGACAACTTTCTCAGTGGATCGTGTTTGACCCACAGCCGGTGTTTCTAGATTGTTATTGTTGACGTCATCGGATGTTGATGATGACGCTCTCTGGTTCACTGAGTTGTTAATGTGACTGTATTGGTGCGCCCCCGCCTCGTCGCCAATCATAAGGCGATTGTGTTGGTCTGTTCATGGTCTGTTCCGCCTCATCCGAGTTGGTGTTTCTAGTCTCATCTCTGGTGGTAATCTTAGAGCGTTCCTATGTTATAAAGTAGTTTTCGTTAAGTGAGTGTTCAGGATTCGAGGACGGTCATAGAAGTGTTTAGGGTTGAGTTCGCTTTTTAGACGCCATTTTGAATCGGCGAAGACACAACCAGGCACCTCTTGGTTACCGTAAATTAATAGGGCCGTAAAGATCGCCGTTATTATTTTCGTGGGTAGAGTTCGCCTATTTATAGTTACATAGCCTGCTTAGTGTTAACTATGTGAGTTTGTAAGAGTTATAAGTGGGAGCACCTTTCCCGGTGGTAGTCGGGCAAGTTGAAAGGAGTTGTGTGCTTTGACCAGATAAATAAATTAGTATTGCCGTTAAGTTCACGCTATTATTTTTCGTGGGGTAGAGTTCGCCTGTTTAGTGTTAATAATAATATAGATATATGAGTTTCTTTCAATGGTTAATTGGAGTCAGACAAGTTTTATAGAAGGGGTGAGCCGTCCAGGGTCAAAAATAGTGCTTGTGAACTGAACTGAGAGAATTTTATGACGAAAAAGGGTCTTAACAAAATGGGGTCTCATTTCTTGGTTTGTTTTCAAAATAGTTTGGTACATACCGACACTGTTTCTTTTGCCGGAGAAACTCCCCCGGGTCCATGGTTTTTACTGGCAACACCATTTGTAACGCTCTGCTTATGATGGCATCTCTGTATACGGCAGACGCGACACGGATTTATTTGAATCGAAGCTCTTAACCAAACAGATTTCACTGAGCCTTTAGAAAGCTGTAGTTGTATATGTTTTTGTTTCCACTTTTTGCGACAGAAAAAATACACAAGCAAACTATTTGCAATATATATCAATGTTTGCCTTTAAAAGATATTCAATAAAAGAAATGCTCATCCCGTCCCCAGACATGTAGATGTTATTTAGCTCAATAGAAAACTAAAGAAGGCACAATTGAATCAAAAAACATTGCAAATAGGCCCTAAAATCTTCTTCAAAGTTTATGGATGAGCTATGGGGTCATAAACCCAACTCAGCCATAAATAATTGTGCATAATTATTCCGAGTTTGATTTTATCTTTTTTTCTTCATAGTGGTCTAACACACCGGTTTTCTTGCTGAGAGTGAAGTGCTGATAACCTCTCCTCTCCAGGGATCTTATCTTCGTGCCGGTCACTTTGCATCTTCTGTTAATGTGTACATTTGTGCTTTCTTTATCAAATTGTTATAATATAACCCAGCCCATATTCTACCGAGGGAACGGGATGCTGTAGCTCCACGTTGAGGTGCTTGCAACCTCCCCTCTCCTGAGTTAAATACTTTGGTTTTGTGCTGGTCGCATTTTTTCTTCACAGTTATTTTATCTCGTGTAGTTTTTAAGTGTGTATTATAATGAGTTTTTATCTCCTTGTTGCTTGTACATGTACATTAATTATACTTCCTATTTGATTGGTGCTTTATACCTTTTCTTGTTTTTGTGAAATGTTGTTTTGATATATCATAATGTTCTTTTGTGTAGCCCACGTCTCTTTTTCTATCTGCGATCCTGGTTCATCTCCTTTCTGTCTGCATCTCTTGAATCATCGATTTGCAAGTAGGCAAGGAGAGACGTAAAGCACCAATTGTTGTGTTTTTCCTGCTTTTATAATGTACAATTATTTATATTTATAACGTTTTATGGTTTTTAGGTTGCTCATGTTGTTTACTTTTTGTACTTTTGTTCCTTTATAGTTATGTGAAGCGCCCAGAGGCTCCTTGCGTTGGGCGCTATAGTAAATCCATTTTTATTATTATTATTATTATTATTATTATTATTATCATTATTATTATTATTATTATTCCATTGTTAAAACTATACTCGGATCATATGCTATTTTATGGAATTTTATAATTTTTGGCGGCCATTTTGGCGGCCATTTTCATCTTGGATTTAGGTATGTTAACAAAGCAAAAGTACTGGATATGAGTGTCTAGTTGTCTAATACATACATCCCACTATTAAAACTATACTTTCACTACGCATTTTGATTGATATATGTCATTTTATGAAATTTGACCAGTTTTCGCCATTGTGTATAGTAATTAGCATATTGCATGAAGAGCATGAAAATAAACAACAACAAACAACTTGGTTCTGTTACACCAATATTGGTGCTGTATAAATAATACAAACAATAGTCACCATCTGTCTAGTCTCAATAGATACAGGGTGATCAAAATTAAATCCAAAGTTATGGACTTGAGCATGTTTTTGCTGTATATTGTGAGTTTTGTTTTTGTTTTGACTTTTATACTTGACTTTAAAAACAAATATAGGAATAGGAATCACTAGGGGTGTTAGATTTGTTGTAGTGTCATATTTTTAAAGAAATAATGAACCTCAGCTGGCTATTATGTAAAATAATTTCGCTGAATATAGTACATTGCTATAATATGTCATCGATCTATTGACTACGGAAAAATCAAATAAGTATTATTTACCTCACTGTCCATAATTACGTTATCAAACGGTGATCATCTCTCCTCCTTCGGCCCAATCAGCTATATATGTGTATTTTATTAGTGTATCTCATTGTATTTACAATATCTTTATTTATAACGGTACTACTACTACTATTGGCACAGTTATGTCATGTATCTATTGTAACAAATGTATAAGGGTGAATGGTTTAACCTGCTTAATATGTAATCAGAGTATTCACAGTAAATGTTCCCTACTTAACGACACTGATATCAATGACAAGGTTAACAGCTGGTATTGCAGATACTGCATTGGTTCAATTCTTCCTTTCAATCATATTATTGACGACGACGAGTTTACGCATGAGATCAATCAAATAAAGAATGGGTATAAAATAAGTTACGCTAGACTTCAATCACTTAAGATAAACCCCTTCGATATAAATGACATTGATGATGATAACGATGATGATAACGAACCTAACACAAACAACCTCAATAATGATAAATGCAAATACTATATTAGTGATACTTTTAATGACACCACCAAACTAGACGATGGCAAGTTTAGTATTCTTCATATTAATTCACGTAGTCTTAATAAAAACTGTAATTCAATTTCTGAGTACCTTCACACTCTAAACCATTCATTTTCAATCATCTGTTTTAGTGAATCGTGGCTAAACCTTCAAACAGCGCCTCCACCTATCAATGGCTACTCAATTGTGCATTCAGACCGTTTACACAAGAGGGGTGGCGGAGTCGCAATGTACATATCTGACGATATTAATTACTCAATTAGGAAGGATCTCGATCTACTACATAATACCGACTACGAATCTTTATTCATTGAAATTGATTCTGATCATCAAAATACCATCGTTGGCACCATATATAGAGCACCTGATAGAGTCACTCATCCATTTCAAGAAAACCTCTTGACTTGTCTTGACCTGATCAACAAAGAAAAGAAGAACACATTCATTTGTGGCGACTTTAATCTTGATCTCATGAATTACAAAACCCATGGTGCGACTAATGATTTCTTGGATGCTATTTACTCATCTTCCTTTTATCCGCTTATTGACAAACCAACACGCGTTACAACTAAATCAGCCACTCTTATTGACAATATCTTCACTAATGTGCTAAACCTTAATATAACACCAGGTATCCTCTTCTCAGACATCAGTGACCACTTTCCGATCTTTCAAGTACTTAATTCCCCAAATAATACTAGCAGAAGTAATTCTAAACAAGTATTCATTAATAAACGTCTGATCAATAAAAAGTCAATTGCTTCACTGGGCATTGCTCTTAATAAATCAAATTGGGAAGTAGTGCAAAATCTGAAAGACGCGGAGATTGCTTACGATACCTTCATAGATAAATTTTCATCAATTTACAATAAATCTCTGCCTAAACAAAGCACTAAAATAAACAAACGTAAACAAAATAAACCATGGATTACTAAAGGTATTATCAGATCCATTAATATCAGAAACAAGCGTTATAAAACTTTCATGAAAAGGCCCAATGAATATAACAAGAATTCCTATGTTAAATATAGAAATAAAATCACTCATCTTATACGTACTTCACGCACTAAATATTATAAAGACAAATTCGATAGCTATAAAAATAATACTAATAAAACTTGGCGTACCATTAATGAAATAATTGGTAAAAATAATATGAAGAAACCCCCAAACTACTTCTTTGATGGCGATTCCAAAATTTCCAACAAGGCTGAGATTGCGAATAAATTCAACAAATTCTTTGCTGAAGTCGGTCCTAATTTGGCTCGCAAGATTAATTCTCAGCGTCCCTATTCTGACTTCCTTTCGACACCTTTTGATAAGTCAATTTTTCTAAATCCTGTCTCAGATAAGGAGATTCTGAAGATCACTGGTTCTTTTAAGAACGGCAAAAGTTCTGGCTTTGATGACATTGACCCCGGCATCATCAAACAAATAGCCCCTTTTATCGCTCGGCCCCTGGCCCATATCTTTAACCTTTCCATCATGACTGGTGTGTTTCCATCTGCTCTCAAGATCGCCAAAGTTATACCCATCTACAAAAAAGACGACCCCCATACCTTCTCCAACTACCGACCCATCTCAGTTCTGCCATGCTTCTCAAAAATCCTTGAACGCCTAATCTACAACCGTCTTTATGATTTCCTTTCCTCATACGATCTCCTTCACGACAACCAGTATGGGTTCAGGAAAAACCACTCAACCGATCTAGCACTTGTTGACATTTATAACAAACTTTCTTCGGCTCTCTCCAAAAAACATCACACGATTGGCCTATTTCTAGACCTGTCAAAGGCTTTCGACACTATTGACCACTCAATCCTTCTCTCTAAACTAAACCACTACGGTATCCGAGGTACGCCGCTAGCCTTGCTCTCTAACTATCTTCATAATCGAAAGCAGTTTACGTCCTTTAACTCGCACTCTTCAAATCTCCTACCTGTTCAATGCGGCGTGCCCCAAGGCTCTATACTCGGACCCCTTCTATTCCTGATCTATGTGAATGACATTCCAAATGCTTCAAAGAAATTATCATATGTTCTTTTCGCTGATGACACCAACATTTTTATGTCACACCCTGATTTTACTACTTTAATTTCTACCTTTAATGATGAGCTACAACACGTGTCGAACTGGTTCAAGGCTAATAAACTTTCCCTTAACGTTAGCAAGACCAATTATATTCTATTCGGCTCTAATCGGCATACCTCCGTACATTCTGCTACCATTTCTATTGATTCTACCCCTATTTCACCTGTTAACCATACCAAATTCCTCGGCGTTATCATTGATAAACATCTAAACTGGAAACTTCACATCGCTAATACATGTACTCGGGTGTCTAGAAGTATCGGCATACTCCGGCGATTACGCTATGACCTTCCCTCTTCTATTCTGCTTACTCTTTATAATACACTTGTCTTGCCATACATATCTTATTGCAACATTGCATGGGCAATTACTCTATCAAAACATATATCCCTAAGCCCATGGTCGAGCACGGATATGACAAAAATCGACAAATTATTTATCTGTCAAAAGAAGGCTTTGCGTATCTGCGCTGGTTCATCATATGACTCGCATTCAATGCCTCTATTTCACAACTTTAATACTCTTAATATCTTCGATATCAACAAACTTCAAACTGCTTTATTTATGTTCCGTTTCAATAATAACGCTCTCCCAAATTCTTTTGGGGGTTTCTTCTCTAAACATAAAGATCTTCACAATTATAACACTAGAAATGCTAATAACTTTATTATTGATAATATTAAATCTAAAGTACTTCGTCATTCAATAATCTATAATGGACCTAAAATCTGGAACTCGCTTGACTCTACTCTAACTAGTTGTACACAAATAAACCGCTTCAAAAATAGCTATAAAAAGAAATTGATCTCTGAGTATCTCTGAGTTTGTTTGTTTCACATTTGTCATGTCGTTACCTACATTTCCGGCCCACTGTCATTGTACTCTTTTCACTTCATCAAACCATCTCCCTACTTATCATAACAACCTCCTATAGTAGTAGTATATACGTTGTTTTTTTAATTCTTGATATTCACAGCGGTGGAGCCAAACTTAAAGCCTTCCAGGCTTAATGGCTTCTCCGCACACTTTCCAACATCACCTCTCAGGACCACTCTCATCGCCTGATATTTTATATTTATTATTAGCTTATCCTTTGTATCATTCATTTCACTATATATATCGTCTAGATTTATCTCTTTCATGATATCATACCATTCCTGAATATATATCTGTTTTCTTGATGTTATATTTTGTTATATTGTTATATTTTGTATGTTGTTGGACTGTGTAAATAAATCTTATGAATGAATGAATGAATGAATTTCAATTGATTTATTACATTATATAGGCTATAAAAATGCTGGTTTAAACATGGGGAAAAGGTATAATGATATACAGCTATCATTTAATACCAAATGTACCTTTCAACCAAGAAATGCACCCCAGGTTTAAAACAAGTTTAGCTTTCCCTATACTTCCCTGTATAAAACCAAACTTTGTGTACAATGAGCTGTGTGAATTTGTTGATGGGTATCCCGAAGAGGGGTGAAACTATAGGTTAAAAAGTCTTCAAAAATCATTAGCAACTAAAAATAGCAGAAATTCAGTTGTGAAAACTTAAAATGTCATCGGTGCTCCCGGGTTAATAGGGTTTAAAAGTCGCAAGACTGAAGTAAAAGAGGTCATCAGTAAATATAATTGATCATGGTTTGAAAAATTGGCCGTGTTTTATTATTTATTACATCAATATAAAAACATAGAAACATTAATATCAACCATAACATTTAATATAAATATAACCATTGTTGAAACTTTAATTTCAAACGAATAGAAAGAGAAAAAAATGGTTGTTTTAATCGTTTGAAAACCTGGTGATAAAACCTATAATATAAATAATTTGATTGCGTATCCCGATTTGAAAATTAAGAGAAATGTCAACTTGTAGACATGTTTCTGGCCCCTTAGATTTTACACACATAATGACAAAAATATGGGGATTCGGTCGAGCGCGGCACTTCTGGCAAACTTGAATAAGATAATGGTTCCTATTTGACGCAAAGAATGATAGCAAATGAAACTAATCATTATTGTTTTTGTGTTAAATTTGTGTTCTGCGTATTTCTCAAAATGTATATCATTTTAATATTTTAAAAAGAAAATTTTATATAGCTGATACTGAAACATAATTTTACGGACCGATTTACACGCACGAGGTTGCATGCACGGGTAAAAACCGACTTGTCGAGGTAACAAAATCAGTACGCTCTGAAGTGCTGGCTGCTAGCAACAAATCTAGCAGATGACCCCGAATTTATTTTCAAGACATACCGTTTGTGTTAAAACATATCAAAATATCATAGACTTCGTCACGAGCTAACTCAAGTCAAAGCGATTTAACACAGCCTACAAAGCATGTAAAGTCTATGGGGTCGAATTAATGATGTACGCCCCTACCGTTTCAACAATTAAGGTCTGCTGATTTCAAAAGGCCTGCATCGCAATCATTTTCGGCATTGAAGGAAGTAAGAAGGTGTGGTTGTTTCAATAACACCTTCATTGTTATATTCATTGTGATATCCATTGTGATATCAATGTACCCATTTAATAACAGCTGATGGTACAGGTAGTATTCTGATACAGTAGTAATCTTATTTTCTGTAGCTTTTCTCTTTCACGAATAACTGATCGGCAGATTAGGAGGGAGTGTGATTAAATAAAAATACGAGGAAGAACCTTTCCACATATCTTTCTATCAAAAGGTCTTACAAATATATGTATGGTTATAAATAAAGTGTCGATAATTTCGTCGGCTAGATTGTGGCCTTTTAATGTTGTTTATTGCAACATTTTAACATTGGCCTATACAAAATACATTAGACGTAACGTAAACTAAAAAGGGATTTTGTGTACAGCTAAGGTTAGTGACATTGATTGTGGATGGCAACACCACCATGAAAATACGTTGATTTTTCCGTAGTCAATAGATCGATGACATATTATAGCAATGTACTATATTCAGCGAAATTATTTTACATAATAGCCAGCTGAGGTTCATTATTTCTTTAAAAATATGACACTACAACAAATCTAACACCCCTAGTGATTCCTATTCCTATATTTGTTTTTAAAGTCAAGTATAAAAGTCAAAACAAAAACAAAACTCACAATATACAGCAAAAACATGCTCAAGTCCATAACTTTGGATTTAATTTTGATCACCCTGTATCTATTGAGACTAGACAGATGGTGACTATTGTTTGTATTATTTATACAGCACCAATATTGGTGTAACAGAACCAAGTTGTTTGTTGTTGTTTATTTTCATGCTCTTCATGCAATATGCTAATTACTATACACAATGGCGAAAACTGGTCAAATTTCATAAAATGACATATATCAATCAAAATGCGTAGTGAAAGTATAGTTTTAATAGTGGGATGTATGTATTAGACAACTAGACACTCATATCCAGTACTTTTGCTTTGTTAACATACCTAAATCCAAGATGAAAATGGCCGCCAAAATGGCCGCCAAAAATTATAAAATTCCATAAAATAGCATATGATCCGAGTATAGTTTTAACAATGGAATAATAATAATAATAATAATGATAATAATAATAATAATAATAATAATAATAATAAAAATGGATTTACTATAGCGCCCAACGCAAGGAGCCTCTGGGCGCTTCACATAACTATAAAGGAACAAAAGTACAAAAAGTAAACAACATGAGCAACCTAAAAACCATAAAACGTTATAAATATAAATAATTGTACATTATAAAAGCAGGAAAAACACAACAATTGGTGCTTTACGTCTCTCCTTGCCTACTTGCAAATCGATGATTCAAGAGATGCAGACAGAAAGGAGATGAACCAGGATCGCAGATAGAAAAAGAGACGTGGGCTACACAAAAGAACATTATGATATATCAAAACAACATTTCACAAAAACAAGAAAAGGTATAAAGCACCAATCAAATAGGAAGTCTAATTAATGTACATGTACAAGCAACAAGGAGATAAAAACTCATTATAATACACACTTAAAAACTACACGAGATAAAATAACTGTGAAGAAAAAATGCGACCAGCACAAAACCAAAGTATTTAACTCAGGAGAGGGGAGGTTGCAAGCACCTCAACGTGGAGCTACAGCATCCCGTTCCCTCGGTAGAATATGGGCTGGGTTATATTATAACAATTTGATAAAGAAAGCACAAATGTACACATTAACAGAAGATGCAAAGTGACCGGCACGAAGATAAGATCCCTGGAGAGGAGAGGTTATCAGCACTTCACTCTCAGCAAGAAAACCGGTGTGTTAGACCACTATGAAGAAAAAAAGATAAAATCAAACTCGGAATAATTATGCACAATTATTTATGGCTGAGTTGGGTTTATGACCCCATAGCTCATCCATAAACTTTGAAGAAGATTTTAGGGCCTATTTGCAATGTTTTTTGATTCAATTGTGCCTTCTTTAGTTTTCTATTGAGCTAAATAACATCTACATGTCTGGGGACGGGATGAGCATTTCTTTTATTGAATATCTTTTAAAGGCAAACATTGATATATATTGCAAATAGTTTGCTTGTGTATTTTTTCTGTCGCAAAAAGTGGAAACAAAAACATATACAACTACAGCTTTCTAAAGGCTCAGTGAAATCTGTTTGGTTAAGAGCTTCGATTCAAATAAATCCGTGTCGCGTCTGCCGTATACAGAGATGCCATCATAAGCAGAGCGTTACAAATGGTGTTGCCAGTAAAAACCATGGACCCGGGGGAGTTTCTTCGGCAAAAGAAACAGTGTCGGTATGTACCAAACTATTTTGAAAACAAACCAAGAAATGAGACCCCATTTTGTTAAGACCCTTTTTCGTCATAAAATTCTCTCAGTTCAGTTCACAAGCACTATTTTTGACCCTGGACGGCTCACCCCTTCTATAAAACTTGTCTGACTCCAATTAACCATTGAAAGAAACTCATATATCTATATTATTATTAACACTAAACAGGCGAACTCTACCCCACGAAAAATAATAGCGTGAACTTAACGGCAATACTAATTTATTTATCTGGTCAAAGCACACAACTCCTTTCAACTTGCCCGACTACCACCGGGAAAGGTGCTCCCACTTATAACTCTTACAAACTCACATAGTTAACACTAAGCAGGCTATGTAACTATAAATAGGCGAACTCTACCCACGAAAATAATAACGGCGATCTTTACGGCCCTATTAATTTACGGTAACCAAGAGGTGCCTGGTTGTGTCTTCGCCGATTCAAAATGGCGTCTAAAAAGCGAACTCAACCCTAAACACTTCTATGACCGTCCTCGAATCCTGAACACTCACTTAACGAAAACTACTTTATAACATAGGAACGCTCTAAGATTACCACCAGAGATGAGACTAGAAACACCAACTCGGATGAGGCGGAACAGACCATGAACAGACCAACACAATCGCCTTATGATTGGCGACGAGGCGGGGGCGCACCAATACAGTCACATTAACAACTCAGTGAACCAGAGAGCGTCATCATCAACATCCGATGACGTCAACAATAACAATCTAGAAACACCGGCTGTGGGTCAAACACGATCCACTGAGAAAGTTGTCGAAACCCTTTTGGAAAATTAGTAGGTGTCCTATAGTATTTGAAATTTTCCAACTAAAATTCAAACACACATAATTGAACGGTCATGCACTACATGTATATATTTAAGATTCATTATTTTCCTCTAAACATGTCTATAAATGTATGTTACCTTGGGGTGCAGCGGTTGTCATGGAAATGAGAGCCAAGGCGACGGCAACCAATAGAATTCTTCGATCCATAATGAGATAATACCGGGTTCATTTACCTATAAATAATATATAACAAGTATAATGTCAGTGTTTTTTCATCGATAGATGATTACATATTAAATGTCAATATTAGATGATACTGGACCGTACTCTTCACTTTGTGTTTATAAATTATATGAAATGTCTTGTACTTGTGAGCGAGTTTTTTCTTATGACGTCTTTACTTCATCCCGATGACTGTGCGTTATGTTTACATTACTATTTACACGTGGTGATGATGTTGTGGCCATAAAATCACATGTATGCAACGGCGTCCGTGCAAGGGCGTCCCCAGACCCTTTTCCTTTTCATTTGGGGGGGGGGGGGGGGGGGGGGGCGGTGTAGGTCATCAATTGCCGACAGAGCCGGTTGTGCCGACAAAAAATGTCGGCTCGCTTCGCTCGCCGGAATTCATACACGCATATTTTAGTATGGACTGTATGGTCAGGGGCGTCAATCAGTTTTCAGACATGGGGGGGGGACACAAATTTGATAATGATAAAGCAGCGCACGCGCTGATTGAATCTGAAGCTTTCTTGAAGCGCGCAAAAATTGGCATTTCTAACACTTAAATAGTCAAGTATGACGTTTTTGGCGGTTTGATATTGCATAGTTACACATATCAAGTCCTGATCCAAATTGTATGGTTTGAGGGCCATTATAATGTTAAAACCTGTAGAAAAAATGGTCATTGAAAACTGGTTGGAAGCCTTCTGATACTATAAATTAAGCTTAAATAATGAAACATTGAAACTAATACGCGCGAAGCGCGCACAATTTTGCATTTCTAACATTTAAAGGGTCCAGTATAACGTTTTTAACGTCACCCATATAATATTTGGTTTGGTTCAACCATTATAATGTTGATACCTGTAGAAAGAATGCGCGCAAAGCGCAAACAGATTTTCAGTTTTTAAGCTAAAATGGTCATGGAAAACTTTCCTGAAGCCATCTTGTTCAGCTTGAATACTGAAACATTGAAACTAATACGCGCGAAGCGCGCAACATTTGGCATTTCTAAAACTTAAAGGGTCCAGTATGACGTTGTTAACGTCCCCCATATACATGTAGGCCTAATATTTGGTTTGGTTCGAGATCAATTATAATGTTGGAACCTGTAGAAAGAATGCGCGCGAAGCGCACAAATATTTTCAGTTTTGAAATTAAAATGGTCATGAAACACTTTCCTGAAGCCATCTTGTTTTTGTTGAATAATGCTAACAAAACATGGTCAAATGTTCAGTATAGGCATGACAGGGCTAAAACCTGTATGTCCGACATCGACATAGACCTATACCATTACGTGAGATATCGATTGTGCCCCTGGTGCACACACAAATCCTGGTCTCACGCAAATAACGACAGTTGTGCTTATTGTCTTAATTATAATGATAATTTGCATTGTTGAAGTCGAAGCTAGGACAGAGTCTACTTATAAGTTCTTACTTTGCATTGACACCTAAACGTTGAAGTTGGACTTACTTTGCGATAGACTGATAGTGGGCTTGTTGCAGAGTCTACAATCAGTACGATGAGAGCAATTGGCCTACATCAACTTACATAATTATAGGCGAATTATTTAATATTTCGTTACCATTGGCGACATTGGCGACATTATTGACTTGGGTTTGCATTGACAACGACAATGAAAAAGGCCTAGTTAGTATAATTAAAGAGCAATACAGGTCCCACACATTGCCCGTTAGGCCTATACTATTCCGACACAATTTGTTTGCGTGTCTTGATAATGAGCAAAACAAAGACTTGGGCCTAGGCTGTGAATCATGTGCGCCGACACAAAATCTCATTAAAATGGGCTCGTTCAGAGTGCCTACAAATTCATATGCCTACATTGCCTTTGTTCATTTTTGATTGATTTGTGTTAACATAACATATATGCCGACACAACATTATCATTTGCGCATACGATAATTGTTATAGGGATTTCTTTCTTTCTTCTTCTTTTCCTTTCTTTCTTTCCACTTTCCTTTCTCTTTCTTTCTTTCTTTTTTCTTTCTTTCTCCCCTTCTCCCCTTTCCTTTCCCTTTTCCTTTCTCTTTCTTTCTTTCTTTCTTTCTCCCCTTCTTTCTTTCCCTTTTCTTCCTCCTTCCTTTGATTTGCCCACAGCACTATAATTTTGCCGACAGATTTGATGAATGGGGGGGGGGGGGGGGGGGGGGGTGACACCCCCTACACCCCCCTCTGGGGACGCCCTTGCGTCCGTGATAGGCTGACTGTATATCGTTACATTTAAGCATACACGCATTCAATACTACGGGCATAAGTATATAAGTAAGATATTCATTTGTATAAGAATTGCAACCAAAATGAATATACTTAGAATTCATTATTTTATATGGGATTAACTTCTTCTTAAAGGGACGAATCAAGCATAAATAGTAATACAGATATATTTATTAGTATGCAATGTCACAATTATCCTGAATTACAAATAGATACAGACTCTTTTTTAAAAAAAGGTTTGATCTTTATTTAATCTGAAAATGCTGGAACATTCATTTAAATCTTATGTTGTACAATCATGATGTGCATTGAATGCGTGCCTAAATTGAAATGCGCTTATGCTCTACAGTAAATTCAAGGTGCTTATGTTCACATGATATCATGCTGTGCATATAGTGCGTGTTTATTATTTAAAATGAGCTTATGATGTACTTGCCATTCATCTAGGCTTTGTGTTTCTAAATAAGTGTGAGCGCCCTCTGTCGAAATAGTATAATACAAAGCCTTCCCGCAATTATTCTTTGTCTTATGTTTTATATTGTTTAACGAGAGATTTTTACGGGAAAATTGCGATTGCTGATTGGATGATAATGATGTCCATATTATGTCTCCCGAATTCGACAGGGTTGTTGAATTCGGAAGACATGACTTACATATTTTGAAATCGACATTACAGACTAACATATATTTGTTCAGAATAGACTAAAATGCATAGAAAACAAAGTCTATATGATATTTCAGAATTCACCAAAGTAATCTGATATCCTGGGACTTAGTCTTAAATGGCTCAAAAAGGCTTGAGAATATTAGTTTATGACGCCTCAAATTGGCGCTCATGTTAAATTAAGCGCCATCGAAATCCCAAAATGTTTCCCATCGGTATTAAATGGCAGTCAAAAGTAAGCAAACAAACCACAACATTGATGGGATCTTGTTGGAAAATAAAAAAAAGTTCTTAAAGACCCTATATGCTAGTATCTCCATCTTTGCAACTAGATATCATTTCCAAGGTGTTTTAAAGATGGCGCACGGATTTACGGAGGTGCGAAAATGGCTCAAAATGGTAATATTTGACCTTTGACCTCCGCGCGCCAACGAGATCCCAACAATGTTTCATTTTAAATTTGTTAACGGCTTTGAGTTCTTTCATATGAACTTGTTTATTGAATGGGATCTTGTTAGCACATCAAATTATAAGGGCTTGCAATTTCGGTGATTTGTTACGACCGAACCAAAAATGTTAGGAATTTTAAAAGTTTGCTATAGTATAATGGTTTGGTAAAAAAAAATATATAAAAGCGGTTTTTTTTAACAGTTGATCTGAGGGCCCATGAATCACAACACCCCCGAAAATGGTACACTCTAGCGTCTTAGAGGCAGAGACTGTTGAAATGCTTCGATACCAATGTCTTCGGTAGCTCAGTTTGGTATAGCACCTGTATGAAGTTCAATAATTCCAGATTCAAATCCCGGTCGAGGAATGGAATTATAATTTCTCGACCACCACGAGTGAAAGATTTATTATTATCATCCACTTCTTTAAATAGCTTTGATTTCATTATTGATTCGAGAGAATTAATATCATTCCAAATTTTGAACCCCTCACTTTCGGTACTAAAACCGAGTTAAACGCCTGCGAAATTTGAACTATCATTTTCAAGAGTGATCTTGAAGTCAAATTTAAGTATTTTCTGAAATATTCCTAATAAAAGGATCTGTCTTACTAACTGATTAAAACCAGTCTCTGACATTTACAAGCAGAGTATTTCACATAGGAAGGTTGCAATTTCGTCGATAGAGTGAAATGTTGCAAAAGTAGTGTTAGATTGATCTGAAAAACAGCTGTCTTAAACAGCGAAATTATAGAGTGAGTAAAATTAGGAACCATTGGCATTTTGTCCATTGTCCATTCAAATGCGATCGCATCACATTTTCATTTTTTTGAAAACTGCAGGCTATGTGCATTAGTGCGACATCTTTCGAGGGAAATATTGTTCAACTTATGAGCTTAATAACTGTGATTTCCTTTTTTATTTAACAGAATAAATGATATTTATGCATCATGTGGATCTAAAAACAGAATTGATGAATCGTTTGAATCTCACGGGTATAAGTAGTAGAACGACAACATTTGACAAAATATATCTTAAAGGTGTATGTTCTGATCACTTTTCTTGGCTATGATTTTTTTTCGGGGCCGCCACAGCGCCACAGCGGAACAGGTAAATTAGAAAGTGAAAAAGTAAATACAAATGGAATATAAACTGCTTTATAGCAGAAGGAAAACATGGCTGACCAGCGCCACAGCGGAACAGGGAACAAAGGGTGTCTTCGGGACCGCCACAGCGGAACAGGTGGAAAATGGGTGTCATCAGGCCCGCCACAGTGCCCCAGTGGAACAGGTAAATTACATAGTCAAAAAGGTAAATATAATGTTGACTATAAAATGCTTCGTAGCTGTAGGAAAACATGGCGTACCGGCGCCACAGCGGAACAGGGGGAAAATGAGTGTCACCGGGACCGCCACAGCGGAACAGGGAAATTGCATAGTCAAAAAGGTAAATATAATGTTTAATATAAAATGATTCGTGGCTGTAGGAAAACATGGCGTACCGGCGCCACAGCGGAACAGGGGGGAAATGGGTGTCACCGGGACCGCCACAGTGGAACAGGAATATTGCATAGTCAAAAAGGTAAATAAAATGTTGATTATAAAATGCTTCATAGCTGTAGGAAAACATGGCGTACCGGCGCCACAGCGGAACAGGGGGAAAATGGGTGTCACCGGGACCGCCACAGCGGAACAGGAATATTGCATAGTCAAACAGGTAAATAAAATGTTGAATATAAAATGCTTCGTAGCTGTAGGAAAACATGGCGTACCGGCGCCACAGCGGAACAGGGAAAAATGGGTTTCATCGGGACCGCCACAGCGGAACAGGGGGAAAATGGGTGTCACCGGGACCGCCACAGCGGAACAGGGAAATTGCATAGTCAAAAAGGTAAATATAATGTTGTATATAAAATGCTTCGTAGCTGAAGGAAAACATTGCGTACCGGCGCCACAGCGAAACAGGGGGAAATGGGTGTCATCGGGACCGCCACAGCGGAACAGGGAAATGACATAGTCAAACAGGTAAATATAATGTTAAATATAAAATGCTTTATAGCAGTAACAAAACATGGCTTACTGGCGCGACAGCGGAACAGGGAAAATTGTGTGTAATCACCGTCGCCACAGAGGAACAGGGGTTGTATCGGGTGTCATTACGGGCGCCACATGGAATCAGGAAAAGTAACGAGTGAACAATTTATATATATTTTCATAAAACATGAAATGCTTTATAGATGAAGGAACAAACAGGCAAAATATGGGGTCACCTGGGGCAAAATTTCGTGCCGTCTTACACTAAGGACAAATCGCTAATCTACACTCTTAGATGGTCAGGATCAAATACATGAGTAGATTTCCGGCTCACTTTGTTTTGATCCTTTAAGGATCATTTTCGGATCGTTTTGATCCGTTTTCGGATCGTTTTGATCCGTTTCCAGATAGATATCAACAAACGGATCAAATTCACCTTGATCAACTTTGATCTGATTTTCGGATCAATTCGATGAAACAGTTCATTGGTCAATGAGTGACTGACGTCACTCTTTCGCAAACCGATAGACGACAAGTAGACGATCTTTTGAATTCGGTCGCCACAGTTGAAACAAGGGTGAAATACCGCGGTAAGTTATCCAGTCTAATCTGTAAAATGTTACATGATTTTGTCGGTAAAGTAGTTTTATTTTTTATGTTTGAACATGCTCTATTCTTGTGAACAAATTTCTTGTACCTGACCAGTGCCATCAGTACGATTTTCGGTCAAAATGCTCCTCACAAAATGTCACGATCACTGCGATGTACTAGGCCTACACGATGTAGTAAGCTTACTGCACTCGATATATAGTCTGCAGTGTGCACCCGGGGGTGGGGGCACTCAATCAATATTAGGTTTCACACCAGGCTCCATAAAAAATACCCCCCTTTTTTTGGCCCGGTGTCACCGAAAGACCCTTGCATGCATGCTTGTTTTTACAATCTGTCACCCGATGACCCCCTATGTTTTCACTTTTTCTTTGATTCAGTTTGATCCTGGAGTAGGATCATAAGCTACAGGTACATCCGATTAAGGATCATTATTTTGATCCGTTTCAGTATCATTTGACAGAAATATTTGATCCCATTTCGGATCAAACTTTTTGATCCTGCTTGTCGGATCACTTTGATCCGGAAAGGGTAAGCTCATATGTGATACCGCTTCTGGATCAAAATTGATCCTTTTCGTCTCATATTTGATCCTGACCTTCTAAGGGTGTAGCATTGTGGTTAGATGACTGGACTTTTTGACATCACTTGATTTGATTTTTGTTCATGCATTTGTTCCATTTCGGGAACGAGCACCATACTGACGGAAAGGATACTAAAGGTAGAATCATGGACTTATGGTAGAATACAACTCTCTATCTAGTTGTCACGTGTATAGGCCTATATGAATAGAACTGATTGATTCTGACTGAAATGGAATCTGTTGGAAGTAATCAAAATAGAGAACACTTACTAGACAGTCTAAACATTATTGTAAGTAAGCGTGCTTTTGGGTTGCGGGTTGCGGACAGCGTGATACGATGTTCCTTTGGTAGTGGTCTGTTGTGATATGTTGAGAGATGTTTCCTTCAATTTTTAAACTTTTTTTTCTTTTTTTTCTTTTAGGAATTAAATTTCAAACGGTTTTGTTAACAAGGTACGTAATATTGTTAAAAAGATTCATCAGGATTGGTGATTAACATGAGAGAAAAGTTCATTGTATCTTTTTCAATTTCCACTTACTTTTTACAGGTTCATGAACTATTGCTATCTGGAGGAAGAAACATCTAGAAACTCCAGGGTCGTCGCTAAGCAACCAACTAGCGTCGATAGCAGTAGTTAATCACTCACTACCTATCATGTGTTGATAAAGGCAACAGTGTTTGCCGAAACGTCCACAATAAAATGTAAGTGGAAATTGGATAAGGTACGTAATATAATTGGATTAAACATTATGTTGATCAAAACCAGTAATTGAGGTGAATAAATATAAATATTAACTCACCAGCTAACGTTTCTTCTGACTAGTTCAGTCAGATTTCATCAGAGTTGTGATCCACTGTTGGAACCGCGGGAACTGGTGTTGCCAGATACGCGGGAATCAGAGTTGCCTGACTCTTTCTTCAACAGCGGATTGTAGAGATTGCTCAACATGTAGGTCCCCTCGTCCCGGTTCATCAAGTTGTGCTTGCCCCTCTTCTTGATCCAAATCGCTTCCTTGATCCACCGTTTTATATGAAGAAAGAGTCAGGCAACTCTGATTCCCGCGTATCTGGCAACACCAGTTCCCGCGGTTCCAACAGTGGATCACAACTCTGATGAAATCTGACTGAACTAGTCAGAAGAAACGTTAGCTGGTGAGTAAATATTTATATTTATTCACCTCAATTACTGGTTTTGATAAACATAATGTTTAATCCAATTATTTACCTCAACAAACCTGATGAACTTATACAATAATTTGAGGTACGTAATAGTTTTACACATTTAAATTCATCGTATTTACGACATTTAAAAGAGTTACCAGCCTTTTTTCTTCTCTTTTCTCTTTTTATTTGGCTCACAACATATTCACAAATCGCAAAAAAGTTACAATAACACTTAAACATTCAGGACACCACCAGGGTAACATGAATAAAGCACATCATTAAGTATAAAGTTATACAATTATTATTCTTCACAAAACTGTTCTAATTTTGTCCATTTATTAATGAATTTATACATTGTGTTGTTGCTGCTAGAGATCTCTTTTTCAAGTTGATAATAAAATGTAATTAAATCTAAATGCATAAAATGAAGGTATTCGATTTTGAAATCTGTTATAATGGATAGATACATTTCTTGACAAGTATTAAGCATAAGTGCACTACACTCTCCTCCTGTCCCAATGCCAACCATTATTTTCTTGTAGTCAAGAACAATATTAATATTAAAATTGATATCAAACCATTCCTTCAATTCCTCCCAGATGTTAATGGCATCTGTACAATCTCCCAAAACATACCTTTAAGTCTCGAGGAAAGGCTTTTGATTGATACAAATATTTTGGTTATTCCATACACATTGTTGAAGATGACCAATATTGGCAGGCATAATAAAATCAAAATATGACTTCAGATCTGAATACTATTCCATCTATGAATTGGTGTTGGATTTTAAGGCCATGTCACACCATAGCGTATGGCCTGAACGTGGCCTGAACGAATGCCGACGTATTCAAAAAATAGCTCGAAAATTGTCAGAGTCCAAGAACGTCCAAGAACGTCCAACTTCCCAACGAATTGCGTAGGAAAAGTCGACATCGGTGATGGAATGGACGTATCCATAGCGTATCCATAGCGTATTAAACGTATACATATCGTATGACTAACGTATTGATAGCGTATCACTAACTTATAGCAAACTTATGACAGCGTATCACAGCGTATGCGATCGGCGAGCGTATACCAACGTATGCTTAACGTATTCAAAGCGTATGTCTGCCGTGTTCGACGTATCCTCAGCGTATCCTCGGCGTGCAACGAACACGTGACTTATGCCGCTGCAGAAATTGAGTTTCGTACACGGCGGGACAAGTGTTGCCAGTTCAAGTAAACGCGGCCTAGATGATAACTATTAAAATATCTAGAAGGGTAAATATATAGGTCCAACTTATAACTTACGACGAGTAACGTACCTCTAACGTATGTCAGCGTATGTCTAACGTATGTCAGCGTTTGTAAACGTATGTCTAACGTACGTACCACGAACCTATCGGGAACTTATGCAGAACGTAAGTCAAGCACACGTTGAGTACGTCGAGAAATTTTGAACATGCTCAATAATTTTTCGCGGGCTCGACGTGTTCCAAATGTTCACAACGTATCACAGCGTGCTCTTAACGTAAACGACGTATCCCCAACTTACCCCTAACTTGTATTAGCGTACACCAACGTACGCCAACGTATTTTTCGATATTTCGCATACGTTGTCATACGTTCAGACGATACGCCATGTGTGACAGGGCTACCGTACAGCTAGCGTATGTACCGGAGCATTCGGCGTTTTGGGAACTTATGGAGGGTTTGAGTATAAATGGGTCCCTTGAGTATCTCATCCTCACTTCTTCATGGTCTGTCGTGCTGAACACATCAACCCATCATCATACGCTACGAATACGCTACGCTACGTTAAGTATACGTTAAGCATACGTTAGTCATACGCTCGCATACGCTGTGATACGCTGTCATAAGTATGTTATAAGTTAGTGATACGCTATCAATACGTTAGTCATACGCTATGTATACGTTCAACACGCTATGGATACGCTATGGATACGTGACAGGGCCTTACACGATCGCCCGGCATAAGGTGAATACGTGAGAATACGTCGAAACTCGTTGGCAATACGTCAGGCATACGTTAGACATACGGCACATATACGTTATCAACTCGTTATCACTACGTTGGCTGTACGTTTCCCCGTCAGCCTACGTTCATCAACGTATACCAACTTACGAGTAACGTACGAGTAACGTAGCACTAACGTATGTCAGCGTATGTCAACGTATATTTAACGTACCACAAACTTACCGGGAACTTATGCAGAACGTATTAAGCACACGTTGAGTACGTCGAGAAATTTTGAGCATGCTCAGTATTTTTCGCGGGCTCGACGTGTTCCAAATTGTCACAGCGTATCACAGCGTGCTCTTAACGTAAACGACGTATCTCCAACGTACCCCTAACTTATATCAGCGTACACCAACATACACCAACGTATTTGTCGATATTTCGCATACGTTGGCATACGTTTAGGCGATACGTTATGGTGTGACAGGGCTACGACATTTACAATAGGGCCAAATCCAAAACCTCCGTTTTGCGAGGGACGGAATTTGAGAAACATTTTTAGTTGTCCTAAATTTCCTGTTGGTAGATTTGACACCTTGAGTGGGTTTTTGGAATGATCTACCTATGTGCTTTTATGACAGGCAAAAACAGAATGCTACTGTTGAGTGTTCCGCTATGGCGATGCAATTTAAACCATTCCGTCCCTTTTTTGACAATTCCGTCCCTTGCGTTTTGAAATTGCGTTGCCATAGCAATATGCTTTATTGTGGCTTTATTTTTTCCCATTGATATTGAAGTATATTGGTTGCTTTGTTACGCCGTATACTCAAAGTGAACAGTTACACAGCTGGAAAGGCAGGATAATGGAAAATGATTTTTCCGTCCCTCGCGCTATTTTCCGTCCCTCGCGCAATAAAATGTGTTGCTATGACAACACGCGTGATCGTTGCTATGCTTTTTTTTTGTTTTTTTTGCGGAGTACACTGGGTTGTTATTCATGTGATATGCTTTTGGTGTCTAGATTTCTGACTGAAAAGACTGGATAATCGAAAACATCAATCCGTCTCTCGCAATGATGACATATTTTGGATATGGCCCAATAACATTCGTTTTATCGACTTGTTTTTGTGAAATCCTGCCAATTTAATATCACCCAGGTGTTGTGTAAAATTTAAAATTTAAGGTTTTTTTACATATTTATATTCACCTTGTTAACGACATTTACAATAAAATTCGTTTTATCTACTTGTTTTTGTGAAATCCTGCCCATTTAATATCACCCAGGTGTTTTGGTAGGATTTAGAAGGTAATTTTTTTTTACATATATAAATGCATCGTATTTAAGGCAATCGTTTTTATGAGTTGTTGTTGAGAAATTCTATCCATTTAATAGCACCCAAGTGTTGTGAAGATTTAGACGATTGATCAAAAAGCTAATATTTACAATACCTTTCATGCCAGTGATTATTGTAGAACATTTTTGTTAACACTAATGTTGACGTATACTCAATTATGTTATATTCAATACTTCAAGTAAAAGCCAACATTCCTTTTCCTTAAGTACCATACATCTGATCTCGAAAGAACGACAACAATCAGATTCTTCAAAGCCTGCGTAGAAAGCATTTGTGATGTGATCTGTGAAAACCCGTCGGATGTCGCAAAATGTGAACTAGGGATTATGGGTAATTTAAAAAAAATAAAAAAAATAAAAAATAAAAACACTTTTTCTTTTTTTTAAGATTTTTTTAAAGAAAATTAGTTTCCAATACTTTGTATCATCATCTTTCATAACATTTCACCTTCAAAAACTTACTTAAGTCACTTTTATTATTAACCTTATAATGTTATTATATTGAATTATGTATCTTTTTTGGCCTGTTTTCATGATTTCATGTTTTGTAGCTTTTGATGACATCACAATCATCATTCACTCATAACTTTTTTTGTAGTGATCATAGAAAAATGATCGAAACAGTTCTGTAATCAGCACAGTTTTAGCTTTCTTATAATATAAATATCTTCAATATGAAAAATGCCACCATGTGGCGGGTTTTCACAGATCGCATCACATTTTGTTGTACGGCTCCGAAACATGGACTATCAGCAGGAAAATTGAAGACAGAATCAATGGATGTTATACTCAACTGTTAGGAAGAATATTTGACATCAGTTGGAGGGATCACATCCCAAACAGCGTGGTATATGGCGATATCCCCCTTATAACATCAATAATCAGGCAGCGCCGTTTATGTTTCGCTGGCCACTGCATGCGAACAACCAACCAGCCTATCTCCCGTCTAATTTTCTGGACTCCTCCTGGTGGGAAAGCTAACAGAGGCAGAAGACACCTTCAGTATCCTGATACCGTCAAGAATGATATGGGTATAGATCCTCTAGAGATCCGCCAACTCATGAATGACAGGAAAGTCTGGGCCCAGTACGTTGCGATTGCTTCCTCCGTTTCGTCCACGGACGACCAATGATGATGATGATGAAGTACCATACTACGCACGCAGTATGGGTGCGTGTGGATGCAGCTTGACTTTAGGAGTGCGCCGGTAATCACCGTCAATCGCAGACATTAGTTTGAATACACACCATCCAACCGTGGACACACCTGTAACCGTGGACGGACCTCAGTTTCCTGATATGTCCAAAATGCTGCAAACAGTGTAAAACGCTATCCAAATTTGGTCCTCGCTTGTAATACACCATTATACCTCGGTTGAATAGTATCACTGTGTGGTTGGCGGTATGATATAAAAAAAAACCAAACATAATCGTCATTTTGTTGGTTGAGAACAAGATTTTAAACATGGCTTAATACGGGACCTTTGTAAAAAAATCTTGATGCATGAGAATAAGGATTCTAATAATGACAATATGACACTCAAATTAATCTGTCGTATTCTAGTCCTACTTCCTAGGCGAAATACAAAAATTAGCTTAATGTTTTGACGATGAATGGAGTAGTATATACCTTATGCTGTGCATGGCATGTTATGACGTTAGGACGAGGATTTCCCAATACTCTTGTATTTGAATTGCTTAATGACTAATAGTATATAGAATATTTAGGATGAAAACTGTCGATAATGCGAAATGTAGTGTATGCAGTACTCGATAAAATCATTAATTGCAATGCTTTTAAATCATGAATCTGAATAGGAAACATGCATTTATTGGTATAAAATGTACAATGAACACAATGAAATGGTTATTTGGTGCGATGGTTTAATACTTTGTTGACAACACAGTGATAACTTGCAAGATTCTAGGGGGAAATACCTTTTGCGCGGCAGTGTATACTTGAACCTATGATAATGTCAGCCCATGTGCTCACCTAACCTGCAGATGGCAAGACGCTGTCATGGATACATTTCTTGACAAGTATTAAGCATAATTTGATGAGTGCACTACACTCTCCTCCTGTTTTAATTCCAACCAGTATTTCTTGTAGACAAGAACAATATTAATATTTATAATTGATATCAAACCATTTCTTGAATTCGTAAATGGCATGAGTTCAATCCCCCAAGGGAAGGCAAGTCAAAATTCCAATGTAAAATCGCCGTAGTAAATCACCTCATGAATATCAATTGGCTCATTATCGGCAGTGTAACGCTATGGGAATTATTAACTGGTGTTGGAAAACTCCATGTTCAGAACTGTATAAATGATAATTTGCATGCGCAGTTTAATGGAATACCTTCAGAAGGAACCATTCGTCGAAGTCGTAATATGTGTTTGGCAGAAATTCATCTTTTTTAAACCAAATCATATCGGCCGTAATAACGCAAATTCGGCAAGTTAAAAACACACCGGGGATCCATTGATTGTAAAAAGTTACTATTAGAGGATGGACACGATAAGTATCATATTCATCTGATTTGCATAGGATAGTCTAGCTCCCTATTGTTTGGGATAGAGAAGAGACGGTGGCATAGTAGAAAAAGGATATTGTATTATGTCTTGGTATGTTACTGCGTGCACACTTCGTAATGTTGCTGGTTCTCCATGGTATTTCAGCCCGATTTTATTGAAAATAATTTTAGATGTGCTTTAAATAAAGATGAATATCTGCCAAAAACATAATCCGTCGTCACAAAAACAACTTTTTTTAGTTGGAATGGTTCCTTCTGAAGGTATTCCAGTAAACTGCGCATGCCAATTATCATGTATACATTTCTGCACATGGCGTTTTCCAACACCAGGTGATCTCAGTTAAAAATTCCAATAGCGTTACACTAACGATAATGAGCTAATCGATATTCATGAGGTGATTTACTACGGCAATTGGAATTCTGACTTGCTCGATAAAATCATTTATTGTAATGCTTCTAAATCATGAATATTAATGGGAAATGAATTTATTGGTATAACAAGTACAATGAACACAATGAAATGGTAATCGGGTCTGATGGCTGGGGACATACCTAATACACTTGACCAAGCGTCAGTAGTTTGGCTTCTCTCTAATTAGATAACTCTTAATTTCAGGATACACAGTATTTATGGAACTTAACTTTATGACCAAATAAATGTTTAAAACAATGAATCTGTTTTAATTGGTTTTATAGTGACAAAACCTATACATTGTACCGTTGAGTACTAATTTCTTTGGGAAAGGGTATATTTTGAAATCTGACAATTTGTTTGATTCCCTCTTTGTCTTTATAGTATTAACATTAACCCTTCCCGCATGGTGGTCGAGGAAAGAAAAAAAATCATTCCTTAAGGGGGGTGTGGACCCTCAGCATAGTCTCCGTAAAACTGCTGTAGCTCCTTCATTATTCATTTAATATCTATAAAAATATTCATAAGTGTTCATAAGTGTTCATTGAATCCAATATTTCCCTCGAAAGATGTTCCACCAATGCACATAGCCTGCAGTTCGCACAAAAATGAAAATATAATGCGATCGCATATGAATGGACAATGGACAAAATGCCAATGGTTCCAAATGTTACTCCCTCTATAATTTCGCTGTTTAAGACAGCTGTTTGTCAGATCAATGTAACACTCTCTACTTTTGCAACATTTCACCTTCGATATCGTCGAAATTGCAAACTTCCCATGTGAAATACTCTGCTTGTTAATGTCAGAGACTGGTTTTAATCAGTTACTAAGACAGATTCTATTATTAGGAATATTTCAGAAAAGACTTAAATTTGACTTCAAGATCATTCTTTAAATTGATAGTTCAGATTCCGCGGGCCTTTAACTCGGTTTTAGTACCGAAAGTGAGCGGTTCAAAATTGCGAAGTTCGTTTCGGTAATAATTGAAATTGTAACGGTTATTCGGCTAACAGGCCTTCCTACTATACAAAACAATAAACTAGATCTAACTTTTAAGTGAAGATCAGTCCTTCTTGGAGGACCATTTCATTCCTTTATTTCCCTTTTATACGTAGAGAATAAAGGTATTGTTTTTAGACCGTACCGTGTTATATTGTCTGACATAAATGCGGACGATAGTATTATTTTAAGTAGAACAACGACGCCGCAGGCGGAGTTGTTCTACGCCAAAAATAATACTATCGAACGCATTTATGTCAGCCAATATAACACGGGTACGGTCTAAAACAATACCGTTATTCTCATTCTTAAACAATCATACTTTAGACATTTATCAAAGAAATAAGTACATTTTATTGTCCACATTTGACAACTTTAACCCCTGCTAGGATCGAATAACCCACAAACATTCCATCCAATCACATGCGATGAGTAAACCATGCGTAAGCGGCGCGGCGCCGGCATAAACGCAGGAAAAGCGCTAAAGACGCACTGCAGAAGTGCGCGTTATGGAGCAAACCACGCATTGTGAAGGTCGGGCGCAGTGTTAAAACGTAGGCCCCACCTCCCCGTGTTAAGTTGTCTCATCTAGATGTCTCCGATTTCTCTGAGAACCAATGAGATTGCTTAAACTTTCTTAGCTGTTTAAGAATACCCAATAAACTTCAAAAGTAAAATCTAAAATGCATAATAATACCCTTTCAGGATTAATGGTTATGTGCATACGGACCTTAGGTTCAACCTCCCATATTTCTCCCGCCTTCCATCTAGCGACAAGCATGATGGAAAAATAATATTACTTCTGTCGAATCAATAATGAAATCAAAGCTATTTAACGAGGTGGATGATAATAATTAATCTTTCCCTAGTGATGGTCGAGAAATTATAATTTCATTCCTCGACCGGGATTTGAATCTGGAATTACTGAACTTCATACAGGCGCTATACCAAACTGAACTTACGAGGACATTGGTATCGAAGCATTAGCTTTGATACCTCTGTGTCTTATTTTCACATTATGCTCTCACATCACTGAACAACAATGTTGACTCTAGCTATCTATGGTGTTAGTCCTACCAAACAATTTATCTGTCAACCTGAGTACCGCCCTTTACAACAACCAGGTTAGTAAATGTATGACTAGTTGTTTCTGTATTAAATCTGTGTATGTCCTCTTTTTTTAACAGCAGCACTTTAAGGAAAGAGACTTGTTTTAAATATAGGTATTTGATCACCATCACATTTAAAGCAGATTTTAAAATATAGTTCTCGATTAGCTGACAAGATTAATTGTTGGAAATGTAACCCAAACCCTTCCACACACACCCAACAGTCACCACTAAATGAATTATCTAACGATGCACTGGCATGTTAGAGTTGGGATAAATGCATTCATCAAACCGTATAAATCGAATATCGATTATGCATTGGAGTGGTGTATGGCCATGTGTTTTGAACTCGCCATCCAAAAAGGGTGTCGGCGTTGCATTTTTGGTGACGAATCATCCATCTCTCTCTATTAAAAACAATGTGGTAGAGCTTTGAGCTCGAAAGCCTATTTATGTAGCTACATTGTGTGAATAAATCAAGTATTTCTATGACTGTTTGGTTGAGATATGATTGATTATATTTCGAAAGTCGGGGTGGAGGCGTTGGCGGTGACGGCCGGCGGTGGCGGTGGCGGTGGCGCTGTGTACAATCTCTATGGGGAATATAAAAAAATGTTCCCAATTCTACTTTCAATTCACAATAATTTCTCATCCCTGTGCTCTCATTTAATAGATTGTTTTATATTCTATAAGTTTCAGTTTCAACAAACGTGTCAACTATTATGTTACAATTGTAATCATGAATCAGTAGCATTGTCCTTGGTTCATTTCATATTCGCTACACAGTGAACTTACCCTAAATTATCCGTTTTACATACATAGCTATAACAAAAAAGTATTCAACCGATGATAGCAAAATTATATATTTTTGGAAAGCTCTCATATAGGGGAATTAAAAAATTCCGTTTAAATCAGAATATGAAATTTATACGTTTGTGCTCATTCACTTCCCGATATAGTATAATTCAACAAGTTCTATTGACAACCATTATGTTCTGATGGGTAATTGCATGAGGAACTAGTATGCACAGTATAATTATTATTGGGATAGGTATAAAAATATTATTGAGCTTTAATCAAATGATGAGAAAACTCGATATTTTTTTTTTATCACAACATGTTATCATTAGGTCCTATATAAATTCCAATAGAATATTTAGATTTCTTGAGATTTCCGTTCAGAAAATATATACTTTTTATGGGGTAGAATGAGTTATTATTGCGATATGCTTATTCGAATTTCAGATGGTGTAAAATGTAAAAATCTGGACATGAAACGGGAAGGGAGGCGAGTTCATAATACATGGCCGTATTGAGATATCAGTTGGCTCGCTCCCCGTACTGGTAAATTGTCAGCATAATATGTTTATTGCAAATTTGAATCAGATTGCACTTTACAGGAGAACATCCAAGTTGAGGTACTGTATCACCTTCATTCGAATAAACGATAATGTATACTACCAGACGGGTAAGTGACAGATATTTCTTTTTTGTCTTTTTGAGAATAGGCTCTGAGCACAGCGATCTTGATTAATACCCACCGCGTCACACACCTGAAATATTTGTTTAATAAGCCAAACAACCCTCATATACTTACAAAAGTACAATACAAAAACGTCCTAATCTCAGACTTACCTTTTAGAAACACGGTGCTGTTGCGTTTGAGCTTTAGGCTTGATGTTGATGTGAGAGCGTACAGAACGCTCAAGTTATTGTCGGTATCATTGCATCACAACAATACTTATACTTGGATGTTGTTATGGTTTATTTAATGACCTGCACGTGAGTGATCATACATATGTATTAGTTCATAAGAGAGCGGATTCCCAAGAAAAATGCTCCCTGCAATAACGATACACATTGGAATTGTTTTAATAAATTGAAAGTAATGTGTTTGGGCCATTATGTCATGACATTTGCAATCATTTAGAGCGATAGTTTTTAAGTTCCAGCCTAATCTACATACAATTTACATATTAATGTGTATAAGATGGATTTTACATTTACACGCCATAGCGTTAAAAGTGACACGACATATCGACTTCTGGTAAAATGCTGGCTTTAGATCAAATGATACCAATATTGGTATACAACGTTTAAAGCGTATATTGTAATTAGACGTTATTAAAAGTACTTGTATCATCCGTTGGTTGACGTGCTGATTACAATTCATTCAATTTATGTAGAAATTTAGGCGTTGTATAAAAGTAAAAATTCCCCAGCGTTGAGCAATTCGTCAAAAACAATGTCCTTAAAATGTCGGTGGAAACTTTATTGTGTTGCTAAAATGTTGCATAGATGTATTCAAATTCGGCAACTGTTGCATGAGCATTGAGGAAAATCACGCACATGTGACTTTTAAACCGGGGTTTCATGCTTGCCTATTTTTCGTGACATTCTCCGGTGGTTGTTAATGTGTTGTTATATTGTTTATTGTAAAACACCGTAGATTGGTAAACTTGTTTATTATATTATATGTAATATAACAATAATATACAACAAAGAGGTATTAAAATTACAAACAAATTACTAAACAAAAGCCCAACAACCCATAAACAATAAAACACTCAACAAATGGTTTAAATCACTCTTCTTTCAACTTTTTTGATAAAATGTTATTAATAAATATACTCAGTGAATCTACTTTTATTTAAAATAAAAAATCCACATCCACATCCACAGGTGTATCCGGTTTATTATATTTTTATTTTTTATTTGTTTATTTATTACTATTAGCAAGCACCCGAAATCAGTTACCGCTGGCTTGAAAATAGAAAATAGGCCCAAAAACATAAACAAACACACCCCAATGAGTAATTTGCAATTGCAATTCCTCGAACAGACCTTTCTTAATTTGTCTAAATCTATGGAATGTGATTCCCCCGCATATTGTATGGCTATATATAGCATCATTTGATATTCCTGATTACTTGATGTCATAAGGTCTAGGCTTACACACTAATGATAGTCATCCGCGCTATGAATACACTACTCGTTGAAACCAGATTAATGACAAGAAAAATGGTATTAACATTTTGAATGGTGCCTTGTTCACTGACTCCATTCAACGATCCATTATCTATCTTTACCATCGAAGGTACCTCAGGCCAACGTTCTTGGACCACTAAGGTATAAAAGTTTTAAAAGAATCCTGATGTATTTCGGCAGACAGTTCAAAATATATGATGTAAGTATGCATCGAGTAAATGATCAGTCTTTTCGAGCATGTCAAGAGCGGTAAAAATATTGGTTTCGAAAGGCGTATCCGCTGTCCAGCAGAGCGAAAACTAGAGATAAATTGTGATCATAGATCACGGATATAAGTCGTGGATCTATACCTTTGACCTGCTGATGACAGTATACTCTTTTCCGTATGGAACCTTATAACCAATGTTGACAATCATCTGTCATTTCCTCTCGGACAAGTAGCATTTTAAGTGCAAGGGGTAAAAATTTACATGTTGACCCCTAGTGACCTTTTTTGACCTTGACCTGTCACTACTTACAAGATGAAACAAGTCCGGTCAAAATCAGAGCGTGTCTTAAATGTTACCACTAGTGACCCCTAGTGACCCCATAACACTAAACCTCCTACTTATGTACATGGATACAATAAATCTTTTGATCAATTCTGACAATTATGTAATTTTAACTTGCTTGATAAAATCATGAATTGCAATGCGTTTAAATCATGAATCTGAATAGGAAACGTGAATTTATTGGTATAAAATGTACAATGAACACAATGAAATGGTAATTTGGTATGATGGTTTAATACTTTGTTAACAACACAGTGATAACTTGCAAGCTTCCAGGGGGGAAATACTTTTGCGCGGAAGTGTATACATGTGCTCAGCCAACTAGCAGATGGCAACACGCTGTCATGGGCTTGACTGTTTAGATTTATAAGTCTAATGGCCTATGTATTTAAATACATAGATCGGTATTATATAACTCTTTTCAATCCGACATTTTCCATGAGTTCAATGTTGTTTGTAATATTAGGACCATATTTTTGGAATACAAGGCACTAAGAAATGCCCTCGAAAGATCGTGCAATCCCTGACTAAAGAACAATAACAAACAGGCTCAACGTCCTTTCAAGCCGTATAACTAAAATGTATAACGCTCGTCTAAAAAGGTCAAACGTTTTTTCAAATACGCGCAAAATGAGTTTCTCTTAGCAAATTCTAACCAAATATAATTCTTGTTAAAGCTAATTAATAGGTCTTGTTGACCATTAAGATAATTTGGGTGACAAATGCTTATTTTTCTTTTTAAAAATCCTTCAAGTTGACTACACCTTTTTTTTTTACTCGCCCTGTGATAATGTCAGCCCATGTGCTCACCCAACCAGCAGATGGCAACACGCTGTCATGGGCTTGACTGTTTAGATTTCTAAGTCTAATGGCCTATGTATTTAAATACATAGGCCGGTAATATCTCTTTTTCTCAATTCGAAAACTATCGTTACACCATAAGATATTTTCAATGAGTTCAATGTTGTTTGTATTTTTTGCCGCTTTTAAAAAAAATTACTCCATGCCATTAAAACGTCTTTCCAAAATTGATTTGAGAATTGTCTCTTTTTAATATATCGTTAATGATTAATTTTTGCCAGTTTGTAAAAAATGATATATAACCGTCTTTGTGTAAAAAATGGGATACATTTTGTAAATTATCTGATCAAGGAAAATGGTACTTTTCTCCCGTTAGCCGAGTTCCGAAAAAATTATAATATTAGGACCATACTTTTTGGAATACCGGGCACTTATAAATGCCCTCGAAAGATCGTGCAATCCCTGACTAAAGAACAATAACAATCAGGCTCAACGTCCTTTCAAGCGGTATAACTAAAATGTTATAACGCTCGTCTAAAAAGGCCAAACGAAATTGTATAGATCAAGGAGAAAGCAAGGTAAACATATCCTATAGTTTCAAAAAAATGGTCGATTAGTTTTCTTATACCTTTCAACTGTACCATATAAAATTAAGATGGTACCAATTTTGCCTGTTCATAGAATGTTAGGAGTTAACTCTATAGCTATCCAGTACATTGAGATAAGCTATTCAATAGTTTCTCCAAGCTTTGTAATCGTAGGGACGGCTTCCAGATGTATATGGATTGAAATACATCCGACGCTTTTTAATAAGACGCACTGGCTGTCCGTTCGCGGAAGTTGTTCAATGCGTTCGCTGACCATGGCTGAACACATTTCCACACGGGGACACACGGGGAAGTAAACAAACAAACGGTGAGAATTGGCCTATTGTTATCCGATAAATGTTTTGTTTTATTATTGACTGAGTAACAAAGCCAATTCGCGAGTGCAGATGTACCTTCTCATTGACTTCTTCAATCAATGATCAACAATGGTCCTGAGAGCTGGTAACCAATACTATTTTGGTCGTGTGCCTTGAGTTGGGCCCCTTTGTGTGACATGTACGAAAAATGGAAAAATCACGTGGGTTTTGCTTAAAACGTGTTAACCATGAAACCATATAAAGGAGTAAATACAAGTATACGTGTTCAAATAAAGAAGAAAAAATGTTGCCGCCTTTGTCTTTAGTTATAAATGGTACCTGTCAAAGTGTGTGACAAAATAACTATGTTAAAAACGTATTTGCTAAAAAGAGTTAACCATTATCATAAATTGTTGTCACCGTAAGTGTTACATTGCCTTATACAATTATGTATTATTGCATTACACATGCTATGCCCAATGATCACCATATAATCCTCAATCCAAGTGTTTACCTTTTATTCACGTTTTTGATGAAATAAAATAATG
This sequence comes from Ophiura sarsii, assembly GCA_035610835.1. Taxonomy (NCBI): domain Eukaryota; kingdom Metazoa; phylum Echinodermata; class Ophiuroidea; order Amphilepidida; family Ophiuridae; genus Ophiura; species Ophiura sarsii. The sequence goes on from CM069447.1 coordinate 68,848,669, forward strand.
ACAAATGAAATACAACATACGTGGAATTGTCATTTCAAAATACATGGTGCCTATTATAATACACCTACAACATTTAAATATGGCCAATAAAATCATATAGGGCCTACAGGCAAAATCTGGTAGTTACGGGCATTTGACGGAGCAAACCTGGGTTGGTGAATTGGTATGATCCCAATGCATGATATATGCCTTGTGAATTTGTCCGAAATGGAGGGGGGGGGCACCCTATAGTTTATTTGATCTTTATAACATGTAAAATTGTTTCATGTTTATAAATGAATCAAAATTGGTACAATCTTTGAATGTCTCTTTGATAGTTTGTGTTTAAATCCACTATAATAGTATCATTACTTCATCGATAAAATAACTTTGTGGATGCGCAATTGGATATCTAAGGATGGGTGATGGGTGGTCTGTTTTGATGAACAATATCTCCTAAGAAAAAAACACAATCCTGTATAAAGGTTTGTACTGCTATTTTATAAAATTAACTTACCCCAATGATAGAAAAAAAATCATGTCCGCCAAGTCATGTTTTTGTCATGACACGAGACACTGTCGAGAAGTGTTGGAAAAAGCAACACAAATGAGAAGAACACGCAAACTATTTTAAAATCCCGGCTAGCCGCTTCCTTTATAAATCTTGTTGGCAAACAATTGGTCAATAGCACTTAGTGGGCAATTACGACGGAGCAAACATTATCGTTCGTATTGGCTAGTCATTATTTAACTGCGTTCAATTCATCTACACAAATCTGACCGTTTATCCTAGTGCGTTTACTCTCTCCGGTCCATGATTTTCGATCCACACGAATCTGGAAACCATAGTTACATTATGGCCAATATTCAAATATTGGGCCTTCAAAACATTTATGGATCCGCGCCTATTGCCCCCCTCCCCACACCCCTTCCCCACTACCACGCTATCCCCACACCCCTTCCCCACTACCACGCTACCCCCTGACAATTGTGTTGTTGCTGCTAGAGATCGGTTTTCAAGTTTATAATGGAATTTGATTAAATATTCAAATGCAAGAATTGAAAGTATACGATTTTGAAATCTTCTATCATAGCTAACCTTCTTGAAGTATTAAACATGAATTGATTAATGCACTACAGTCTCCTCCTGTGCCAATGCCAACCAGAACGTCCACAATAAAATGTAAGTGGAAATTGGATAAGGTAGGTAATAGTTTTACACATTTAAATTCATCGTGTTTACGACCTTTTCAAGTTTTACCAGCCTTTTTTCTTCTCTTTTCTCTTTTTATTTGGCTCACAACATATTCACAATTCGCAAAAAAGTTACAATAACACTTAAACATGAAGGACACCACCAGGGTAACATGAATACAGCACATCATTACTTTTTTACAAAGGTCCCGTATAAATACATGTTAAAAATCTTGCTCCCAAGATGCTGGAATAACATCAACAATGCCTCTCCCCAATGCATGCACGCTTGTACTACTTATTAGCTACCCATACATCAAAAGGGATAATGTATTCATAATACACCTGAAAAAATGCATATGATAAAAAGGCTTTTGATTGATACACATCTTTTGGTTATTCCATACACATTGTTGAAGATGACCAATATTGGCAGGCATATTAAAATCAAAATAGGAATTCGGTTTAGTTTTATAAAAGATCGGAATATTATTCCATCTATGAATCGGTGTTGGATTTTACAATGGAATATTAATTCTCCATCATAAGGAGAGACATATCGTTTAGAATTGTTTTCCATGCAGCTTAAGTGCTACGACATTTACAATAGGGCCAAATCCAAAACCTCCGTTTTGCGAGGGACGGAATTTGAGAAACATTTTTAGTTGTCCTAAATTTCCAGTTGGTAGATTTGACACCTTGAGTGGGTTTTTGGAATGATCTACCTATGTGCTTTTATGACAGGCAAAAACAGAATGCTACTGTTGAGTGTTTTGCTATGGCGATGCAATTTAAACCATTCCGTCCCTTTTTTGACAATTCCGTCCCTCGCGTTTTGAAATTGCGTTGCCATAGCAATATGCTTCATTGTGGCTTTATTTTTCCCATTGGTATTGAAGTATATTGGTTGCTTTGTTATGCAGTATACTCAAAGTGAACAGTTACATAGCTGGAAAGGCAGGATAATGGAAAATTATTTTCCGTCCCTCGCGCTATTTTCCGTCCCTCGCGCAATAAAATGTGTTGCTATGGCAACACGCGTGAGTTGCTATGCTTTTTTTTGTTTTTTGTGGAGTACACTGGGTTGTTATTCATGTGATATGATTTTTGGTGTCTAGATTTCTGACTGAAAAGACAGGATAATCGAAAACATCAATCCGTCCCTCGCAATGATGACATATTTTGGATATGGCCCAATAACATTCGTTTTATCGACTTGTTTTTGTGAAATCCTGCCAATTTAATATCACCCAGGTGTTGTGTAAAATTTAAAATGTATTGGTTTTTTACATATTTAAATTCATCGTGTTAACGACATTTACAATAAAATACGTTTTGCCTACTTGTTTTTGTGAAATCCTGCCCATTTAATATCACCCAGGTGTTTTGGTAGAATTTAGAAGGTAATGGTTTTTTACATATTTAAATGCATCGTATTTAAGGCAATCGTTTTTATAAGTTGTTGTTGAGAAATTCTATCCATTTAATAGCACCCAAGGGTTGTGAAGATTTAGACGATTGATCAAAAAGCTAATATTTACAATAGCTTTCATGCCAGTTATTATTGTAGAACATTTTTGTTAACCATAATGTTGACGTATACTCAAGATCAAAAAGCTAATATTTACAATACCTTTCATTCCAACACCAGGTGATCTCAGTTAAAAGTTCTAATAGCGTTAAACTAACGATAATGAGCTAATCGATATTCATGAGGTGATTTACTACGGCAATTTTACATTGGAATTCTGACTTGCTCGATAAAATCATTTATTGTAATGCTTCTAAATCATGAATATTAATGGGAAACATGAATTTATTGGTATAACAAGTACAATGAACACAATGAAATGGTAATCGGGTCTGATGGCTTAATTAATACTTTGTTGACAACACAGTGATAACTTGCAAGCTTCCAGGGGGACATACTTTTGCGCGGCTGTGTACCTAATACACTTGACCAAGCGTCAGTAGTTACTGACTTTTGCTTCTCTCTAATTAGATAACTCTTAATTTCAAAACAATGAATCTGTTTTAATTGGTTTTATAGTGACAACACCTTTACATTGTACCGTTGAGTACTAATTTCTTTGGGAAAGGGTATATTTTGAAATCTGACAATTTGTTTGATTCCCTCTTTGTCTTTATAGTATTAAAACTAACCTTTCCCGCATGGTGGTCGAAGAAAGAAAAAAAATCATTCCTTAAGGGGGTGTGGACCCTCAGCATAGTCTCCGTAAAACTGCTGTAACTCCTTCATTATTCATTTAATATCTATAAAAATATTCATTTTCTTGAAGAAAAGTGTTCAATGAATCCAATATTTCCCTCGAAAGATGTTCTACCAATGCACATAACCTGCAGTTCGCACAAAAATGAAAATATAATGCGATCGCATATGAATGGACAATGGATCGCTGTTTAAGACAGCTGTTTGTCAGATCAAAGTAAAACTCTCTACTTTTGCAACATTTCACCTTCGATATCGTCGAAATTGCAAACTTCCCATGTGAAATACTCTGCTTGTTAATGTCAGAGACTGGTTTTAATCAGTTAGTAAGACAGATTCTATTATTAGGAATATTTCAGAAAAGACTTAAATTTGACTTCAAGATCACTCTTAAAAATGATAGTTCAGATTCCGCAGGCCTTTAACTCGGTTTTAGTACCGAAAGTGAGCGGTTCAAAATTGCGAAGTTCGTTTCGGTAATAATTGAAATTGTAACGGTTATTCGGCTAACAGGCCTTCCTACTATACAAAACAATAAACTAGATCTAACTTTTAGGTGAAGATCAGTCCTTCTTGGAGGACCATTTCATTCCTTTATTTCCCTTTTATACTACCCAATAAACTTCAAAAGTAAAATCTGAGTCGCCCAATTTAGCTAATATAACCCTAAAATGCATAATAATACCCTTTCAGGATTAATGGTTATGTGCATACGGACCTTAGGTTCAACCTCCCATATTTCTCCCGCCTTCCATCTAGCGACAAGCATGATGGAAAAATAATATTACTTCTGTCGAATCAATAATGAAATCAAAGCTATTTAACGAGGCGGATGATAATAATTAATCTTTCCCTAGTGGTAGTCGAGAAATTATAATTTCATTCCTCGACCGGGATTTGAATCTGGAATTACTGAACTTCATACAGGCGCTATACCAAACTGAACTTACGAGGACATTGGTATCGAAGCATTAGCTTTGATACCTCTGTGTCTTATTTTCACATTATGCTCTGACATCACTGAACAACAATGTTGACTCTAGCTATCTATGGTTTTAGTCCTACCAAACAACTTGTCTGTCAACCTGAGTACCGCCCTTTGCAACAACCGTTGTAAATGTATGACTAGTTGTTTCTGTATTAAATCTGTGTATGTCCTCTTTTTTTAAGAGCAGCACTTTAAGGAAAGAGACTTGTTTTAAATATAGGTATTTGATCACCATCACATTTACAACAGATTTAAAATATAGTTCTCGATTAGCTGACAAGATTAATTGTTGGAAATGTAACCCAAACCCTTCCACACACACCCAACAGTCACCACTAAATGAATTATCTAACGATGCACAGGCATGTTAGAGTTGGGATAAATGCATTCATCAAACCGTATAAATCGAATATCGATTATGCATTGGAGTGGTGTATGGCCATGTGTTTTGAACTCGCCACCCAAAAAGGGTGTCGGCGTTGCATTTTTGGTAACGAATCATCCATCTCTCTCTATTAACAACAATGTGGTAGAGCTTTGAGCTCGAAAGCCTATTTATGTAGCTACATTGTGTGAATAAATCAAGTATTTCTATGACTGTTTGGTTGAGATATGATTGATTATATTTCGAAAGTCAGGAGTGGAGGCGTTGGTGACGGCCGGCGGTGGCGGTGGTGGTGGCGCTGTGTACAATGGGGAATATACAAAAAGGTTCCCAATTCTACGTTCAATTTACAATAATTTCTCATCCCTGTGTGGTACAAACATGATTTTGCTCTCATTTAATAGATTGTTTTATATTCTATAAGTTTCAGTTTCAACAAACGTGTCAACTATTATGTTACAATTGTAATCATGAATCGGTAACATTGTCCTTGGTTCATTTCATATTCGCTACACAGTGAACTTACCCTAAATTATCCGTTTTACATACATAACTATAACAAAAAAGTATTCAACCGATGATAGCAAAATTATATATTTTTGGAAAGCTCTCATATAGGGGAATTAAAAAATGCCGTTTAAATCAGAATATGAAATTTAAACGTTTGTGCTCATTCACTTCCCGATATAGTATAATTCAACAAGTTCTCTTGACAACCATTATGTTCTGATAGGTAATTGCATGAGGAACTAGTATGCACAGTATAATTATTATTGGGATAGGTATAAAAATATTATTGAGCTTTAATCAAATGATGAGAAAACTCGATATTTTTTATCACAACATGTTATTATTAGGTCCTATACAAATTCCAATAGAATATTTAGATTTCTTGAGATTTCCGTTCAGAAAATATATACTTTTTATGGGGTAGAATGAGTTATTATTGCGATATGCTTATTCGAATTTCAGATGGTGTAAAATGTAAAAATCTGGACATGAAACGGGAAGGGAGGCGAGTTCATAATACATGGCCGTATTGAGATATCAGTTGGCTCGCTCCCCGTACTGGTAAATTGTCTGCATAATCCAAGTTGAGGTACTGTATCACCTTCATTCGAATAAACGATAATGTATACTACCAGACGGGTAAGTGACAGATATTTCTTTTTTGTCTTTTTGAGAATAGGCTCTGAGCACAGCGATCTGAGCGATTAATACCCACCGCGTCACACACACCTGAAATATTTGTTTAATAAGCCAAACAACCCTCATATACTTACAAAAGTACAATACAAAAACGTCCTAATCTCAGACTTACCTTTTAGAAACACGGTGCTGTTGCGTTTGAGCTTTAGGCTTGATGTTGATGTGAGAGCGTACAGAACGCTCAAGTTATTGTCGGTATCATTGCATCACAACGATACTTATACTTGGATGTTGTTATGGTTTATTTAATGACCTGCACGTGAGTGATCATACATATGTATTAGTTCATAAGAGAGCGGATTCCCAAGAAAAATGCTCCCTGCAATAACGATACACATTGGAATTGTTTTAATAAATTGAAAGTAATGTGTTTGGGCCATTATGTCATGACATTTGCAATCATTTAGAGCGATAGTTTTTAAGTTCCAGCCTAATCTACATACAATTTACATATTAATGTGTATAAGATGGATTTTACATTTACACGCCATAGCGTTAAAAGTGACACGACATATCGACTTCTGGTAAAATGCTGGCTTTAGATCAAATGATACCAATATTGGTATACAACGTTTAAAGCGTATATTGTAATTAGACGTTATTAAAAGTACTTGTATCATCCGTTGGTTGACGTGCTGATTACAATTCATTCAATTTATGTAGAAATTTAGGCGTTGTATAAAAGTAAAAATTCCCCAGCGTTGAGCAATTCGTCAAAAACAATGTCCTTAAAATGTCGGTGGAAACTTTATTGTGTTGCTAAAATGTTGCATAGATGTATTCAAATTCGGCAACTGTTGCATGAGCATTGAGGAAAATCACGCACATGTGACTTTTAAACCGGGGTTTCATGCTTGCCTATTTTTCGTGACATTCTCCGGTGGTTGTTAATGTGTTGTTATATTGTTTATTGTAAAACACCGTAGATTGGTAAACTTGTTTATTATATTATATGTAATATAACAATAATATACAACAAAGAGGTATTAAAATTACAAACAAATTACTAAACAAAAGCCCAACAACCCATAAACAATAAAACACTCAACAAATGGTTTAAATCACTCTTCTTTCAACTTTTTTGATAAAATGTTATTAATAAATATACTCAGTGAATCTACTTTTATTTAAAATAAAAAATCCACATTGTTGATCAATTACAGGTGTATCCGGTTTATTATATTTTTATTTTTTATTTGTTTATTTATTACTATTAGCAAGCACCCGAAATCAGTTACCGCTGGCTTGAAAATAGAAAATAGGCCCAAAAACATAAACAAACACACCCCAATGAGTAATTTGCAATTGCAATTCCTCGAACAGACCTTTCTTAATTTGTCTAAATCTATGGAATGTGATTCCCCCGCATATTGTATGGCTATACAGCGTGTATCAAAAAGAACGCAACATTTTTTGTCGAGAGCTGTACGGTCACAGTAAAAGGCAAATCACTCTAAAACTTACATATCTTGTTAGGTCTACTTATTGGCTATCACATAGTCAAATTACAACGATATCGCTTATTTATTCGCTGAGATATAAAAGGTATAAGTAGAGAAGTGCAAAACACGTTTTACATCGTTCGTTCTAAAAACATGGATTTTCCTGTCCGATTAGTGTCATGGGTTAACAGTTTAATAACTATGTAACCTTAATGTCTGGAATGTTTTTTCTTAATTTCCTTTGTTTGAGTACGGTGGTTCGTAAATTCATTGAATCGTGTAATCTGATAATGATTCGACCATTTGAATACGTCAATCACTCTTTTTAAGTTTTGAACCACCGATTGCTATGATCGCCACATAATGTCTATGGTACGTTCTTTCATAAATTAAAGTTCATAATCGATACATCTTAAAACAAGGACAGCATTTTGAGGGTCGAGCAGCACCATAATGTCCCATTCACAACAGACTAACAATGACTGATTCATACAAGACAATTACTACCTTCACTGGACTATTCCATTGGTTTATCTTTTGAATAATGTGCCATACTGTTTTATTTATGACATTAACAAGAGAATAAGAGAGAGGATTTGCAAACAGACTTTGTAATCTGGATTTTCAAGTTGTGTCATTAATTATCAACTAATTTATTGCCAGATTTAATTAATATTGACATGATACTGTAATAGCCAGACATTTTATACCTTTAACATGACATTTTCTTCTCAGAATGATGAGTTTGATTCCAATTATTTAAGTACAATGAGTTACTAAAGTGTCTTGCTAATATTCACCTGACAAGAAAATCAGGCATACAGGATAAACGATGTAAAACATGTTTTGCACTTTTCTATGTGTATCGTTGATATCTCAGCGAATCAATAATCGATATCGCTGTAATTTGACTATGTGATAGCCAATAAGTACACTTAACAGAATATATAAATTTCAGAGTGATTTGTGATTTGCCGTAATCAGAGAGCTCGCGACAAAAAGTGTTGCGTTTTTTTTGATACACCCTGTATATAGCATCATTTGATATTCCTGATTACTTGATGTCATAAGGTCTAGGCTTACACACTAATGATAGTCATCCGCGCTATGAATACACTACTCGTTGAAACCAGATTAATGACAAGAAAAATGGTATTAACATTTTGAATGGTGCCTTGTTCACTGACTCCATTCAACGATCCATTATCTATCTTTACCATCGAAGGTACCTCAGGCCAACGTTCTTGGACCACTAAGGTATAAAAGTTTTAAAAGAATCCTGATGTATTTCGGCAGACAGTTCAAAATATATGATGTAAGTATGCATCGAGTAAATGATCAGTCTTTTCGAGCATGTCAAGAGCGGTACAAATATTGGTTTCGAAAGGCGTATCCGCTGTCCAGCAGAGCGAAAACTAGAGATAATTTGTGATCATAGATCACGGATATAAGTCGTGGATCTATACCTTTGACCTGCTGATGACAGTATACTCTTTTCCGTATGGAACCTTATAACCAATGTTGACAATCATCTGTCATTTCCTCTCGGACAAGTAGCATTTTAAGTGCAAGGGGTAAAAATTTACATGTTGACCCCTAGTGACCTTTTTTGACCTTGACCTGTCACTACTTACAAGATGAAACAAGTCCGGTCAAAATCAGAGCGTGTCTTAAATGTTACCACTAGTGACCCCTAGTGACCCCATAACACTAAACCTCCTACTTATGTACATGGATACAATAAATCTTTTGATCAATTCTGACAATTATCGGTCATTTTCTCTCGGACAAGTAGCATTGTGAGCGAATGGAGTGAAAATGTACGTTTTGACCCTTAGTGACCCTTATACCCAAAAGTTATAGTTGACTTTTTTCTTGGCTTAATAATGCGCACAAGATGAAACAAATCCGTTCAATATCGGAGCATGCCTTACATTTTACCCAATGACCCCTAGTGACCTCATATCACATGTCACTTTTAATCGCTGTATTATATATATATGAACATGGATCAAAGGAATCTGTTGACCGATTCTGACAATCATCGGTCATTTTCCCTCGGTAAAATAGTATTTTGAGGGAGCACGCAACTAATTAGCTCCCCATTGGCTTTATACACAAATGTCGGCCTATTAAAACCGCTCTATTTCAAAACTTCACCGGTCAATGTGTGTGAAAATTTGCAATCTTATGCCATAAACGCTTATTTTAACATATCTGAATATCAAGGAAAGTTATCCGTTATCCATTTTTTTCAGTAAATGCCGCTGAATTGGGAAGTATTAATTTCATCACCTACTTTTCAGTCCTCAGGCTGGGATGCACAAATGGCGGTAAATCGGCGGATAAAATTATAATCATGCTCAAATCATCCCGTTTCTTTTACAAACTTCACGTACATATTCTACACAACACATACATACAACATTTGAGAGGACAGTGCCAGCTAATGTGTCGATTTCGCACACTTTTTGTGCTTGATAGGAACTATTGCTGTACTCAATTTTTGGCCGGAAGTGGATTTCTAGACTGAATTAGTTGTGTGCGCCCTTAAGTTAATTGAGTGAACATTTACATTTTAAAACATAATGACCTTTTCTTGACCTTTGACCTAAAAGTCATGATTGGTTGTTTTTCTTGACTCATCAATGCGTACAAGATGATAGAAGTCCGGTTAAAATCAGAGCATGTCTTACATTTTACCTCTGTTTGGGGTCAATGACCCCTAGTGACCCATATGACATGTCACTTTTAATCGCTGAACAACCTATATGAACATGGATTTTGAGTAAATGAAGTGAACATATACATTTTGACACCTAATGACCTTTTTAACCTTTGACCCAAAGTCATGATTGGCTTTTTTCTTGACTCATCAATGCGTACAAGAAGAAACAAGTCCTTTCAAATTCGGAGCATGTCTTACATTCTACTTGTGTTAGGTCAATGACTCCTAGTGACCCCATTATGACGTGTCACTTTTCTTCGCTGAACAACCTATATGAACATGGATGTAAGGAATCTTTTGACCAATTTTGACAATCATCGGTCATTTCCTCCCCCAAAAATAGCATTTTGACTGCGAAAAGTTTTAAAAAAATACATTTTTGACCCCAAGTGATCCCAAATATTTTTTGATTTTGAAAACCAAACTTTTATATATGCGTACGGTCAAAGGAATGTATTGGCCAATTCTGACGATCCTATGTCATTTTGCTGAATTGCAAATGCGGTTTGAGTGAAAATCACGTTTTGACCCCTTGTGACCCCTGTCTGACCTTTGACCCAATATGCTTTACAACCTTTTTTGCAATAAAAAGAGGAAGGGGAAAAAATGAGAAGAAACGGGGGAAAGGGATTGCTTTTCAACCCTGGATAAAGCATCAAAGCCGTGGTCAAGAAGTTGGATAACATACAGGGATCGGAACCGTAATTTTTCAACCGAGATCAACCGGTGTTAAAAAACTCCATGTCAAGAATTGTATAAATGATAATTGGCATGCGCAGTTTATTGGAATACCTTCAGGAGGAACCATTCCAGCTTATGAAAGTTGTTTTTGTGACGACGGATTATGTTTTTGGCAGATATTCATCTTTATTTAAGGCACATCTAATTTTTTTTAATACAATCTGGCTGAAATACCATGGAGAACCAGCAAAATTACAAAGTGTACACGCACACAAAGTGTACACGTAGTTTATTGACCTATTTGCTCCAGTGACCTAACAAACCACGTTATCAATAGAATGATTCAAAGCAGTCGAGTTTCTCACTATTTCATCTTCACAAAGGACCGCTCAATAAACAACATACCAAGACATAATAAATCCTTTTTCTACTACGCCACCGTCTTTTCTCAATCCCATACAATAGGGAGCTAGACTATCCTATGCAAATCAGATGAATAGGATACTTATCGTGTCCATCCTCTAATAAATTTAGTACTTACTTACAGTCAATGGGTCCCCGGTGTTTTTTAACTTGCCGAATTTGCGTTATTACAGCCCGATATGATTTGGTTTAAAAAAGATGAATTTCTACCAAAAACATAGTTCGACGTCTGAAAAATAACTTGTTATAGCTGGAATGATTCCTTCTTAAGGTATTCAAATAAACTGCGCATGCCAATTATCATTTATAAATGTATGCACATAGAGTTTTCCAACACCAGTTGATATCAGTTGAAAATGCCTATTATGAGCTAATTGATATTCATTAGGTGATTTACTACGGCGATTTTACATTGTAATTTTAACTTGCTTGATAAAATCATGAATTGTAATGCGTTTAAATCATGAATCTGAATAGGAAACGTGAATTTATTGGTATAAAATGTACAATGAACACAATGAAATGGTAATTTGGTATGATGGTTTAATACTTTGTTAACAACACAGTGATAACTTGCAAGCTTCCAGGGGGGAAATACTTTTGCGCGGAAGTGTATACATGTACTGGATACCTATGATAATGTCAGCCCATGTGCTCAGCCAACTAGCAGATGGCAACACGCTGTCATGGGCTTGACTGTTTAGATTTATAAGTCTAATGGCCTATGTATTTAAATACATAGGCCGGTATTATATAACTCTTCAATCCGACATTTTCCATGAGTTCAATGTTGTTTGTAATATTAGGACCATATTTTTGGAATACAAGGCACTAAGAAATGCCCTCGAAAGATCGTGCAATCCCTGACTAAAGAACAATAACAAACAGGCTCAACGTCCTTTCAAGCCGTATAACTAAAATGTATAACGCTCGTCTAAAAAGGTCAAACGTTTTTTTCAAATACGCGCAAAATGAGTTTCTCTTAGCAAATTCTAACCAAATAATTCTTGTTAAAGCTAATTAATAGGTCTTGTTGACCATTAAGATAATTTGGGTGACAATGCTTATTTTTCTTTTTAAAAATCCTTCAAGTTGACTACACTTTTTTTTTTACTCGCCCTGTGATAATGTCAGTCCATGTGCTCACCCAACCAGCAGATGGCAACACGTTGTCTTGGGCTTGACTGTTTAGATTTCTAAGTCTAATGGCCTATGTATTTAAATACATAGGCCGGTAATATCTCTTTTTCTCAATTCGAAAACTATCGTTAGACCATAAGATATTTTCAATGAGTTCAATGTTGTTTGTATTTTTTGCCGCTTTTAAAAATATTTACTCCATGCCATTAAAACGTCTTTCCAAAATTGATTTGGGAATTGTCTCTTTTTAAGAAGTTTAATATATCGTTAATGATTAATTTTTGCCAGTTTGTAAAAAATGATCTATAACCGTCTTTGTGTAAAAAATGGGATACATATTGTAAATTATCTGACCAAGGAAAATGGTACTTTTCTCCCGTTAGCCGAGTTCCGAAAAAATTATAATATTAGGACCATACTTTTTGGCATACCGGGCACTTATAAATGCCCTCGAAAGATCGTGCAATCCCTGACTAAAGAACAATAACAAACAGGCTCAACGTCCTTTCAAGACCTATTATACACCTACAACATTTAAATATGGCCAATAAAATCATATACAGGCAAAATCTGGTAGTTACGGGCATTGACGGAGCAAACCTGGGTTGGTGAATTGGTATGATCCCAATGCATGATATATGCCTTGTGAATTTGTCCGAAATGGAGGGGGGGGGGGGGGGGCACGCTATAGTTTATTTGATCTTTATAACATGTAAAATTGTTTCATGTTTATAAATGAATTAAAATTGGTACAATCTTTGAATGTCTCTTTGATAGTTTGTGTTTAAATCCACTATAATAGTATCATTACTTCATCGATAAAATAACTTTGTGGATGCGCAATTGGATATCTAAGGATGGGTGATGGGTGGTCTGTTTTGATGAACAATATCCCCTAAGAAAAAAACACAATCCTGTATAAAGGTTTGTACTGCTATTTTGTAAAATTAACTTGCCCCAATGATAGAAAAAAATCATGTCCGCCAAGTCATGTTTTTGTCATGACACGAGACACTGTCGAGAAGTGTTGGAAAAAGCAACACAAATGAGAAGAACACGCAAACTATTTTAAAATCCCGGCTAGCCGCTTCCTTTATAAATCTTGTTGGCAAACAATTGGTCAATAGCTTTTAGTGGGCAATTACGACGGAGCAAACATTATCGTTCGTATTGGCTAGTCATTGTTTAACTGCGTTCAATTCATCTACACAAATCTGACCGTTTATCCTAGTGCGTTTACTCTCTCCGATCCATGATTTTCGATCCACACGAATCTGGAAACCATAGTTACATTATGGCCAATATTCAAATATTGGGCCTTCAAAACATTTATGGATCCGCGCCTATTGCCCCCCTACCCACACCCCTTCCCCACTACCACGCTACCCCCACACCCTTCCCCGCTACCACGCTACCCCCTGACAATTATTACTCTTTACGTCCATTTATCAATGAAATTAAACATTGTGTTGTTGCTGCTAGAGATCGGTTTTCAAGTTTATAATGGAATTTGATTAAATATTCAAATGCAAGAATTGAAAGTATACGATTTTGAAATCTTCTATCATAGCTAACCTTCTTGAAGTATTAAACATGAATTGATTAATGCACTACAGTCTCCTCCTGCGCCAATGCCAACCAGAACGTCCACAATAAAATGTAAGTGGAAATTGGATAAGGTACGTAATAGTTTTACACATTTAAATTCATCGTGTTTACGACATTTACAAGTTTTACCAGCCTTTTTTCTTCTCTTTTCTCTTTTTATTTGGCTCACAACATATTCACAATTCGCAAAAAAGTTACAATAACACTTAAACATGAAGGACACCACCAGGGTAACATGAATACAGCACATCATTACTTTTTTACAAAGGTCCCGTATAAATCCATGTTAAAAATCTTGCTCCCAAGATGCTGGAATAACATCAACAATGCCTCTCCCCAATGCATGCACGCTTGTACTACTTATTAGCTACCCATACATCAAAAGGGATAATGTATTCATAATACACCTGAAAAAATGCATATGATAAAAAGGCTTTTGATTGATACACATATTTTGGTTATTCCATACACATTGTTGAAGATGACCAATATTGGCAGGCATATTAAAATCAAAATAGGACTTCGGTTTAGCTTTATAAAAGATCGGAATATTATTCCATCTATGAATCGGTGTTGGATTTTACAATGGAATATTAATTCTCCATCATAAGGAGAGACATATCGTTTAGAATTGTCTTCCATGCAGCTTAAGTGCTACGACATTTACAATAGGGCCAAATCCAAAACCTCCGTTTTGCGAGGGACGGAATTTGAGAAACATTTTTAGTTGTCCTAAATTTCCAGTTGGTAGATTTGACACCTTGAGTGGGTTTTTGGAATGATCTACCTATGTGCTTTTATGACAGGCAAAAACAGAATGCTACTGTTGAGTGTTTTGCTATGGCGATGCAATTTAAACCATTCCGTCCCTTTTTTGACAATTCCGTCCCTCGCGTTTTGAAATTGCGTTGCCATAGCAATATGCTTCATTGTGGCTTTATTTTCCCCATGGTATTGAAGTATATTGGTTGCTTTGTTATGCAGTATACTCAAAGTGAACAGTTACATAGCTGGAAAGGCAGGATAATGGAAAATTATTTTTCCGTCCCTCGCGCTATTTTCCGTCCCTCGCGCAATAAAATGTGTTGCTATGGCAACACGCGTGATCGTTGCTATGCTTTTTTTTGGTTTTTTGCGGAGTACACTGGGTTGTTATTTTTTTAAAATCTTTTATTGATTATTACTCTCATAATTTTCACATTTCACATAGTTTCATCATATTTACATTGCATTATCGATACATGTATAACACATTTTCATATGCTTTTCAGCATGTTTACATTGCATATCATTGGGTTGTTATTCATGTGATATGATTTTTGGTGTCTAGATTTCTGACTGAAAAGACAGGATAATCGAAAACATCAATCCGTCCCTCTCAATGATGACATATTTTGGATATGGCCCAATAGGTCAGAAGTCACAAACTGGTCCAAAAAAAAGTTTCACTTCTAATAATGTTGAGAAATGCACCAATTCTGATTAAACGGGACAAACCTTAAGTTTTACACACTTAATGACCCACAAACTATATATTGTTGGAAAGCTTAAGATTCAAGGGTTTTTTATTTTTGCAAAAAAGAATCAAATTATACAGGGTGTGTACAATTTTTACAGGGTGGAACATAAACAATTTGATCGTTTGTACAATTAGGGTTTAGCTGAAAATAGGCACCAAAATCAGAACAACCGCAGAAGGTGCTACCAAATTTGCTAAGAATCATTTGCCTAAAATGTACACAGGAAAAGTACAGGGTGTCTAAAATTATGATGAAATAATGCATGAAATGAATGTTTGTATATAATATTCTATGAAATTTAATTAGCATGGACCATTTAATTTAAAAGAAAATGGTTATCAAAATGAACTACGTGAATATCGTTAAAGTTCCTTTTATTTTGAATACAGGGTGGTCCAAAATAGGTCTAAATAGCAATTTTTTCATATCTATGAACAATTCTGTGAAGAAACACTTCTGGATTTTTTAGTTAAATGTTTTACTACCCAGGGTAGAAAAGGACCGAAGAGTCACACAAATGAAATAGAGAGACTGCGATTTGGCCATTGTTTAATCAATAAAATGAATAAAACTGTGTATTTTTTACATTAAAACACTCCCTGAATTGAACATCATATTCTAGTAGAGAATGTCTAGATAACAATTCAATATTAGTATTCATAGTAGCAGGCACATGTTATTAACACATATGAGAAGTTTGAAAACTTTCCTATGTATACTTTTAAAATGGCATCAATTTCAAAAGTTCTAGTTTTCCGCTATTTTGTGTACAAACCTATGGGCGCCTCATCCACCGGCTCCTCATCCACCGGTCCCACCATTGACTCACTCGACGTTTAGATTGATAACTTCACTGTTGCTAAACATGTGGCTTTAATTCCTTTTTTATTCGGTAGCTGGATAAATTGTCTTTAATATGATACCAAAAATGTTATGTTTTTTCGACAACTTCTATTTAAAATAGAGACACGTATCACGATTTTAAGGATTTTTGAAACGATCCCACCTTATTTGATATACCTATTAGTGACCTGTGACCAATAATATTCGTTTTATCGACTTGTTTTTGTGAAATCCTGCCAATTTAATATCACCCAGGTGTTGTGTAAAATTTAAAATGTATTGGTTTTTTACATATTTAAATTCATCGTGTTAACGACATTTACAATAAAATACGTTTTACCTACTTGTTTTTGTGAAATCCTGCCCATTTAATATCACCCAGGTGTTTTGGTAGAATTTAGAAGGTAATGGTTTTTTACATATTTAAATGCATCGTATTTAATGCAATCGTTTTTATAAGTTGTTGTTGAGAAATTCTATCCATTTAATAGCACCCAAGTGTTGCGAAGATTTAGACGACTGATCAAAAAGCTAATATTTACAATAGCTTTCATGCCAGTGATTATTGTAGAACATTTTTGTTAACCATAATGTTGACGTATACTCAAGATCAAAAAGCTAATATTTACAATACCCTTCATGCCAGTGATTATTGTAGAACATTTTTGTTAACCCTAATGTTGACGGATACTCAATTATGTTATATTCAATACTTCATGTAATAGCCAACATTTTCTTTTCCTTAAGTACCATACTACGCACGCAGTATGGGTGCGTGTGGATGCAGCTTGACTTTAGGAGTGCGCCGGTAATCACCGTCAATCGCGGACATTAGTTTGAATACACACCATCCAACCGTGTACACACCTGCAACCGTGGACCGACCTCGGTTTCCTGATATGTGCAAAATGCTGCAAACAGTGTAAAAACGCTATCCAAATTTGGTCCTCGCTTGTAATACACCATTATACCTCGGTTGAATAGTATCACTGTGTGGTTGGCGGTATGATATCAAAAAAACCCAAAAATAATCGTCATTTTGCTGGTTGGGAACAAGATTTTAAACATGGCTTAATACGGGACCTTTGTAAAAAAAGTCTCATCTTGATGCATGAGAATAAGGATTCTAATAATAACAATATGACACTCAAATTAATCTGTCGTATTCTAGTCCTACTTCCTAGGCGAAATACAAAAATTAGCTTAATGTTTTGACGATGAATGGAGTAGTATATACCTTTTGCCGTGCATGGCATGTTATGACGTTAGGACGAGGATTTCAATACTTGTATTTGAATTGCTTAATGACTAATAGTAGAATATCTAGGATGAAAACTGTCGATAATGTGAAATGTAGTGTATGCAGTACCTTCCCCGAGACTTAAAGGTATATTTTGGGGGATTGAACTCATGCCATTTACGAATTCAAGAAATGGTTTGATATCAATTATAAATATTAATATTGTTCTTGTCTACAAGAAATACTGGGTGGAATTAAAACAGGAGGAGAGTGTAGTGCACTCATCAAATTATGCTTAATACTTGTCAAGAAATGTATCCATGACAGCGTGTTGCCATCTGCAGGTTAGGTAAGCACATGGGCTGACATTATCATAGGTTCAAGTATAAGGTATTTCCCTAGAATCTTGCAAGTTATCACTGTGTTGTCAACAAAGTATTAAACCATCGCACCAAATAACCATTTCATTGTGTTCATTGTACATTTTATACCAATAAATGCATGTTTCCTATTCAGATTCATGATTTAAAAGCATTTCAATTAATGATTTTATCGAGCAAGTCAAAATTCTAATGTAAAATCGCCGTAGTAAATCACCTCATGAATATCAATTGGCTCATTGTCGGCAGTGTAACGCTATGGGAATTTTCAACTGATATTAACTGGTGTTGGAAAACTCCATGTTCAGAAATTTATAAATGATAATTTGCATGCGCAGTTTAATGGAATACCTTTAGAAGGAACCATTCGTCGACGTCGTAATATGTTTTTGGCAGAAATTCATCTTTTTTAAACCAAATCATATCGGGCCGTAATAACGCAAATTCGGCAAGTTAAAAAAACACCGGGGATCCATTGACTGTAAAAAGTTACTATTAGAGGATGGACACGATAAGTATCATATTCATCTGATTTGCATAGGATAGTCTAGCTCCCTATTGTTTGGGATTGAGAAGAGACGGTGGCATAGTAGAAAAAGGATATTGTATTATGCCTTGGTATGTTACTGCGTGCACACTTCGTAATGTTGCTGGTTCTCCATGGTATTTCAGCCCGATTGTATTGAAAATAATTTTAGATGTTCCTTAAATAAAGATGAATATCTGCCAAAAACATAATCCGTCGTCACAAAAACAACTTTTTTAGTTGGAATGGTTCCTTCTGAAGGTATTCCAATAAACTGCGCATGCTAGTTATCATTTATACATTTCTGCACATGGCGTTTTCCAACACCAGGTGATCTCAGTTAAAAATTCCAATAGCGTTACACTAACGATAATGAGCTAATCGATATTCATGAGGTCATTTACTACGGCAATTTTACATTTGAATTCTGACTTGCTCGATAAAATCATTAGTTGTAATGCTTCTAAATCATGAATCTTAATAGGAAACATGAATTTATTGGTATAACAAGTACAATGAACACAATGAAATGGTAATCGGGTCTGATGGCTTAATTAATACTTTGTTGACAACACAGTGATAACTTGCAAGCTTCCAGGGGACATACTTTTGCGCGGCAGTGTACCTTATACATTTGTCCAAGCGTCAGTAGTTACTGATTTTTGCTTCTTTCTATTTAGATAACTCTCAATTTCAGGAGTATTTATGGAACTTAACTATATGACCAAATAAATGATTAAAACAATGAATCTGTTTTAATTGGTTTTATAGTCACAACACTTTTACATTGTATCGTTGAGTACTAATTTCTTTGGGAATGGGTATATTTTGAAATCTGACAATTTGTTTGATTCCCTCTTTGTCTTTATAGTATTAAAACTAGCCTTTCCCGCATGCATGGTCGAGGAAAGAAAAAAAATCATTCCTTAAGGGGGGGGGGGGGGGGTGGGGGGGGGTGGGGGGGGGTGTGGACCCTCAGCATAGCCTCCGTTAAACTGCTGTAACTCATTCATTATTTATTTAATCTATATAAAAGTATTCATCTTCTTGAAGAAAAGGGTTCAATGAATCCAACAAAGAACGTGAAATTGACCACTAAAAAAAAAAAAGTTTTTCGACCCATTTTAGGTTTTGCAAAGATAACCTAAAACAAATGATTTTTATGACTTTGGAGGTTAACAAAATCAAATTTTGGCACTTTTTGGTCAATAATTTAAACAATAAATCTCATATTAAAAAAACCCACTGAGCTCTCAAGGAAAACTACTTATACCTGTGAGATTCAAACGATTCATCAATTCTGTTTTTAGATCCACATGATGCATAAATATCATTTATTCTGTTAAATAAAAAAGGAAATCACAGTTATTTAGCTCATAAGTTGAACAAAATTTCCTCCGAAAGATGTCGTACCAATGCACATAGCCTGCAGTTTGCACAAAAAGGAAAATATGATGCGATCGCATATAATTGGACAATGGACAAAATGCCAATGGTTCCAAATGTTACTCCCTCTATAATTTCGCTGTTTAAGACAGCTGTTTGTCAGATCAATGTAACACTACTTTTGCAACATTTCACCTTCGATATCGTCGAAATTGCAAACTTCCCATGTGAAATACTCTGCTTGTTAATGTCAGAGACTGGTTTTAATCAGTTAGTAAGACAGATTCTATTATTAGGAATATTTCAGAAAAGACTTAAATTTGACTTCAAGATCACTCTTTAAATTGATAGTTCAGATTCCGCGGGCCTTTAACTCGGTTTTAGTACCGAAAGTGAGCGGTTCAAAATTGCGAAGTTCGTTTCGGTAATAATTGAAATTGTAACGGTTATTCGGCTAACAGGCCTTCCTACTATACAAAACAATAAACTAGATCTAACTTTTAGGTGAAGATCAGTCCTTCTTGGAGGACCATTTCATTCCTTTATTTCCCTTTTATACTACCCAATAAACTTCAAAAGTAAAATCTGAGTCGCCCAATTTAGCTAATATAACCCTAAAATGCATAATAATACCCTTTCAGGATCAATGGTTATGTGCATACGGACCTTAGGTTCAACCTCCCATATTTCTCCCGCCTTCCATCTAGCGACAAGCATGATGGAAAAATAATATTACTTCTGTCGAATCAATAATGAAATCAAGGCTATTTAACGAGGTGGATGATAATAATTAATCTTTCCCTACTGGTGGTCGAGAAATTATAATTTCATTCCTCGACCGGGATTTGAATCTGGAATTACTGAACTTCATGCGCTATACCAATCTGAACTTACGAGGACATGGGTATCGAAGCATTAGCTTTGATACCTCTGTGTCTTATTTTCACATTATGCTCTGACATCACTGAACAACAATGTTGACTCTAGCTATCTATGGTGTTAGTCCTACCAAACAACTTGTCTGTCAACCTGAGTACCGCCCTTTACAACAACCAGGTTAGTAAATGTATGACTAGTTGTTTCTGTATTAAATCTGTGTATGTCGATGTATGAAGATCAGTCCTTCTTGGAGGACCATTTCATTCCTTTATTTCTCTTTTATACTACCCAATAAACTTCAAAAGTAAAATCTGAGTCGCCCAATTTAGCTAATATAACCCTAAAATGCATAATAATACCCTTTCAGGATCAATGGTTATGTGCATACGGACCTTAGGTTCAACCTCCCATATTTCTCCCGCCTTCCATCTAGCGACAAGCATGATGGAAAACTAATATTACTTCTGTCGAATCAATAATGAAATCAAAGCTATTTAACGAGGTGGATGATAATAATTAATCTGTCCCTAGTGGTGGTCGAGAAATTATAATTTCATTCCTCGACCGGGATTTGAATCTGGAATTACTGAACTTCAGGCGCTATACCAATCTGAACTTACGAGGACATTGGTATCGAAGCATTAGCTTTGATACCTCTGTGTCTTATTTTCACATTATGCTCTGACATCACTGAACAACAATGTTGACTCTAGCTATCTATGGTGTTAGTCCTACCAAACAACTTGTCTGTCAACCTGAGTACCGCCCTTTACAACAACCAGGTTAGTAAATGTATGACTAGTTGTTTCTGTATTAAATCTGTGTGTGTCCTCTTTTTTAACAGCAGCACTTTAAGGAAAGAGACTTGTTTTAAATATAGGTATTTGATCACCATCACATTTACAGCAGATTTTAAAATATAATTCTCGATTAGCTGACAAGATTAATTGTTGGAAATGTAACCCAAACCCTTCCACACACACCCAACAGTCACCACTAAATGAATTATCTAACGATGCACAGGCATGTTAGAGTTGGGATAAATGCATTCATCAAACCGTATAAATCGAATATCTATTATGCATTGGAGTGGTGTATGGCCATGTGTTTTGAACTCGCCACCCAACAAGGGTGTCGGCGTTGCATTTTTGGTGACGAATCATCCATCTCTCTCTATTAACAACAATGTGGTAGAGCTTTGAGCTCGAAAGCCTATTTATGTAGCTACATTGTGTGAATAAATCAAGTATTTCTATGACTGTTTGGTTGAGATATGATTGATTATATTTCGAAAGTCAGGGGTGGAGGCGTTGGCGGTGCGGCGGTGGCGGTGGCGGTGGCGCTGTGTACAATCTCTATGGGGAATATAAAAAAATGTTCCCAATTCTACTTTCAATTTACAATAATTTCTCATCCCTGTGCTCTCATTTAATAGATTGTTTTATATTCTATAAGTTTCAGTTTCAACAAACGTGTCAACTATTATGTTACAATTGTAATCATGAATCAGTAGCATTGTCCTTGGTTCATTTCATATTCGCTACACAGTGAACTTACCCTAAATTATCCGTTTTACATACATAACTATAACAAAAAAGTATTCAACCGATGATAGCAAAATTATATATTTTTGGAAAGCTCTCATATAGGGGAATTAAAAAATGCCGTTTAAATCAGAATATGAAATGTATACGTTTGTGCTCATTCACTTCCCGATATAGTATATTTCAACAAGTTCTCTTGACAACCATTATGTTCTGATGGGTAATTGCATGAGGAACTAGTATGCACAGTATAATTATTATTGGGATAGGTATAAAAATATTATTGAGCTTTAATCAAATGATGAGAAAACTCGACTTTTTTTTAATCACAACATGTTATCATTAGGTCCTATATAAATTCCAATAGAATATTTAGATTTCTTGAGATTTCCGTTCAGAAAATATATACTTTTTATGGGGTAGAATGAGTTATTATTGCGATATGCTTATTCGAATTTCAGATGTGTAAAATGTAAAAATCTGGACATGAAACGGGAAGGGAGGCGAGTTCATAATACATGGCCGTATTGAGATATCAGTTGGCTCGCTCTCCGTACTGGTAAATTGTCAGCATAATATGTTTATTGCAAATTTGAATCAGATTGTACTTTACAGGAGAACATCCAAGTTGAGGTACTGTATCACCTTCATTCGAATAAACGATAATGTATACTACCAGACGGGTAAGTGACAGATATTTCTTTTTTGTCTTTTTGAGAATAGGCTCTGAGCACAGCGATCTTGATTAATACCCACCGCGTCACACACACCTGAAATATTTGTTTAATAAGCCAAACAACCCTCATATACTTACAAAAGTACAATACAAAAACGTCCTAATCTCAGACTTACCTTTTAGAAACACGGTGCTGCTGCGTTTGAGCTTTAGGCTTGATGTTGATGTGAGAGCGTACAGAACGCTCAAGTTATTGTCGGTATCATTGCATCACAACGATACTTATACTTGGATGTTGTTATGGTTTATTTAATGACCCGCACGTGAGTGATCATACATATGTATTAGTTCATAAGAGAGCGGATTCCCAAGAAAAATGCTCCCTGCAATAACGATACACATTGGAATTGTTTTAATAAATTGAAAGTAATGTGTTTGGGCCATTATGTCATGACATTTGCAATCATTTAGAGCAATAGTTTTTAAGTTCCAGCCTAATCTACATACAATTTACATATTATTGTGTATAAGATGGATTTTACATTTACACGCCATAGCGTTAAAAGTGACACGACATATCGACTTCTGGTAAAATGCTGGCTTTAGATCAAATGATACCAATTGGTATACAACGTTTAAAGCGTATATTGTAATTAGACGTTATTAAAAGTACTTGCATCATCCGTTGGTTGACGTGCTGATTACAATTCATTCAATTTATGTAGAAATTTAGGCGTTGTATAAAAGTAAAAATTCCCCAGCGTTGAGCAATTCGTCAAAAACAATGTCCTTAAAATGTCGGTGGAAACTTTATTGTGTTGCTAAAATGTTGCATAGATGTATTCAACTTCGGCAACTGTTGCATGAGCATTGAGGAAATTCACGCACATGTGATTTTTAAACCGGGGTTTCATGCTTGCCTATTTTTCGTGACATTCTCCGGTGGTTGTTAATGTGTTGTTATATTGTTTATTGTAAAACACCGTAGATTGGTAAACTTGTTTATTATATTATATGTAATATAACAATAATATACAACAAAGAGGTATTAAAATTACAAACAAATTACTAAACAAAAGCCCAACAACCCATGAACAATAAAACACTCAACAAATGGTTTAAATCACTCTTCTTTCTTTGATAAAATGTTATTAATAAATATACGCAGTGAATCTACTTTTATTTAAAAAAGAAAGAATCCACATTGTTGATAATTATAGGTGTATCCGGTTTATTATATTTTTATTTTTTATTTGTTTATTTATTACTGTTAGCAAGCACCCGAAATCAGTTACCACTGGCTTGAAAATAGAAAATAGGCCCAAAAACATAAACAAATGTGTAATTTGCAATTGCCATTCCTCGAACAGACCTTTCTTAATTTGTCTAAATCTATGGAATGTGATTCCCCCGCATATTGTATGGCTATATATAGCATCATTTGATATTCCTGATTACTTGATGTCATAAGGTCTAGGCCTACACACTAATGATAGTCATCCGCGCCATGAATACACTACACGTTGAAACCAGATTAATGACAAGAAAAATGGTATTAAAATTTTGAATGGTGCCTTGTTCACTGACGCCATTCAACGATCCATTATCTATCTTTACCATCGAAGGTACCTCAGGCCAACGTTTTAGGACCACTAAGGTATAACAGTTTTAAAAGAATCCAAATATTCACTAATCCTGATGTATTTCGGCAGACACTTCAAAATATATGATGTAAGTATTCATCGAGTAAATGATCAGTCTTTTCGAGCATGTCAAGAGCGGTACAAATATTGGTTTCGAAAGGCGTATCCGCTGTCCAGCAGAGCGAAAACTAGAGCTAAATTGTGATCATAGATCACGGATATAAGTCGTGGATCTATACCTTTGACCTGCTGATGACAGTATACTCTTTTCCGTATGGAACCTTATAACCAATGTTGACAATCATCGGTCATTTCCTCTCGGACAAGTAGCATTTTAAGGGCAAGGGGTAAAAATTCACATTGTTGATAATTATAGGTGTATCCGGTTTATTATATTTTTATTTTTTATTTGTTTATTTATTACTGTTAGCAAGCACCCGAAATCAGTTACCACTGGCTTGAAAATAGAAAATAGGCCCAAAAACATAAACAAATGTGTAATTTGCAATTGCCATTCCTCGAACAGACCTTTCTTAATTTGTCTAAATCTATGGAATGTGATTCCCCCGCATATTGTATGGCTATATATAGCATCATTTGATATTCCTGATTACTTGATGTCATAAGGTCTAGGCCTACACACTAATGATAGTCATCCGCGCCATGAATACACTACACGTTGAAACCAGATTAATGACAAGAAAAATGGTATTAAAATTTTGAATGGTGCCTTGTTCACTGACGCCATTCAACGATCCATTATCTATCTTTACCATCGAAGGTACCTCAGGCCAACGTTTTAGGACCACTAAGGTATAACAGTTTTAAAAGAATCCAAATATTCACTAATCCTGATGTATTTCGGCAGACACTTCAAAATATATGATGTAAGTATTCATCGAGTAAATGATCAGTCTTTTCGAGCATGTCAAGAGCGGTACAAATATTGGTTTCGAAAGGCGTATCCGCTGTCCAGCAGAGCGAAAACTAGAGCTAAATTGTGATCATAGATCACGGATATAAGTCGTGGATCTATACCTTTGACCTGCTGATGACAGTATACTCTTTTCCGTATGGAACCTTATAACCAATGTTGACAATCATCGGTCATTTCCTCTCGGACAAGTAGCATTTTAAGGGCAAGGGGTAAAAATTCACATTGTTGATAATTATAGGTGTATCCGGTTTATTATATTTTTATTTTTTATTTGTTTATTTATTACTGTTAGCAAGCACCCGAAATCAGTTACCACTGGCTTGAAAATAGAAAATAGGCCCAAAAACATAAACAAATGTGTAATTTGCAATTGCCATTCCTCGAACAGACCTTTCTTAATTTGTCTAAATCTATGGAATGTGATTCCCCCGCATATTGTATGGCTATATATAGCATCATTTGATATTCCTGATTACTTGATGTCATAAGGTCTAGGCCTACACACTAATGATAGTCATCCGCGCCATGAATACACTACACGTTGAAACCAGATTAATGACAAGAAAAATGGTATTAAAATTGTGAATGGTGCCTTGTTCACTGACGCCATTCAACGATCCATTATCTATCTTTACCATCGAAGGTACCTCAGGCCAACGTTCTAGGACCACTAAGGTATAACAGTTTTAAAAGAATCCAAATATTCACTAATCCTGATGTATTTCGGCAGACACTTCAAAATATATGATGTAAGTATGCATCGAGTAAATGATCAGTCTTTTCGAGCATGTCAAGAGCGGTACAAATATTGGTTTCGAAAGGCGTATCCGCTGTCCAGCAGAGCGAAAACTAGAGCTAAATTGTGATCATAGATCACGGATATAAGTCGTGGATCTATACCTTTGACCTGCTGATGACAGTATACTCTTTTCCGTATGGAACCTTATAACCAATGTTGATAATCATCGGTCATTTCCTCTCGGACAAGTAGCATTTTAAGGGCAAGGGGTACAAATTTACATGTTGACCCCTAGTGACCTTTTTTTGACCTTGACCTGTCACTACTTACAAGATGAAACAAGTCCGGTCAAAATCAGAGCGTGTCTTAAATGTTACCACTAGTGACCCCTAGTGACCCCATAACACTAAACCTCCTATTTATGTACATGGATACAATAAATCTTTTGATCAATTCTGACAATTATCGGTCATTTTCTCTCGGACAAGTAGCATTGTGAGTGAATGGAGTGAAAATGTACGTTTTGACCCTTAGTGACCCCTATACCCAAAAGTTATAGTTGACTTTTTTCTTGGCTTAATAATGCGCACAAGATGAAACAAATCCGTTCAATATCGGAGCATGTCTTACATTTTACCCAATGACCCCTAGTGACCTCATATCACATGTCACTTTTAATCGCTGTATTATATATATATATGAACATGTATCAAAGGAATCTGTTGACCGATTCTGACAATCATCGGTAAAATAGTATTTTGAGCGAGCACGCAACTAATTAGCTCCCCATAGGCTTTATACACAAATGTCGGCCTATTAAAACCGCTCTATTTCAAAACTTCACCGGTCAATGTGTGTGAAAATTTGCAATCTTATGCCATAAACGCTTATTTTAACATATCTGAATATCAAGGAAAGTTATCCGTCACATTTTTTCAGTAAATGTCGCTGAATTGGGAAGTATTAATTTCATCACCTAATTTTCAGTCCTCAGGCTGGGATGCACAAATGGCGGTAAATCGGCGGATAAAATTATAATCATGCTCAAATCATCCCGTTTCTTTTACAAACTTCACGTACATATGCTACACAACACATACATACAACATTTGAGAGGACAGTACCAGCTAATGTGTCGATTTCGCACACTTTTTGTGCTTGATAGGAACTATTGCTGTACTCAATTTTTGGCCGGAAGTGGATTTCTAGACTGAATTAGTTGTGTGCGCCCTTAAGTTAATTAAGTGAACATTTACATTTTAAATCCTAATGACCTTTTCTTGACCTTTGACCCAAAAGTCATGATTGGTTGTTTTTCTTGACTCATCAATGCGTACAAGATGATAGAAGTCCGGTTAAAATCAGAGCATGTCCTATATTTTACCTCTGTTTGGGGTCAATGACCCCTAGTGACCCATATGACACTTTTAATCGCTGAACAACCTATATGAACATGGATACAAGAAATCTGTTGACATATTCTGACAATCACACGTCATTTGCTCTTAGAAAAATAGCATTTTGAGTAAATGAAGTGAACATATACATTTTGACACATAATGACCTTTTTTAACCTTTGACCCAAAGTCATGATTGGCTTTTTTCTTGACTCATCAATGCGTACAAGAAGAAACAAGTCCTTTCAAATTCGGAGCATGTCTTACATTCTACTTGTGTTAGGTCAATGACTCCTAGTGACCCCATTATGACGTGTCACTTTTCTTCGCTGAACAACCTATATGAACATGGATGTAAGGAATCTTTTGACCAATTTTGACAATCATCGGTCATTTCCTCCCCCCAAAATAGCATTTTGACTGCGAAAAGTAAAAAAAAAATCATTTTTGACCCCAAGTGATCCCAAATATTTTTTGGTTTTGAAAACCAAACTTTTATATATATATGCGTACGGTCAAAGGAATGTATTGACCAATTCTGACGATCCTATGTCATTTTGCTGAATTGCAAATGCGGTTTTAGTGAAAATCACGTTTTGACCCCTTGTGACCCCTGTCTGACCTTTGACCCAATATGCTTTACAACCTGAGTAGTGGTGCACATAAGGGTACTCATGACTTAATATGGTCAAAATTGACTCATGGTTACGGAGCTATAGATCTAATGACAGAAGAATGAAGAACTAGATATTTTAGTCGTGGTTGTTGACATTTGACCTGCTGAATTCAGGCGCGGATCCAGGGGGCGGAGGGGGCGCGCGGATCCAGGGGGCGGAGGGGGCGCGCGGATCCAGGGGGCGGAGGGGGCGCGCGGATCCAGGGGGCGGAGGGGGCGCGCGCCCCCGGTAAATCAACAACCAAAAAAAGGGGGGAAAGAGAGGGGGAGAGGAAAGGGGAAGGGGGAGAGAAAGGGAGAAAGAGCCTTTAATTGAGTGACTGATTGGTGAATAAAATAACGTTGTATGTCGTGATATATATGTATGTAGGCCTATAATACCCCACTTTTTTGCAATAAAAAGAGGAAGGGGAAAAAATGAGAAGAAACGGAGGAAAGGGATTGCTTTTCAATCCTGGATAAAACATCAAAGCCGTGGTCAAGAAGTTGGATAACATACAGGGATCGGAACCGTTAAAAAACTCCATGTCAAGAATTGTATAAATGATAATTGGCATGCGCAGTTTATTGGAATACCTTCAGAAGGAACCATTCCAGCTTATGAAAGTTGTTTTTGTGACGACGGATTATGTTTTTGGCAGATATTCATCTTTATTTAAGGCACATCTATTTTTTTTTTAAATACAATCTGGCTGAAATACCATGGAGAACCAGCAAAATTACAAAGTGTACACGCACACAAAGTGTACACGTAGTTTATTGACCTATTTGCTCCATTGACCTAACAAACCACGTTATCAATAGAATGATTCAAAGCAGTCGAGTTTCTCACTAGAGTTCTTGCTAGAGATCGGTTTTCAAGTTTAATATAATGGAATTTAATTAAATATTCAAATGCAAGAATTGAAAGTATACGATTTTGAAATCTTCTATCATAGCTAACCTTCTTGAAGTATTAAACATGAATTGATTAATGCACTACAGTCTCCCCCTGCGCCAATGCCAACCAGAACGTCCACAATAAAATGTAAGTGGAAATTGGATAAGGTACGTAATAGTTTTACACATTTAAATTCATCGTATTTACGACATTTAAAAGTTTTACCAGCCTTTTTTCTTCTCTTTTCTCTTTTTATTTGGCTCACAACATATTCACAATTCGCAAAAAAGTTACAATAACACTTAAACATGCAGGACACCACCAGGGTAACATGAATACAGCACATCATTACCTTTTTATAAAGGTCCCGTATACATCCATGTTAAAAATCTTGCTCCCAAGATGCTGGAATAACATCAACAATGCCTCTCCCCAATGCATGCACGCTTGTACTACTTATTAGCTACCCATACATCAAAAGGGATAATGTATTCATAATACACCTGATAAAATGCATAAAAATATGATAAAAAGGCTTTTGATTGATACACATATTTTGGTTATTCCATACACATTGTTGAAGATGACCAATATTGGCAGGCATATTAAAATCAAAATAGGACTTCGGTTTAGCTTTATAAAAGATCGGAATATTATTCCATCTATGAATCGGTGTTGGATTTTACAATGGAATATTAATTCTCCATCATAAGGAGAGACATATCGTTTAGAATTGTTTTCCATGCAGCTTAAGTGCTACGACATTTACAATAGGGCCAAATCCAAAACCTCCGTTTTGCGAGGGACGGAATTTAAGAAACATTTGTAGTTTTCCTAAATTTCCTGTTGGTAGATTTGACACCTTAAGTGGGTTTTTGGAATGATCTACCTATGTGCTTTTATGACAGGCAAAAACAGAATGCTACTGTTGAGTGTTTTGCTATGCAATTTAAACCATTCCGTCCCTTTTTTGACAATTCCGTCCCTCGCGTTTTGAAATTGCGTTGCCATAGCAATATGCTTCATTGTGGCTTTATTTTTCCCATTGGTATTGAAGTATATTGGTTGCTTTGTTATGCAGTATACTCAAAGTGAACAGTTACATAGCTGGAAAGGCAGGATAATGGAAAATTATGTTTCCGTCCCTCGCGCAATAAAATGTGTTGCTATGGCAACACGCGTGATCGTTGCTATGCTTTTTTCTTCTTTTTTTTGCGGAGTACACTGGGTTGTTATTCATGTGATATGATTTTGGTGTCTAGATTTCTGACTGAAAAGACAGGATAATCGAAAACATCAATCCGTCCCTCGCAATGATGACATATTTTGGATATGGCCCAATAACATTCGTTTTATCGACTTGTTTTTGTGAAATCCTGCCAATTTAATATCACCCAGGTGTTGTGTAAAATTTAAAATGTATTGGTTTTTTTACATATTTAAATTCATCGTGTTAACGACATTTACAATATAATACGTTT
This sequence comes from Ophiura sarsii, assembly GCA_035610835.1. Lineage (NCBI taxonomy): Eukaryota > Metazoa > Echinodermata > Ophiuroidea > Amphilepidida > Ophiuridae > Ophiura > Ophiura sarsii. The sequence goes on from CM069447.1 coordinate 68,879,423, forward strand.
TACCTACTTGTTTTTGTGAAATCCTGCCCATTTAATATCACCCAGGTGTTTTGGTAGAATTTAGAAGGTAATGGATTTTTACATATTTAAATGCATCGTATTTAAGGCAATCGTTTTTATAAGTTGTTGTTGAGAAATTCTATCCATTTAATAGCACCCAAGTGTTGTGAAGATTTAGACGATTGATCAAAAAGCTAATATTTACAATAGCTTTCATGCCAGTGATTATTGTAGAACATTTTTGTTAACCATAATGTATACTCAAGATCAAAAAGCTAATATTTACAATACCTTTCATGCCAGTGATTATTGTAGAACATTTTTGTTAACCCTAATGTTGACTTATACTCAATTATGTTATATTTAATACTTCAAGTAAAAGCCAACATTCCTTTTCCTTAAGTACCATACTACGCACGCAGTATGGATGCGTGTGGATGCAGCTTGACTTTAGGAGTGCGCCGGTAATCACCGTCAATCGCGGACATACACACCATCCAACCGTGTACACACCTGCAACCGTGGACGGACCTCGGTTTCCTGATATGTGCAAAATGCTGCAAACAGTGTAAAAACGCTATCCAAATTTGGTCCTCGCTTGTAATACACCATTATACTTCGGTTGAATAGTATCACTGTGTGGTTGGCGGTATGATATAAAAAAAAACCCAAAATAATCGTCATTTTGTTTGTTGGGAACAAAATTTTAAACATGGCTTTATACGTCGTCGTCGTTCTATGGATCATGGCTGATTCTTTGTGACCCTATTGATGATGGAGCGCCACCGTTGTCTAGTTTGTGACATGCGATGCGCAGAGATAAGAGATAGACCAGTTGCTTCTTTATTGCCATCAGTCCAACGAAGCTTTGGTCTTCCACGTTTACGTCTTCCTTCGATAGCTCCTTGTATTAGTATTATCACCTTTTCTAGATTGTCACCCTCTCGTCTAGCAATATGTCCAAAGTATTGTAGCTTGTTGCGCATGATCTTTGTATGTACAGTATACAAATTCATTTGTCTTATGCTCTTTCCATGATTGATATTCCTAGCATCTTGCGCCAACACCACATTTCAAAAGCTGATATTTTCTTTGAATCTGCTATTCCGACTGACCATGTTTCAGCTCCATATGTTGCGACCGGAAAGATTAGTGCCTTCATAATACGTATTTTTGTGGCCTTCGTGACTCTTCTATCTTTCAAAATGGTTGATAGGGCATTTGCTGATGTTTTAGCCATTGCCAGGCGTCTTTTAATTTCTCCGGAGCTTCCACCATCTTTAAGAATTAGTGATCCAAGAAAATTGAAGTTATCTACACAATCTACTGTGTCATTATCGACCTTCACTAAGTTGGTTGCTGTTTCCTCCGCAAATCATGACTTTAGTCTAACGTTTAGGAAGAGTCCAAACTTTTCACTGGCTGCTTTCACTTTGTGTATTAGAACTTGAAGTTCAGCTCCAGTTCTAGCTATCAGGGTGGTATCGTCAGCATATCGGAGATTGGTTATGGCGCGACCTCCTACTGAAACTTGGCCTTCCACTCCATCAAAAGCTTGCCTCATGATGTACTCTGCATAAATGTTGAATAGGTAAGGTGACAGGATACATCCTTGACGAACGCCTTGTCCAATAGAGAACCACTCACAATTGCCATTATCTGTTCTTACTGTAGCCTCTTGATCTTTGTAGAGGGATTTAATCAGCTCGATGATGTGAAGAGAGAAACCCATTTCTTGCATTACCAACCATAGCTTCAAATGTATAACGCAGTCAAATGCCTTAGAGTAATCAATGAAGCATAGATATAGGGGGTGTTGAAATTCCAAGCTTATTTCCATCAGGTTTCTCAGGTTACCTATTTGGTTTCTTGTACCTCGTCCTTTCCTGAAACCTGCCTGTTCAGGTGGTAACTCATTCTCCAGGTGTTGTTGGATCCTTTCTGCAATGATATGTAGTAGAACCTTACTGCTATGTGAAATTAAGGCTATGGTGCGGTTGTTAGCACACTCTCTGGTGTCCCCTTTCTTTGGGAGAGGGAGGAAGACTGCTTTCTTCCAGTCCGTAGGCCATTTAGTTGACCTCCAGATCTTGGTGCATAGTCTGTGGATCACTTCAATGCCTTCTTTATCACTTTCCTTTAGGAGTTCTGCGGGAATATTATCATCTCAAGGAGATTTACCAATCTTTAATTTCTTCATAGCTTGTTCCACTTCACTCTTCAGAATATCTGGCTCAGACATGTTATTGTTGCGAGTGTTATCGTCAACTTGAATCCCATCTTGTGATGCATATAACTTTTGGCAGTACTGTTTCCATCTGGCTTTGATTTCGGAATCTTCAGTAAGAATTTTACCATCTGCATCCTTCAAGACATTAAGTCTGGGAACTGGTTTCTTTGTCAGGAGTTTGATGTTCTTGTACACGTCCTTGGTGCTGTTGGCTGTACTGTCTTTTTCAACTTGAGAACAAATTTGGGTGATGAAAGTTGTTTTGTCGTTTCTAAGTTGTATTTGGACTTTCCTGTTCAGTTCCCGGTATTCTTTCCGGTTGTTCTTATTTTCCAGACCTTTCGTTTTAATCTTTCGACGTTGATCTGCCAGATTGAAGACTTGCTCTGTGATCCAGGGTTTCCTCTTATGCCTGCACTTGGGAATTGATTTTTGTGCTGTTTCTGTCACTGCCTTTTTAATCTCCTGCCATAGCTCTTCAGGTGAGGACTCCTCTGGGTCATTTTCAAACAGAGTCTGGAATTGTTTTTTTATTTCCACTCTGTATTTTTCACTGATTAGAGTCATATCAAGTCTGGCTGGCTTACATTGGCGATTAATTCTTCTTAGCTTCAACCTCATGCATGATACTAGAAGTTGGTGGTCAGATCCGCAATCCGCCCCTGGATAGGTCTTTGCGTACATAAAGCTAGATTTCCATCGTTTCTTCACAAGAATGTAATCAATCTGATTTCTGATCTTCTGATTTGGTGACGACCAGGTATAAAGACTCCTTGGGTGTTGCTTGAATAGGGTATTCATGATCACAAATCCATTTTCGTCACAGAATTCAATGAGACGTTCTCCTCTTTCGTTTTGCTCACCTAGACCTTTATACGGGACCTTTGTAAAAAAAAGTATCATCTTGATGCATGAGAATAATGATTCTAATAATGACAATATGACATTCAAATTCATCTATCGTATTCTAGTCCTATGACTTCCTAGGATAAATACAAAAACTAGCTTAATGTTTTGACGATGAATGGAGTAGTATATACCTTATGCCGTGCATGGCATGTTATGACGTTAGGACGAGGATTCTTGTATTTGAATTGCTTAATGACTAATAGTAGAATATTTAGGATGAAAACTGTCGATAATGTGAAATGTAGTGTATGCAGTACCTTCCCCGAGACTTAAAGGTATATTTTGGGGGATTGAACTCATACCATTTACGAATTCAAGAAATGGTTTGATATCAATTATAAGTATTAATATTGTTCTTGTCTACAAGAAATACTGGTTGGAATTAAAACAGGAGGAGACTGAGTGTAGTGCACTCATCAAATTATGCTTAATACTTGTCAAGACATTTATCCATGACAGCGTGTTGCCATCTGCAGGTTAGGTGAGCACATGGGCTGACATTATCATAGGTTCATGTATACACTGCCGCGCAAAAGTATTCCCCCCTGGATTCTTGTTATCACTGTGTTGTCAACAAAGTATTAAACCATCACACCAAATAACCATTTCATTGTGTTCATTGTACATTTTATACCAATAAATATAAATGCATGTTTCCTATTCAGATTCATGATTTAAAAGCATTGCAATTTACGTTTTTATCGAGCAAGTCAAAATTCCAATGTAAAATCGCCGTAGTAAATCACCTCATGAATATCAATTGGCTCATTATCGGCAGTGTAACGCTATGGGAATTTTCAACTGATATTAACTGGTGTTGGAAAACTCCATGTTCAGAAAATGTATAAATGATAATTTTCATGCGCAGTTTATTGGAATACCTTCAGAAGGAACCATTCGTCGACGTCGTAATATGTTTTTGGCAGAAATTCATCTTTTTTAAACCAAATCATATCGGGCCGTAATAACGGAAATTCGGCAAGTTAAAAAATACCGGGGATCCATTGACTGTAAAAAGTTACTATTAGAGGATGGACACGATAAGTATCCTATTCATCTGATTTGCATAGGATAGTCTAGCTCCCTATTGTTTGGGATTGAGAAGAGACGGTGGCATAGTAGAAAAAGGATGTATTATGTCTTGGTATGTTACTGCGTGCACACTTCGTAATATTGCTGGTTCCCCATGGTATTTCAGCCCGATTGTATTGAAAATAATTGTAGATGTGCCTTAAATAAAGATAAATATCTGCCAAAAACATAATCCGTCGTCACAAAAACAACTTTTTTAGTTGGGAATGGTTCCTTCTGAAGGTATTCCAATAAACTGCGCATGCCAATTATCATGTATACATTTATGCACATGGCGTTTTCCAACACCAGGTGATCTCAGTTAAAAATTCCAATAGCGTCACACTAACGATAATGAGCTAATCGATATTCATGAGGTCATTTACTACGGCAATTTTACATTGAAATTCTGACTTGCTCGATAAAATCATTAATTGTAATGCTTCTAAATCATGAATCTTAATAGGAAACATGAATTTATTGGTATAACAAGTACAATGAACACAATGAAATGGTAATCGGGTCTGATGGCTTCAATAATACTTTGTTGACAACACAGTGATAACTTGCAAGCTTCCAGGGGACATACTTTTGCGCGGCAGTGTACCTAATACATTTGTCCAAGCGTCAGTAGTTACTGATTTTTGCTTCTTTCTATTTAGATAACTCTCAATTTCAGGATACACAGTATTTATGGAACTTAACTTTATGACCAAATAAATGATTAAAACAATGAATCTGTTTTAATTGGTTTTATAGTGACAAATCCTTTACATTGTATCGTTGAGTACTAATTTCTTTGGGAAAGGGTATATTTTGAAATCTGACAATTTGTTTGATTCCCTCTTTGTCTTTATAGTATTAAAATTAACCCTTCCCGCATGGTGGTCGAGGAAAGAAAAAAATCATTCCTTAAGGGGGGTGGGGGTGTGTGGACCCTCAGCATAGCCTCCGTTAAACTGCTGTAACTCCTTCATTATTCATTTAATCTATAATCTATATAAAAGTATTCATTTTCTTGAAGAAAAGGGTTCAATGAATACAACAAAGAACATGAAATTGACCACTAAAAAATAAAAATAACGTTTTTCGACCCATTTTAGGTTTTGCAAAGATAACCTAAAACAAATGTGATTTTTATGACTTTGGACGTTAACAAAATCAAATTTTGGCACTTTTTGGTCAATAATTCAAAAAATAAATCTCATATTAAAAAAATTACAGGCAGCTTGACCATCATACAGATTGCGAATTAGGTGGACGAGGTGGTAAGGGATTCCCATTTCTTGCAGTGCTGTCCACAATGCCGAATACCTCACACAATCAAAGGCCTTAGCGTAGTCTATGAAGCACATGAAGACCTCCCTCTGGTATTCAAAACATTTTTCCATTATGTGACGTACATTGGCTATCTGATCTCTTGTGCCGCGGCCTTTCCGGAAACCGGCTTGCTCAGCAGGAAGTTCACGTTCAAGATGAGGTCTAAGACGTTCGTTGATGATGTGCAGCAGGATTTTGCTTGCATGTGATATCAGAGCGATGGTACGATGATTTTTACATTTGCTAGCATCCCCTTTCTTTGGAAGTGTTAGGAACACTGATCTCTTCCAATCCTCTGGCCATACTCTTGACTTCCACACAGTATTTGCACAGCTTTTGCATAATAACTGCTACAGAATCATCAGCTTGCTTCAGGAGCTCACTTGGAATATCATCTAGACCAAGTGCCTTTTGACTTTTTAACTTCTTGATGGCTTCCTCGACCTCTGATAGAAGAATATCAGGCTCATCTTCACCTAGTGGAGGCGGGGGAGACTCCTGTGAGCCATTTGTCTCTTCTTGGGACGCATACAGATGTTCACAGTAGCTTTTCCAACGATCCTTGATTTCTTCACTCTCAGTTAAGACCTTTCCTTGCTCGTCCTTGATGATAGCCAATCTAGTTGTCGTTTTTGAGGTGATGTTTTTATGCATCTAAAGAGCTCTCTGCTGTTTTTGTGAAAACTGTGATCCTCAAGTTCTTGGCATTGTTGTTGGATATGCTTATTTTGATCTCTCCTAGAATTCAATTGAACCTCACTTGAAAGTCTTCTGTATAGGTTACTGCCTTGCAGACCAGCTTCCTTCAATTGGCTTCTTTCATCTGCTAAGTTGAAGGTTTCATGTGACAGCCATGATGTGGTCTTTCTCTTATGTTTCTTAGGAACATGTTTTTTGGCTGCGCTGAGAATAGAGTTAGATATTGCGATATGCTAATTCGAATCTCAGATGGTGTAAAATGTAAAAATCTGGACATGCAACGGGAAGGGTGGCGAGTTCATAACACATGGCCGTATTGAGACTTCACGTCTTTACGCTGACTCAGCGTACTGGTAACTTGTCAGCATAATATGTTTATTGACAATTTTAATCAGATCGTACTTTACAGGAGAACATCCAAGTTGAGGTACTGTACAGGGTGAGCCAAAAAGAAGTTTTCCCGGATTGGTGATGTTTTAAAAAACAAACAAATGACACTCGAGAGTTTAGTAAAGCATATATTTAACAAGCATTCTCTCCTGCTTATTAGTAAAAAAAGAATGACACAAATTGATCATTGCTAAGATGAGTTATGCCTCTTTTAATTTTTATTTCTTCTTTTGAAGAAACAAAATTTGGATTGTGAAATTTTGAAAAATTATCGGCCTGTTGCCAACCTTAAGTTTCTTGCAAAAACCATTGAGCGTGCTTGTGCATCTCAAATCCACGACTACTTATCATTGAACCAACTTTGTGGTAAAACGCAATATGCATATAGATCTTGTCATAGTATAGAAACTGCTCTTTTACGTGTATATAATGATTTATTGTTAGCCGTTGATCAAGGCAATGAAGCTGTCTTAATACTTTTAGATTATTCCGCAGCTTTCGATACTATTAGTCACACTGTTTTTCTAGATCGATTATTTCATAGATATGGTGTTAACGGTACTACCTTGAATTGGTTTAAAACTTATTTTATAAATCGTACACAATCTGTTATCATAAATGACTCTCTATCTAAACCTCATGTACCACTTGAAGGCGTTCCTCAGGGATCGGTCATCGGCCCTTTATCTTTTACTTTGTATACCGCGCCACTTGAAGATCTTATTGAAGCTCATGGTTGCGGGAAAATGATATATGCCGATGATACGCAAGTTTATGTTATTTTGAAAAACTCTGACCATTCAATGATCACCAAACTTGAAAGATGTATTAATGATATCAAGGCCTGGTCTAATGCTAATGATTTAAAACTAAATGAGGACAAAACTGAAGTTATTCATATTACTTCTCGTTTCAGAAACTCTTCTCATTTAGCACCTGTTGAAATTGCCAATGTTCCCATACACCCTGTAAAAAGTGCACGTAACCTCGGAGTAATTTTCGAGAGCGATCTTAAAATGAATGCCTATGTAAATAATATTTGTCGTTCAGCTTCGTTTGCTTTATACAAGATAGGTCGTATTCGGAATTTTCTCAATCAAAAATCTACGGAAATACTTATTCATGCTTTTATCACGAGTCGCCTTGATCAATGTAACAGCCTCCTTTATGGTCTTCCGAACTCACACATTGCAAAATTACAGAGAATACAAAACTCTGCTGCGAGGCTTGTTACACGCACTCGTTATTATGATCACCTTGGTATTCATCACATTACACCAGTACTTCAGAAGCTTCATTGGTTGCCGATATCATACCGTATTATGTACAAAATCATTGTTTTAACATACAAATGCATCCATAATTTGGCACCGGTTTATCTTCAAGAACTCATACATGAATACGAACCATCTCGAAATTTACGATCGGCTTCAAAACAACAACTTATCAGTGCCTCTGTGTCAACTTTAACCTATGGTCATCGTTCATTTCGTTATGCTTCAGCTGAACTTTGGAATCAACTTCCGCTTCACATCAAGAACTGTAAAACTCTTAGCCATTTCAAATCGTCTCTTAAGACACACTTATTCACAATTGCTTTTGATGATTGATTACCCTGTTTACAATGTTTTTTGCATGTTCATCCACATATTGTATTATTCTTTATATTGTAATGTAATTTCAGTGTTGTTATGTTATCTGTTAAGCGCTTTGAGACTTCGGTGGGAGGCGCTTTAGAAGCACCGTTTTATTATTATTATTATTATTATTTAATAAAGGTACTCATTTTGCAAGCTGTCCACGGAATACAAAACAAATTTAAAGTAAGCATTTTAGCTGACGGATCTCCTGGCGCTCAGAGATGCATCAATCATAACCCTAGATTTTTGACCGGGATCACAATTTTCGAGGAAAAAACACCAACTAAATCTCCGGGAACCTGCCGGGATTCGATCCGGGGACCCTCCGTTCTCAAGCCCCACCTTCCAACCACTAAGCCACGGCCCACAGCTACACATTCGCGCAGTGTATTGCGCTCATTATATAGGCTCGGTTGTCTACGTCATCGAAAACCGACGGCGCATGCGTTTGGAGAGGGAATTTGGATTAGCATTTTTTAGCACGCAGGGGGGTTAGGGTTAATGGTCATCAAGTCGAAGAAAGGGCAGGGCAATAATTGTAGGTAAGTACACAGCTAAAATGCTTACTTTATATTTGTTTTGTCAAGTATTCCGTGGACAGCTTGCAAAATGAGTACGGCGGCGCGTTGTAGTTTAAATGTTACATTTTTCATCTTTCATTAGTGTCTCTCGTTTTTAGTGTGTTTATGAACCAAGCCAAAGTTTATTAAAAGTAAATGTAAATATTCATAGCAAGGAGAGCTTTCCTAGGCCATTCAAACATGCTAAAACCCAACAGCTTCAGCCCCGCAAGGGCGTCGCCCCTGGACCCTACGCCGTAGTGATGAAGACTTACAGCACCCCCAAAGCTTCCAAGGGTACTGCGTTTCAATGGAAGCTACTTTGGTGGTGTTTACCTTAACTGGTTCGACCGACACATATTGTGGGGTACCGTATAGTGAAAACTGACGTAGGCCTCCCCATAACTCCGTGTCACCTGGCTATAACCTGTCACATATCACATGCCACACATGCGTTTCCCGAATCGCTTCCAGTCAAGGCAAGATGAATAGAAACATTTACAGTCCATTATGCAATAAAATAAGTCATGTTAATACACATGTTCAATGAAACTTAAAAACGAAATGCTACTTCTCTCAATCATAAGATGGGGGGATATTAGCATCTATAATACACGATTATGTTTCCGATAGGTTACAAAGTTGATGGCCAGCAATTTGTCAGAATCTGAAGAGGGCAGTACTTTTTAATTTTGATTTGTGAAGAAGTTCTTTTGATCTCCGGCACTAAAAATATATGATTTTTGGTGTGCCTAAATCTACAAATCGTCTCCGTAAAATTCAGTATCATCTGTCATTTGTCACGGGCGCTGCCAGTGAAAAGGAAATTACCTCGTTTTGGTTTGCTCAATTATACTTTGTAGTTTCGCCAACGCATTCTAAAATCAAACTCTGAATTCAATAATTGAATGCTACAATTAGCTCTGAACCTTGAAACAATACTGTATAGGCATATATTCTTTCCCATTTTAAGTATAATGTTATGCGCATAACATTACACATTATATGCATGCATCTGATGACCGTATGCACAAGAATGATATGTAAAACCCTTACAGCCATGAACCCCATTTGAAAACTATGCTGGCAGCACGTGTCGCCCCAATGCAGGGTGCTGACGGCAGTTAATAAATACGCACGGTCATCCATGCTGGAGGTCCCGAGATCAGGTCCTGTCGTCGGCAAGTCCAGTTTTCCCGCTAAATTTCGCCCATTTCCACCCCGGATATTTTTTTCAAAATGTCCGTCCCAAAAATGTTAGGGCTAATTATTATACACTGTTTTTCTAGCAAAGAGTGCAAATAACTGTCCTGCTAACAGGACAGTTTATTTTCATTATGCTAAAACCATGATTTTGAAGTAATTAGGAATCGTATCACCCTGTAACTCAGATTGCAGAGTTATGATCAGAAATGTAAATCTGCAAGAAAATCAGCTTTCAAAAATAATTCAAGGAGGCGTCCTCGGTAAAGATCGCGTAATATGCCTTTAACATTATGCATAAGCAACATGATGCTAAACTGAAGAACGTCGTCTGCAAAGACTGGAATAATTTACAAATTCTATAAGACTGAATATTCTGTATCAACATAGGCGTAGCCAGGATTATTTTATCCAAGTTTAGAGGGCATCCTCGGAAAAGATCGCGTAATATGCCTTTAACATTATGCATAGGCAACATGATGCTAAACTGAAGAACGTCGTCTGCAAGGACTGGAATCATTTACCGGTGTAGAATCTCAAGATTTTGTTTTAAAATATGACAAATTCTATAAGACTGAATATTCTGTTTCAATTGATTGATCAAAAGTGAACTGGAAATGTTTAAATTGTTTGTAACACTGTTGTCCTAGTTTGCTATCTACTGACGATAGTATTGAATTATTGGATGAAGAATGCTCAACAGACAAATAGTAAGTTTCAACATTTGTACCTTGTTTATTTATATACATCGTGATTACAGCTAGAATTATAATTTTATATGGAAGTTTTATCTTATTAAATTGATTGAAAATAATGAATGTTTGATTACTCTTGTCTCTCTTTGCTACTGAGTTAGGGGTGGGGAGCAGAAAATCTTCATATTTAGAAGTTATAGGCTTCTTTAATACAAGCTTCATGAATAGATTGAATTGAATCTATTGCATTTTTGTTTGTTAACTTTATTCAATATCGTTATGAAATAAGGGCTCAGATTTTCCGCTCAATTTAAAATGGCTGCCACTATACAGGGGTCAAAAATAAAAATGAATGTTTAATTTAACTAAAAAGCATCATGTTGTCCATGTTTAACAGAACATCGGATATAGCCAAAGTCTTCTTAACGATATATTCTTGTCTATCCATGTTTTCTCCTGGTGCCACACTAGGCCTCTGGACAACAAACCCTCCGAGTGATTATCCTGAAAGATAGAAAAGAAGATGGAATTGTGGTTATTGGATGAATAGCATAATGTCAACCGAAATGTATAATAAAAATATAACTTTAACGATGGTATGTATGTCTTAGACCACAATTAACTCATATCCTGTATTTGTGCTCTGCATAAACATAGTTCAAAATCCAAAATGGCCCCCAACATGACTTATTTGCAACGAACCAAGGAATCTGTTGACAAGTGTTGACGGTCATCAGTCATGACGTACTTTAAGTGAAAAGAGAAAGAAAAAACCCATTTAGGCCCCTAGTAACCCAAAATATGTTTTATTTAGAAAAAACGAACTATTATATATGTGCACTACTGTCATAAGGAATATGTGGACCGATTCTGACGATTCTAGGTCATTTCACTAAATTGCAAAGCCACATGCATAACACTAAATATTGTTTCAAGTTATTTAAAATTGAATTAAAGTACTCTAGTTTGGAATCCATCCGCGAGGCTACGGTCTCTTTCGACACCTAAATGTAATTGCAAAGTAGCCGGGTAACCCAAATATATTGTTGAAGGGACTTTTAATGAACTAAAAACACCAATATCATCATTTATTAAGATTCATTGAGATTTTGATTTCAAGATTTTATTTACTGATTTTATTTCCCTGTTTAGAAATGCAAAAGTCACCAGATAGTGGGTAGTCGAAATAGTAAAGGACTTAATCGATCGAGTTCACAATAAAACTGTCTCTTTTTTAATATGTTTTCTTATGCTCTATTTGTATTACATGGGCTTTGGATTTCAACTTTTACAATGAAGCACTGCGTATTTTTGCCTCTTCGAAAAAATCGATGTCTCGTATTGTGAATATCGAGAATTGTATTTTGCACTTTATAAAACTATACTACATTCACAAAACAGTGCCCCCCCCCCCCCCCCCCCCGGGACGCTTACTCCATAAATCAAAGACACTGTTCCTCCAACCAGCTCCACATATCTGCAAGGAATTCCCGGTGCATTCCATATCGCATTCATCACCCGGAGCTTCGCCGTGTTTGTCATACAACACTTCGTCGTCACCACACCAACACGCGTTTGAATTTTGCATTGCTACGTAGCGTTTGCCATTATCTCGACAATGATTGAAACAATAGTCGTGTGTCATAGAAGAACTATCAATACGGTCATCAGGGACAGCTCTATCTGTATCTGTGTCGATATAACATCCGAGGTACTGAGGCGGGTATCCTACAATAATGAAGAAAATTGAATATGGATTGTATTATGTCGTTTTATTTCGTGCTATAGGTTCTTCCTTAACACAATATTGTACGTAGAACAGGCAATATTTTCATTGTGGACAAAATAAAGTCTATTTCTTTTTCGCCTATCACATTTTGATGACTAGTGACTGTAATAAACGTGAATTTTTTTTTATTTTAAAATTGACACCGGGCTGGGCGTGTTGTTAATCTTTATGCTGCGATGGGTTACGGTTCGAAGTTAGGTACGTGTATGGGATTGGCGGGTGGTGTCGGCGGGGATGGTGGTTGTTTTCGGATCGAAATAGGTGTGATGTAACATGAAATTCAATTACATTCCAGTCAATTTGACGTTGATCAAAGTAGGATTAAATGGAGGATTACAATTATATGTATTTGTTTTTCTTCTTTTTTTCTTCCCTTTTTTAAAGAAAATAATCCTATATTCCCTGCCCAAAAAGTTAATTTAAAAAGAAGAAAAAAAGTGTTTGATTAATGGTTATATTTTCGAGATATCGACGATTATGTAAATGTTCCTCCATAGAGCTCTGTATCAAAGCACATCTTCTCACCCACTGTCTTTTATAGCAAGATCCTGCGACATTGGCGCTTCTCGGAGACGTGCCATACATAAATGATTGCTTTAAAAGATTTAAAGTTTAACATTGTATATTAATTTATCGAAATGGCAAAAATGAGGGTTTAAATTTCGCTAGTAGGAATAAAATTCGGCGTAAAATGTTATTTTGAAAATAACAGCAAATATAATTGTAAACGTTTTAAGGTTTAATTAAAGTTCTTCATCTTTCCGCCCCCCTCTACCAGCCCACCCGCGCGCCCAACCGCCCGCCACTGTTTATATATCCCTAGACATTAGTTACAAATACAAGTTCTGCATAATACTTCCGCAACCCCTCCGATCGCCACCCATAGCCATAGACTCACATTGCAAGTACATCGCAGGTTTAAAGCCGCCGCGTAGAGTTGACAGAAATAATGTTTTCAAAAGATTTTGAATTCAAGTTAGGGTAACTTACGATTAGGCCATAAATCAAAGACACTGTTCCTCCAACCAGCTCCACATATCTGCGAGGAATCCCCGGTGCATTCCATATCGCATTCATCACCCGGAGCTTCACCGTGTTTGTCATACAACACTTCATCGTCACCACACCAACACGCGTTTGAATTTTGCATTGCTACGTAGCGTTTGCCATTATCTCGACAATAGTTGAAACAATAGTCGTGTGTCATAGAAGAACTATCAATACGGTCATCAGGGACAGCTCTGTCTGTATCTGTGTCGATATAACATCCAAGGTACTGAGGCGGGTATCCTACAATAATGAAGAAAATTGAATATGGATTGTATTATGTCGTGCTATTTCGTTCTATAAGTTCATCCTCAACACAATATTGTACGTAGAACAGGCAATATTTTCATTGTGGACAAAATAAAGTCCATCACATTTTGATGACTATTGATTGTACAAAACGGGAAAAATTCAGAACCAATAATTGAAATCGTGCTGGGCGTGTTGTTAATCTTTGTGCTGCGATGGGTTACGGTTCGAAGTTAGGTACGTGTATGGGATTGGCGGGGTGGTGTCAGCGGGGATGGTTGTTGTTTTCGGATTGAGATGGGTGTGATGTAACATGAAATTCAATTATATTCCAGTCAATTTGACATTAATCAAAGTAGGATTAAATGGAGGATTATCATTATATATATTTATTTTTTCTTATTTTTTTAAAGAAAATAATCCTATATTCCCTGTCCAAAAAGTTAATTTGAAGACAGAAAAATGTTTGATTAATGATTTTATTTTCGAGATATCGACGATTATGTAAATGTTCCTCCATAGAGCTCTGTATCAAAGCACATCTTCTCACCCACTGTCTTTTATAGCAAGACCCTGCGACATTGGCGCTTCTCGGAGACGTGCCATAGACATAAATGATTGCTTTAAACGATTTAAAGTTTATCATTGTATATTAATCTACCGAAATGGCAAAAAAATGAGGGTTTAAATTTCGCTAGTAGGAACAAAATTAGGCGTAAAATGTTATTTTAAAAATAACACCATATATAATTGTAAACGATTTAAGGTTTAAAGTTCTTCATCTTTCCGTCCCCTCCACCTGTCCAGCCGCCCGCCCAACCGCCCGCCACTGCTTATATATCCCTAGAATTTAGTTGCAAATACAAGTTCTGCATACTTCCGCGCCCCCTCCGGTCGCCGCCGATAGCCATAGACTCACATTGCAAATATAATACATCGCAGATTAAAGCCCCCCCCCCCCCCCCCCCTCTATTCGCCGCCGTCGCGTAGAGTTGACAGAAATAATGTTTTCAAAAGATTTTGAATTCAAGTTAGGGTAACTTACGCCATAAATCAAAGACACTGTTCCTCCAACCGGCTCCACATATCTGCGAGGAATCCCCGGTGCATTGCATATAGCATTCATTACCCGGAACTTCGCCGTGTTTGTCATACAACACTTCATCCTCACCACACCAACACGCGTTTGAATTTTGCATTGCTACGTAGCGTTTGCCATTATCTCGACAATGATTGAAACAATATTCGCGTGTCATAGAAGAACTATCAATACGGTCATCAGGGACAGCTCTATCTGTATCTGTGTCGATATAACATCCGAGGTACTGGGGCGGGTATGCTACATTAATGAAGAAAATTGAATATGGATTGTATTATGTCGTGCTATAAGTTCATCCTAAACACAATATTGTACGTAAATCAGGCAGTGTTTTTATTGTGGACAAAATAAAGTCTATTTTTTTATCGCCTATCACATTTTGATGACTAGTGACTGTAAAAACGGCAAAAAAGATCCGAAAAAAGAATTGAAACTGGCAAAGACATACTGCGAAAGACATTAACGGAGAGGGCGTGTTTTTAGTCTTTGTGCTGGGATTGGTTAATGTTAGAAGTTAGGTACTTGTATTGGGTAGGTTATTGGATTGGTTGGGGTGGTGTCGGGTGTGTCGGCGGGGATGGTGGTTGTTTTCGGATCGAGATGGGTGTGATCTGACATGAAATTCAGTTAAATTACAGTCAATTTGACATTGAGCCAAGTAGGATTAATTGGAGGATTATATACATCACAGGTTCAAAGTACCCCCTCTATTCGCCGCCGTCGCGTAGAATTGACAGAAATAATATTTTCAAAAGATTTTGAATTCAAGTTAGGCATACTTACGATTACGCCATAAATCAAAGACACTGTTCCTCCAAGCACCTCCACATATCTGCGAGGAATCCCCGGTGCATTCCATATAGCATTCATTACCCGGAGCTTCGCCGTGTTTGTCAAACAACACTTCGTCCGCACCACACCAACACGCGTTTGAATTTTGCATTGCTACGTAGCGTTTGCCATTATCTCGACAATGATTGAAACAATAGTCGTGTGTCATAGAAGAACTATCAATACGGTCATCAGGGACAGCTCTGTCTGTATCTGTGTCGATATAACATCCGAGGTACTGAGGCGGGTATCCTACAATAATGAAGGAAATTGAATATGGATTGTATTATGTCGTGCTATTTCGTTCTATAAGTTCATCCTCAACACAATATTGTACGTAGAATATTTTCTTTTTTATCACATTTTGATGACTAGTGACTGTTAAAACGGGGAAAACCAGAACAAATAATTGACACCGGGCTGGGCGTGTTGTTAGTAATTGTGCTGCGATGGGTTAAGGTGTATGGGATGGGCGGGGTGGTGTCGGCGGGGATGGTTGTTGTTTTCGGATCGAGATGAGTGTGATGTAACATGATATTCAATTAAATTCCCGTCAATTTGACATTGATCAAAGTAGGATTAATTGGAGGATTATACATTTTTTAAAACTTTTTTAAAGAAAATAATCCTATATTCCCTGCCCAAAAAAGTTGAAAAATGATGTTTGATTAATTATTTTATTTTCGTGATATCGACGATTATGTAAATGTTACTCCATAGAGCTCTGTATAAAAGCACATCTTCTCCACCCCACTGTCTTTTAGAGCAAGATCCTGCGACATTGGCGCTTCTCGGAGACGTGCCATAGACATAAATGATTGCTTTAAACGATTTAAAGATTAACATGTATATTTTTCGCTAGTAGGAACAAATTCGGAGTAACACATTATTTAAAAAAAAACCAAATATAATTTTAAACGATTTAGGGGTTTTACCTTCATGTAAAGGGAGACAGAGTTAGTCTAGGGTAAATACTTAATTGAGGGATTATACTGAATAAAGCTTATAATCCCAGAATGAAGTTTTCACACTAGACTAGTTTCGTGACACCCTTACATGGATGTAGAACCGATTTAAGGACAAGTAAAAAAAATATGTTTCGCGTCCCCGCCCGCCCGCCTCCCTTTTTGAGGCCGCCTGCATTATTTATTATTTATTATTCAAAAAAAATATGCAAACAAATTATTTTGTTTCTTCATTTTTCATTTAAAAAAAAAGAGTTATGTCAGTGCATGCAGACCAACATATTTTGTTTTGTTTGTGTTACTAGAATAGGATTGGCAAATTGCTTGAATTTCAACAGCTTTAAACAGATATTTTTACATTTACTTTTAACAAATATTTATATACAGATAAATGTGTTACAATGTTTCAATTGCATGCACGATCTATTGAAAAAGTAAATGAATATTACCCAACAAGGAGCATGCATACTAATCATGTAAGTGTTTATACATTGAATACCAATCCTATCCCAGCATCAATATCTACTGGTGTGGATTGAATTTGATACTCAGAAGTGTAAAACATGGTGCTTAAACACTATTATAACAATGTAAATATGTATTAAAATGGTGCTAACACTATTAAAACAATGTAAATATGTTCAATTCTTGTTTGTCTAACAATTTTCTCTTTTAAATTATCATTTCATTTAATAGGGAACACACCATGGATTGCCAACAATTTCAAATGGCAGCCATTTTGAAGAAAAAAAAATAAAAAAATAAAAAGCCCCCTCTTCCTCCTATTTTTGAAAAATTTGGCCTAAGGTTTAATCAAAGTTCTACATCTTTCCGCTCCCCATCCATTGGTACACCCGCCCGCCACCGGTTATATAACCCTATACATTAATTGCAAATACGATTTAACAGGGTGGGCGTGTTGTTAGTCTTTATGCTGGGATGGGATGAGTTCGAAGGGAGGTACGTGTATGGGGTGGGCTTTCGGGGTGTCGGATGTGTCGGCGGGGATGGTGGTGTTTTCGGATATTGATGGGTGTGATGGGACATGAAATTCAATGAAATTCTAGTCAATTTGACATTTAATTGGAGGATTCTTATTTTTTTTATTATTTTTTTTGTCTTTTTTCTTTTTAAAGAAAAGAATCCTATATTCCCTGCGCAAAAAAAAAAAAAAATTGAAGGGAAAAAAAATGTTTGTTTAATAATTTACTCTTCGAGATATCGACGATTATGTAAATGTGTCTCCATAGAGCTCTGTATATATAAGCACATTTTCTTCACCCAACAGTCTTTTAATGCAAGATTCGCACACGTGCCATAGACATAAATTATTGCTTTAAACGATTTAAAGTTTAACATGTATATTTCATCACCATATTTCAGTTTGTACTATTCACATTATTGTGCGATTCTCCTTATGAGATCCTTCTGATTCTATATGATATATCTCTGTCGGACTTGCGGGGGATTATGTACAAGTGATATAGCACCCCTGTAGCCTGAATTTTATCTTTTCTTTGTGAATGCCCCCCCCCCCCCCCTCTAAAATTACCCCGTCGGTAGTACACAACCCATGCCGTCGGTACATTCGTGATTTTGACCATGCATGTGTTTGGCCTGGCTTAAAGACAACCACATGTGAATTATTGCATGGAATGTTGGTTTCAGGTTTTTAACGTTTGCTGCAGGCGGCATATTTTTTTATTGGGGAGGGGAGGGGGTCATAACTTTTGTCTATATCACATAGGGGGGTCACAACTTTTTTAGTGTCTAAGAAGGGGGGATCATATGTTTGTCTGTGGTGTCTTGCTGGTTGCTACGGCCCCCTCCCCCTCCGGTAGAAATAATGAACGGTCCCTTATGATTGGCGACGAGGTGGCGGGGGCGTACCAAGTTAGTCACATTAATGACTCAGTGATCCAGATAGCGCCATCATCAACATCCGATGACGTCAACAATATATAATCTAGAAACACCGGCTGTGGGTCAAACACAATATACTAAGAAAGTTTTCGAAACCCTTATGGACAAATAGTAGGTTTCCTATAGTAGGCTATATGGAAATCATTGAACGGTCATGCACTATATTTAAAATTCATTATTTTCCTCTAAATATGTCTATACATGTATGTTACCTTGGGGTGCAGTGGTTGACATGGAAATGAGAGCCAAGGCGACGGCAACCAATAGAATTCGTCGATCCATAATGAGTTGATACCGGGTTAATTTATCTATAAATAATATAACAAGGATAATGTCAGTGTTTTTTTCATCGCCATAGATGATTAATTCTTAAGTGTCAATATCCGATGATACAGGACCGTAATCCTCACTTTGTGCATTAAACTTATATGAAGTACATGTGGTTAACTCTCATGAAAACAGTGCAAAATGAACTTTTTGATGTCTTTGGTCCATTTCTGTGTTATGCAATGTTTTCTTGCTTGAAAAACTTCTTTTCTAGATAGATATTGATGTTTTCTACTTGGATCTATATACTTTGATATACTTCTTCTGAACGTGTTTTCACTCAAAAAAATGCCCTCATATACCCCAAATTAGTGAAATTTCCATGTCCGCAGCATAAATGTATATTTTGCCTTTATTAATTACAATACAAATAGGGCACCATTTTCTACAAGATATGTCATAATTTGTAGGGAACATATAGCGATATTCCATGGATAGAAAAAAATGCACATCTTTTACGATGTTTACCTGTTTCAGTTTCATATATGTTGTCCGAGATGTTGATGTTTATTACGTTACCTGCGACATATTGAGGATCAACATTGTTCAAAATTAACATTTAAACATTTAAATGTACATATTCTGAATCTACAAGAACATAGGTGTTGGAAAATAATATTATCAAAAATCTATAGCAGCATGTCTGACCTTGAGAAGAAATAAAAATGCTGCAAAGCATGCGACCTTGTTAAGGATGTTTATTACGTTGTTGAGATTTCTCCCGAACTATGTATCAAAACACACTTTTTGGTTAAAAACCAATTTGATACATATACATAGACTATGTGGTTACTTGGAACACTCGCTAGCTCTTTCCAGATCGTCTACATGGTACTTTGAGTACGAAAAACGTTTACTACGTTATCGTTTATTACGTTGTCGAATAAATCGACAGAGAGACAGCTGCTCTCTACGACTGTATTAAACAAAGATACGTGGCAGGCCCTTTTCGCAGGCATGCATGGGGGATACTCGATGAAAGTACAATGCAAAAAAACCACGACGAATGGTAAGAATTCCTCATTTTTTCTTGTAAGTAATATGAACATTAAGCTGAATGACAGTTGAAGTCATTATAGATCTCTTAAGCACATTGAAAATGGACCTATGATATCAGAATGGGGTTAATAATGTGAAGAAATGCAGTAGGTATCGTTAACATCTTCATTGATTGCTTTGTATATACGTTATAAGCCAGCATTAAGCACTGTTGCAGTTGCCAATAACGTAATAAACGGGATAACGTAACCAACCTCAATGTCTAGTCTCATGTCAATGTTGGCGTCAATTCAGTAACTTTCATGATTGATGTACTGGAGTATCATACATTGTATCCAATGTTATAATTGTAATATGTGGACTATTCTATGTGAGGACTGAAACCACCTTATAATGGACAACGTAATAAACTTTCCATCATTTGATAAATATAATTGCACCCTGTTCATAGTGATTCAACATTTATTATGTGTTTATGAATGTTAACTTAGTGTACATACATATTGTCTCACATACTGACACAATCTCATTTGTTTGCATGCTTCAATGATGCATAGTTATATGGCTATTGGATAACGTAATAAACCAATTCGTATAATTGTGTGAATAAATACGGTATACCTAGCTGAAACAGCTGCAATATATGTCATTAACTTTGTTTTGTTTTGTTATCTTTATTAAACAGAAATATATGCCACACAGTGCAAAAAACCAATGGCGATACCGGCAGAACCAAATGCAACAGTGGAGACAAAAAGGTCATCAGAGTACAATCTTATTAACAATTCTACTACCATCATTTTAAATAAATCAAATCGATATCTTACTAATTTTAAGAGATAAAAGGCTATTCAATATTTAGTGCTATTAAAATTTACATAAAGGTAATAATGTCATGGTCTAACAACATATCTGTAAAGTGCCATGTTACATCTGTCGATTTAGTGACCATGTTTATTACGTTATTCACCATATTTACCCTACATCAAAAGAGCAAGTCGACAATATATAGAACTGTCTTTTAGTGGACTTTAGGCAACCTAACTTTTACTAAAATACCATTTACAAGATATGTCTGTGTACAAAATAAACTGACTTGGTCGATGTTGAATATATTTGTTTACATGTGTTTGTATATGTTTATTACGTTACCCACCCCATAAAGTCCGAATACCAATGCCAGCGTTTTTGGTAAAGCATAATATTTATTGTTTCTGAGCTAACTTTTAAAAACACATTATAACGCTTGGAAAAAGATACGATTAAAGATATATTTTATACTTTGCACAAAGATATCCATTTTGGAAAACCGTGCATTTTTTTAGTTTTAAAGCTGAGGTTCAAACAGTGATGTGAAGACCAAAAACAATTCATAATACTTGCAATTTACAAAATTACATTGCATTTTGTTCGCTGTAATTGGTAGAAGTATGCTTTCGTATATAATTTTGTGTTTTTGGCATCACAGTTTGTAAACTCGTTCTGATTTAGAGCTGATAGGAAGTATATAACGTAATAAACATGGAGCAAAAGCTGCAAACAAGTGATATTATAATATAAATTCAACGTTATATTGTACAAAAATGCAATGAGTGTTGTTCACAAAATTTTTAATTTAGTATCCAGTACATGTCTACTATTAAAAAATAGTGTAATAAATAAAATTGGAGACAATTTTTTTCTTCAATTTCTGAAATCTTATTTGCACTATTTTCATGAGAGTTGACCATGTATAATGAAGTGTCCGTGTCATACTTGTGAGCGAGTTTGCTCTTATGGCGTCTTTACTTCATCCCGATGATTGTGCATTAAAACCACAGGATTTATGTTTACACTACTTCTACACGTGGTGATGATGTTGTGCCCATCGAATCACGTTTATGTAACGGTCCGTGATAGGCTGACTGTATAGCGTTACATTTAAGCATACACCTGAACATTAGAATCATAAATGCATTCAATACTACGGATATAACTATAAATAAGATATTCATTTGTATTAGAATTGCAACCAAAGTGAATATACTTAGAATTCATTATTTTATATGGGACTACTTTCTTCTTAAAGGGACGAATCAAGCATGAATCAAGAGGTTTTCTTCCGGTAGACACTTGTGCGCATGAGCTAGGACAAATGAATTGCTTATTTATCACTAAGATCTTATTAGTGAAAAATATGTCACATACGGTACCTGTAGATTTATATCGATTAGTAAATATTGATAATTTCCCCCTACAATTGCTGTTGAATATGGTAGACAGCGTAGGTCTTTTAGTATTGTATTGTCTATATTGAATATGAGTTTGGACAACTCACCATGTATCGCGTGATTAATATTGCATACGTTGCACAATTTCTGAATGAAAACCGCTAACGGCAGCCTGGTGCTGTGACGTCACTAGTGATGGTTTCCAGTTTCAATACGACTTATTCCGTTATTGTACAATCTGGTTCCAAAGTATCGGCAATCAATTATTTCCTTTCATCTTGAGGTTGCCGGTAGTCAGATTAGTTCTGAATTCTCTTTAATCGCAAATCGGTCAACCGTACGTGTTTCTTGCCATCAAGTTGTGTAACAGTACTTGAGACCATAGTATTAATGCAATGGTGAATTCTAGTAAATATCCTATCAATGCATCAATTTGCTTATCCATTGAGAAGTACTTAGTTTATCAATAGAGGGATGCATGCACTCCCAGAAAAAAACCCATGTATATCTGTGCTCCTCTCTGTGTTACCAGGGAAGTTGACATATCTGCTCTGGTGTTCCTATTTAGCATATCAATTGAATAAGTCACTATTACAAATTGGATGTTACAAACTGGCTTGTTCTCTCCCTACAATACATGTAGGTTAATATGGGTGTGGCAATTGACTACATTAGAATAGTTACACTAGCAACCAAAAGTATTAGGACACTTGGTTATGGTGTCAAAAGCATCCCATATATTCAATTTGGAGTGTAATATTTCACTACGAGTTGAACAAATGCGTTGTTGAATCTCTAAATTCATGTTTCCTATAACATCTGGTAATTCAATTCCATGGAATTAAAGAAAACATGTGCATTCTTGAAATCCCCATACAAATTTCCCATTGGAAATAGCTCATGAATAATTCATCAACCTCATTATAGCCAATGTAATCTTCAGGTTTCACACCACTAAATAACGTCTGGCCCTACCCCCTTTGAGGCAAAAGTCCAAAACCGGCCCGTTTCTATGCCGAAACGGGAGACCTATTGTAAATTACAGTTTAAAATTAGGGTATTTACTACAAGTTATGGCGAAATTAATATAGTGTGAATTTTGACAGACACATCAGCATTCTTCAGGTCCAAAAAAAATGATGCAATGATGATTTTTTAATATTTTAACAGAGACATTTGTGTTCAGGTCATTTCCGGTATCTGACGCAATAATCTTAATCAACAATTGCGTGTGACCAGGAAAACTCAACTCGTACTTTTTGAAAAGGCTCTAGCTCAAAATTATGCCGGTTACCCCCATGTATGAGTTGTTGAGTTAGTAGTCATGGCTTTCATCTTCAAGTTGAAACCAAATCTCAAGTTACCAGTTTCTTATAACGTCGAGAAATATCCATTTTAAAAGTGTGCATTTCACGTGTAACCCTATGGGAGATGTATTTAGTGGTGTGCAACCCTATGGTGGGTAGTCTGATAATTTTGACTTCCTTTCAAAATCACCCTTCTCAATTGTTTGTCAATGGATTCACTTAAGTTAAACTAATCCCAATATTGTCACTAGATTAAAATCTCTTACACATATTGACACCTGATCTCTTCATTCATCTTCAAAATTAGATATTTGGGAGGGAAATATAATTTAATTTTGACACCTTTACTTTCATATTTTAAATGGAAACCAACCAGATTCTTTGTACTTTCTCATTGTACCCACATGACCTGGGAACACTACACAGGGCTATCATATCATCATGACTTAAGGATTGTTGTCAAGCTATTTGACTCAAATTTACTAAAATTAATATACATGTATCGGTGCAAAAAAACACCTTAATCACTGAAATATTGTTACAAATGTTTTCCTTTTAAATAATAATATCTTAAGTAGGAATATCATCCCAAATTTATTGTAACAAACTTTTAAGAACTTTCCAATCATTTTATAACCCTAGAATACCAAAAACCTAACACAGTAGTTCAATAGATTTCCAGTGTTTTCTCTCAATTTACAGCTTGCAAAGTGTCCTAATACTTTTGGTTGCTAGTGTATAAGTTATGACAACCGATATTATCTAAACATACATTGAGTCCATCCCCAGAAGTTAAATTTAATTTCATATTACTGAATCAGAGATATCATTGTTGATTGGTGATACATCAAATTATGTGTGGATGTACAAGTTTTGTATGTGTGAACACGTTTGGAGAAAAATGATCGTGCATAATTATCTTATGGACCAAATTAATGTGTTGTGCAAGTTACTGGCAAGTTAAGCTCAATTGTCAGAAGGTAGCAACACTTCATGAGCTGAGTTCGCAGTTACCATACACATTTTGAATTGAAGCATAGTTATCTACTAATAGTAATACAAATAGTCTTTTAGAATGAAAGTTCATCTGTGTTGGTGATAAATTAAAGACCCGGTTTCTAGAGCACAGGCGTCCTAGTTCCACCTCGTCCGAGGTATCCCAACACATCCATATTGAGTCACCAGGACACAGTGTTGACTTAGACAAAGTCAAGATCTTGGATAGGGATCCTCGTTGGTTCGAGAGAGGTGTCAAGGAGGCTATTTACATCAGAGCCAACCAACCATCACTCAACAAAGACGGGGGCAGGTACAAATTACCAAGAGTCTATGACCCGATTCTGACGTCACACCTCCAAAAGGTCAAGTCGAGTCATTAGTCTGCTGATGAAAGGTGTAGTAACACCTGAAAATTCCAGGTAAATATTTCTTGTATTGAGATCGAAAGTTTAACTTCATATTACAAATAGTCTTATTATTATGCAATGTCACAAT
This sequence comes from Ophiura sarsii, assembly GCA_035610835.1. Classification (NCBI taxonomy): domain Eukaryota; kingdom Metazoa; phylum Echinodermata; class Ophiuroidea; order Amphilepidida; family Ophiuridae; genus Ophiura; species Ophiura sarsii. The sequence goes on from CM069447.1 coordinate 68,904,380, forward strand.
TATACTAAATCACAAATAGATACAGACAACTTTAAAACAGTTTGATATTTAATTGATCTGAAAGTGCTGGTCCAATTCATTAAAATCTTATGCTGTACAATAAATTCGTAATTGTTATGTTCATAAACATACGATATCATGCTGTACATTGAGTGCGTGCTGAATAGAAAAGCGCTTATGCTGTACAGTAAATTCGAAATGCTTATGTTCACAAAAATATGATATCATGCTGTGCATTTAGTGCATACCTAAATTAAAATGCGCTTATTCTGTACTAGCCTTTCATCTAGGTTTGTGGTGGTAAAACAATGTAAGCGCCCTCTGTTGAAATAGTATAATACAAAGCCTTTCCGCAATTATTCTTTATGTTATGTTTTATATTGTTTAACGGAAGAATGTTCCCGGAAAAATTGCGCTTGCTGATTGGTTGATAATGACGTCATGATATATCGGGAGACGTCATCGATATCAAGTGCTATGTTTAAACGCTGTCGCCAATAGAATTAGGTGGAGTTAATCGTGTGTTACGATAACGACGGTGTTTGATCGATACATACTGCTTACACGGTAGAATAGCTCTTTGCGCAAAGACGCCTCGCTCCGCTCGGCATTCCGCCTTCGGCGGTCGACGAGTCGGCATAAGCCTCGCTTTGCTCAACGCTCGACATGTTATTTCGCGAGGTGTCTTTTACAAAGACTAATGCTGTATAGTAAATTCGAAATGTTTATGTTCACAAAAATATGATACATGCAGTGCATTAAATGCGTGCGTAAATTGAAATGCGCTTACTTGCAAGCGCATTTGTTGATTTAATCTGAGGCGGTTTTGTAAACTATATTGACTTAAAAAAAGGTTTCTGTGAGTTCTAGGGTACCTATCAGTATAACTTGGATGGTAATAGGGTATTACTACGAATTCCAAAAAAAAATGTTCATGTTTTGGAATCCTTCTGCTCCACCCTGGTATGGTTTAATTATTTGATCAGAACACAAACCAAAATCCACCATTTCGAGTACACCAGTTATATCACCATGATCACAGGACCATAAACAACTGGTAATTTTGGGAGCAACTTGTTTTTATCTATTATTTATGTATTATAATATTAAAGCGTCATTGATAACATAAAATGGGGATATTACTACAAAATTGGGGTCACCCCAACGGTAAAAGGGGTTACCGTTGATGAACATTCCTTGCAAATGAGTACTTTGACAAAAATTAAGAACGCGCATGTTACCAACCTTTATGTTATTCGACTTCCTATACACATTGTAGTAAAACCCAAAACCATTCACGGAATACTAGCTGATACTCCAATAAAACTTGCTACCAACTGGCCTTTACCTGCTGTGCAAGCTGACAACGCGTATCAAGTGCAATATCAGAAGTGTCCTTATGAGGCAAAAGGCGCGGGTCTTTTGATGATATTCTACACATCCCATAATGGATGGAATTCCATTTTGTGTTACAACTAGCAATATTCCCTTTTTTACGGCCATATATTTGTCAGGACACGTATATGTAAAGCATAAACCTGATCATTCAAAACAATACTGCAAACCTGCTTCTATTCTATAGGGATGATTGTCACTTTTCAAACTGGAAACATGTACAACCATTGGAATGACAATAACTTTGCTCCGCAACATCGTATCTCAACAATCTCGAGGTGTCAAAATACGCAGAACAAAATTATATACTGGGTTATTTGCTTTCGTGTCGTTACCGATTGTATCATTTTTAAGTGTCTCGATACTTTTGTTATGAGTTTATATAAAAGCGACACAGTAGACAAATCAGTTCGGGAAAACTCATAATTCATATACGTATATGAATTCATATACCGTATATGAATTCATTTACCTTTAGGCAGGCGCGTACCGCGGCATGTGAGCCGGGGGGGGGGGGGCAGAAGTATGTTGTCCCGGTAGTGGCGTAAATTTTCGTAAAAGGTTGCCCCCACAAAAATTCCCAGTCAGTCACCTCGTGAATTTCACGTAAGTGGGGGGGGGGGGGGGGGGGGGGGGGGGGGGGGGGTCGCACGTTCACAAAATGTCGGAGTCAAAAAAGCACAACAGTCAAACAAATAATGCCAAGTCCTCAGTGTTTTAGGTACTTTTTTTTCCTTATGCAAATTTAGCGTCCCGGTATTGGGAATTTAGCGTCCCGGTAATTGGAGCCAGGGGGGAACTTCCCCCCCCCCCTGCCCCCCGGTCGGTACGCCACTGCCTTTAGGGTCACATCTTTTTAGATACTTTTGGCAAAATGTGGAGGATATGTAACATACCCATGTTGCTTGATGTCTTTTCTTGAACTTAAACTTTATTTTTTTGATTTCACCTACCAATTTTTATTTTATTTCATAGATAAAAATTGGTGAAGTAAAAAAAAATGGGGTAGAACAAGTAGTTATTGCGATATGCTAATTCGAATCTCAGATGGAGTAAAATGTAAATATCTGGACATGCAACGGGAATGGTGGCGAGTTCAAAACACATGGCCTTATACATTCATCTAATTCTAAAGGCTTATAGGTCCGTGTGTACAAAAAATATTAAACCAGATCTAACTTTTAGGTGAACAATAGTCCTTCTGGAGGGACCAGTTCATTCTTTTATTTCCCTTAGATAATACCCTATCCATTCAAAAATTAAAATCTGAGTCACTCAATTAGGCTTATATAACCCTTAAATGCAATCCCCTTGTTAAGGTGCATTGCTATTGTACAATGGCCATATCAAAGCATAATAATACCCTTTCAGGATTAATTGTTTTATGCATACGGACCTTTAATAGGTTCAACTTCCCATATTTCTCCCGCCTCTCTAGCGACAAGCATAATGGAAAAATAATATTAATTCTCTCGAATTAAACACGAAATCAAAGCTATTTAACGAGGTGGAAGTGATGATAATAAATAATCTTTCCCTCGTGTAGGTCGAGAAATGAAAATTCTTTTCCTCGACCGGGATTTGAATCTGGAACCTCTTGACCTCCAGGCAGGCGACAAACTGAGCTAAACGAGAAGATTGGTATCGAAGCATTACAAATACATCTAAGTAGCTTTGATACCTCTGTGTCTAATTTTCACACATACTCTGACATCACTAAACAACAATGTTGACTCTAGCTGTCTATTGTGTTAGTCCTACCAAAGCTACTCTATCTGAGCCCAAGAATTGATCCCAATCCGAGAACCGCTATCAAACCTGAGTACCGCCCTTTACAACAACCAGGATAGTATGACTCGGTGTTTCTGTATTCAATCTTAGTATTTCATCATTTAAAAAAAATAGCAGCCATTCAAAGAAAGCTACTTGTTTTAAATATAAGTATTTGATCACCATCACATTTACAACAGATTAAATAGTTCTCGATATAGCTAACGGGATAAGGTGTTGGACATTTAACCCCTACTCTTCCACACACACCCCACAATCACCACTTACCCATTTTACCCATCGCTCTCACACACATCTGAATTTTTGTTGTTGTAATAAGCCAAACAACCCTACTTAGGGCTGATATCCAAACTCTCAGCGGTGTTACACCGGTATTACACCGATGTTATACCGGTATTACACCGATATTTGTATAGAATATCCGTATAATACCGGTATTACATCGGTGTAATACCGGTATAACATCGGTGTAATACCGGTATAACATCGGTGTAATACCGGTGTAACACCGCTGAGAGTTTGGATATAAGCCCTTACAAAAATACAATACAAAATAGTCCTTATCTCAGACTTACCTTTTACAAATACGGTGCTGTTGCGTCGGAGACGTTAGGCTTGATGCTGATGTGAGAGCGTAGAGAAAGTGATTGTCGGTAAAATCACAACGATACTTATACTTGAATATTGTTATGGTTTATTTAATGACCCGCACGTGGTTGCTCAGACATATTGGTACAGTGTAAAACCCGAGAGAAGTGCTTCCCGAAAGATATTTCGTGATACCCATCGTGTTGGAGCATGCGATCGGTATAGTCACGTGGGGTATTGTCATCTCGATAAGAATATCGCTGTTGGCAAATTAAAATCGTGTGCTACAGTGGCGTAGCTAAGGGGTTTGACTTAGCATCAAAGTCATAATAATGCAAATGAAAGTTATGAAAGTAATTTTAACTTGGAGTCCTAAAATCACAATCAAATGATTAACTATTTTGCAATTCTCGGTTATTTTGGAAGCGGGCTGGAAACAGTTCTAAAAGCTCTAAAATCTAAATTTATTTTAATTGATCTAACACCTCATTATATTTATCAACTATTTTTAAACTTGAAATTTGTGTTATTATTTATACAATATTGGTAGATACGACATCGTTTTGATATTTAGTACATAATTTTATTCCCGTAGTCCACCTATGCATTTTTGTAGCAATCTTAGCCATTATATTAGTTTGTTTGTTGTGATGGGTTTTTAATTATTCTGTTTAGTTAAAGATCCTACAAAAAATCTTAAATGCTATTTTAAGACCATTAATAATGCGTGAAATATAATGTCAAGATAGCAATTTTTTAATAGATGTGAACTATTTTTAAAGATACTTAAAAGAAGAACAAATTAATGTCAATACAAGCGACTTGATGTAGCCGTTCCCTAGTGCTAAAATCACAACTGCTTAATAAACAATTTAAAAACAATCATTTTTCACATTGCAGTTTCAGGTAACATTGGAAATTTTGGTAAATAAAACATTTCAATTTTCTGTAAATATGTCATTCACTCTCGATCTCCTATTAGTCCAACTTGTCGTTAAGTTAAGGTAAATAAATGCTGTGATCTGGATGTTATCTGATGAAGATAGCAATGTAACATACATTGTATGGGTGCTATCTACCGAAGAAAATAATGTAATATATGGGTGCTATTTACTGAAGAAAGCAATGTAATAGGCCGCTATCTACTGAAGAAAGCAATGTAATATATAGGTGCTTTTTACTCATGAGAGCAATTCAATATGGATGCTATCTGCTGAAGAAAGCAATGTAATACCTATAACCCCTAAAAAATACAAAATAAACTTAAAGGAAATCTGTAAACTGATAGAAGTTTGGCTAATCTTCCTAGGCCTAAACAATATGACACTATAAATGGCCGCACTTATATTTGTCTAATCATTGATTTTTGCAACAAGATGTCTCTAAACTTATAAAAATACATTCCCAGTGGCGTAGCCAGAGGGGGGGGGGGGGGGGGGGGGGGGGGGGGGGGGGGGGGGCAATCGCCAACGAATATTGACTGTCGTGTCGGTTGAGATCGGCACTGTCGGTTCATTTGACAAGAGGAATCATGGAATTATGATGGTCAAAAGTACACAGATGGAAATGTTTCGCGCCCGCGCGTATGGGTCCCCAAAATGCAATATTTGTTGGTACAAGCTAGTTTAGAGCTAAAATGTACCTCAATCATAGCTGAAATAAGTATAAAGTCAAACATGATCGCGCGCTGCCTTCAGACATATTTGTCGGTTCAATTACATTTTTTGCGCCCCCCCCCCCCCCTCCCAATATGAAAAACCTAGCTACGCCACTGTACACACCTGTAGGACTTGGTACCGTACATTATCATCATCACGACAGTGTTATGGCGTAGTTGTAAGCAAATTCGCTAAAAGCCTTCATGCTGACATTTGTGATGCGATCTGTGAAAACCCGTCGGATGTCGCAAAATGTGAACTAGGGATTATGGGTAAAATTTAAATTTAAAAAAAAAAAAAAAATTAAAAAAAAAAATTAAAGGAAATTCATTTCCAATACTTTGTGTCATCATCTTTTATGCAATTTCACCTTAAAAACTTACTTAAGGGCAGTGTCAACCCGGCACTTGTTTCAAAAATTGAATTTCATATTTCTCTATTATTTTATAGTTTTATATGTATTCTATCATTACCATCATAAGTTACTAATCGGAAGCGATTATTTCCCGTTCTTTTGGGTGATTTAAAATTGTTGTTTTGGTAAGTTTGAGTCAGTAAAAGGCGCATGGTTATTTGGCGGGAAATTAAGCGGAATTCCGCGCTTTTCAAATGCTGCGACAGCTGTTCGATCATTGCGTCGCGCGCTGAATCTTCCCGTGCGTAATACTAGACGCGCCGCTTAATATCCGCGACGAAGACGCGAAAACAAAAGAGCGCAAAACAATGCCTAAAAATGTAAACAAAGGCCAATCTTACGATCATTTAAATTTCAGTTTTCTTCCAAATTCTTCACATTGTGACAATATAAATTGTATCTGATAGTTTATTTTGATTGCTTATATAAATAATATAATCGCCTGTTAGGTCACACGCCCGTGTATTCCTAGCATATTTAGCTTTAAATGGTGGAAAATGTCAATATTTTTACTAAATCGATGATTTCTAGAAGCTCAAAGTTGAAGGAATTTTACGAATTTTCGATAACATAACTAAAAATATATCAAACTATCAAGTAAGCTTTTGCTACCATTGTGTAGAGGACTTTCAGCGCTAGAAGGCATTTTTTTATTCTTTCGATTATGGATTTTAAACTCGAGATATGCATCCATTTCTAGCGAAATGTATGCAAAAAACACGACTTTTACACTTTTCCGATGTTTTTAGCAATATTTCCAAAACTAAGCCTTATTTTGGAAAAAGAAAAAATTCTCTCCTAGACAAAATTGTCTTGTTTACAAAAATGTATATTAGAACAAATTACCATTTTTTGGTTCATTTCTCAAAATTCAGTTTATTTGGTATCACATTGATATCACCATCGGATTCCTTATCAAATTTCCTTTCTATAAATGTATACTTTTATGTACTTTTATTCCATATTCTCAAACTTAGAAGCAAAAGTTGATCATCAAAATAATAGGGTTGACAGCGCTTGATAAAGTTCATGCTGTGAGGGTTGACAGCCCCATTAAACACGATGAATTTAAATGTGTAGAAACGCTACCTTCTAAATAGTACACGTTTTGTGTCTGGGCGATATTATATGGTTAGAATTTAAAATGTCGTCGTAGACACGATGAATTCAAATATGTAAAAGAAACATTACCTTAAATAACACCTGGGTGATATTACATGTATATAGTTAGAATTTTGCAAAAAAAGTCGTAAAAATGAATTTGATTTCAAATGTCGTAGACACGATTAATTTAAATTTGTAAAAGGAACATTACCCTTCACAACACCTGGGTGATATTACATGGTTAGAATTTTACAAAAACAAGTCGTACCATTCAATATGATTTCAAATGTCGTGAACACGATGAATTTAAAATTATCCTTTTCCCCTTTTGTTTAAATAGTAAAGAATCTACACAATTCCAAACGTCAACTTCACAATGAGCCATCACAATTGTAGCGCGTGATAATATGATACGCTATAAACAAAATACGTGCTAAAACATGAATCATGTTGGGTAATTTATCACTTTCTTGGTAAATATGTATTGACTAGTTCAAACCTTCGTGATATCTACATATACATCTATCCATCTATGCTGATTCCCGTCAACGCCTTTCAGCAACTAAACATGAAAATCACACTTTTGGCACTTTTTGGTCTATAATTCAAAAAATAATTCGGATATTAAAAAAACAAAACACCACACCTAGAGAATTGTATTAGAATTATGATAAAACTATAATGAAAAAGGTTGACAAAATATATTTTGAGTTATCTTTGCAGAACCTAAAATGGGTCAAAAACTGTGTTTTTAAAAAAAAAAATCAAAATGATCGATTTCTTGTTCATGGTTGGATTCATTGAACCCTTTTCTTCAAGAAAATGTATACATTTATATAGATTAAATGAACAATGAAGGAGTTACAGCAGTTTTACGGAGGCTATGATGAGGGTCCACACCCCCCTTAATTACCGAACAAACTTGTTATGTGCAGGTTTTTGCCGTTGGAAAACTTAGCGTTAATTAGCGGTTATCTGGCTGTTTTTACTGGGCAACTGAACGGTAATTACCGTTAAGTTATCCATTTGAAACACGCTCTTAGACATGTTAGAAGGAAAGACCGATGACAATCATAATTGAGATACTGACAAGATAGGGGAGGATGGGCAACTGGTCCGGTTAAGCATATTTCATGATATAAAAGCTTAAAGCTCGTGTAAATATTCATGGAATTGCTATAAGAATATCACCCATGTAACTGTTTACATATAACATATAATCAATGTTAAAAAATATCCAAACAAAAGGCCAATTACCACTAACTAAAAACTTTACTCGGCACGGACCAGTTACCCCATCATTGAGGCATCTGGTCCTATATGTTCCAACGGTTAGAATACACAGAAATAATTGATTGACAACACGGTAACTAGGCAGTATTTTCTTTACATACTCATCTCCATATTAGTTAACGTGTAAAAAGGATACAGGTCTCATGAAACCCATGTTTTATACAGTTTTCGTGGTAAACGTGTAAAAAGCAGTAATACTAATGGTGTACAAAGCAAGCGCAATTTTCGACTGCACGTTTATTAGATAAAACGATATGAACCTATTTAAATGGTTACATGGTTGTGATTTTCAGACGCCCCATACATTTGTCTATATATACCCCTTTCTTTAATGATTTTATTTACTTCATAATATAATCATCATTTAGTACTTATAATAAACCATCTTGATATTTAGCCAGCTTTTCATGTTACAGGGGAAGTTAGTCAATATGACAATGGTAATATACACAAAAAGCAGTGGATTAAATACATAAATCATGATATTTCGTCATAGCAAATAACTTTACAGACACCATTTAAAATATAATAAAGATGTAATTCATTATACCGAGGTTTTAAACCATTCTAAAGCAATTTCATGTCATATTGTAATCCTCCAATATCAGAAATAGTGGTATTAGACCCGAAATGCCCCAAAATGTCTAAGAACTAGAAAGAATGTGAATTATTTCATATTCTATTCACATTTCAATACCGAGTCATGTTTTATTGACACTAACAACTAATTTTCAAAATGAATTTTACAATTTTGATTACGTTTTTGCAGGCGGACCAGTTGCCCCATCCCCCTTCGGACCACTTGCCCCAACAAATGACGTAGCACTTTGTCGAGATGAAACATTATTCAAACACGCCTGTGACGTAATCAATTTTACGTCAAAATGTTTTAAAACATACCAACATTTGTCATAATAATCAATAACTCCAATACATTTCAGAAAAAAGGCAAAACTGCATTTTTGTTTTTAGCCATTACACAGATTTCTGTAGCCAGCGAGTATCTTTGAATTCGCAAATATTACGGCGTTCGGGTCCTAAAATAAGAAATGGTGTACTTTGATATTTGCAAATTCATAAACTTTGATTTTGATCCCATGGTGACATTGTCAGATACAGCAAGCAGCTAGAGTGTGCGCAAAGATTGAAAATTGCGCATCGGGCCGAACTCGTCATTAGATCGTCTTTGGTATCTATGCATGTTCTACTTGTAATAACATAGTCACATGGAAGAGAAAAACAATGTCATCTAATATAATATTCTAATAGTCAGTCCATGGTAGCTAAGCGCTTAATGGTAGCTACACAGTGTTACAGGCAAAATGCATGGGTTTCCAAAATATATAATGCAATGCACCCAAAAAGGGTTACTGAAATCACCCAAAAAGGTAAATGCAGCCCAAATATTTGCTGAGATAATAAAGAAAATCAAATTAAAATACAAAATGACAAGAATTGGGCTAGACAATGCTCCAATGAGTGTACACAACAAGGCATCCAAAAATCCTGAGAGGCAGGCAAGTGTGTGTGTGTGAGTGATTAATGGTGACAGGCTTTGTGCTCAGTGTTTACCAACTCTTACCAACTATAATAGCCCAATATGTAATGAACACTAGATTTCCCTATATATCATTTCAATTGACAAACCTTAACATGACAAATGCACCTCATTGGGCCAAAAAAGATCAACCACAGACAAAAAGTAATCACAACATCTACTACCCAAGGAGATCATAATGACATTATAGCTAGCTTTCTAGAGTTAATATTTTTAAATTTTGAGGAGTTTTTTAAGCGATTAAGTTATCGCCTGTCTGCCTGCTGTCTGAAGCACAGAAAATGAATGCGCAAACCATTGCGTGTTTTGTCACAGCAATTGCTGTACCGACAAGATTTGTATGAGCTCAAATTACCCCCCCTGTTTTGAGACAAACAAATTTGAATTCAGTTTGATATGAAATATTAGAAATTTGTAACATTTTGTGAATTCTTTTGGAAAATTATGAAATTGTTTGAAAATTATAGCCTTTTTCACATGATTTGAAAATGTTGACAAAATATTGCAATTTTTGAATGTTTTTTGAAAAAAAATGTGAACATTAATGCAATTTTTGAATGTTTTTGGAAAAAAAGTGAAAATTAATGCAATTTTTGAATGTTTTTGAAAAAAAAGGTGAAAATTAATGCAATTTTTTGAATGTTTTTGAAAAAAGGTGAAAATTAATGCAATTTTTGAATGTTTTTGAAAAAAAGTGAAAATTAATGCAATTTTTGGAATGTTTTGAAAAAAGGTGAAAATTAATGCAATTTTTGAATGTTTTTGAAAAAAAGTGAAAATTAATGCAATTTTTGGAATGTTTTTGAAAAAAAGTGAAAATTAATGCAATTTTTGAATGTTTTTGAAAAAAAGTGAAAATTAATGCAATTTTTGGAATGTTTTTGAAAAAAAAGTGAAAATTAATGCAATTTTTGGAATGATTTTTGAAAAAAAAAGGTGAAAATTAATGCAATTTTTGAAATGTTTTTGAAAAAAGTGAAAATTAAACAATTTTTTGAATGTTTTTGAAAACAAATGTGAAAATTAATGCACATTTTGAATGTTTTTTGAAAAAAATGTGAAAATTAATGCAATTTTTGCAATTTAGGTTGACCCCGCGTAATTGACCAATCACAGCCTCGCTGCTGGAGGTCGAGCTGACATCACGGATGAGGTTTGCGCCAGGCGTTTGGGGTGAGGTTCATCTCGTGTACTTTCGCAGTACGCGGGGTCAACCTCATGTGCCGTGCGTCCATTGACCAAAAGAACAGGGGAGGGGATGTAGGCATTGAACCCGGGTCACAGTGGTGTCAGGCAAGCAAGTCGCGCAACGCTGTGCATGTTATGTGCCAGCCACATGGGACGCTGAGGAATCATCGTTGCGCATCAGCCGACATCAAGGACACATCCGTGCGCGAGTTGAAACAATGTCAACTATATAATTATCCGTCGACGTCGACCTATGCGCAATAATGACGGGGTATGAACATGCCTTTTTTGGGCTTCCAATACCAACCGATGCTACTCTATGTCTATGGGCTCAATGAAAATTGGGCCAATTTTTACCACGATGAAATCGGGCTAAAATTGATCCGAGTAGCCCAAATTGATTCCTTGCGTATACATTTCAAAAGTCCAATCGTACGAAGGAATGCAACTTGAACTTAGTTGGGCTACCTTAAAAATGACTCGGTCAAAAATGTGATAAAAAAGTGGTTTAAATAAGCTTACTTTGTCAGTTATTGTCAATTTCTCTAGCGAAACTTAACTAAACTGCATATAACAGGCCTGGCTGTCTGTATTTTGCATTTTAAAACCTATCAATCTCACCTTTTGTACAATAGCAAAATAACTTCACTTTCAAAACTTTGGATTCCCAAAACTTTCGAGTGAGCGAATCTTGGGCACACCACACAATAATATTCAGCCTTTCCACTTATAGTCCGGTTTAGTATCATTCCGAGCGTTTTTCGTCCGATTTAAACCACGTTTCTTAGCACGTTTGCGATGTTCAGATAATAGGCAGTAGTTTTAATCAATTGCTGCACAATTCACTACAACTTTGTTTTCCTCGGGACGATCAGGATAATACTTTTTGCTAGGTACTATTTTCTCTATTTTCTAAAAAGTTGTGATAGGTATCCCGGATATTGCTCCGGAACTTTTTATAGAGGGCGCTAGCATTATATTGAAATGGATTTTTTACCACTGGAGAGGGGGGGGGGGGGGTGGATTACGTTACTTGTTCTTGATTTCTCTTTCATTTTCATCGCATTTCATTTTCGTTTCTTTTTCTTTACCCTGGGTTATGCATTGAAGCCCCCCCCCCCCACTTCCCACACACACATCAATGTTCCTTTCTGATGGGGGGGGGGGGGGGGGGAAATCAGGATGATAACTTTCTTTCTCTTTTTTTTCTTTCTAGCTCCTTTCAATATGTTCTTGTTTTTCTTTAATGTTCAAATAAACTTTAAATCCGGACTTTTCTTAGTCCATTTCGACACGAGAGCCTGTTCATACTACGCACGCAGTGTGGGTGCGTGAGGATGCAGCTTGACTTGAGGAGTGCGTCGGTAATTACCGTCAATCGCGGACCTTAGTTTGAATACACACCATCCGACCGTGGACATACCTGCAACCGTGGACGGACCTCGGTACAAACAGTGTAAAAACACTATCTAAATGAGGTCCTCGCATGTAATACCCCTTATACCTCGGTTGAATAGTATTACTGTATATTTTACAAAGGACCCGTATAAAGACATGTTTAAAATCTTGTTTCCAACCAACAAAATGGCGATTATTTTTTTTGGTTTTTATATCATACTGTGTGGATGGCGGTATGATGTAAAAAAAACCAACCAATTATCGCCATTTTGCTGGTTGGCATTGGGACAGGAGGAGAGTGTAGTGCACTAATCAACTTATGCTTAATACTTGTTAAGAAATGTACCTATCAATTATAGCAGATTTCAAAATCAAATACCTTTATATATATTTAATGAATTCCATTATAAACTTGAAAACAGATCTCTAGAAGCAACAACACAATGAGAAAAGATTTGTGAAGAGTAATAATCGTCAGGGGCGTGGTAGTTATAACGGCTGGTGGGGGGGGGGGGGGGGGGGGGTATAGGCGCGGATCCATAAATGTTTTGAGAGCCCAATGTTTGAATATTGGCCCTAATGTAACTATGGTTTTCAGATACATATGGATCGAAAATAGTCGATCGGAGTGGGTGTAAACGCACTGGGATAAACGGTCAGTTTTGTGTAGATGAACGGAACGCAGTTAAATAATGACCAGCCGATACGAATGATAATGTTTGCTCCGTCGTAATTGTCCACTTAAAGGTATTGACCAATCGTGTGCCCTCGTGTGTACTACTTTTGAAAATGTTCTTGTGATAACAAATTCCAACTTTTAATTTCAATTTGTCATAAAAACTAGTGCTATATCATATTTTATAAAAACAAATGTTCAAATTTCGAGAGAAAAAAATCACATTATGTTATCCAAAGAGCAGATTTTAGTTTTAAAACTAGCCCAAATTGGGCGAAAATCCCCACGTGTGGAAAGTCATGTGGCAATACTGCAGCCCCTCAGGCTTGTTTCTAGTTCCACCGCTGCCACACTCAAGGTCCCCCAGCATGGGTGGAACTTACTAATACTAGCGTCATGGCCAGTTCAACCTATCAAACTTGGGCTCAGACCTTACAGGCACCTGGAATGTAATGCAGAGTTGGGACATCTGACAGGCGTTTTGTGAATCCGGTTCTGAAAGTTTCAAGAAGATGATGTGATAGATCGCTCGAAATCTTTGTGGTCGTCCATGGGAATAGGCTTATTTCGTCATGTTCGGATAGGTTTTAGTATTTGCATGTATCACTGTATCGTTTGAACCAGTGGCGTAGCCAGATCTAATATTTTTAGTCTGTCGGTTGAGATCAGCATCCTCGGTTCAATTGACATACGTGTAAGGTTAGGATGCTCTTTATTTGGATTAAGAAAGAGTTTTTTTCTGACATTTTATTAATATTTGCCGGCCAGTGGCCATCAGCAGGTTAGATAGCTCTGATAGGGGAGCATTGGACATGTAAAGCCTACCGAGGTAGCTATTTCAAGCTGCTTAACAACTGTTTATTTGCTCACATTACTATTCAGTTTCTTAATTTTTGTTTTGTTTCCAAAGAACATCCGCTTGATACTACCCTTGAAACACAGTCTAAAGGCCTGACCATACTCCACTACGCTCGAACGCTGAGCGCAAGCGTTGTCAACGCTACGCCTGTCACAAAATGTACCAACGCTCTGCAGCTCATCGGGAATCTACGCTGAACGCTAGCGTTGGTCAACGCTCGACCAAATCAGCAAATGCGTCAACGCTATGGGCGGGGCCTATGGTGTTCTGGAGAACAGACGACCAAACTACCTCACAAAACGCCGTAAATTTGTATTTCATGCACATCACAGGCATCAACATCGCAACAAACTTGCTTAGGCCTATTGTTTAAACATACCTTGACATACACAATATCATTCCATCAGCAAAAATAGTTTGATTCACCTGGGATTTGCCTATTTCGGCTGTATTTTCATGAATGGGAGCTCAAGAAAAAATGTGTGACGTCAAAAGTCCGGCAAAGTGTTCTGCTTGTTGATTGGTCCATGGACAGCGTCAACGCTACAAAGTTGACCTGAATTCAACGTCAGCGTTGGCCCGAGCGTTCGCCGCTCTCACCCAAATAGGTAGGCTGATCGAATTATCGGAAAACGCTTTTCTGATCGAGCGTTGTTTTGGTTTTGTTATGGGCACTAATACGCATGTGGCAGAGCGCAAGCGTTGCAGCGTTGGTGGAGTATGGTCAGGCCTTAATACTGCAGACCCTGCTGCGACATCTCCTGAGACATCTGGACCCCATAAAGTAAAGTGCAACAGAAAATGACAGATACCAAGAAAAACCTATTTGCAAATGCCCAACACCTAAAAAACCTCGTGAATAAACCTTCGTTGTGACATTCTCCGGTGGTTGTTAATGTGTTGTTATATTGTTTATTGTAAAACACCGTAGATTGGTAAACTTGTTTATTATATTATATGTAATATAACAATAATATACAACAAAGAGGTATTAAAATTCCTAACAAATTACTAAACAAAAGCCCAACAACCCATAAACAATAAAACACTCAACAAATGATTTAAATCACTCTTCTTTCTACTCTAAATTATCACAGTTAGGTAAACGGTATTGATAACATGTTATTAATAAATATACCCAGTGAATCTACTTTTATTTAAAAAAAATGAATGTACATTGTTGATAAATATCTGTTTTTATCATAATTGCTGATGTAATAAGTAGGTCATGTATTTTATCATGTGTCATTATTTTGTTGCATGCTGTAACTATATTGTATTTTAGATTGTGTTTTAATGTACAGCGCATTGGTCCATGGGAAATGCGCTTTATAAGTATCTTGAATTAAAATTATAGGTGTATCCGGTTTATTATATTTTTATTTTGTATTTGTTTATTTATTACTGTTAGCAAGCACCCGAAATCAGTTACCACTGGCATGTAAACAAATAGAAAATAGGCCCAAAAACATAAACAAACACACGAAATTGGTTAGACAATATGCTGTACCAACAAAGTTCATTCTTATTGTGCGGGAGGCACTTACTTCTTCAACATTCAATGCGGGACATGGGTTTGGGCTACAAGTAACCGAACGAGACAACACGTACCTACTGCAGGAAGCTTTGGATAGAAACAGACAAACGGTGTTGGAATCCGGTTTGATTAACTATCCCCAAGGTGTCAGATATACATGCAGAGTTAATAAAATGCACCTAGGGTGTACAATGTGTATGCTGATGGAATTGTTCAATATGCACCCGCAGGTCTTATAAATCATGAATGCACTGGCAATTTGTCAATGTAAATGTGCCAACTAGTGAGAAATCAAGAATAAGAATGCTCTCATTGTATTAAAATAGGCAGGAATTACTTAGACCTGATGACTGCCAGGTAATTGATAACTGTTTGCATTTATTTTGCGTATGATTAAGTGGATGAACCACAAATTTCCCAGAAATATCGGCACAAAATAATGCGTTTTTATATAGCAAGTTTACATCACCGACCAATGATATCTTCTTTGGCGGCCATATTGGATGATTACCATCTTCAAATATCTTTTATCAGTTAACACATCGACCACAACATTCCTTTTGTCAAGAGTTACTCTTTATATAAAATGTATCTTTGATATATACAAGTGGCCGCCATTTTGAATTTTGCCGACCATATTGTAATTTTAATCAATATAGTGTGTTCGTATTATACTTGTATCACATTAAGTACACTATTAACACAGTGACTAATCAAATATCGTTCGATGCATTTAAACATTTAATTTGTAATATATGGACGCCATTTTAAATTTTAGTCGCCATCTTAGGTTCCAATCATCTGCCAAATGAGCACCACTTCCAAAATCAATTGGTTTGACCTAAATAAGATTCGTGCAAACTTTGGTACTTGTATCCGGTCTGTAAACGTAATTTCGTTAAGCGATTCCACTACCAGTCGTACAATACGCTCAACTGCGTTCGCTGTTGTGACGACTGGAAACAATCCAGCCCAAATGTTCGAGCACTTTCAAAGAGCAACTTGCATACCGCGCGAGCTGCGTCTCTCACAAACACGCGCATAGGTAGGGCACTTACACATACGCTGGCCCCGACGCAGACGCACATTTTCATCTAAAACAGTAAAAACATGACTGAATCATGCATGATCAAGTTGATTTATCGTGATAAATTCATTTTTATTTACTGAAATAACCGTCGTTTTCTGAACGAGCCGGTACTGCTCTGTTTACCAGGTTGTTGGTCAATATTTTACGAGGTACATATTTTTACAAACCTATGGAAGACACCCCAAACTAGGCTTAGTTTTAGAAGGCCTGCTGTCCCATGGTTTTCCTTCTTTTTTCATAGAGAAATAAATCAATGTAGTGTTAATTGATCTCCAATATCGGCCGGCAAAAATGATTTATTCGTCCCAGGGCCGTGGTAGCAGTAGGCCCGACAGTAGGCCGTGCAGCCTTAGACTATAATACCTTAGGTATATTAGTCTCAGGTGCAGCGAGCCAACAAAAGTCTGATAGTCATGATAGAGAAGCTTTATATTTTGGAAGTGCATGGGCTACAATAACTGTTAGGCCTACGTGTGTAAGAGCAAGGTCAATATTGACAACATGTTCACCAACCAACCCTCCAATATTACTCAGAGTCACACAAATTATAAATAAATAAAATATTAACGAAATATTACAAAACAAAAACAAAATTAATTGATTCAAAAAATATCCCAATCAAAAAAAATATATATCAACACACTAATTTGTTGAAGGTTTTGTATAAAAGCTAAATATGAATTTAATTAAAACAAATATATTAACTTGATTTAGATTGAGTGTGTAAATGCTTTTCACCTTCCTTATTTATAAATCATTTCATAGGCTGAGCAGGAGAGACATTTTTATGGAGCAAGAAGGCAGGAGGGTACGAAGCTGGCATATGAAGGCAGGATGTGTGCAGTGGCGGCACTACATGGGTAGCAAGGGGGGAGGGGGGGATTTTTTTATACCCCCAAAAATTCTTGCCCCCACACCCCCCGCCCCCCCCCCCCCCCTTCCCCAACAAAATAATTATGAGGCTGGTGCCGCAACGGGATGTACGAAGGCGTACACTACAGTCAGATCTGGCATAGAATGTCGAACAGGTGCAGGAAGATGTATGGACATGTGGTTCATGATGGTTTACCAAGATAGCGCAGGAAGGCGTATGCGCAGGAAGTCATATGCGCATGAAGGCGTAAGCACACGAAGGCCGAAGTGCGCAATAAGGCGTATGCGCATGAAGGCGTAAGCAGATGAAGGCGTAACCGTAAGCACATGAAGGCGCGTAAGAATACTAAGAAATGTAAGTTGTACATTATGAGTGAAGGTTATGAATGACATACACATGGACTGAGTACTGCCTGACCTAGGCCTAGGCCAGGCAGGGCCTAAAATTAAAAAGGGCATATTTATACACGTATAAAAATACAAAAAGTACTGACCTGATAGTTCTTCTTTAAAACAAAGAACAAGCCAGTACTAGGCTAGGCACAACAACACTCATTCTGTCGTGAAGGCTAGGCATTTTTATAAGTAGGACTGAGGATATCTGGCCGGTAATAAATAGCTTTATTTTTGTTAAGCTTTTTAAAAACAACAAGGCTACTGCACCTTCGGGCCTCACTGCTTTGTTGTCAATGTCAGGAGTAGCACGATTGCAGCAGACGCTTGAACTCACAACACTCAACAATCACTGCCAGTGTGATTGTTTTTAATTATAGAGGAACAAAACCGTACATTTATAACTTGTCTTATCCAGCAGAAGTGCCTTTGAGAAATCTTGAAAATTGAAGTCTTCTTGGTTTGGCGTTGATGAATTTTGTTGCTGCTGCTTTTTCCTTCTCCTCTACTCTTTATCTCAGTCCCCCTCCCTCACCTCCCTATCTCTCCTCCACGTGCCCCCACCCCTTGCTCCGCCAATCATTACATTCCAGTTGCCTGTAAGGTTTTTGCCCAAGTTTGACAGGTTTGAACTGACCATGACGCTAGTATTAGCTTCAAGTAAGTAAGAATTACATCCATCCAACCCATTTACCGCATGCTGAGGGACCTTGAGTGTGGCAGCGGTGGAACTAGAAACAAGCCTGAGGCGCTGCAGTCTTGCCACATGACTTGGCACACGTGGTGACTTTCCGCCAGATTTGGGCTTGTTTTAAAACCAAAATCTGCTCTTTGGATAATATAATGTGATTTTTTTTCTTCGAAATTTGAACTTTTGTTTTTATAAAATATGATATAGCACTAGTTTTTATGACAAATTTAAATCAAAAGTTTGAATTTCTTAACACAAGAACATTTTCAAAAGTAGTATATAGGGCTTCTAGTTACACCCAGACTAAAGAGCCTTGAGCTATGCTTAGGACAGCGGTGGAAATGGTAGCACGCATGCTGGCAAGACACAGTTGGTGTCAAATAAATCAGGTAAATGGTGTAGGAGGGGATGATTTATTACCCTGGATAAGTCATCAAAGACGTGGTCAAGAAAGTTGGATTTTATACAGGGAACGGAACCGTAATGAATGATCAATCTATTTGATTGATCAAAAGTGAACTGGAAATGTTTAAATTGTTTGTAACACTGTTGTCCTAGTCTGTTATCCACTAAAGATAGTATTGAAATATTGGATGAAGAATGCTCAACAGTCAAATAGTACGTTTCAGCATTTGTACCTTGTTTATTTATATACACTGTGATTACAGCTAGAATTATATAATAATAATAATAATAATAATAATAATAATAATAATAATAATAATAATATTAATAATAATACTAATAATAAACAAGCACTTACTATAGCGCCGAATACCCGAAGACAAATACCCGAAAACAGTACTTACAACAAAACAAGTCAATGACATCAACTACCACTATGAAAGATGATTAACAAGTGACCCAGTTATAAAAAGATAAAACTATATTATTATAATAAAAAGGGATAAAAAGATAAAATTAGCACACGATTAACATCATATAATGCAGAAGCATAAATACACAGATAAAATAGATATGAAGAACCGTAGAAAATTTAAAATTGCATCATTCAAACGATGATATGAAAGTTTTATCTTATTATATGAAAGTGTTATCTTAAATTGATTGAAACTAATGAATGTTTGATTACTCTTGTCTCTCATTGCTACTGAGTTAGGGTGGGGAGCAGAAAATCTTCATATTTAGAAGTTATAGGCTTCTTTAATAAAAGCTTCATGAATAAATTGAATTGAATCTATTACTTTTTGTTTGTTAAATTGATTCAATATCGTTATGAAATAAGGGTTCAGATTTTCAGCACTTGGTAGGGGGGGGGGAGGAGGGGTCCCGCTTAATTTAAGATGGCTGGCACTATAAAGGGGGTCAAAATAAGATAAATGTTCAATTAACTAAAAAGCATTATTTTGTCCATGTTTAACAGAACATCGGATATAACCAAAATCTCCTCAACTATATCTTTCTTGTCTATCCATGTTTTCTCCTGGTGCCACACAAGGACAACAAACCCTCCGAGTGATTATCCTGAAAGATAGAAAAGAAGATAGAATTGTGGTTATTGGATGAACATCTCCCAGGGAAAGAGAGGTTACAAAGCAGCCATGGTAAATATGTCTTTAGCAATTAGACTCATGAACACTATAGCTATGCTGCAATTGGCCCAGTGGCCCTCAATTGCAGTTTACTTCTATGAACACAAGTGTCGCTGCTTCATCATGCATGGAACAGCAACTCAACATAGTAAAAAGGTGCCGCAGTCCCAAAGAGAACTAGATATTGCTCTAGTCAAAGACGAAGCCACCTTGATTTTTTCACTCGTTCCTGACATTTGACCCCAAGTTCATGGTTAATTTTTCATATGACATGTCACTTTTGTCCGATGAACACCCTATATATGCATGGATCAAAGGAATCTTTTGACCAATTATGACAATCACGAGTTATTTCCTTTGAGACAAGAAGCTTTTAAGTGAACAGATTGAAGATTTATATTTTGACCACTAGTGACCCCTTCTTGACTTTTGACCTGGTTATGATTATTCACTTTTTTCTTATCATGTCAAATCAAACAAGATGAAACAAGTCTGGTCCAAATTACATGTACCCAAGGAATCTGTTGACCGATAATGACGGTCAACAGTCATTCCCTCTAAGACAAGAAGCATTTTGAATGAACGGATTGACAATGTACATTTTAACCCCTAAGTGACCCCAAATAATTTTGCATTGTTAAAACAGAACTATTATATATGCGTACGGCCATAAGGAATATGTTTACCTATTCTGACGATCCTAGGTCATTTCATCAAATCACAAGGGCGTTTCGAATAAACAATCACATGTTTACCCCTAGCGATCCCTGTGTGACCTTTGAACACAAGGTCATGATTGACTTTTGTTCTTGAATTTAAATCTGGGCACGTCTTCAATTTTACCTGTATAGGTCAATGACCCCTATGATGTACATGGACCCAAAGAATATTTTGACTGTTTCTGACGGTAACCAGTAATTTTTACTGCAATAAGATGCATGTTAATTGAGTGAAATTTCGCATGTTGACCCCTAGTGAGTGACCCCTTGGTGACCTTTGATCTGGTCATGATAATTAACTTTTTTTCTTGTTTCACCAAATTAAACAGGATGAACGAGGTCCGGTCCAATCGGAGCATGTCTTCAATTTTACCCCTGTAAAGTTCAATAGGTCCCTATTAACCCCATATGACATGTCACTTTTAATCGCGGAAGACCCCTTATGTGCAACGAACCAAGAAATCAACTAAAAAAACCAATATCATCATATACTAAGATTCATTGAGATTTTGATTTCCGATTTTATTTCCTGATTTTATTTCCCTGTTTTGACATTTAAACCTCACCAGTTAGTGGATAGTCGAAATAGTATTGGACTTAATCGAGTTCACAATGAAACTGACTCATTTTTATATGTTTTCTTGTGCTCTATTCATATTACATGGGCTTTGGATTTCGACTTTTACAATAGACTAGCACTGCGTATTTTTGCCTCTTCGAAAAAAATCGCGTATTGCGAATACCGAGAATTGTATTTTGCACTTTAACAAAACTATACTACAAAACAGTGCCCCCACCCCCATCCCCCGGAACACTTACTCCATAAATCAAAGACACTGTTCCTCCAAGCACCTCCACATATCTGCGAGGAATCCCCGGTGCATTCCATATAGCATTCATTACCCGGAGCTTCACCGTGTTTGTCATACAACACTTCGTCCGCACCACACCAACACGCGTTTGAATTTTGCATTGCTACGTAGCGTTTACCATTATCTCGACAATAGTTGAAACAATAGTCGTGTGTCATAGAAGAACTATCAATGCGGTCATCAGGGACAGCTCTGTCTGTATCTGTGTCGATATAACATCCGAGGTACTGAGGCGGGTATCCTACATAATGAAGAAAATTGAATATGGATTGTATTATGTTGTGCTATTTCGTGCTATAAGTTCATCCACAACACAATATTGTTCGTAGAACAGGCAATATTTTCATTGTGGACAAAATAAAGTCTATTTATTTTTCGCCTATCACATTTTGATGACTAGTGATTGTAAAAAACTGAAGAAAAAAACCCCAAAACAAATAATTGACACCGGGCTTGGCGTGTTGTTAATCTTTGTGCTGCGATGGGTTAAGGTTCGAAGTAAGGTACGTGTATGGGATTGGCGGGGTGGTGTCGGCGGGGATGGTGGTTGTTTTCGGATCGAGATGGGTGTGATGTAACATGAAATTCAATTACATTCTAGTCAATTTGACATTAATAAAAGTAGGATTAAATGGAGGATTATAATTATATGTATTTCTTTTTTTCTCTTTTTTTTCTTCTTCTTTTTTTAAAGAAAATAATCCTATATTCCTTGCCCCAAAAAGTTAAATTAAAAAGAAGAAAAAAATGTTTGATTAATGGTTTTATTTTCGAGATATCGACGATTATGTAAAAGTTCCTCCATAGAACTCTGTATAAAAGCACATCTTCTCGACCCCAATGTCTTTTATATCCTGCAACATTGGCGCTTCTCGGAGACGTGCCATAGACATAAGTGATTGCTTTAAACGATTTAAAGTTTAACATTGTATATTAATTTATCGAAATGGCAAAAAATGAGGGTTTAAATTTCGCTAGTAGGAACAAAATTCGGCGTAAAATGTTATTCTAAAAATAACACCAAATATAATTGTAAACGATTTAAGGTTTAAAGTTCTTCATCTTTCCGCCCCCTCCACCTGCCCAGCCGCCCGCCCAACCGCCAGCCACTGCTTATATAACCCTAGACTTTAGTTGCAAATACAAGTTCTGCATACTTCCGCGCCCCCTCCGATCGCCGCCGATAGCCATAGACTCACATTGCGAATATATACATCGCAGGTTTAAAGCCCCCACCTCAATTCGCCGCCGACGCGTAGAGTTGAGAGAAATAATGTTTTCAACATATTTTGAATTCAAGTTAGGCATACTTACGATTAGGCCATAAATCAAAGACACTGTTCCTCCAAGCACCTCCACATATCTGCGAGGAATCCCCGGCGCATTCCATATCGCATTCATCACCCGGAGCTTCGCCGTGTTTGTCAAACAACACTTCGTCCTCACCACACCAACACGCGTTTGAATTTTGTATTGCTACGTAGCGTTTGCCTTTATTTCGACAATGATTGAAACAATAGTCGTGTGTCATATAAGAACTAGCAATACGGCCATCAGAGACAGCTCTATCTGTACCTGTGTCGATAAAACATCCGAGGTACTGAGGCGGGTATTCTACAATAATGAAGACAATTGAATATGGATTGTATTATGTCGTGCTATTTCGTGCTAGTATAAGCTACACAATATTGTACGTTGAACAGGCAATATTTTCATTGTGGACAAAATAAAGTATATTTATTTTTCGCCTATCACATTTTGATGGCCAGTGACTGTAAAAACGGTGAAAAACCGGAACAAACAATTGACACCGGGCTTGGCGTGTTGTTAGTCTTTGTGCTGCGATGAATTAGTGTTTGAGGTTAGGTACGTGTATGACATGGACGGGTGGTGTCGGCGGGGGTGTGGTTGTTTTCGGATTGAGATTGGTGTGATGTAACATGAAATTAAATTAAATTCCAATCAATTGATTGACATTGATTAAAGTAGGATTAATTGGAGGATAATAATAACATATTATTTCTTTCTTTTTTCTTCTTTCTTTTTTAAAGAAAATAATTCTATATTCCCTGCCCCAAAAAGTGAATTTGAAGAAAAAAATATGTTTGATTAATGATTTTTATTTTCGAGATATCGACGACGATTATGTAAATGTTCTTCCATAGAGCTCTGTATAAAAGCACATCTTCTCCACCCCATTGCTTTTCATAGCCAAATCCTGTGACAGTGGCGCTTCTCGGAGACGTGCCATAGACATGAATGATTGCTTTAAACGATTTAAAGTTTAACATGTATATTTTTTTGAAATGGCGAAAAATATTCGGGATTAATTTTCGCTAGTATGAACAAAATGAAATGTTATTTTTAAAATAAAACCAAATATATTTTAAACGATTTAGGGTTTAATCCAAGTTCTACATCTGTCCTCCTCCCCCATTCATTAGTACACCCGCTCGCCCAAACGCCCGCCACCGGTTATACATTAGTTGCAAAAACAAATTTAAAGGGATGGGCGTGTTGTTAGTCTTTATGCTGGGATGGGTTAAAGTTCGAAGGGAGGTACGTGTAGTATGGGGTGGGCTATCGGGTTGTAGGCGGGGATGGTGGTTGTTTTCGAATATTGATGGTTGTGATGTGACATGAAATTCAATTAAATTCTAGTCAATTTGACATTTGGACTTGTAAATGCAAATTAAATAATGCAAAATGAGTAACATGTAGGAGTCGTCTCGTGGCCTTTTTGCAACAAAGCTCTTCATATATACATCGTAGGTTCAAAGTTGCCCCTCTATTCGCCACCGCCGCGTAGAATTGACAGAAATAACATTTTCAAAATATTTTAAATTCAAGTTAGGCATACTTACGATTACTCCATAAATCAAAGACACTGTTCCTCCAAGCACCTCCACATATCTGTGAGGAATCCCCGGTGCATTCCATATAGCATTCATTACCCGGAGCTTCGCCGTGTTTGTCAAACAACACTTCGTCCGCACCACACCAACACGCGTTTGAATTTTGAATTGCTACGTAGCGTTTGCCATTATCCTGACAATGGTTGAAACAATAGTCGCGTGTCATAGAAGAACTATCAATACGGTCATCAGGGACAGCTCTATCTGTACCTGTGTCGATAAAACATCCGAGGTACTGAGGCGGGTATCCTACAATAATGAAGACAATTGAATATGGATTGTATTATGTCGTGCTATTTCGTGCTATAAGCTACACAATATTGTACGTAGAACAGGCAATATTTTCATTGTGGACTGTAAAAACGGTGAAAAAACAGAAGAAACAATTGACACCGGGCTTGGCGTGTTGTTAGTCTTTGTGCTGCGATGAATTAGTGTTCGAGGTTAGGTACGTGTATGGCATGGACGGGTGGTGTCGGCGGGGGGTGTGGTTGTTTTCGGATTGAGATTGGTGTGATGTAACATGAAATTAAATTAAATTCCAATCAATTGATTGACATTGATTAAAGTAGGATTAATTGGAGGATAATAATAACATATTATTTCTTATTTTTTTCTTCTTATTTTTTTAAGAAAATAATTCTATATTCCCTGCCCCAAAAAGTTAATTTGAAGAAGAAAAAAATGTTTGATTAATGATTTTTATTTTCGAGATATCGACGACGATTATGTAAATGTTCTTCCATAGAGCTCTGTATAAAAGCACATCTTCTCCACCCCATTGCTTTTCATAGCCAAATCCTGTGACAGTGGCGCTTCTCGGAGACGTGCCATAGACATGAATGATTGCTTTAAACGATTTAAAGTTTAACATGTATATTTTTTTGAAATGGCGAAAAATATTCGGGATTAATTTTCGCTAGTATGAACAAAATGAAATGTTATTTTTAAAATAAAACCAAATATATTTTAAACGATTTAGCGTTTAATCCAAGTTCTACATCTGTCCTCCTCCCCCATTCATTAGTACACCCGCTCGCCCGCTCGCCCGCCACCGGTTATACATTAGTTGCAAAAACAATTTAACGGGATGGGCGTGTTGTTAGTCTTTATGCTGGGATGGGTCAAAAGTTCGAGGGGAGGTACGTGTATGGGGTGGGCTATCGGGGTGTCGGAGGTGTCGGCGGGGATGGTGGTGTTTTCGGATATTGATGGGTGTGATGTGACATGAAATTCAATTAAATTCTAGTCAATTTGACATTTAATTGGAGGATTCTTATTCTATATATTTTTTTTTCTTCTTTTTCTTTTTAATGAAAAGAATCCTATATTCCCTGCTCACAAAAAGTTTTGTTTTCTCTTATTACGTCAGAATTAACTTATTTATGTTGATTCGTGTGATTCATTCCTTAAGATTTTTTTCAGGCCAAGAGTAATCTATATAGAAAAGACGTGTGGCTGATTTTTGCTGAAACCGGGACCATCACATGTTCAGTATGAATTCTATATAGGGGAATATCGAGCAACTGGTCCAAAATGAAGATTTTTGTAATGGTATGGGCATATACTGTTTTCTTTTGAACAGTGCGACCTATGTTATATACAACTTAAGATATATCCATACATTCTACATGCCAAAACATTTGCAACGTTAGGGTATTTTCACATGTGATATTCGTCAGATCTTTGAAGCCACCTACTTGAGTTACGTTGAAAATTCACAGATAGTATGCGCGGTTTATGAAGATGAGTTTAGATCATGTTTAATGTAATGTAAATGATTGATAGATATGCAACAGTAAATATGCAGTAGAGTCATCTTAAGATGCTAAGGGCATATTGCAATTGATCGGTGATATTTTGTGGTGTGCTTAGATACTTTTCGAAATATGATTAAAACCATAGGTTGACGTTGTAACGACCGGGAAATGGCGCATGTTGCCAACCTGGGACATTGGTGGTTTGGATTTGCGGTCAATATTATCATTTAAAGGATGCTCCAAATAAAATCATGATCACGGGTATTCATTTTGTAGAGTTATTAGTTTATGAATTTTGCAAATAACAAAGTATACATTTCTTGTAGGACACGAACGACGCAATAATTGTGAATTCAAAGATGCTCGCTGGCTACAGAAAACTGTTTAATGGCTACAACACAAATTCAGTGTTGCCTTTTTTTCTGAAAGGTTTTGGAGTTATTGATTATTATGACAAATGGTGGTATGTAATTTGCTTGCGCTGTATTATATTCTGCAGGCTTTTATCATGTTTCACTTGTTTTCATTTTAATATTATTGTTGTTTTCATATTGTTATTTTAACTGTGTTTTTATGATAGGTTTTATAATATGTACCGTAAGTTTTATCATTTTATTCTATGTACAGCGCCTTTATGTGTTTACATATGGCGCTATAAAGTATGGTTTTATCATTACTATTATTATTATTACTCTGTTTTGAAACATTTTGGCGTAAAATGTATTAATGTCACAGGCGTGCTTAAATATGTTTTCATCTCGACAAAGTGCTGAGTCATTTGTTGGGGCAAGTGGTCCAGAGGTGGTATGGGGTAACTGGTCCACCTAAAATAATTTATCAAAATATTGTAAAATTCTTTTTGAAAATTAGTTGTTAGTGTCAATGAAACATGACTCGGAATGTGAATAGAGTATGAAACTGTTCACATTCTTACTGGTTCTTAGACATTGTTGGGCATTTTGGGCCTAATACCACAGTTTCTGCTATTGAATGATTACAATAATGACATGAAATTGCTTTAGAATGGTTTAATACATCGGTATTATGAATTATATCTTTATTATATTTTGAGTGGTGTCTGTAAAGCTATTTGGAATGATGAAAATTCCATGATGTATGCATTGTATTCACTGCTTTTTGTGTATATCAACCACTGGGTCATCACTCATCATTGTCACATTGATTTTCCCTGTAACATGAAAAGCTTGCTAATGATCAAGCTAGTTTATCATAAGAACACAATGATGATTATATGAAGTAATTAAAATCATTAAAGATATTACAACCATAAAACCATTTACCTAGGTTCATACCGTTTTATCTAAAAACGTGCAGTCGAAAACTTTCCTTGCTTTATACACCATTAGAATACTGCTATTTACACGTTAACCCCGAAAACTGTATAAAACATAGGTTTCATGAGATATGTATCGTTTTCACATGTTAAATAATATGTTAATGTGTTCTTAAAGAAAATACAGCATTGTTTTCGTGTTGTCATTCACTGATTTCTGTGTATTCTAACCGTTGGATCATATTGATCCACGCCGAGTAAAATTGTCAGTTAGTGGTAATTGACCTTTACTTTAAATATTTTTTAACATTGATTATATGACGGTCGGTCAATAAATAATGAAAGTAATCATGGTATTGGATGCATGAGTGATTCTATTGACAGATAGTGTGATCAATACGAAGTATGAACCTTTTTCATTCAAACTATGCACTTTTAGATTTCACATTAGTATGAAATGACGTCATTGTGTTAGCTTCCTCTAATCAGTCGTTACTAGGTGTAGAGAGGGTTTTCTAGGAGGCATTATGCGAGGTGGGTGTTGACCTTAAGTTATACGGTCAAGTTTTAGATTAAGATCCTGTAGCTTTAGCTGCAGCTTCAGATGGTTTGTACCGGGTAGCCTGCTTAAGACTGGCATGGCAGGTGGCAATCATACAGTGCCAATGCAGGAATCCACCCAGAATCTATGAATCTTGGTAATATATGATCAGACTACAGTATTGCAGTGTGTTGCTATTTTGCATAATGATGTAAAACATAGTGAGTTATATCTTAACCAGTTTAAATCACAGTGAGCGCAGATGGTTCTATTTTAACCAGGTTAAATCTAGTGAGTGCAGACGGTTCTATTTTAACCAGTTTATAATTAATCATAGTGAGTGCAGATGGTTCTATTTTTACCAGTTTAAATCACAGTGATGGTTCTATTTTAACCATCTTAATTCATAGTAAGTGCAGATGGTTCTATTTTATAACCAGTTTATATTTTGACTCCACACACTTTATATTAGTGATACGGGGACTGACAGTGTTTCGGATTCCCTTAGTGATAAGAGGAGAGAGTTGGATGACTACATTTATTAATGTAGTCAACGTCACTATGATGTACGAACTATTTGAACACAAATATCAGAAAAAAAACACCATTTAATCGTGTGTTATGTTTTATATTTAAATAGACGTACATGTGAATTATTGCATGGAATGTTGGTTTCAGGTTTTTAACGTTTGCTGCAGGCGGCATAATTTTGTATTGGGGAGGGGAGGGGAGGGGATTATAACTTTTTTCTATCACAGAGGGGGGGGGGGGGGGTCAACACTTTTTTAATGTCTAAAAAGGGGGGGGGGGTCATATGTTTTTCTGTGGTGTCTTGCTGGTTGCTACCGCCTCCCCTCCGGTAGCAATAATGAACGGTCCCATATGATTGGCGACGAGGTGGCGGGGCCGGGGCGTACCAAGTCAGTCACATTAACGAACTAGAGAGCGTCATCATCAACATCCGATGACGTCAACAATAAACAATATAGAAACACCGGCTGTGGGTCAAACACAATCCACTGAGAAAGTTGCGGAAACCCTTATGGAAAAATAGTAGGTTTCCTGTAGTATTTGGAATTTTCCAACGAAAATTCATACAAAAATCATTGAACGGTCATGCACTGTATTTAAAATTCATTATTTTCCTCTGTATGTTACCTTGGGGTGCAGCGGTTGTCATGGAAATGAGAGCCAAGGCGACGGCAACCAATAGAATTCTTCGATCCATAATGAGTTGATACCGGGTTAATTTACCTATATATAATATAACAAGGATAATGTCAGTGTTTTTTCATCAATAGATGATTAAATCTTAAGTGTCAATATCCGATGATACAGGACCATAATCCTCACTTTTTGCATTACACTTTAATATGAAGTGCCCGTGTCATACTTGTGAGCGAGTTTGCTCTTATAGCGTCGTTACTTCATCCCGATGGCTGTGCATTAAAACCACAGGATTTATGTTTACACTACTTCTACACGTGGTGATGATGTTGTGCCCATCGAATCACATGTATGTAATGGCGTCCGTGATAGGCTGACTGTATAGCGTTACATTTAAGCATACACCTGAACATTAGAATCATATATACATGCATTCAATACTACGGACATAGCTATAAATAAGATATTCATTTTAATTAGAATTGCAACCAAAGTGAATATACTTAGAATTCATTATTTTATATGGGACTACTTTCTTCTTAAAGGGACGAATCAAGCATGAATCAAGAGGTTTTCTTCCGGTAGACACTTGTGCGCATGAGCTAGGACAAATGAATTGCTTATTTATCACTAAGATCTTATTAGTGAAAAATATGTTGGGTACCTGTAGATTTTTATCGATTAGTAAATAATGATAATTTCCCCCTACAATTGCTTTTGAATATGGAAGACGGCGTAGGTCTTTTATTATTATATTGTCTATTTAATTGAATATGAGTTTGGACAACTCAACACGTATCGCGTATTAATATTGCATACGTTGCACAATTTCTGAATGAAACCCGCTAACGGCAGCCTGGTGCTGTGACGTCACCAGTGATGGTTTCCAGTTTCAATACGATTTATTCCGTTAAAATATACAACCGGGTTCCAAAGTATCGGCAATCAATTATTTCCTTTCATCTTGAGGTTGCCGGTAGTCAGATTCTTTCTGAATTATCTTTAATCGCAAATCGGTCAAACGCACGTGTTTCTTGCCATCAAGTTGTGTAACAGTACTTGAGGCCAAAGTATTAATGCAATGGTGAATTCTAGTAAATATCCTATTAATGCATCAATTTGCTTAACCATTGAGAAGTACTTAGTTTATCAATAGAAGGATCCATGCACTCCCAGAAAAAACCATGTATATCTGTGCTCCTCTCTGTGTTGCCAGGGAAGGTATTAGTTCCTAATTAGCATATATATCAATTGAACAAGTCACTATTACAAATTGGATGTTACAAATTGGCCTGTTCTCTCCCTATACATGTAGGGTAATGTGGGTGTGGCAATGGACTACATTAGAATATTTATTAGTTACTAGCGGGCACCCGTTCGAAGATTTCACGGGAAGGTAAGTAGACAAAGCGTAAGCAAATTTGATACAATATCAAGAACATGTCCTACATTTATACATAATCCAGACGGGCCCTAAATAATCCGAATATCGCAGGTGCTATTGATAATCCAGGTATACATGTACAAAACATGTGTCTTATCTAGGTAGGCCTACCTGTGTGTTTCAAGATACTTATGTAGGCATGCCATGTGACCTGAAATGCAGGTACCCGTTGTCCCATTATTTCCAGGGACACCATAGGCCTAAGCCCTACCCCTAATCCAGTTACCACAGGTGCCGTTAATAATGCGACGGATACAGGAATTCAGGTACTGCAGTGTGCCGTTATATCGAGATACCCAGGTGTCCTTACTTTATCATATTCAAGTAAATTAAACGCGGGTGTCGAAGATAGCGGGCAGTAATAGTCATATCACAATAGGCAGAGGTGAGTAATATCAAAGGGTTATCAATGTTTATATAAAGATCAAGAGTATGTCCTTAAAATAATTCAGGTACCTAAAGTGCCCTTGATATAATGTAAATGACATGGTGCCCTTTAATTTATACACCATGAGCCAAGGCCAAATGTGCTCTTAAATAATACAGATACCCATGTTCCTAATCCAAGTACTCCACGTGTTCTTAATACACCGGTTGCCCCATAGGCCTAGGCCCTACCCCTCACAGATAGCCTTAATAACCCAGGTACCGCATGTGCCGGCGTTATAACCATACCAATGTGCCCGTATTATATCCAGTTTATAATGGAAAGCGCAGGTATATACATGTAGGTGCCGAAGCTATAATAGCGGGTGGTTAGTCACATCAAAACGTAAGATGAGTGTATTGTAAAACAGCAAGAGTATGTCGTTGATACTCCATGTATCCTAGGTGCCCTTAATACTGACATTGGTACCACAGAGCCCTTACTAATCCATATATACCATGTGCCCTTAAGAAAAAGTTATGTACGCCATGCATGTTTAACACATGGTGCCCTTGATTATTAGGTATCACCCCATGTACTTTAAGAATCAAGATTGTGTATTAGTGATCCAATATAGGACCTCTCTGGACTATGTGGTTTATCTTGAATCGAATATTAAGGGCACCCGTGATAACTGTGTATGCGGCTATTAGGGTCTATGTGGAAAAATAAGGACACCTGGATGGTTATTCAAGTGTAGGAATACTTAGAATATTCAGAGTATCTGGATTGCCTTAATATAATTATAGAACACATGGGTGGGTACCCCATGTGACATTTAATCCAGCAGGAAGACCTACCTTCAGGTGCAGTGGCTATATTAACGGTGGTGGGGTGGGGGATGTCCAGTCGTGACCCCCCCCCCCCCCCCTTGTTACCCCCTGTCAGTTCATGTCCCTACACATTTTGTACTCCAAATAATAATAAAAAAGTTGAATCTTAATGTCAAAACTGAAAGTTACTTAAAATTAGCTTTAAAATGTTTCCCCCGATTCTTTTATTGCCCCGCCACCCCGTTTTCCTCCTTAAAAATACTGATGCTGGTGCCGCCACTGCCCATGTGCACATATTGTATCCAGGTAATCCAGTAGGCCTACGTTCTGAGCGTTATAGTGGGTTCTATAGTTTTATAGTCGATCGTTTAGTTTTATGGTCGGCGGAGTCTATCATCAACAATCAAGATCACTTGTACCAATCCATGCTTGTACTTGAGCAATGTGTGCCCTCCGGGTTTTGTTTGGCCTATTTACATTAAATACATTATTCCTCCAATAGGCATGTAGGGTCTAAACGTATGTAGTCCATTTGTCATGTTTGTTGTGTTCTAAATAAGGCCTCCTGAGATACTACATACACCCTTAAAATCCAGTTATCACAGGTGGCCCACCTGAGCATAGTATATCCAGGTAATTTGAGACTGTCTGCGTTTTATAGTGAACCCCGTAATCCAGATACCACGGGTGCCCTTAATAATCCAGATACCCTATAATAATCATGATAATATTTATCCAGATGCCCCATGTGCCCTTATATCCAGATTATCAAGTAAGGGAAGTGCGGGGAGGAGGAGGTGGCTTTAGGGTATGATGGGGCAATACCGCACGTTCCGTTTATCCAGATACCCCATGTCGCCTTAGTAAGGTCGCCTTACTATAATCCATATTATCAAGTAAGGGAAGTGCGGGGACAGGGGGTTTAGACCATATAATAGGGTATGATGGGACAATCCCGTAATTTACGTGCTATAAGCCGCACGGCGTATAAGCCGCAGCACCTCAAATTAAGATTCAGACCTCATCATAGTACAGTAAGCCGCACCGCTGTATAAGTCCCGTAATTTACGTGCTATAAGCCGCACGGCGTACCTCAAATTAAGATTCAGAATTCAGACCTCATCATAGTACAGTAAGCCGCACCGCTGTATAAGTCGCACAAAGAAAATGAAAGGGGTGTGTGTGGGGCCGGGGGGGGGGGGTCGACCCTGATCCACCAGCCCATAGCTTCATGACCAGCCATGGCCTTCGGCAGAATATACACGTAGGAACTAATTTTAGGTGAATAACTGCTCATTAATTAGGCTACTTGTTGTTGACAAATAATTATAATCATAATTGCACCCTCGCAGCATTGGCTGGTGTATAACTTAACTCTCTGTCAAACGGACCGTAGGAAACACGAAAGCCAGTTCCGGAACCGTATGATGTGGTCTCTCCCCCAATCATGATTATATTCATGTTTAGATCACTGTAGATAGATCATTGTATAGTATATTACATGTTTAAGTCAAAACATTAATTAATTACCATATTTATAACAGCGGGAGTATGGTTGACTGCATCGGGGTTACCCGCATGGGTAACTCCATCAAATGGGGGATAAAAACTGCATTGGTGACTCCTATCAAATGGGGTTATACCTGTATTGGTATCTCCATCCATCATCAAATGTGGTGACCTGCACAGGTGGCTCCATCAAATGAGGTTACAACTGCATGGGTGACTCTATCAAATGTATTTTCCTTCAGCCACTTCAGTCACTTTAATATATGGTCGAATCCAACGAAAAGTGTACACGTGATGTTCAGGCCTATAATAAAATAATTTATATCTTGACTATTTTATTTTTGTGTTATACGTATCCGCCTCGATGAGACGCTTCGCGCCATATATAATATGACTAACTTCTATGCACAATTGGGCGTATGCGAGCAATAAACCTGCTATTTTTCACCCTTTTTACAAAATAGTTGTTAAGGTTTTATTTTAGACATATAACCGTTTAGATGAAAACGAGCTTAAGCGGAAATAATTTTACCTGTTTGATTGGTGGATATCTCAAGAATGCCTCTTGTAATTTTTGTTACTTTTGATCAATCCCCTGAATTGTTGTGATTTTTTTGGCTGTGGTAAGTTTTGACGTTACCTACCAATACATGTTTTGTTAAATCTCACTTTCGGGGAAGAATTCGCCTGAGGTAGTGTAATTTGTGCTGTAAGGATACCTAAATATGTTAAATACTTAAATGCATTGTCCACATTCAAGTCGAATTTTTGATAAAGCTGTTAGAAATTTTAAAAGCGGAAACGATCGGTTTGGTAAAAAAAATGCATTACCTCCGAATACCTATTTAAAACACTGCCATTTTAATATAAACACAGATTAGTGAATGATATCTATAGAATAAGCGAAGTGTGATACAATGTACATGTGTGCCAAGTTTTATCATTTTGAAGGCAACATTTTTTGAAATATCAGCAATAAAAGGCTGTATTCGTAGGCAAATTTGAAATATGAACTTTTACCTTCAAATACAAATAACGATACCGTGGTTATTCCCTCTATTGTTACATACTTGTATCGACTGGAATAAAGTAGAAATGTGTGCTGCGTTCGGCAAGCCACAGAGACAGAGAAGTTTTGCATCAATCTTTCAGCTTTTGTAAGTAACTTTTCACAAAATTCTATAGTTTGCGTACAAGTGCATCAATAATTTGTTGTTGTCTTAAAAGTTGATTGAATATAGCCTCCCTATGTGTCAATCTTGTTACTCCTATTAGTGTAGTTGTTTATGTTATTCACGCAAAGACATCCTCTGACAGTTGATTTAAATCGCAATGGGGGTGATTAATGTTTATATAAATAATCAGGAACAGCTTCTCGTGCATTGACTTCATGTTGTATTCGGAGGTAACATGTATATGTAGGCAACATTCAATAATATACACGGTGCATATTGGCCCTAAATGATTTTATTTTACATACAAGCAGTGCGCAATCATTCAATCTGACTGGATATATTATTATATTTATATTTGGAGGGAAAAAATTAATATTCCCTTATTAAATGAAAATAGGAGGTGTTAATTTAAATAAAATGCATGGTGCAATCACACTGGTTTTGCCGAGAACATATTTTTTGTTGGAGTTAGAGTGAATGAATGTTATTTATATCCATAGATTACACGTTGATCGTCTTAAAATGGGTACATTTAGTCATAATATCCATGAAATTTCGGCTTCATAATCAATTTTCTCATATTCCATTTTGTATTCGTAGGTAACCTATATATTAGTTAATGAGCATGGTACAATTCCTGTATTGTTTTTCGCTTTCATTCGCACCTTATATTATGTAAATATTTTTTATCAGGAATGTATAAGACGGGAATAATATCGTTTGGTGCGTAATATTGTTTTAAACCAGCTTGTCGATATGATGTATACGTAGTTAACCAACTTCCTCTGGAATTGCAGAGAAGTGACTACTGAGGTACATTATATTGGCCATTATTGTAGTTGTATTTGAAAATGGAATTCATGTGTCACAAATATAAAATAACTTGCTTCATTTTTGCTCGGGCAGGTTGTGTAATGTCACCGAAACGTATTTTAAGTGAACAAGAAATGTAGTAAAACATTTCCCCTTTTTTTAAAGGTGGGGGGTAATCAAGGGTAGGCCTAACTGATTTCAGTCTCAAATCAAGAATTGTTCATGAATAATGCTTCCGACATTCATTAATTAGTGTAATTGAACTATATAAGCAGTGGTTGATTTAAAAGAAAATCACAATGAAAGGCACATGCCTGACAATATCTCTGTCGTGGCAAAACCTATTAGATTAGTGTTTTTAAATCAAACAACATTGAATTTTTAAACATAAAATTCCTATTTTGTCTACATCTGACAAAATATTTCATATTGGTGATTCTATGTCAAACGGAATCTGCCTCCGGTTGAAACTCGATAAAAACTTACTATGTACGACTTTTAGAATGATACAAATTCCAAACTAGGAAATTATATCTTAATTCTAATCTGACAACTGGATGTCTTGCTGTAAGTTGTATGTGCTTTATTCCGCGCGCTGTGGACTGAAATGCACGACATTTGAATATTCTAGACTTTGAACATGTTCGGCTCGTATTAAACTTATATATATAATATAAGGTCTGATATGAAATTATTTCAAAGTATATATTAAATGAATTAAAAAACGATCTGGCTTTCGTGTTTAAAACAGCTATTCAAAATGATAACTGCTAGAAGACTCACTTGCCTCCTTCATTTAGAACAAATTGAGGAAGACAACCGGTTGTTTTATTGCTTAAAACAAATAACCTGACATTCAAGATTATGAATTACAGGCAAATTAAACCGTTTGCTAAAAGAAAACCACTTGCTTTCTAATTAATGATGGCTCGAGGAAATGTTCAATAGTTGATTCGATCCAATACTTTGGATTCACACGGAAACTGAAACGTTCATTCTTAACATTCTAAAATGTCCTATAATAAACAAAGAGTAATTCTGTTCTACTAGATATTCATTCTCGTGACAAGAGAGAGATGAAGAACTAACTACACAAAGAATACAACAAGATCCACTAAACTTGTTAAGTAGAGATTACAAGGCTGAACGATCAGAGGTATCTTACTTAAAATGTTTCTATATGCTTAATATTTCATTATGTTTAGTTTTAATGATGAACATGCTTTTTACCAAATGAGAAGAGTAAGAATATTATACTAGCGAGTTAATTGATTGTTTAACTATACCTTTACGAAATTTTAACCCAGTACGATATGTATGTTGTCTTCATCTTGCCTTGTATCAGATGTTAAATATTTCACACTTCTGACTGTTTTGTAGAAGTTAAACGCACATTCTTAATAATTGAAAGTCAAGCAAGAAAGACACTTACAAAATTAGATGATCAGATACGTTAGCATAATAAAACATTTTCTGCCGTAATTATCATGTGTAAATTAATTTTAATCAACATTCCTTAACCAAATTAGATGATCAATAATACTAACAGTATAATAGGCCTAGTGAGTTTATTGATGTTTAGGATGTTTTCTTTTACATCTTAGAAATAGGAACATAGTTTTATATAATTTTAATGTTTATTTGGTTAATCTTGCTTTTTATTCAAATGTTGAATATTACGTAATTCTGATTGCTTTGTAAAAGCAGTGCTGAGCGCACATTCTTATATTATCAACTTTTAACGTCAAGCAAGACACCTTTTTATTTTGCTGTACGACATTCACCCTCACACGCGATTCAGGGCATAAAAAATACGTCGAGTACAATTTTGCCTCTTAAACATATGTAAAATCAAAGAATCCAACCGTTCTTAGTCAACGAAGTTAAAGTTGAGAACAAATGTGTTACCTACGAATACTTTGATTATTGCAATATTAGCTACCGTGCTTTAAGTCTTAACATGTTTTTCTCTTATAGGAATGCTTAAAATTGTTGCCTGATATTTTGTTCTTAATAAACCTATTCAAAATCACAACTGAGAGTTAGAAATGGTATATTTTTTCAACATTAAATTAATATTCTAGTATCTATTTAAAGTAAACTATTGGGGAATATGTCCATAATATTAGGATTTAAACATGTTTTAACATGTTTATTTAAAAACAAATATTGTTAACAACCCTGCATGATCATTTCACCCCCAAAATGCAGCATAAATTAAGTACAACATTAATTTATTACAGTTTTACTTCTCTTATACCTACGTATACATTAACTGTTACCTACGAATACAAAATGTCCACATTCCTCTATGTACTTAAATTTCTGGCGCATGCTCAAAATTCTAAATTTTCCAGGAAGGGTCATTCCCCCTCTTTGAGGTACATGAAAACAAATGTTCATTAAAATCATCTTGGTGAAAGTATACAAAGTGACTCAACCTCATGTTTCAAAGTATTGAGAGCCTGAAAATGCTACCTAACTGTGTGAATCTAAAATGTAAAAAAAATGAGTACCTGTACAAATATGTCCACTTTCTATCAGCATTAGCATCTTCTGAATACAATACAATCACAAATTTGAATGCAATATGTAAATAGGTGGAATAATCATCACTTAATCAAAATATGGTACTTGTATTTGTAGGTAACATTGAGAAGTGTACCTTCAACTTCATCATTCCGCCACGTGGTCAATTGGAGAGATTAGTGATGGCACTTTTTTTCCATACAAGCTTGATATGTTGACTTTGAGTGGGGAAAAGGAAAAAGAGATCGAAGCATTTTGAAACAGGACCCTAAAAATCTAGCCGTGTACACTTTTCGTTGGATTCGACCATATACATATTATCCTGGATACGGTTTGCGCCTTGCTCCCAGTTTCTTTGTTAAAATAAAGGTCTTGGCTTGTACTGTACGGTATGCACCGCGGAGCAACCGTACGGACTGCCTGCTTTCACCCTGCCCCGTTACAATGTACAGTTTGCGCCACAAACGCGTACACACTTTGTCTGCGTCATTACGTATGCGCCTAATCGCGTGCGCCATGTTAAATGCGGTCACGCAGTAACAACATAGGAACGATTGGTATGGTACCACCAGTTTCTTTATCGTTAACAAACTCCGCGTTCATTTATGCTACTAATGTGAAAGTGTCACTTTAAGATCTGTGTAAGAGTTTTTGTTTACATTTAGAAAATGTCGTAAAATATTTTTATTTGTCAGACGTATAGTCCCGTATAAATGCTTGTTACTCATGCGATCTTTAAGAAATACAAACGGCCGCATATACAGAAATGTAGCTATATCCCTGATGAAAATATTTTGGGTGAAGACCATAAATTATGTCATCACTCACTCCGAAAACCACAATTTTTGTCCGAACAGTAGCTACCCGAGTAACAGAAATTCAACATTTCAGATTATCATCTGTGATCCTTTCTGCGCATGTCTGACAACGGGAAAATACTGGCATTGAACTATTTAATTAGCTCGTGTATTAGAGGCGCAATTGCCACGCTTTTTCAGTTGAAGAGGGACGCGAGTGCAAAATTATTATTGAACTATCTACTCAGGCCATGTTCCGAAAATTAGTATATAAATGACAACCGATATTATCTAAACATACATTGAGTCCATCCCCAGAAGTTAAATTCATTTTCCTATTACTGAATCAGAGATATCATTGTTGATTGGTGATACATCAAATTACTTATGTGTGGATGTTCAAGTTTTGTATGTGTGAACTCCATTGGAGTAAAATGATCGGGCATAATTATCTTATAGACCAAATTATTGTGTTGTGCAAGTTACTGGCAAGTTAAGCTCAATTGTCAGAAGGTAGCAACACTTCATGAGCTGAGTTCGCACTTACCATACACATTTTGAATTGAAGCATAGTTATCTACTAAAAGTAATAAAGATATACTTATTATTATGCAATGTCACACTTATCCTGAATCACAAATATATACAGACAACTTTAAAATAGTTTGATATTTAATTGATCTGAAAGTGCTGGACCAATTCATTAACACATTATGCTGTACAATAAATTCCAAATGTTTACGTTCACAAAAATATGATATTATGCTGTGCATTGAGTGCGTGCCTAAATAGAAATGCGCTTATGCTGTACAGTAAATTTGAAATGCTTATGTTCACAAAAATATGATATCATGCTGTGCATTTAGTGCGTACCTAAATTAAAATGCGCTTATTCTGTACTAGCCTTTCATCTAGGCTTTGTGGTGGTAAAACAGTGTGAGCGCCCTCTGTCGAAATAGTATAATACAATGCCTTTCCGCAATTATTCTTTGTGTTATGTTTTATATCGTTTAACGGAAGAATTTTAACGGAAAAATTGCGCTTGCTGATTGGTTGATAATGATGTCATGATATATCGGGAGACGTCATCATCGATATCAAGTGGCAAGTGCTATCTGTAAACGTTGTCGTCAATAGAATTAGGTGGAGCTAATCGTGTGTTACGATAACGACGGTCTTTGATCGACACATACTGCTTACACGGTAGAATAGCTCTTTGCGCAAAGACGCCTCGCTACACTCGGCATCCTGCCTTCGGCGGTCGACAAGTCGGCATAAGCCTCGCTTCGCTCGGCGCTCGACATGTTATTTTGCGAGGTGTCTTTTACAGAATAATGCTGTACACTAAATTCGAAATGTTTATGTTCACAAAAATATGATATCATGCAGTGCATTTAATGCGTGCGTACATTGAAATGCGCTTACTTGCAAGCGCATTTGTTGATTTAATCTGAGGCGGTTTTGAAACTATATTGACTTAAAAAAATGATTCTGTGAGTTCTAGGGTACCTATCAGTATCAACTTAGATTGTAAAAGGGTATTATTACGAATTCCAAAAAAATGTTCATGTTTTGGAATCCTTCTGCTCCACCCCCGGATGGTTTTTAATTATTTGATCAGAACACAAACCAAAATCCACCATTTCGATTACACCAGTTATATCACCATGATCACAGGACCATAAACAACTGGTAATTTTGGGAGCAACTTGTTTTTATCTATTATTTATGTATTATAATATTAAAGCGTCATTGAAAAACATTCTAGTCATTGATAATATAAAATGGGAATATTACTACGAAATTGGGGTCACCCCAATGGTAAAAGGGGTTACCGTTGATGAACATTCCTCGCAAATGAGTATTTTGAAAAAAATGAAGAACGCGCATGTTACCAACATTTATGCTATTCGACTTCCTATACACATGTAGTAAAACCCAAAACCATTCACGGACTACTATATAATAGCTGATCCTCCAATAAAACTTGCTACCAACTGGCCTTTACCGGCTGTGCAAGCTGACAACGCGTATCAAGTGCAATATCAGAAGTGTCCTTATGAGGTAAAAGGCGCGGGTCCTTTAATGATATTCTACACATCCCATAATGGATGGAATTCCATTTTGTGTTAAAACTCGCAATATTCCTTTTTTTACGGCGATATATTTGTCAGGACACGTATGTAAAGCATAAACATGATCATTCAGACCAATACTGCAAACCTGCTTCTATTCTATAGGGATGATTGTACGATCATTGAAATGACAATAACGTTGCCCCGCAACATCGTATCTCAACAATCTCGAGGTGTCAAAATACGCAGAACAGAATTATATACAGGGTTATTTGCTTTGTTATGACTTTCTATAAAAGCGACAGTGTAGACAAATTGCATTTAAGGCACTCATGTTTTATTGTTGTTAAAGTTGAATCTGTTTATCC
Organism: Ophiura sarsii; assembly: GCA_035610835.1. Taxonomy (NCBI): domain Eukaryota; kingdom Metazoa; phylum Echinodermata; class Ophiuroidea; order Amphilepidida; family Ophiuridae; genus Ophiura; species Ophiura sarsii. The sequence continues at coordinate 68,945,618 of CM069447.1, forward strand.
ATACTGATGGATTATGTGTCTTTTTTTCCCTTAATCCATTTTATAACATTTTCCCATATATTTAATATCGTCGTGCACTCACAGAATAAGTGTAGCATGGTTTCTTCTGTTTCGTTACAAAATGTGCATACATTTGAGTCTTTCCGCCCTTTTCCCCCCAAAAAGAGTTAACTCTTAACATTTTATGAATCAGGCGAAATTGGAACCATCTTAATTTTATATAGTACAGTTGAATGGTATAAGAAATATAACCGACCATTTTTTCTAAACTATAGGATATGTTTTAACTTGCTTTCTCCTTTATCTATACATTTTTCGTTTAACCTCTTTAGAAGAGATTAGAGTATCATATCTTGAACCTGTGAGATCAAGCGTTATAGCCATGTGTTTTGAACTCGCTATCACTACACTATCTGAGATTCGAATTAGCATATCGCAATAACTACTTGGTCTACCCCATAACAAGTATATATTTTCTGAACGGTAATTTCACAAGAAATCCAAGTATGCTATTGGAATTTAGATAGGACCTATAGGAATATTAAATGTTCTATAAAATGAGAGCAAATCATGTTTGTACCCTACAGGGATGAGGATTTATTGTAAATTGAACGTAGAATTGGGAACATTTTCTATATTCCCCATAGAGATTGTACACAGCGCCACCGCCGCCGCCGCCGCCACCACCAACACCCCTGACTTTCGTAATAGAATCAATCATATCTCAGCCAAACAGTTACAGAAATACCTGATTTATTTACACAATGTAGCTAGATAAATAGGCTTTCAGATGACACCTCAACCATAGCAATTAGTTGTTGAATTAATAGAGAGATATGGATGATTCGTTACCAAAAAAGCAACGCCACCACCCTTTTTGGGTGGTGAGTTCAAAACACATGGCCTTATACATTTGAAGTTATACGGCTTGAAAGGACGTTGAGCCTGTTTATTATTGTTCTTTAGGCAGCGATTGCACGATTTTCGAGGGCAATTATAAGTGCCTCATATTCCAATGGTCCTAATGTTATAATTATTTCGGAATTCGGCTATCGAGAGAAAAGTACCATTTCCCTCGATCAGATCATTTACAAAATGTACCCCATTTTTTACCCAAAGACGGTTATGGTTATAAATCATTTTTTACAAACTGGCAAATATTAATCATTTAAACTTCTTCAAACAGACAAAAATCCCAAATAAATGTTGGAAAGACGTTTCTATGGCATGGAGTAAGGTTGTTAAAAGCCGCCAACCTACACTGCTAGGTGAATTCCAACATGAGCAGTAACCATGGTAACTGTTGGATAGAATTAAGTTGGGGATATACCTAAAGTGAAATGTGGCTGGTTAATATGACCCATTTTAAACATTTGACATAATTATTACAATCTGCTAACTCACAATGCTGACTTAGGCAGAATTGAAATTGTGCATTTATCAACACTTTTGATTGGTCAATGACTTAGGTATTATAACAGCATGTGCATAATGTAATGATTTATGCAAAAAGCTCAATTTCGCTGAAATGTGAGTTAAGCAATTATTGAAGCAGGCTGACGATATGTAGAAATCTAGGTGTTGTATAAAAGTTCAAAAACTACCAAACGTTGAGCAAAACAATTTAGTAACAAGTTGGGGAAACCCCCGATCAAAACTAATTTTGTTGCTAAAATATTGCGTTAATTATTTTAATTGGGCAACTGTTGAGTGTCTCAGGCAATCACGCAACCTATGTTAAGATTTACTCATGTGGTTTTTATTGATCAACTGTTGCTTTAATCCTCGATTCTAATGGAGAAATATTCCACTTCAGCAACTGTTGCATGAGCATTGAGGAAAATCAAGCAACAGCTGATGCAAGTTACGCACATGTGAATTTTAGGCAACTGTTGTCCAAAAAAGCCCATTTCGGGATACGCAATCGTCATGCAATCATCGTGTCGTCTCGTGCACGAGCTGAGATCTCTGGATCTGGATAAATAGTCTGGTAAATAAAACGGTGAATCCGCATCAACATCAGAGTTTGTGACATCTGACAGGCGTTTTGTGAGTCCGATTTTGAATGTTTGAAACTTGGTCTGTCAAGAAGATGATGTGATAGATCGGTCTAAATATTTGTGGTCGTCCATGGGAATAAGCTTATTTCGTTATGTCACAAATAAGCAACAATTGGCATTAAAACACCCAACATATGGGTACATTTGATAAATTAACAACAGTTGCTATACAAAAATGCTCAATATATAATTAAAAACACGTCACATATAAGCAACAATTGGCATTAAAACACCCAACATATGGGTACATTTGATAAAGTAAGCAACAGTTGCTTTTATTTAGTTGTTTTATGCATACGGACCTTTAATAGGTTCAACTTCCCATATTTCTCCCGCCTCTCTAGCGACAAGCATAATGGAAAAATAATATTAATTCTCTCGAATTAAACACGAAATCAAAGCTATTTAACGAGGTGGAAGTGATGATAATACATAATCTTTCCCTCTTGTAGGTGGTCGAGAAATGAAAATTCTATTCCTCGACCGGGATTTGAATCTGGAACCTCTTAAACTCCAGGCAGGCGACCAATTGAGCTAAACGAGAAGATTGGTATCGAAGCATTACAAATACATCTAAGTAGCTTTGATACCTCTGTGTCTAATTGTCACACATGCTAAACAACAATGTTGACTCTAGCTGTCTATTGTGTTAGTCCTACCAAAGCTACTCTATCTGAGCCCAAGAATTGATTCCAATCCGAGAACCGCTATCAAACCTGAGTACCGCCCTTTACAACAACCAGGATAGAAAGACTCGGTGTTTCTGTATTCAATCTTAGTATTTCCTCATTTCAAACAAAATAGCAGCCCTTCAAAGAAAGCTACTTGTTTTAAATATAGGTATTTGATCACCATCACATTTACAGCAGATTAAATAAATTTTAGTTCTCGATTAGCTAACGGGATAAGGTGTTGGACATTTGACCCACACTCTTCCACACACACCCCACAATCACCACTTACCCATTTTACCCATCGCTCTCACACACATCTGATTTTTTGTTGTTGTAATAAGCCAAACAACCCTACTTACAAAAATACAATACAAAATAGTCCTTATCTCAGACTTACCTTTTACAAATACGGTGCTGTTGCGTCGGAGACGTTAGGCTTGATGCTGATGTGAGAGCGTAGAGAAAGTGATTGTCGGTAACATCACAACGATACTTATACTTGAATATTGTTATGGTTTATTTAATCACCCGCACGTGGTTGCTCAGACATAATTATTGGTACACTGTAAAACCCGAGAGAAGTGCTTCCCGAAAGACATTTCGTGATACCCATCGTGTTGGAGCATGCGATCGGTATAGTCACGTGGGGTTGGCAAATTAAAATCGTGTGCTACAGTGGCGTAGCTAAGGGGTTTGACTTAGCATCAAAGTCATAATAATGCAAATGAAAGTTATGAAAGTAATTTTAACTTGGAGTCCTAAAATCACAATCAAATGATTAACTATTTTGCAATTCTCGGTTATTTTGGAAGCGGGCTGGAAACAGTTCTAAAAGGTCTAAAATCTAAATCTATTTTAATTGATCTAACACCTCTTTATATTTATCAACTATTTTTAAACTTGAAATTTGTGTTATTATTTATACAATTGGTAGATACGACATCGTTTTGATATTTAGTAAATAATTTGTTTCCCGTAGTCCACCTATGCATTTTTGTAGCAATCTTAGCCATTATATTAGTTTGTTTGTTGTGATGGGTTTTTAATTATTCTGTTTAGTTAAAGATCCTACAAAAAATCTTAAATGCTATTTTAAGACCATTAATAATGCGTGAAATATAATGTCAAGATGGCAATTTTTTAATAGATGTGAACTATTTTTAAAGATAATTAAAAGAAGAACAAATTAAAGTCAATACAAGCGACTTGATGTAGCCGTTCCCTAGTGCTAAAATCACAACTGCTAAATAAACAATTTAAAAACAATCATTTTTCACATTGCAGTTTCAGGTAACATTGGAAATTTCATTTCAATTTTCTGTAAATATGTTATTCACTCTCGATCTCCTATTAGTCCAACTTGTCGTTAAGTTAAGGTAAATAATTGCTGTGATCTGGATGTTATATATGATGAAGATAGCAATGTAACATACATTGTATGGGTGCTATCTACCGAAGAAAATAATGTAATATATGAGTGCTATTTACTGAAGAAAGCAATGTAATAGGCCGCTATCTACTGAAGAAAGCAATGTAATATATAGGTGCTTTTTACTCATGAGAGCAATTCAATATGGATGCTATCTGCTGAAGAAAGCAATGTAATACCTATAACCCCTAAAAAATACAAAATAAACTTAAAGGAAATCTGTAAACTGATAGAAGTTTTGCTAATCTTCCTAGGCCTAAACAATATGACACTATAAATGGCCGCACTTATATTTGTCTAATCATTGATTTTTGCAACAAGATGTCTCTAAACTTATAAAAAATACATTCCCAGTGGCGTAGCCAGAGGGGGGGGGGGGGGGGGGGGGGGGGGGGGGGGGGGGGGGGGGGGGGGCAATCGCCCCCGAATATTGACTGTCGTGTCGGTTGAGATCGGCACTGTCGGTTCATTTGACAAGAGGAATCATGGAATTATGATGGTCAAAAGTACACAGATGGAAATGTTTCGCGCCCGCGCGTATGGGTCCCCAAAATGCAATATTTGTTGGTACAAGCTAGTGTAGAGCTAAAATGTACCTCAATCATAGCTGAAATAAGTATAAAGTCAAAAATAGTCGCGCGCTTCCTTCAGACATATTTGTCGGTTCAATTACATTTTTTGTGCCCCCCCCCCCCCCCCCTCCCAATATGAAAAACCTAGCTACGCCACTGTACACACCTGTAGGACTTGGTACCGTACATTATCATCATCACGACAGTGTTATGGCGTAGTTGTAAGCAAATTCGCTAAAAGCCTTCATGCTGACATTTGTGATGCGATCTGTGAAAATCCGTCGGATGTCGCAAAATGTGAACTAGGGATTATGGGTAAAATTTAAATTTAAAAAAAAAGTAAAAAGAAAAAAACATATTTTTTT